>QEPC01013498.1:10726302-10749613 GCA_003113815.1 Sphenodon punctatus | reverse complement strand
TATTTTCAGGTTAATGTCTTATACCCTTGGGACCCTTTATCCACTCTTTCCTAAAATTGGCAGAAATATTAAGCATATGGAGGGATGTAATATGCACAAGTTTCATGAACATTGGATGCAAGATAAAGAAGTTGTAGTCATGAATGTGTATGGAGCTTTTCTTAAAATCACAACATTCAATTGCTTCTGAAATCGGGTTCCTTTATCTAATCGCTCCGAACTTTTGTTCACTTGGTGCCCTCAATTGGGGGTATAATCTCCCTAAATATCATCAACAAGTAATAAGAAACAAAAATGTTATGGCCAGAAATATGTTTTTTAGTTTTTTCCTTTTATTTCAAAAACTAAATGTCATTTTCAGTTCCTGATTGCAACAAACTAAAGACAAAACCGATCCCGACCGAACCAAATACCGAATCTGAACTCAACGTTCGACCCAAACCACTGAACGGCCGAACATTCGAACTGATGAATCAAACCGGCAAACCGAACAGACGAAACGAACGCAGCCGAACCGAATGGCCGAACCCGAACCACAATCTGTTCGCCCATCCCTAATATTTGCTTTGCATGCAGGGGCCTTTGCAGATTAAATCTCCACACTTTTCTGATGTGTATATTAGGAAAACTTTGAAAGAGGCCCTCTCTCAGCAATTGGATATAGCTCTAAAATCTACCCAATGTGTGGAATTGAGAACTCGGGCATTAACTGCTGTCCCTGTGGCCTTGGTGGTAGGGGTTTTTGAGCAAATTATCAAATTCTTGCATCCTTGGTTGGAGGGTAATTCCCAGGTAGTTCGACCTACCAGAATGGATTGCAGATCCAGGCCCTGGTATGATGATGTATGCAGGGCCCAAAAAAATGAACTGCAGAATCTGTTCATGGAAGCTAGATCTCAGGGATCATTTGTACCCCCTAAAAGTTTGTATGAACTCAAACATCAATATAAAAAAGCTCCTCCAATCTAAGAAACAGGAATTTGAAAGATCTAGGTGGGATAAGCTGCTTTTGGCTGCAGATTCTGGAGACTCTGCCTCTTTTGGGAAAATAGTAAATGGATCAGTTAGGACAGAACTGAGTTGGAGGGTTTTTCCAATTCCTCTCAAGACATGGGAGGTTCATTTTGCCAAACTTTTCTCCAGTGCTCCTGAGCCTTTGGAGGAGGGGAAAGCACCGAGCCCTGATCTGGTTACTATGGATTTCATTATGAAATTCAAAGATTGGTGGGTCCCAATTTTGGTGGCCCTATTTAATGCAATTAACAACACTGGAATTAAAGTGCCTGGCTGGAAGAAGACGGTAATTATTCCGATTTTCAAAAAAGGGGATAGGGGCAATCCGGAAAATTACCATCCTATTAGTCTCCTATCAGTTGTTAGCAAACTATATGCTAAATATTTACTTTCACGTTTCACTACCTGGATAGTATCTCATCAAGGTATACATCCTGAGCAAGCTAGGTTTCAACCTGACCGATCAGCCATTGATCATTGCCTAGTATTGAACCATCTTATTAGTAAATATACTCAACAGAATCAAAACTTATACGTGGCATTTATAGATTTACGATCTGCTTTTGATTCAGTTGATAGGAGTTTACTATGGAGAAAGCTAGAAAGGGCACATATAAACCACCGGTTGTTTTCCTGATTAAAGCCCTGTATTCCAATTCAATGATGGCCATTAGATTTAATAACGTAGGCCAGCTGACTAATGGAATTTGCTCAACATCTGGGGTCAGACATGACTGTAATCTGGCCCCATCTTTCTTCAATGTGTTCATAAATGACCTTATTCCTATAATGGCTGCATCAAGATTCTTTCCTCCCAAATTGGCTTCATGCCACATTGGCTGTATGTTATACACTGATGATTCGGTGCTGTTGTCTCAGACTAGGGTGGGATTAAAGAGGCAGTTGGAGGCTTTGACCGCATACTGTGATAGTAATCATTTGCTGATCAATAACGACAAATCCAAGGTAGTGGCCTTTGCTAAGGCCTCTTGAAAATTCTGGTGGTACATAAAGGACCATTCAGTTGAACAAGTCACCAAGTACAAATACCTTGATTTGATTTTTTGTTCCAAAGGGGGCTGGAATCTTCACTTGCATTTTGCTCTTATGAGATCTAAGGGCCCTTCAGCTGCCATTCTTCATTTTTTTTCATGGATGTAAAAGAGGAGCTTTATCCCCTGCAATTAGGGTATTTAACTCTAAGGTGTCGGCTCAATTACTCTACGGGGCTGCAGTTTGGGCTGCGTCCCCTGGAACTTAAATTGGGGACAGTTAAAGCAAAATTATTTTTGTCCTTACTTAAAGCTACTAACTGTATCCCTACGGTGGCCCTTAGGCTTGAATTGGGCCAATTTTCAGTGAAATGCCAGATATGGAAACAAATTCTCTGTCTGTGGCTCAAGACTGTGACACCCTCTCCAGGAGGCTTGTTAGATTTTTTACAACAAGTCGCTTATATCAGTCCCTGGAGGAGGTTTTCTTTACAGCATTTGTCTCATTTGGGCTACTCCGTGGCCTACTTGGTTAATAAACCCTTCGTCACAGCCAAGTCTGAAATGATGTTGCGACTGGAGGATGTGGACAAACAGGAGGATTTGGCCGCAGCAGCTAAATTTCACTCCCTCAATAATGATTTGTGTTTAGTTCCGCCAAAGGGAACCATGGCCCTGTATTTTGAAGCTTTAGCCTCTGATAGATTAAGACACCTATTCTTCCTGGCTAGAGTAAATGCCCTTCCATATAAACTTCTGGAAGGTCGATTGTCTGAGGAACCCTTCTGTATGCGTCTCTGTCCTTTTGATCAGGTGGATGTGGCGATGGTGGGTCACATATTGCTCGAATGCAGACTGTATGATAAACAGAGAGATCACTGGTTGGCCCCTTTTACACTAAGACGCCCTGGTAGATCTTTTTGTGAACTTGAAAAGTTCCTTTTGGAAGATCTCTCTACTGAGATTACCGTGGCAACTGCAAATTTTCTACATCAGGCATTTGCCTTGAGAGGGAATTTTTTACAATTTCAGGACTCCATGGGGCAGGAATTGGACTTGATTGTGTGATTTTGATTACTGCCAATTTATTACCATGCTAAATTGCTCATTATATTAATACAGACTTGAACATCTGGTGGAGTCTGCATCTAAGGCAAAGGGCATGGGATTACCTGATGGCATATCAGAGAAGCTGGTGTTTGTGGAACAATAAAACAAAGATCCATCTGCCCCCAGCATCTGGAAATGATCTTCTTGGGACTTTTGATGCTAATGATAACCAATAATGGATATGGTCAGCTTTGGTGGGATTTATAATTATCTGCCTGATGGTTAAGAAGGTGGTTTTCAGGTGTGGCAACACAGAGCCCCAGCCAGATCTAGCTCTGAAAAGTGTATATGGTAGGTGCGGGAAAACTGGTAAATCCGGAATCCGATAATGCCGGTACTGGGCGTACCGGCATTATCGGATTCAACCCGGTAATCTGGTCCGGTTACCGGCTTTTTTTAAATTGCAGCCATTTAAATGAATGGCTGCAATGTAAGCAATGAAAGCCCCACCAAAAAGTAAAAAAAAACCAAAAAACTCCCCAAGTCCAGGCTGCGCGGGTGGAAGGGGGGACACTCCCCACGCACCCTGCCCAGCTTGGATTTTTGTTTAAAAAAAGAGCCCACCCCCCAGCACCAGTGGCCGCGGCAGTAAGTATAGACCCGATCTCTGGGGGGGTGTTTAACACCCCCCAACCCCCCAGGGATCACCCCTACTAAAGTTAAGTGCTTTGCTTACCTTTGCGGAGCTCCGGGGGCGGCGAGGGCGGCGGCGGGCGGTCCGGAGGCCTCAGCGCCGGCTGTGGCTGCTGGCGTCAGAGACGCTCTAGGCCTTCCGGGGAAACCCGGAAGTTCCCCGGAAGGCCTAGAGCGTCTCTGACGCCGGCAGCCACAGCCGTTGCTGAGGCTTCCGGACCGCCCGCCGCCGCCGCACCCGGAGCGTCGCAAAGGTAAGCAAAGCACTCAACTTTAGTAGGGGTGATCCCTGGGGGATTGGGGGGTGTTAAACACTCCCCCCCAGGGATCGGGTCTATACTTACCGGCGGCTGCGGGGACGCCGCGGCCGCTGGNAGGGGGGAGGAATTAATTGTATTTATTTCATTGATTTCAATGGGGACACAGTGCCCCATTGAACTCAATGAAATAAAACCGGTACCGGTATACCGGATTTAATCCAGGAATCCGGTTCTTTGAGAACCGGAAACCGGTAAATCCGGTATCCGGTATTTACCCCGGGGTCCCAACGCTAGTATATGGGTTTATTTGAAATTGTTGATTGTTAATTAGAGTTATGAAAGGCTCTTTGGGAATGACAGAGGGTTGGGGACTGGAGGCCTAAAAGGACACCAAAGGCAATTATGGTTTCTATATGGTCTGGCTATCTGATGTGGTTACTAGTCTGGGATTTTCTCCCTGGAGAACTATGCTTTTGGAACATCCTTTTCTGCAGATATATTTACTTTACTTATATTTTGATGGCAATATTTTTAGGAATATTTACTTTGGGGATTATGATTATGATTATGTTTTGGTTCTTTTGTCGGTTTGTTGCTACATGGCTTTTAGTGTACTGCTTTTCTTTTATTTGATAGAGATTGTTGTTATATTTTAATTTTACTGTTTTTAATGATTTTCCACTTTATATGGTAAAGACAGTTGGTCACACTGAATAAATATATTTGATTTGATATTACTCACATACATTTCATTAACAACTCTGTCTATATCAATATCTTCTCATCATAACTCTCTTTCTTCCTTAAATACCATCAAGATTATAACAACAACAAAAAATACCTACCACTTCACCATCTCTACCAATTAAGAAATTCACTTTCATTCAAAAGCCTTAACGAGTTAATTTTTCTGTAGAAATTATATATTTGCTTTTGAAATCTACAAATGAAATATAAGTTATTATAATGTAATAAATAATTCAGGCATTTGAATGAAAATGAATTTCTTAATTAGTAGAGATGGTGAAGTATTTTTTATATATATTTTTTTATTGGTGTGTATTTTTTATATATATTTATTTATTTTATTTATTTATTTTTCAGTTTTATACCTCGCCCCCTCCTGCAACGCAGCTCGGGGCGGCTTCCAACAATTCTACAATAAAAACAATAAACTCCTTTTAAAATATTACATATAAAATATATCATATAAAACAGGGCTAGCAAAGAACAAATAAAAAAATGGGCGGTGGACTAAAATCATCCCCCCCCACCCTCCCTCCCAAAGGCCTGGGCAAACATATAATATAAACTTGATGGTTTTTAAGGAAGAATGAGAATTATTATGTTGAGAAGATATTGATATAGACAGTGTTGTTAATGAAATGTATGTGAGTAATATTGATGTAGTTGAAAACAATGTCTTATAATAAGTTATTTGTACATTGTACAGTATTGAAATGGTTAATTTTCATTAATTCACCTTAATGATGAATTTAAAAATGAAGATTTTTAGATGTTGAAATATGATCAGGTTTTTGAATTGGTATATCTGAATAATATATGAACTGATCAAATATGAGAGTTACAGAAAAGATGTATGAGTGAAACGGAAGGTATTTTCAGATGTTACAAGATCATAGGGTATTTTCAGATGTTACGAGATCACGCTCAACCACAGTCAATACCCTGTGGTGGGGAATGGTCCCGTAACGTCTGTTGGAGAACCGGAAGTTCCCCCCCAGATGTTTACCATGCTCAATCCCCGCCAGGAATCACATTCACCACGCGATCGGCTGGCTGAATCCACGGGGCCGGCGCAGATCGCGTGTTGAAGGTGATTCCCGGTGGGGATGAAGGGGCCCGTCACGTCTGGATGGGGATCACAGCCAGGAATCCCTTCCAGGATTCCAGCCCATGGTCATTTAGAGTGGGCGCTGTGGCCGCATTGGCCACAGCGCCTGCCCAGAGGGCGAGGGAGCATGGAGGGCGTGGGGCCATGTGGCTGCACGTTGTGCCGCTTGGTCCTGCCCCCTCCCCGATTCCCCACCGGGATCCCCCGGCACGACTGTTGACTGTGCCGGAGTGATCCCGGCGGGGAATCTGAGGGTTGTTTCCGTGATGGGGCGAAGCCGCCCTGTCATGTCTGAAAACACCCACAGTCAACCACAGTCAATCCCGCTGCTGGGCCAAAGTGCCCTGAACATCTGTTTCATGGGCACCAGATGTTCACTACAGTCAATCCCCACCAGGGGTAAAAATTAAACATGCTTCCGGAGCTCCGGGGTGATTTCCGATGTGACGGGGCACTAGTCGGCCCGGCCCGGAATCACCATGGAGATTCCCCGCCGGAATCACACCGGCATGTCCAACAAATATGCAGGTTGATCCCGGTGGGGAATCGGGGAGGGGAAGGGGCCGCGCAGCGCAATGTGTGACCGCACGGCCCTGCCCCCCACGCTCCCTTGCCACCCGCCCTCTGGGGAGACAGGCGGGCACCACGGCCAATGCGGCCACAGCGCCTGCATGAATTGACCATGGCCTGGAATCCTGCCTCAGATTCTGGGCCATGGTGGCCATCCAGATGGGATGGGCCCCTTCATCATGGCGGGGAATCACATTCACACCATGATCGGGGATGGCCCCGCCGGTTCCGCCAATCGCGTGGTGAATGTGATTCCCAGCCATGATTGACAAGGGTGAACATCTGGGGGGGAAATTCCGTTCCACCTTCAGATGTGATGAGACCTCTCGCACCCGGTGGGAATCCACCGTGGTTGAGAGTGATCTCGTCATGTCTGAAAATTCCCCCAGCCCAGACCATCTCTGAAAGCATGGGGACAGGCAGCCCCGGAGACGGCAACCGGAACGAGGGATGAGGCACCCTGGAAATGGGTAAGGCGACTGAAGGGGGGAGACCCAGCGGCACAGAGGCACCAAGGGGGGTGGCCCAGGCAGCAGGAGGAGGGGAAGGGGGGACATGGAACATGGGCAAAACGACACCTAACTCCCCCTACCCACAGACATGGAAGTGGGCCCAGGAGCCCGAACCCCCGGAGGAGACGGGCGCTGGTCATGCAGAGGAGGAGGAGGAGGATGACCTAGAGGGCCCACATAATAATAATAATAGTTTATTGTAGCCGAAGCTGTTACAATATAAAATAAATTAACAAAGAGAAGAAAATACAACAAAAACACACAAGCAGCTCGAAGTTAATCAATGGCAAACTCAAACATACAACCAATACCAACAATATATAAAATAAAATAAACACATGGAGCTCATCGGCCAGCAAATCTTAACCCCCTCTGGGGAAAATCTGCTAGAAGGGGGAGGGGGAGAAGAATTGACCTGGATTTACAAACCCGGCTGAGACGGGGACCCCAAGAGTGCCCCTCTAATCCGCAGGTACCGTAAGCCAAAACATAGGAGAAAGTCTTACCATCGTGGGGGCCAATGGGGGCACAGGGAAATGCAGGACTTCATCCGCATCTGGGGGACCCTGGAGCATCAACTGGAGCTCACTGTCAATCAGCGGAATGAACACATCTTCCAGGAGATCGTGCGGGACATGGAGGCGGCGGGCCATAACAGGACCATGGCCCAGTAATGCTCAAAAGCGAAGGAACTAAAGAGGGGGTACAAGGCCATCCGGGAAAACAACCATCAGTCCGGACATGGAGCCTGGACTGCCCCCTACTTTGACACCCTGGACCGCATACTCCATATGAAGGGCTCCATCGTTGCCCTGTGCCTCATGGGAAGCGCCATGGTCCAGGGCAGGAAACGTGCCAAGGTACCCCCCCTCCCCTCCCCCAGTGAGGACACCAGCTCCAGGGCTCCCTCCCCCCAGGAGGAATGCCCAGGGACCTCGGGGAACTGCAGGACCCCACAAGCATCAGCCCCTTCAGCCCCCACCCACTGTCCAGACCAGGAGACTCTGAGACCGGCATACTGGTCACCCTCAGCCAGTAGACACAGGGGGACCCCAGCACACCGAGGGACCAGCCTCGGAGGGCTCAGAGATGGACATTGAGGATAAGCACGTGGGTGGGAGGGGGGCCATACCAGAGGGGAAGTGCCAAGGGGGGGAGGAGGACACACTGGGCACAAGGCCGCCCTCAGCCACCCCGGACACTCCAGAACAAGGGAAGGGGGTCCAGGGGGCTGCTGGGGGACAGGACAGCCCACACCCACCTAACCCCTCCCATATCCCCACAGGGCACGGCACGGCACGGCACTGGCGACATATTGGCGATGAGGAAGGTGGCAAGCAGCCCAGGGAGCAGCCAGCGGTTCCCAGTGAGGCACACCACCAAGGGGGTAAAGGGCGCCAGGGGGGAGGGCACCGGCTGCCAATCCGAGGGGGGAGCCGCATCCCCGCAGCTGTGCCACGGGACAGGGGGCTGCCAGCTGGGGTGCCTAACCAGCATCTACTGTGTACCCAACAGGGCAACCCGAGGAGCTCCAGCAAGCCAGGCCAGGCTCGTCCCACCCACGTAGGAGCACTTCCAAGCCCTTGATCAATTTTGTTGCCTTTCTCTGTACCTTTTCTAGTTCGGCTATGTCTTTTTTCAGATGGGGTGACCAGAACTACACACAATATTCGAGGTGCGGTCACACCATTGATTTGTATAGAGGCATTATGACATCCTCAGTTTTATTCTCTATCCCCTTCCAAATAATTCCTAACGTTGTTTTCTTTTTTGACTGCTGCTGTGCAGTGCACTGTGGATTTCATTGTATTGTCCACAACCACCCCCAGATCCTTTCCCAGATCCTATTTCCTGAATATTATTCAAATATTCAGAGGGATACCCAAAAATGTGAATAATACCCTCAAATAATAAATTTGCTGCCCATTTCAACTCTATCATCTTATCAAACAAGTGACCCAAGTGTTATCATCTGGCAAATTTGTGGGATTAAAAAGCTAATATCTAGAGCTTAAATGAGTATGTCCAAAAATGGGTATACCTGATAAATTTCCGGTACCTGAATTGACCCGACAACATTGGGTATGCCTGGAAATTGCTTCCAAGTCCCCGCCCCCTAGCACTCCCCCCCGCCCTCCTTCCCCCACCTCTCTCCTGTCCTCCTCCCCTCCTGCCTCCCTTGAGGAAATCTCCTCCCTGCTCTCCTCCTCCAACCCCTCCACTTGCCCCCTGGACCCCATTCCTTCCCACCTCCTGACCTCCATTGCCTCCACTGTCGCCCCTCTTCTCCTGCACATCATCAACCTCTCCCTCTCTACCGGCTCCTTCCCCTCTGCCTTTAAACATGCCACTGTCGTCCCCCATCCTCAAAAAGTCCACTCTGGATCCCTCTAAACCCTCTAATTACCCTCCAATCTCGCTCCTCCCCTTTGCTTCCAAGCTCCTTGAATGGGTTGTCTATAGGGATGGGCGAAGAGAACGGAGTTCGGAAATTTGGTTTGGTTCAGTTCAGTCTGAAATTCAAATTCGGAAATTCGGTTCGGTTCAGTTCAGTTTGAAATTTGAGTTCGGTTTGGAAGTTCGGTTCAGTCAACCGAACAGACCGAGTTCGGTCGAATTCTGAACTTCTAAACCAAGTTCAGTCATTCAAAACCAGGGTTTTTTGTGTGTGTTGCCACTAGGAATGGGTGAACAGAACAGAGTACGGAAATTCGGTTCAATTCGGTTTGAAATTCGAATTCGGTTCAGAAGTTCGGTTCAGTCAACCGAACAGACTGAGTTCGGTCCAAACTCCAAACTTCCAAACCGCGTTCGCCCATCCCTAGTTGTCTACTCCCATTGCCTTGACCTCCTCTCTGCCAACTCCTCCCTTTATCTGGCTTCCACCCCTTCACTCCANAACCCCCTCTGGGGAAAATCTGCTAGAAGGGGGAGGGGGAGAAGAATTGACCTGGATTTACAAACCCGGCTGAGACGGGGACCCCAAGAGTGCCCCTCTAATCCGCAGGTACCGTAAGCCAAAACATAGGAGAAAGTCTTACCATCGTGGGGGCCAATGGGGGCACAGGGAAATGCAGGACTTCATCCGCATCTGGGGGACCCTGGAGCATCAACTGGAGCTCACTGTCAATCAGCGGAATGAACACATCTTCCAGGAGATCGTGCGGGACATGGAGGCGGCGGGCCATAACAGGACCATGGCCCAGTAATGCTCAAAAGCGAAGGAACTAAAGAGGGGGTACAAGGCCATCCGGGAAAACAACCATCAGTCCGGACATGGAGCCTGGACTGCCCCCTACTTTGACACCCTGGACCGCATACTCCATATGAAGGGCTCCATCGTTGCCCTGTGCCTCATGGGAAGCGCCATGGTCCAGGGCAGGAAACGTGCCAAGGTACCCCCCCTCCCCTCCCCCAGTGAGGACACCAGCTCCAGGGCTCCCTCCCCCCAGGAGGAATGCCCAGGGACCTCGGGGAACTGCAGGACCCCACAAGCATCAGCCCCTTCAGCCCCCACCCACTGTCCAGACCAGGAGACTCTGAGACCGGCATACTGGTCACCCTCAGCCAGTAGACACAGGGGGACCCCAGCACACCGAGGGACCAGCCTCGGAGGGCTCAGAGATGGACATTGAGGATAAGCACGTGGGTGGGAGGGGGGCCATACCAGAGGGGAAGTGCCAAGGGGGGGAGGAGGACACACTGGGCACAAGGCCGCCCTCAGCCACCCCGGACACTCCAGAACAAGGGAAGGGGGTCCAGGGGGCTGCTGGGGGACAGGACAGCCCACACCCACCTAACCCCTCCCATATCCCCACAGGGCACGGCACGGCACGGCACTGGCGACATATTGGCGATGAGGAAGGTGGCAAGCAGCCCAGGGAGCAGCCAGCGGTTCCCAGTGAGGCACACCACCAAGGGGGTAAAGGGCGCCAGGGGGGAGGGCACCGGCTGCCAATCCGAGGGGGGAGCCGCATCCCCGCAGCTGTGCCACGGGACAGGGGGCTGCCAGCTGGGGTGCCTAACCAGCATCTACTGTGTACCCAACAGGGCAACCCGAGGAGCTCCAGCAAGCCAGGCCAGGCTCGTCCCACCCACGTAGGAGCACTTCCAAGCCCTTGATCAATTTTGTTGCCTTTCTCTGTACCTTTTCTAGTTCGGCTATGTCTTTTTTCAGATGGGGTGACCAGAACTACACACAATATTCGAGGTGCGGTCACACCATTGATTTGTATAGAGGCATTATGACATCCTCAGTTTTATTCTCTATCCCCTTCCAAATAATTCCTAACGTTGTTTTCTTTTTTGACTGCTGCTGTGCAGTGCACTGTGGATTTCATTGTATTGTCCACAACCACCCCCAGATCCTTTCCCAGATCCTATTTCCTGAATATTATTCAAATATTCAGAGGGATACCCAAAAATGTGAATAATACCCTCAAATAATAAATTTGCTGCCCATTTCAACTCTATCATCTTATCAAACAAGTGACCCAAGTGTTATCATCTGGCAAATTTGTGGGATTAAAAAGCTAATATCTAGAGCTTAAATGAGTATGTCCAAAAATGGGTATACCTGATAAATTTCCGGTACCTGAATTGACCCGACAACATTGGGTATGCCTGGAAATTGCTTCCAAGTCCCCGCCCCCTAGCACTCCCCCCCGCCCTCCTTCCCCCACCTCTCTCCTGTCCTCCTCCCCTCCTGCCTCCCTTGAGGAAATCTCCTCCCTGCTCTCCTCCTCCAACCCCTCCACTTGCCCCCTGGACCCCATTCCTTCCCACCTCCTGACCTCCATTGCCTCCACTGTCGCCCCTCTTCTCCTGCACATCATCAACCTCTCCCTCTCTACCGGCTCCTTCCCCTCTGCCTTTAAACATGCCACTGTCGTCCCCCATCCTCAAAAAGTCCACTCTGGATCCCTCTAAACCCTCTAATTACCCTCCAATCTCGCTCCTCCCCTTTGCTTCCAAGCTCCTTGAATGGGTTGTCTATAGGGATGGGCGAAGAGAACGGAGTTCGGAAATTTGGTTTGGTTCAGTTCAGTCTGAAATTCAAATTCGGAAATTCGGTTCGGTTCAGTTCAGTTTGAAATTTGAGTTCGGTTTGGAAGTTCGGTTCAGTCAACCGAACAGACCGAGTTCGGTCGAATTCTGAACTTCTAAACCAAGTTCAGTCATTCAAAACCAGGGTTTTTTGTGTGTGTTGCCACTAGGAATGGGTGAACAGAACAGAGTACGGAAATTCGGTTCAATTCGGTTTGAAATTCGAATTCGGTTCAGAAGTTCGGTTCAGTCAACCGAACAGACTGAGTTCGGTCCAAACTCCAAACTTCCAAACCGCGTTCGCCCATCCCTAGTTGTCTACTCCCATTGCCTTGACCTCCTCTCTGCCAACTCCTCCCTTTATCTGGCTTCCACCCCTTCACTCCACTGAAACCGCTCTTGCTAAGATCACCAACAATCTTCTTGTGGCTAAATCCAACTGCCTTTACTCTATTCTTGTCCTCCTTGATCTCTCTGCTGCCTTTGACACTGTTGACCACTTGCTCCTGCTTGAATCACTTCACTCCCTGGGATTCCGGGACTCTGTCCTCGGCTGGTTCTCCTCCTACCTTTCTGGCCGTTACTTCAATGTATCGCTTCCTAATTCCTCCCCCTCCTCCTCCCTACCACTGTCAGTTGGGGTTCCCCAAGGCTCTGTCCTTGGCCCTCTCCTCTTCTCTATCTGCACCCAATCCCTAGGCAAACTCATTGCCTCACACAATTTCAAATACCACCTATACGCTGACAACACTCAACTCTATCTATCCACTCCTTCCCTCTCCTCCTCCATTCAAACTCATCTCACCAACTGTCTCTCTGAAATCTCCGCCTGGATGTCTCAACGTCAACTCGAACTGAACATGGTGAGAACTGAACTCCTTATCTTCCCTCCCAATCCTTCCTCTCCCTCTTCCCTGTCAATTACCATTGACGGGGTCTCCATTCTCTCTGTACCCCAAGCCCATAGCTTGGACTTCATCTTCGACTCGCACCTCACCTTCAACCCTACATTGACTTTGTGGCCAAATTCTGCCGCTTCTCCCTCCACAACATTGCTAAGATCCGACATTTGCTGTCTGTATCCTTTGCCAAAACTCTCATCCATGCCCTAGTCATCTCACACCTTGACTATTGTAACCTCCTCCTCACTGACCTTCCCCGTTCTCAACTTTATTCCCTCATCTCTGCTCAAAACTCTGCTGCCAGGATCATCCACCTAGCCCGTCGCTCTGACCATGTGCAGCCTCTCTTCTCCTCCCTCCACTGGCTCCCCCTTCCTAAGCATATTCTACACAAGCTCCTCATCTTCACCTACAAAATTCTTCACAACCTTGCTCCCCCCACCTCTCTGCCCTGATCTCCCTCTGAACCCCTGTTCTAGTACTCTGCTCCTCTTCCATCCCCTCCCTCACCCTCCCATGCCTCCCCTGATCCCCCAAACACCTTTGTCCCTTCTCCCTCACTGCCCCGCATGCCTGGAACTCCCTCACTGCCCTCGTCCATCTTGCCCCCAGCCTCCACACCTTCAAGTCCTTCCTCAAACCCACCTCTTCCACTCTGCCCTTCCTAACTCCTGCTAACCATCCCCACCCAGGATTATCCCCCACCTGTTATCTGTAAACTCCCAACTTACTGCAATCAAGCCAAGAATGTGTACCTGAGTTCTCGCATCTTCATGAATGTCTCACCCCATGTCTCTCCCTCTTTTCCCCCTTTCCTTTCTCCCCTCCCCGTCTTTAGATTGTAAGCTCTCCGGCAGGGACCGTGTCTATCTTATTCTTTGTAAAGTGCCAGGTACATCGCTGGCTCTATATAAATGCTTATAATAATAATCAAAAATTTAAAAAAATAGATACCAGAAATTACTGATTTTTCAGGTATCTGGGTACCTGATCACCACCCGAATAATCCTCCAAAAACTTGATGCAGTACTAAAAAATGCAGGAATTACCCCCAGGTACTAAATTAAGTACCCATTTCAGTTCTAAATCTTATTGCATATTAGCTAATAGTCAGATGAAGATCATAATGAACAAACAAGAAAGCAGAAATTTATCAATCTAGATGTGTGAAAGGGAGCATTACCTAATAAACCATAATAGAATTAATAAGAACTAAAAATCAATAAACTGTCACAGAGTAAACCAGTCCAATGCAGCTAATGTGAAAAAAAGATATGGACTTTTTTGGTCTGGATAAGTATTTAAGCAGCTGCATTCTAAATGACTTACAATTTATGGATGGCATTCTGTGAAAGGTCAATAAACACATAATTGCAGTAATGCAGTCACAACACCAATATCCATGGATCATAAGGGTGCTGCTATGTGCTAATTTTAATGGAGACTATTCTAGTTTTATGTTTGAAGAAAAAAACATTTTTCAGTAGCAGAAAACCAACTTTGTCCCACACCCCAGAAGAAGACAAGTATACATTGTTGGGTTTTAATGGCTGCACTCTTTCTTCAAATTCATTTTAATCCTATTTAGGTTATCTGGGGATGAGTCATTCCAAAGTCCTGGACCAGTAGCACACTATAACCAAGCAGGTTTGGGTGGCCTTCCGTATACTCAGGTATTGCCCTCACTCTGTGGTCTACCATTTATGTCACTCTACCACCCCGCTGCCTGGGCAGGCATGTTGGATTACCAGTAATGCCAGGTGACCAACGGCAGTTCCGTGTGGCTTGAGGTGTCCTCATTAACTGCCGTCATTCTATGCTCTATAAATTAGGTCACTCCTCCAACCCCCCAGCCACCCAACTGGGTTTGGAATGCATGTTGTAGGACTAGTGACCTTGAAGAGGCGAGGAGGCCATTGTCCATCTGGGATTATCCATGTCCTCAAGTGCAGAACTCAGCCTTAACTCCGGGGCAATGGCCAGACCGTGGCTGTGTTTGCCCTTGATGCAGCCATTAATCCCCCATCTCATAGGGAGATGTCTTTGCCAAAAGTTTAACTATTCAATTAACTTTCTGACCTAACTGGACACTTGCAAGAGTGTGACAAATCTAGAAAATGCCACACTCCACCCACACAGAATGATACATATATCATAATTTTATTGGTTCCATTTCGCCATTACCATACACAATGCAAGAACAAACAAAGAAAACAATGCAATACATTTAAAATAGATTTCATTCAAAAATATGGAATTATTTTACCAAACTTATTCCTTTCCTATAAAACCCTAGCCCTATCGGGCTTACTTACAGCTAATACTTCACCCCATGAGTGATAAAAAAAAAACTTGCCCTTCTCAGGGCTTATATGATAAATGCCTAGCCCTTAAATAATAATACCTTGTCCTTCTTGGGGCTAACAGATGGCAAGTGCTTGACCTCTGGCTTGTGAAACATACGAAACTTACATACAGAAAATACTCAACCCCTGAATATTAAAAGCCTCACCCTTCTTGGGATTTACATGCAGCTAATACTTGGTCCCTGTTTGATAAATGCCTCACCCTTCACAGGGCTTGAATGCAGCAAATGCATGGCCCCTGAAAGGGAGATACCTCACCTTCTCGGGGTTTGCATGCAACTAATACTTGGCCCTTGGATAATAAATGCCTTACCCTTCTCCAACTAGCAGAGGGCCAATGCTAGGTCCCAGGATGGTAGATAACCCCTTCACCAATTAATAAATGGCAAATACTTAGCCCCTAGATAGAAACTGGCTATCCCTTCTCGAGGCTTGCATGCAACAGATGCTTACCTCTGGATGTATTATTAATTTACTAATATTAAGTATAGGATGCTTAATTCTAATTGCCATCACTCGTACTGCAAATGTTGCCATTCTGGAGATCAGCTCAACGTGGGGCTGCACAGCCCCGCCCCTCCATGCTCCCTAGGCTGCCCGCCCTCTTGGGAGATGGGCGGGCACCGCAGCCAATGCAGCCGCAGCGCCCGCCTGCATTGACCATGGCCCGGAATCCTGCCACTGATTCTGGGCCATGGTAGGGGACAGACAAGACGTACCCCTGATTATGGGGGGAATCACATTGAACACGCAAATGGAGAAGGTCCAGGCAGGACATCCGTTTGTGTGGTCAATGTGATTCCCCTCCGTGATTCACAGGGGTGAACATCTGGCGGGGATCTTCCGTTTCCCCCAACAGATGTGACGTGACCACGATCACCATGTGGGAATTCCCCATGGTTGAGCATGATCTTGTAATGTCTGAAAATACCCATAGAGCGAACAGGACTGGAGGTCTGCCACCCTGCAATGCCCGGGAAACCTGGGGTGCAAAGCGCCAAGCCTTCCCGTTCTCTGCTGCTGCTGGGTCTCTGACAGCCTGCCATGCTGCCACTGGCACCGCTGGGGGTCCCTGGAGCACCCCAAGCCTTGTGGTGGGTCTGAACTCCGCCGAACATTCGACCGAATCGAACTCAATGGAACCGAATGACCGAACCTGAACGACTGAACATCCGAACCCCGTTCTGTTCGCATATACCTAAAAAATTAAGAGAGAAGTTTAGGCCCTTTTCTTTATTTTTTTAAAACCACATCGTTATGCTGCCTCTAACAATCTCCTTGAAACCCCTAACCTCTTTCTGATTTCATGAATAACAAGAGAGAATGTACTCCAAGGCAATCAGTAATCATCTTCAGTCACAGCTTCACTCACAACTCTCTAAATACGGGAGATGATGTTGTTTGAAATGCAAAGCATACCTACTCCTAAATTATCTAAAAGACATAATAGCGAGCTAGTAAATGTGTGGTATGTATATATTTAGTATTTATTACCAGAATTTACTACATATAAATTATGAGAACATGCCAGATGTAGTCTAATAAATATGAATGAGGTAGGTTTCATGCCCTCGCAGCCGTATATGATGCTGGGATATGGCTCTGCAGTTGCAAACATTAAATGAACATCAGTTCACCTTATTTAATTGGAAGTGGGTCATTTAAATCTTCCCTACCTTGGTTAATCAGCTAACCCCAAACAATGCATTATAACACACTGTTTTATTTAAATTTCCAGAGGCAGAATGCAAAACTAATATCAGCACTTCTGCTAAGAAACTAGCGATGGATTAAGGAATGCAGAACTCCAAATGCCACACTTTGAGGCACCAACCTTGGCCACCTATTCTTACACAAAACCCAGGGTACTCAAAGTATGTGGTATCTTAAACTATTAATGTCTCTATTGACTCATAAAACTCAGCAATAACCAATGTGGGATCTATGGAAGTTGGTGTTCTGTGTGAAATGGTTGTGTAGGCCCCCTCCTAGCATTGGGACACTTGACAAAAAAACGTTGACTCGCCCATTAGAAAAGGGAAAATGTTACCATGATTCATTTTTGATGCTCAAATAAAGATAACATCCTCTCAGAGTTTGGGAATGCCTGTATTACAGGCCCATGTATTAGGGTTGTGCAAACACGGTTTGGCGGTTCGGTGTTTAGCCTGAACTCAGCCCGTTTGGATGGCCAAACCGAACGGCCGAACTGAACACCTGAAGCCCTGAACAATTCGGCCGCATTCGGATGAGTTTGGGGGCGTTCGGTGGAAAAAACATAGCTGAGGAGCAGACTTCTTGGTGCCAGGGGGTGGAGAGGCTCGGACTAGCAGCCAGCCTGCCCAATCACCATCCCACTTTTCCTCAGAACACTGGCACACAGTCTGGATTGGTCATGGGCAAGGCTGTACGGAACCAATGGGACTTGTGGTAAGGCGGGCGCAGAAAGTAACAAAAGTCATTGTCTTCCCCCCTTAGAACTCCTTTGGAGCTAGCCATTGATCATGTCAACAGGTGTTTTCAGAAGTCTCCCTCTCCCAGCAGTTTGTGTTCCTCCCAGTGTCCACCAGATGCAGGATGTGTCCGCCAGGTGAAATTCAACGTTCCTGATGCTCGAGCGGCTTCTCAAGCAGAAAGCCGCCTTGCATCAGGTTCAATTGGTGACAGACAGTGGGGCACCTCCAGGGTATGATGGGGTGGAATGAGAGATACTGGCTCATACGTTCTTTATGCTGAGACCATTCCTGGCCGTGACGGAGACCATCAGCTTCTCCATGGCCACCATCAGCCAGGTGACCCCTCTGGTCCAGAGTCTCCTGAGGAGGCTGGAGGAGATTCTTCAGGGGCAAGATTGTGGCTTTCAGAGTAGGAAGGTGGCAAATGAGGCGGTTCACCTGGTGTGGCAGTTGAAGGCAGGGCTGAATGCACAGTTCAATGAGCTCCTGCAGTGGGTGGAATACGTTTTGGCAACCATGCTGGACCCCAGGGTCAAGGGCAGCATGGCATGCCAGACAGTGTTCTTTGGGCACTGGAAGGGTGACCTGGCTGAGAAGCAGCAGCAGCACCCCTATTGTGAGCAGCAGCAGCTTGTATGTGCAGGGCACTCTGGAGAGCATGGACTCTTGCACAGCAGGGCTAGCAGCGTGGAAGAGGGCAGTGGTGGAGATGGTGCTCAGGCAGAGTTACGTGATGGAGTACAAATGCGCCATCCCATGCCAGGGGCAGTCTTGGGATGCTGATCCTCCTCAATCTGGGCTGCTGCTGCTGAGGTGCTGTCCCTCCCAATTCCAGGCACCCACCCTGCCTTTCTCTCTCTCTGACTAGATAGCCTTGGCCTGACTATCTGACTGACCTCATGATGCAGGATGGCATTGGGAAGTTGTAAGCCTGCCATCTGGCTATATGATCTCAGCCCACCTATCTGACTCTCTCTCTCTCTCTCTCTCTCTCTCTCTCTCTCTGCACAGTCTTCATGAGCCTATCTGAGTTTACGGCCTAGGTCCCAGCCTGCCTTCCCTACTGCCTCTCATGCCATGCTGCCTGTCTGCCTGCCCAGGTGGCCAAGATCAAACCCTGCCCCAGTCTGCCTTCGACTCATGCCACGCTGCCTGTCTGCCCACCCACCCAGGTGGCCTAGATCAAACCCTGCCTCATTCTGCCTTCTGCTCATGTCATGCTGCCAGTCTGTCTGCCCACCCAGGTGGCCAAGATCAAACCCTGCCTCAGCCAGCATTCTGCTCATGCCACACTGCCTGTTTGCCCACCCACCCAGGTGGCCAAGATCAAACCCTGCCTCATCCATCCTTCTGTTCATGCCACGCTACCTTTCTGCCTGCCCACCCAGGTGGTGAAGATCAAACCCTGCCTCAGCCAGCCTTCTGCTCATGCCACACTGCCTGTTTGCCCACCCACCCAGGTGGCCAAGATCAAACCCTGCCTCAGTCTGCCTTCTGCTCATGCCAGGCTGCCCACCCGCCCAGGTGGACAACATCAAACCCTGCCTCAGTCTGCCTTCTGCTCATGCCACGCTGCCTGTCTTCCTGCCCGCCCACCCAGGTGGCTAAGATCAACCCCTGCCTCAGCCAGCCTTCTGCTCATGCCATGCCACCTCTCTGCCTGCCCGCCCAGGTGGCCAAGATCAAACCCTTCCTCACTTCTAGACTGGCCTACCACTCTATTGGATGTCTAATGTACGCAGATGATGCGGCTATAGTATCCAAAACTAAAATCGGGCTTCACAGGCAGTTAGTAGCCTTGGCAGAGTATTGCTCTTGGAATAAATTAACAATCAACTATGGTAAGACCAAGGTCTTGGTTTTTGGGACGAAGGGGAAGGCTCATAAATGGAATATTGAAGGGAATGATATTCAGCAGGTTTCTTCCTATCAATATTTGGGATTTCATTTTCACTCTTCCCTTATGTGGGTCTTTCATTTAAGCCAGACAACGATGCGAGCTAAGGGCACTGCTATGGCTATTATGAGGTTTTTTCATCACAAAGGGAAGGGGAAAACTTTGCCGGCTGTTAGAGTCATTAATGCTAAATTAAGAGTCCAATTTTTATATGGGGCAGCTTTGTGGGGTATATGGCATTGCCGGGAGATTTATATTGTACAGTCTAGGACCTTTAGAACTTTGATGCCCATTCTGCCGGGTGTTCCTACAGCTGCTATTAGGCTTGTGTTGGGTCAGTTAGTCTGGAATGTGGAGGTTTGGAAACAGGCTTTGTTCTTTGTGGCGCCGACTCTTTTTACTGAGGGGTCGGGACTGCACTCATTATTGGCTATTGATTCTTTTAAAAGCCCATGGGCAGAGGAGGTGGCAAAAAACTCCCTAGGTGGGGTTTATCTTTCAAGTATATTCACGGTTTCCCCATTGGTAAAGCTAAGGGTGAAATTTATGCTAGGGTTACCAATGCCAGCTTTCAGATTGATCTAGCCAAGATCACGGGATTCTCTTCCCTTGCTTATTATAGAAACCTCCCCCTTGAGTATGGCAAGATGGCCGTATATCTTCCCAGAGTTCTTTCTCCCAGGAAGCTATATCATTTTTGCTGTGCTAGGTTGAATGTACTACCCACTAAAGTTTTGGAGGGAAGGTATGTGGAGTGCCTTTTGACCAGAGACTGTCCTTTTCATATGATGGAGGTGGAGACCATTGGACACATTTTATTTTCTTGTCAATTGTATAATTTGTTACATGATAGATATCTGAAGGCTTTTTTAGATAAGCTCCCAGTCAGAACATCCTTCGAGCTTACTGTTAATTTTCTTTCAGATGATAATTTTGAACTGACTAAGGCTGTATCAGCCTTTCTGAGGGATGCTTTTGTATTACGGGAACATTTTTTGAATTTTCAACCATTATTTTCCACAGAAGTTATAATTTGATATTGACATAACTTCATCTACGTAGCTTGGACAGGCTGTGGTTTTTTTTTATTATATTTGGCTCTGTTTAAAAATCCTTTTGCTAATGGATCATCTAAGGTGGGATCCTGTATTTTGGTATTGTTATATTTTATTGTATAATGCATATTTTATATTTTTATTGTATTGCTCCCAAAATTTGGTTATTTGGGACTCTGTTTTAAACTATTTGGTTTAAATTTTTTTTAGTTATTATTTGCTGTGACCTCTGGTCACGCAATCAAATAAACTGAAACTGAACCCTGCCTCAGTTTGCCTTCTGCTCATGCCTGTCTGCTTGTCTGCCTGCCCACCCATGTGGCCAAGATCAAAACCTGCCACAGCCAGCATTCTGCTCATATCACGTTGTCTGCCCACCCACCCAGATGGCCAAGTTCAAAACCTGCCTCAGTCTGCCTTCCCAGTGTAACCCTGTCTACTCTGACAGGGTTGGGGTTTAGAACTGGTGACCTCAGCTCCATCTGCATGAGCCTCTATCCTCTAAACCAAAAGATCCAAGTTCCTCAGCTCTGAGAATAGCAGGCTCATGAACCTGTGAGTGGTTATTCACCACTCAAACCACTAGAGGGGGCCTCTGTGCCAAACCTCTCTGGAGGCTACACATTCCCCACAGCAGAGGAAGCATGACCCCAAGCTGCATAGGTTCACCCAGTTCAAGCCCCAGGTTGGGCACCAAATGTAATGCTGTTTACTCTGGCAGGGTTGGGGTTTAGAACTAGTGACTTCAGCTCCATCTGCATGAGCCTCTATCCTCTAAGCCAAAAGATCCAAGTCCCTCAGCTCTGAGAATAGCAGACTCATGAACCTGTGAGTGGTTATTCACCATTCACACCACTAGAGGGGGCCTCTGCACCAACCCTCTCTAGGGACTATGCCATGCTCATGCCAAAGTGCCTGTCTGCCCACCCTGTGAGCAAAACTGAAGCTCTGCCCCAGCCTGCCTGCCTCTCATGTCAAGGTGCCTGCCTGCCTGCCCTGGAAACCCTGGTGATGTGCTCCACTGGCCTGGTAACCCCGCTGCTGCTGTCTGCTGGTTCATGGGTGCTCGCCTGGCCCCTAGCCTGTTAACATTCCGGTGAAATTGTAAGACCTGGCTGTTCGCCCAGGCCTTTGGGAGGGAGGGTGGGTAGGGAGGGGTGTTTTAGTTCCCCCAACGACCTGGGTTTTTTTTATATTGTATTTCAGTCCTGTTTTAATGTTTTATAATATTTATGATAATTTTAATTGATTTTATTGTATTTTAATGTTCTGGAAGCCGCCCCAAGCTGCATGGCAGGCGGGGCAGGGTAAAAATCTATGAAAATAAAAATAAAAATAATAAATAAAACCCAAATGCACCCATGCAATCCTGCTGGTGCTGTACGGGAGCTCTTCCCTGGCAAATCCTACCATCCTGGTTCCATGAGTGCTGCGCACAGGCAAATTCTGCTGTTCCACGGATTCTGTGCCCAGTCAATCCAATATCTGCTGCTGCTGCTGCCAATTCCGCCTCTGCTGTCTGTGCCATGGGTTCTGTGCCCCAGAAACTCAATGTCGGATGATGCTGCCACCAATGCTGCCTCTGTTGTCTGTGCCACAGGTTCTGTGCCCCAGCAATCCAATGACTTCAGCTGCTGCCAATGCTACCTCTGCTGTCTGTGCCATGGGTTCTGCTACCAGGCAATCCAATGTCCGCTGATGCTGCCAATGCTGCCTCTGCTGTCTGTGCCACGGGTTCTGTGCCCTGGCAATCAAATCTCTGCTGATGCTGCTGCCACCTCTGCTGTCTGTGCCATGGGTTCTGTGCTCCCAGCACTCCAATGTCTGCTGCTGCCAATGCTGCCTCTGCTGTATGTGCCATGGGTTCTGCTACTGGACAATACAATGTCGTCTGCTGCTGCCATTGCCACTTCTGCTGTCTGAGCCATTGGTTCTGCTATTGAGCAATCCAATGTCTGCTGCTGCTGCCTGTGTCATGGGTTCTGTGCCCTGGAAACCCAAATTCTGCTTCTGCTGCCTCTGCTGTGCCCCGGCTTCTGCTGGGTACTGTGCCCCGGCAATCCAATGTCTGCTACTGGGTGGTCAAGTGATAAACACCAAAAGGAAGGAGAAAAAAAAGGAAAGGGAAAAAATGAATAAATAATTATATAAGAAATCCAGCATACACCAAGTGAAATTTAAAAGTATATTACCATAGCACAAAAGTACTACAAAAGGGTATTACCCAAGAAACAATAATGAAATATAGCTAGGCTAAAAAAAGCCCATAAATAATACGAGGTATGGAATAGGGATGGGCGAATGCGGTTCGGTAGTTCGGTGTTCAGCCCGAACTCGGCCTGTTCGGACAACCAAACGCGAACACGAACCAGAACGCGAACATACCAAATGGAACCGAACACCGAACGGCGAAATGGCAAACATACTGAACAGATCTGAACACCGAACGACGAAATGGCCGAACAGTTTGCTCAGTTCGAATCGCGTTTGGTTGTGTTCGGGTGGCTAAAACGTGGTCTGCTGTCAGGTCACTGGAAGGCAAAATGTAGCAGGGAGGGGAAAGTCATTTGACTCAGCTAGGAGCAGACTTCCAGGCACCAGGGGTGGAGGGTGGAGAGTGGCTTGGAGTAGCAGCCAGCCTGA
>QEPC01013498.1:10694585-10714779 GCA_003113815.1 Sphenodon punctatus | reverse complement strand
CCTCCGTGCCCCAGAGCGGCTCCTTCGGTCTGCCAGGGGTGCCTTCTTGGAGGTCCCCCGTGTTAAGTGGGGGGCCACAATGGAGAGGGCATTCTTGGTGGCCACGCTGCATCTTTGGAACTTCCTCCCAGAGGAAGTTCGCCTGGCCCCAAGTCTTTTAACATTCCGGCGGGCTTGTAAAACGTGGCTTTTCGCCCAGGCCTTCATGGAGGGGGAAAGGGGGGGGAGTTAGTGTTTTTAGCTCTTCCCTACCCTTATTTCTTTTTTCATTTATTTTGCCTAATCCTGTTTTTGAGTTTTTTAAATTATGTGTGTTTTTAAAAAAATGTTTCTATTTTTATGAAGGTTTTTATTTCGATTGTACGTCACCCTGAGATGCCGTAGGTATATGGGGTGACTAATAAATGCTTATAATAAATAAATAAATAAATAAATAAGATGTAAAAGATTGCTACAAAGCTGAAATCCATAACATTCCAGAGCTGGGGATTGTTTTCGCCACTTTTTGTTGTATCAGAATTAGAAGGTACAATGGGTGCAGTTTGGGAATTTTCTCTAGAGCCACAGATCTTAAAAACATTACTGTTATGTGAGTTGGGGGAAGAAATGTAGTTCCATAATGCATATTTATCTGCTCTCTCTAACTGTATAGATTATTCAAGGATTCTGAACAAGTGGTGTCAAGCATATTCATTCTACTGGACTGATCCTAGCGTAGAGCAGCAGATGATGTCTTAACATTCAGCTTGTCATCATTTAGACTTGGAACTTTCTCTTTCATGACTGTATTAAAAAAAAAAAAAAAACCCTCCCTTTTTAAACTCCAGCAAAACAGCAGCAGAATTCACCTTTGCCCCCACTCAGAGCACCACAAAATGTGTACAGAATAAGAAATCAGGCCAACTTGATGTTTAATTTTCCCATGCTGCCAAGATAAAGGTTTTATATTTATTTCTTTCAGAAGTGTCAAAAACTATACACCTCTGTCACTCATCATTACTGCAAAAGAAAGTTGCCGTTGAAAAGATAAATGACTACTACTGCTACTACCCTGGGAGACTCTCCAGGTCATATCATTATTTATTTTATTATTATTTATTCAAATTTACATGCTGCTCTTCCCATGATGGTTCAGGGTGACCCATGCCTGAGAGGAGCTGGGCTGCTGAATTCTGTATCAGCCACAGATTCTGGACAGTCATCTAAGGCTGCCCCACATAGAGCACATTGCAGTAGTCTAGCCTTGAAGTGATGAAAACATGACTGACAGTGGCAAGGTCTGAATCAGAAAGAAAAAGTTGCCGCCTCCTCACCAGATGGTGTTGCTGAAAAGTGCTCAAGTCCACCATTGCAAACCTGATGGTCCAGGCACAGAATGAGGTTCAGAAGGACTCCAAGGCTGAAAACTTGAGTGACCAGAAGTGGCTGGGCCGCATCAATAGGAGGAGTCTCAATCCCCTCCAAGTTATGGGACTGGCCCACCATTATCAGTCTTGTCAGGAATTAGCCTCAAATCAGCTCACTCTCATCCAGTCCCCAAATGCAGCCAGGCAATGGGTAAGTACCGAGACTGCAGGACCTGGGTTGGATGAAAAAGAGAGGAAAAGCTGAGTGTCATCAGAGGGATTGATACTTCACACTAAACCTTTGAATGACCTTGCCCATTGGCCTTATATACACATTGAACAAGACGGGAGACAAGATGGAACCCTGAGGGATCCCACAGAGGTGGTCATGGGGGGATGACAACCCATTACCCATCACCACCTGCTGAGCCCCACCTCAATAGGAATTAACACAATGAGCCAAGAGCAGTCCCATGCAACCCCCACCAAGTCCCACAGACGTGCAAGGTGCTCCATAGTAAATGCAGCCCCAGCCCAGAAGAGTTTATAATTTTATCTTTCTTGTCATACAGATGAAGAATAGAGGCAAAGACATTAAATGACCTGCCCAAAGTAATATAAAGATTTTGAAAAACAGCATATTCTAATAAGCACATTTTTAGTGGCCGGTGTAGCAGGGGGTCTCCACAGGGCCACACAGGGTGCTGCGGTCGCACTCTGAGGAATTAGCTCACCCCTATGCTATGCCATTTCAGTCTCGAGCCTCAGCTGAATCCCCCTCTTCAAGGAAGGGGGTACCCTCTTAGGACACACCACACAGTCCAGAGGGTATTAGTCCACAGTCCTTTATTAGACACAGCCTGTGTCCAGTGTACCTGGGGCTGCTAGCTCAGTCGCCTCCACCCTGAAGGCCCAGGTCCGTCTTTCTCAAACACAGGAGCACCACAATATCAACCCCCTTGGCCCATCTAGCCAGGCCTTCAAGCCACAGGCTCTTGCCAAGCCTTCCCCAGGCGAAAAGTTCCTGCCTGGGCACAGTCTCTCCCACTTGCCTGGGTCCCTCTGGTTCTCCAGCCTTAAGCACCATGGAGAGCATAGAGTGACTAGGTTTTCTCAGGGAGATGTGGTCCCTTCACCTCCCAGGCAGAGACTCCTTTCCTCTCTGCCTTGCTCTCCTTATGAACAGGCAAAGTGGGTGTGGCCAGGCTCCCTTTCCTCAGCCTTAAAGGGCCACTAGACTGCCCACTCTGTCCCAGCGTTTCTCAGCCTGTTTACCCCACAGGCTGTTCCCCAGCTAGGGGATGTCTCTGCCATGCCCCTGTGTGTGCTAAGCCCTCTGGATGACCCACTCAGCCTCCTTCTTAAAGGGGCAGCAGCCCCACAGGACTGGTTCCTGCTACAGCCGGTGCCTCACGTTAACCTCACCTATGTTTCCATTAGCAGGGGGATTAAAGAGTGAGTTTAAGGGGTAGGAGAGTAAATACAAGAGGTGAAGCAAAAAGTTAATTTTGTTTCTGCAGATATTATTTTCATTTTTAATAGGTATCCAAAGAATATCCACACCTGGAACAGTTATTCTCATATCAAGAATTTGGATGTTTCTGTTTGGTTACTTTGATTATTTTGGTATTTTACTTGTTTTGCTTATGTTGGTATTTTGGTTGCTTCATTTTGGCTGCCATGTATGTGCAAAACACTAATAGTGTGGAAATGCAGTAAATGAAATATGAAATAGCCCCAATAACAAATGAAATATTTAATTGGAAATTCTATTAGTTTCTAAAGATCTGCAGGTTATGAAAGCAACAGCTGCATTTGCTTTTTTGTTGTGTTCCATCAGCAGAAGTTATTATTTTCAAATGACATTGATGCTTTATATTTGTTATTTAATAACTGTATTTATTTATGTTTTAATTGTATAAAAGACTAATCACTGAATAAACTGATTTAGTGATTGGATTGGAAATATTTAATAATAGAGATAACCTGAAGTGACTGAACCAAAATATCTGAATGTGAAATGAATGGTGATTGTTATTCTTTTTATTTGACCCAAAATGAATAGTGTGAATTTAACAGTTCTATTTGTTTCGTCATATATTTGTTTCAACTCAAGTACATACCTCTACAAGAAATAGGGTTAAACTGGGAAGGAAGCTCCTACACAAGAGGACTTATTCATATTCACTCGAGGGAGGTAATTATTATCTCCTCCACCATACCCTGAGTCTTCTACTATCCCAGCGAATATCAGAACTTCCTACTTCGTATATAAAAAAAGAAAAATGTCTTTACTTTACTGACCACTTTGCTATTTAGCCTCCCCTGCTGCCAGTTCCTCTCAAGTTCCTAAAAAGGGAGAGCTATTTAACTCCTTGTTGCATCAGTTCCTGGGAACAGAGGTAGACAGTAGTAGTTACTTCAGAGTAATGCCTCTGAGAAAAAGTCATTACAGCAATGTAATGATCTCCCATCCTCCAATCCTTACACAGGTCTTTACCACTGTTCTTGTATAAAGAGACAAACAACAAAATGGTTAAGTCTTTATTCATTTATTTAAATTTATTTTCTTGCCCTATCCAGAGGGTTTAGGGTAGGTTCAACACACAATATCATAAATAAGCACAGATAAAACTTGTTATCCCAAATCTCCCCAAATGCTATCCTTGTTTCCCAAATGCCCAGCCAAATAAAAAAGATTTATATTGCCTCCAGGAGATGAACAGGTTTGAGCTTAGATGAGCCTCCAAGGGAGGACGTTCCACAACAGTTGGGCAACTACTGAGAATGACTCTTTGCATACCCTTGCAGTGGTGACTTGATGGACAGAGGGTATGTGCAACAAGGTCATCCTGGCTGGTCTGAAAGGCCATGATGGGACAGGAGGGAGGAGGTCTGACTATGTGGGGCTCATGCTGTTTAGGGCTTTGTAGATCAAACTCATCACCTTAAAATGCATCTGAAAAGCTACATAGAACTAGTGCAGATGCTGGAGGAGGGCTGAAACTAAGTCCTGAATTTACTCTGAATTTACTGAGGATCAACATGCTCAACTTGATTTTACTGAGTACCGAGGAACCGAACAATGGCCATGGTACTCGGTTCCTTGGTAACTCCTCAATTGAGGGTAGGAAGAGGGTTGAGGGTTGATGAGCATTGGGGGCAGGCAACAGGGCAAGCCCAGGAAGGAAAGAGGGAACAGGGAAGAAAGACCAGTGGAGATGGCAGGGGCAAGGACGGAGGGCAAGGAAACTCACCTAAAAGCCACGGGAGCCGGGCAGGATGCTTTGGCCTATGCTGCTGTGGTGCATTTGAATGTATTTTGTCTGAGCATGCTCAGTCTAAAGCTCTCTGGAAGCATGCTGGAACCCAGCTTGCACCCAGACAGCATTAGTTCTAATACTGTCTGGAAGTAAGCTGGACTATGTTTCCCAGAATGCTTTCGGAGAGCTTTAGACTGAGCATGCTCAGAGAAACCTCGTTGAAACTAGGAGGCAGAGTCCAAGCGTGCCCAGCTCCCATAGCTTGAAGCAGAGTCCAGACTAGAGCAGCATGCTAAGGTTCCGCACTGCTTTTAGGTGAGTGGCATCCCTCATTTCCCCTTACCTGAACCCCAGTACCCTATTCCCTGCCCCCCCTTTCCTGGCTCATGCCGCTGGATGTGCTCCCCCCCGCCCCCGCTGTACTTGGCCCCTCTAAATTGCGAGTATTCTCTGAGGTTCTGAGGATTGTACTGAACTGATTGGACTAGAACTCAGAACCATAGAAATACTTGAGAATATTTTTCTCAATATTTGGAACAGCCCTACTCTAGAGTAGTGATGTAATGTGCTCTGAGCAACTCACCCACAAAGTTGTTACCATGGATTGGGCAAACGGTGTGTGAGTTAGTCAAATAAAAGTTACTATTATAGCTGAAACTGACCGATCAAGGGTTTAAATCTGGGTCATGTAGTAACCTGAAGGTGTGATTTCTTGCGCATGCAGGTTTATTTTGTGGAACAATAATACAAAACTTTCCTCCTGCACAGTGGATTCTCTGATGTCTAGTTACTGTTCATTTACTTGATGGAGCCTTGAACCCATGACTTCCCAGTTTTCCTGATTCAGTATCAAATTCGGCCAAATTTGGCCGAACCGAACTCCGCCAAACCGAACAACCGAACCCGAACTCAGGTTTTGAACTGAATGACCGAACATCCGAACTGCATTCTGTTCGCACATCCCTACTGAGAAAACAACAACATGTTATTAGATTTTTAGGAAGTTGCTCCTTCAGACCTTCTTTATTAGAATGTTACATTTAACTTGCCAGGGTTTGTGCTCCTTACTGTTTTCCTCATTCAGAATTCTTCCCATGTTTTAAAAGAACAGACTGCAAGATAAGTAGTCCTTGTTTTCCAAATTGACTAATCACAGTGCACTCTTCTTTGTCCCTTTGCTTAAAGACATTCCACATGCAAAGTTACTCAGACTGTAAGTAACCAAGACTCAAAGGAACACTTTGGCCAGCTTTATAAAATATTTTTAGCTAGCAGATCCATGGAACTTTGTGTCAGCCCCACTAAACAGCTTGGGATTTGCAACTGCTTTACATACATTTAATAAATGAGACATATTGAATTAAATATGAAAAGGAATAATGCAATTAATGCAGTATTCCCTGTATTTAATACGATACCAAATTACTATTTTATGGTGCCTTTACATTTTTAATCCTCCGTATGCTGTAGATGCTTAAACTAAAATAGGGGGGGAGGGGGGGTTCTCTCCCACTCTACATGCTCCCATGCAGATTTTGTTAGTAATTTTACCTCCACTGCTGCTGCACACAGAGCAGATGTTTTCACTGAGCTGTCGACAGAGGTGTTTGTCTTTCTCCTCATTGGTTACAGCTAATTTAGAACCCAGCAAGGTGCATGAGTAGCTCTCATTAATCCTTCAATTGTATTGTGTTAATTCTCTCTGAAGATTCTTTTTATCTTCTCTAGTCTTGGCTCACCTAAATACATTTTGCATCCTGTGTAAATTTCCTTACCCTCTTTTCAAGAGAGCAGCACCTCAAGGAAGACTTAGGACAAGGTATTAGGGTGTCAACCTTATTTATAACAAAGGGGACCCAGTAACTATAGGCCTGCAGCAGTACCCAAGCCAACAGTAGCTGACTGGTCCCATAGGGTACAGGTGGGTCAGGCACATTGGGCTCAATCTGGACTCTAGCTTTGGGAGGCCTGATGCCCTATGGAGTGCCATGATATCATAGTGCACTATATGGGGCATGGTCATATTGGAAGGGGGCAAGGGAAGTCTTAGCCCTGTCCCCTTTCTGACTTTAAAACATTTTCTAATGAACAAGAGATGTGCTAATACATAGTAAATGACAAGGTTTCTTGTCACTGTTCGGTTTCAGATCTTTGGTGCAGTTCTCACTTACACCATTGAAGTCAATGGGGAAAGTGTTATTGATTTCCATAGGGGTAGGATTGCATTCTCTCTCTTTTGGAATACACATACATGGAAGGCCAAACATATTTCTATTGCTCCCAGTATGTAGCCAGGAGAGAAAGGTAGACTTCTCTACACCTATAAACCCCAACTGTGATTGTTCCCCCTTATTTTAAATTTCTGTTGACTAACATTTATACAAGTATTTGGGAAAGGCTCTTTTGATACAGAATCTCTTTCAAACTACTTGCATAGACAATTATTCAGATGAAAACAAGAATACTTACTTTTAGTCACTTATCATTTGCGTAAGAAGTTTTAACCTTCTTAAAAACCTTGTTTATTTGCTTCACAATTAGAAATAAATAAATAAAAATGCATGACTAGATGACCAATCTTACAGCACACAAGAAATAGTCAGTGTGTAACTAAAATGGTCTAGCTGCTTAGCAATAAACCTTGAAAAACTAATCAATTCACAAAAATAAACATCTCTTACTGGATAATTTGCAAATGAGAATAGGCTATCCTATCAGTAATGCACCAGTGCTTGAGGTATTTCCCAATCTCTTTTACATACATTTTTTCCCAGTGATACTTATTCAGGGAATTAGTAATGCTTCTGCACAGATCAATGCAGTGGTCAGAAACCTGTTATCATTACAGGTGCCTTCACATGAGCTGCAGAGGGTTTGATCCCTGCGCGCCCTGTGATGGGCAATCACCCTCCATCACCATTCAGGACCAGTGCGGGGACCAGGACAGACGGTCAACTCCCTACAGGTGGGTGGCTGATATTGGCCATCCTGCCATGCCCCGTCATGGGCTGAGGTACTGCCTAGCCCTGCCCCCATCCCATCTCCTGGCATGTCCATAATCCTGCCCCCAGCTGTGACATAGCTGCAAGGGACTGGAGCTCATGCCTGCCACTCACAGTGGACCTCGCCACTCCAGACAGAGACTGGACACAAAAGTAGTGGCACACAACCATATCTAGGGCAACCTTACCCCACTTTGGCTAAAGCTGCTAAGTGTTGTGTCCTTAGCCTTTTCCTGAGGACACAGCATGTAGCAGCCAGCTACTAGGGATGTGTGAATGCGGTTTGGATGTTCGAGTTCGGAACGAACTCGGTCCGTTTGGGCAACCAAACTGAATGTTTGAACCGAACTCGAAAACGACCAAACAGTTTGGTCGCATTCGGATGAGTTCAGATGAGTTCAGGTGGGAAAAATGTGAATGGAAGGCCCATTCAGATGGGGAAAACGTGACTGGAAGGCCCAGGGAGGGGGAGGTAGCTGAGGAGCAGACTGCCTGGCACCAGGGGTGGAGAGGCTTGGACTAGCAGCCAGCCTGTCCAATCACCATCCCTCTTTTCCTCAGACCACTGGCTTCACAGTCTGCGATGGCCATGGGTTAGGCTGCACGGAGCCAGTGGGGCTTGTGGTAAGGCGGGCGCAGCAAGTAACAAAAGTCATTACCCTCCCCCCTTCCAACACCTTCTGAGCTAGCCACTCATCCTGTCAGCTGGTGTTTCTCCCTCTTCTAGCAGTTTGTGTACCTCCCAATCCATTGCCATCTTCCTCCTTTTTCACCCATCCCACATATTTACCTCTCTAGTATCATTTCTTTAGATTAGATTAGATAGATTTAGGCGCTATTTTTATTTTTTATCCATTCCTGTGTTCTTTATCCCTACCCTCCATTGAATACTCCCCCTCCTCCTACTATATATTCCAGTCGTGATTCCCTTCCCCTGCTTTTGGATTTATTTAGAGTAGCGTTAGATTGATTTAGGTGAGCTTTCTGTATCCCCCCCAGCCCCCCATCCCTGTGGATAGATAGATAGATAGATAGATAGATAGATAGATGTAGGAATTAGTTTAGTTATAGAGATAGATAGAGATAGTGTGTTTGTAGGACTAGGCCTTTGTAGCTATTAGCTATTCCATTTAGTTCCATAGATTTTAGAATAGTTAATAGCAGTTAGATTTAGTGTAGATAGTTGGGCCCGGAGGATAGAGGTCCATCTTGCCAGTTTGGGTTTCTCCCAGCCCTATATTTCCTTGAAGGGGTTAGGGGTGGTGGAGATCTAATTAAAATTCAGGTGGGAGGATATGGACTTACAGGAGGAGAGGGCAAGGATGGCAGCCCCTACACATATGCCCCGTTATTTGAGGTTGCCACCGCCCCCCCCCCGATTGACGCTATGGCCCAATATCTGGTGGCGAGGTACTCGGTGAGAAAGAAGTGGCTGATGTCAGCCGCAAGATTTAATGCACTCCCAACACAGCTTTGGGTGGGTAGATTAGCTGGGGTCCCATTTGCTCAGAGACTTTGCCCTTTCGACCAGCTCGAGGTCTAAACTGGTGATCATGTCTTGCTCAGGTGCCACTTGTATGACCACTTGCGGGTCGAGTTCTTGGGGTCCTTGCGATTAGACCAGTTTGGGTGGTCGGAGGACAGAATAATGGACTTTTTGGTTGGAGACTCGAATCAGGACATCACCTGTGTTGTGGTAAAATTCCTGACTGCAGTCTTTATTAGGAGACACCAGTTTGTAAACTTCAAACCTGCATCCCCGTTAGGATGGGGCAGTTGTTAGAACGAAGAGACAAGGCTTTGACAAATTGTGTACGGTTATGGCTGTTGTTTTTCAGAAATGCTGTTAATTTATGTATGCTTATGTTTGTTGTTTCCAGAATTTGTGTATGTTTGTTGCTCTTAGCAATGGCCTATGGCTACGCTCAACAATAAATTATATATATAGTGTAGATAGATAGATAGATAGATAGATAGATAGATAAAAAAACTGAATATATATATATATTATATTATATTATATTATATTATATTATATTATATTATATTATATTATATTATATTATATTAATAAAACCTTTCTGTGCATTCTTTGGTTTGGAAGACATCTAGAAGGGAAGTAGGAGAGGCTGGTCTGCTGCCCATAAGGTGGGCAATGGGGCATGTGGCAGAGGTGGTAGGGGCTGTGCCAGTGGAGTGGCAGCATGCAACAGATACCAGAGCCCATCACCACGACTCAAACTCCACAGGCCTGATTTTTGGAGACATGATGTTCCCGCAGGGCCAACAATGTCCCCCATTATTGATTTGATCCACAGCAGTTCTTTCTGGGGCGCTGTATGCAACTTGCGACCCTGCTGGCACATCTTTGGGCTAATATGCAACATGTGCTGCTGCTTTCAGGTAGGGATCTGACAAGCTGTATATACAAACATACAATGAGATTATGCCAACTTCCAGAAGCAGCACAGAGGGGTAAAAGATTGGACAGGTCAAATTCAGCTGGTAACAGATATAACTTTTATAATAACTTTTAAACAAATAAACATTAACAATATAACAAGACATAAAAATAATAAACTTAAGTGTCTCAAGGCGAAACGATAACGATACCAAAAATAAAATCTTTGAAATCGGTATTGATATCGGTACCAATACCGATATCGATACCAATTTTCCAAATGTTCGGCCGAACCGAATCTCTGAAACCGGTTTTCAGACCAAACAGCCAAACATCTGAACCGCATTCTGTTCACACATCCCTGCCCTGCCACAAGGTGGGATGTCATCTGATGCCATTAGGCACACAATGCACTGCATCTTGTGGTTAGGCTGCTCAAAGTGGAAGTAAGGTGACCCAAGGCCTTACCCCCATTAAGGTCCCTGTTGAAGGTCACTGATGTTGGGGCAGTTCCAGAAACTGCCCACATGAGTGAACACATGGCTCTGCCCTGCCCTGCCTCCCTCCCCCGGCTAGACTGAGATTCTTCTCCCAGCTATGACGTGTCCATTTGGGGGTGGGAAGTTTGGATCATCCGGTATCCGATACTGACGGTATTTTGGTGTACCGGAAGTATCGGATTACTCCAGTATTTGGGGGTACGGGTACCGAATCCCCGTGCCGGATTTTTTTACATTGTGGCCATTGAAATGAATGGCCGCAATGTAAAAAAAGAAAGAAAAAAAACACCCCAAACACTTTCCCTCCCCAGTCCAAACTGCACGGGTGGGAGGGGGGACACTCCCACCCACCCTGCCCAGCCTGGATTTAAAAAAAAATTTTTTTTCTCCAAAGTCCCTGCTAGTGCGGGCTCTGGTATGCCACTGGTGACCCAGAGTCCGCACCAGCAGGTAGGTACTGTGGTACTAGGGTGATCCCTGGGGTGGGAGGTGGTTTAACACACACCCCACCCCAGGGATCACCCTACCTCCCCACCCAGGGATCACCTACCTTTGGCGCTCCGGGTGGCGGTGGCGGTGGCGGTGGCAGTCCGGTGGCTTCAGCGCTGGCTGTGGCTGCCAGCTTCAGTGCTTTCTAGGTCTTCTGGGGAAACCCGGTAGTTCCCCGGAAGGTCTAGAAAGCGCTGAAGCCGGCAGTCAAAGCCATCACTGAAGCCACCCAGAGCGTCACCACCACCCAGTGCGCCAAAGGTAGGTGATCCCTGGGTGGGGAGGTAGGGTGATCCCTGGGGTGGGGTGTGTTTTAAACCACCCTACACCCCAGGGATCACCCTAGTACCTGCTGGTGCGGGCTCCGGGTCGCCGGCGGCAGCCCAGAGCCCGCACTAGTAGGGAATTAGGGTTAAAAAAAAAAATTAAATCCAGGCTGGGAAGGGTGGGTGGGGGGTGCCCCCCTACCACCCACACAGTCTGGTAGGGGGAGGGGGAAGGTATTTTTTTCCCTCATCACATTTGTACAAGAAAAGTACACAGAGAGGCATTCTCAATGGCTGTCCCACAATGATCGAACTCCCTTCTGTTTGAGGTTCATCTCAGCCTGAGCCTGCTCATCTTCCTCATGCAATGCAAGACTTTCCTCTTTGGTCAGGTGATGGTATGGTTGGGGTGTTGTGGACTGAAGATTCTATCTGTTTTTACTTGTTTTTATTTGGGTATTCCAATTTTTGTGTTTATTTTGTGAACCTTTATCATTGTTTCCATGTATTTTAACCCACTTTGAGCCTTGAGGGAATGAGTGGGATAAAAATATAAATAAATAGAAGGCAAGGCAAGACCCATAGAAGTAGCAGCCAGGTACATGCCCTGTTACTCTGGACTAAGGCTGACCTAGGAAGTTACATAGGGTCCAGGAAATTTTTACCAATTAGGACACAGGTCTAGTCTACAAATCAGGATGTTTTCTAGCATTAGGACTGGCATCCATGGGTCTAGAACCCAGGCCTCAGGGTTACCTTGGAAGTCCAAAGCACAAGAACTCAGGAACAACTGAAGGCCCACCATCCATTAGGAGTAGTGCTAAAGCTCAGTCCTTGGTTTTCCTCAGAAAACACCGGAGCATTCAAACTCGATTTACTGAGTTCCGCAAGGAAGACCTCCTGAAACTTTGGAACTAGGAAAATCAAGTTCAGAGTGCAGGGAAGGGGGCCAGAGGCCACTGCTAGACCGCTGCTCCTCCTTTCCTGGCCCTCACTATCCAGATAGGGAATAGGCCAGCAGGGGGCAGTGAAGAGAGGGTGGGGGTGTAGCAAGGTGTTAGGGGTTCAGAGGCCTAGCGGGGCTGGGGGCAGAGTCAGGGGTGGTTTACTTACATTCTACAGAGGTCCCACAATGATGCATGGCCTCTTCCTGGCTGGTAAGTTTGAAAATAATTTTTAAAAACAAACAAACAATGAGCATGCTCAGAAGAGCCTGAATGTCCCTTTCTGAGCATGCCCCTCCCTTTTCAAAGGTGGTGTTGGCAGCATCAGCAGGCCAGTTCCATCTTTGAAAAGGGCTGAGTGAGCATGAGTCATTCAGGCCCTTCTGAGAATGCTGAGTGGGATTTTTTTTCATTTTCAAACTCACCAGCTGGGAAGAGGACATGCATCAGTGTGGGACCCCTCTGGAAGATAAACAACCTACTCTGAACCCACTGTTAGCCCCCCCCCACTTCACAGTAATTACTCAACCCTGACCTCTAGCCTAGGAGCTAAGGGAGTATTCACCATGGGTCCGAGGAACGGCCCGAACACTCAGGCTGCTCCTCAGATATGAGAATACTCACAAATGTTTTGTATGTATTAATTATTAATTATTAATTATTAACTATTCAGAGCAGCCCTACTGAGCCCAGGGTTCTGATTGGCTACCAGGGCCTGCTCTTGTTTGGTTGGGTCAGGGTGAACCTTCAGTTCTAAGCATCCAAGCAGATACATAACCTGTTCACAGCTAGAACTGCTAAGTTTCCCGCTCCTGGACTGCTTCTCTATCCCCCTGCTACAGTCCTGACCTCTGCTCCTGGTTCTCCTTCTTGATTTGACACTGAGAAATTACTGCTCTCTCTGACTATAAAACTTTGCTTGCACTCTGAATTCACTTTTGGTTTGCCCCTCTGCACTTGATTTTTGGTTATATTAATAGCCAGGGGTTTATCTCAGAGCCAGACCCAAGCATCAGCCACCTCCTAGAGTTTCTGCCCTCAAGGCTGGAATTCTGATAGTGAGGCAGCAAAGTCTGGGAAAATTGTAGTTCCCCATGACGACCAATGTGAGGCTGTGGGTGTTTTCAGATGGAAACAACCCTGAGATTCCCTGCCAGGATCACTCCAGCACAGCCAACAGATGTGCTGGAGGATCCTGGCAGGAAATCGGGGAGGGGGCAGGGCCGCGTGGTGCAACGTGCAGCTGCACGGCCCTGCCCCCTCCACGGTCCCTCACCGCCCGCCCTCTGGGGAGACGGGTGGGTGCTGCAGCCAACGCAGCCACAGCGCCCGCCCGAAATGACCACGGGCTGGAATCCCGGTAGGGATTCCGGGCCGTGATCCCCATCCAGATGTGACAGGCCCCTTCATCCCCGCCAGGAATCACCTTCACCATGCGATCAGTGCCGGCCCCACGGATTCAGCCAATCATGTGGTGAATGTGATTCCCAGCGGGGATTGAGTGTGGTAAACATCTGGGGGGGAACTTCCGGTTCCCCAACAGATGTTACGTGACCATTCCCCACCACAGAGAATTGAGTGTGGTTGAGCGTGATCTCGTAACGTCTGAAAATACCTTGTGACAGTGGTGAACTCAGTGCCTGGGAGCTCTGCAAGTGCCATGGTGGTTCGAGACCTGCCAAGGCTGACATAGGGCTAGTAGCATCTGAACCACTCCCATAATGATCTGCTCCAGCGTCATGTCTTCCCTCCCTTGATTAGCTCCACATCGTTGTAAAAGTAATGACATCCTTTTATCTCATTGTCCCTTGGCAGATGTGAGCAAAAGTGAGTTTAAGCAAGTTAGGGGGTTACTGCCTCAGAACAAATGCATGTGTGTGAACAATCCTGAAGGTGAATTAAAATAAACAAAAAGGTGGGCTGAGCAGAGAGGCAGATTTATCATAAGTAAAAAGACACAGAGATGCGATATGGATGCTATATATTTATTTATATATAGCATATTGCATATACATATACACATACACACACACATTCTCCCCCCCTCTCTCTCTCTCTCTCTCTCTCTCTCTCTCTAGCAGTATGAAAGAGAAAGGTGAAGAAATTTAACAAAAGTAAAGTTTGGGATGAGGCCTGAATAAGAAATAAAACCTCCTGGGGCTGATTAAAATCTTCTGAAACTGTGAATCTCAGGGAGAAAAAAATGTACTGGAAAGAAATATCACAAGCTGCACTAAATATAAATGTAAAGTCGAATTTGCATTTAATCCTATTATTCTTTTCTCCCAAGTATTAAAACATCCTTTTGACCTACAGCATTAGAAGCTTAAACAAAAGCCAAAATAATCAATGGCCTAAAGAAGACGGGTATTTTAAACAGATGGGAAGATCTTACTAACATTTACATAAAATATTGCTCCTCTGTTTCCTCTGAACCATGGAAAAACTTTCATTTAAAATTCAACAATTCTGCCTTCTTCTGCGACAGTGATAACTGCAGCATTTTCAAGGTATGTTTATGACTACAGTAGAAATGCTTTTAATCTGCTACTTTATGGCTTCATATTTTACATCAGTTGAATGTTCTCCACATTCTGACCTCTGCACTGCTGTATTACCGTATCAGATCCCAATGGGAAAGTGCCTAACTCAGATATCTGTTAGTCTGTCAGTGCAGTGCCCATCCCTGCACTATGCAGTATATTTAATGCAGCATTTCAAAACTGTTTAACCTGTTAGTGCAGTGCTTCTCAAAGGGTGTTAACTAAAGTGATGTGATGAGACGTCAGTTAACCCTACCTGGTGGGGGGATAGTTTCCCCCAGTCAGGTGCATGCCGGCCGTGGGAACACATATCCCTGCAGCCTGCCCCAGTAGGGGGTGGGGAGAGGGGGCAGGGAGCAATGAAAAGCTTCCTGGACATGCTCCCACACTGCTGCCATTGCCCTGCCCAACAACCATGATGGACAGCCATGGCTGCCTACTATTGGCAGCCATGGCTGAGCACCATGGCAACCCCTGAAGCAGGAGGAGCCAGAGCCGGGAACACATGTTCCCACCTGGTTCACACATTCTGGCCCGACTGGGCTGCATCTGGGCACAGACTATAGCCCCGCCTTCATCCGGGCTGTCAGTGGGAGGGGGGAAAGGCCAGAGGGAAACAGAAAGATGCAACCATCACACACACTTCTTGCACATGGGGTGCTCTGCAGGTAGTGATGGGGGAAAACGAGGCCCTCTAGGATAGTATGTGGGCCCTTCCACGTGCTACTGCACCAGGAAGTCAGGCCCCTATCATCATAGGACAAAGAGCTATTGAGAAGGGGGAAGCTGTCCCACGCATTCCAACAGTTACCCAGAAAGGGAGCGGGAGGTCTGGTGAAGGAAAGTGCACAGGAATTTGGGGGAGAAGGACCCAGGGCAGAAGGAAAGGCAAGAGGAACTTTCACACTGCGAGGATAGGGAGCGAACCCCAGGAGGGGGGGCAGGGGGAGATTCGGATGCCCGCAGGCTCACTCTGTCCACACTACCACTCTATGGGAAAAAGGCAGGAGGTTTCACAAATGTACTACAGGCAATGGAAGGGAGGCACACGTATCCACCCATAGGGGAACAGGGGAAGGAAGGGAAATACGATGGAGGGTTAGGGTAAGGGCACAATACACAGTCATTAAGCACAGTAACACCTAGCTTCCAAGCAAGGGGCCAGTCTCTCCAGGCAATCAAGCTCTGTTCACCAGCACTGCTGCTCCTGCAGTGCTGGCAGATAAAGGGCAAGCCCCGCCCCCTGCGCACACCTGGAGGTGAGCAGAGTGGCGCAAGTGGGAGCAGGACCTAACTGCATTGTGGGAGGGCCCTGGTAGATCAACCCTGCTGATGCTTCTGTTGGGTGTAGCCAGGGCAAGCAGAAGCGGCGACAGCTCCACAGCCTGAGCTGCATCATCTGTCTTGGTGCGGGGGGCGGGAATTCTGGCCAGCGAATGCGGCCGCCGGGTGGGGGGGTGGCAGCGGCGGCAACTTACATGGGCCCACATGTTCAATCAGGCCATTACCCTGAGCAGGGTTTGTACCACATCTGGCAGACCCAGAACAAATGTACCGCCATGACACTGCCAGACCAAATCAGACCCTAATGGGCTGGTGTCACGTTTGTAAACACCAAAAGAAACATTTCCTGTAAGAAACTAAAACACATACTCAGAGGACATGAAAAGGTGTAGCAATTTGTGGGCTTATTATACAAATACATTATTATAAACATACATATCCAGGTTCAGTTTGACCAAAGTGCAGCTGTAGAATAAGGCTGAAAATAATAGCATATTCACTATGGGTATTTTCAGACATTACGAGATCACGGTGAACCACGGTGAATACCCACCTGTGGTCACCGTGTCTCGAACGTCTGTTTGGCGGCCGCCAGATGTTCACCACGGTCAATACCCGCAAGGGGTCAATTTGAACCACGCTTCCCAGGCTAGCCGGGGGAATGTCCTGGAAAGCATGGTCAAAAAGATCCCCAGCGGGGACCAAAAAAAAGTAACGTCTGGCTGGTTGCCATGGCCCGGGATCCCCGGCAGGATCCCGGGCCATGGCGCTTCCGGCCCGACGCGGCGGCCGCAGTGGCCCCGCCGCCTGCCCGTCTCTCTGGAGGGCGGGCAGCGGGGTGCGTGGAGGGGGCGGGGCCGTGCGGCTGCACGTTGCGCCACGCGGCCCTGCCCCCTCCCACATTCCCCGCCGGGATCTCCCCGACACGTCTGCTATGGCGTTACGGGGTGATCCCGGGGGGGAATGATTTTGGTGATTTTGGTACGGGGCCAAAGGGCCCCGTAACGTCTGAAATCACCCTATGTGTGAATATTATTAGTGTTCAGCTAGCCCTCCAAAAATCTGAATAGTTTCTGAAACTGGAACAATTATTTGCATAATTGCTCACCTGTATATATTGTTGTTGTTTATATTTACTATTATTTATTATTTTTATAGCATCAGCCATGTGCCTGGTGCTGAATGGCTGTGGTTCCTGCCCAAAGGAGCTTACAATATACAATGAACAAGGAGAGGGGCAACAAAGAAGAGCAGCACATTGGGAGAATCAGGGGTACATTCACGAAGCTGAGAAGTTGCAAGTGTATGCACTTGGCTTAGGCCCTTTTTGCATGGATGACCCCACTCACACATTTCTGCAGGTGGGTGTGTTGTGCCACCGCAGCGGGTGGGTGGGGGTGCATGCATGCTCCCATGTTCCACTCACCCCCACGCATCACCCACGCATGGAGCAACAGGTGCCACAGGTGGATGCTCTGTGCATGGAGGTGGGTGGGAGTCTGTATAATGGGCCACATATGCACTGCCTACCCGCTGTGGCCTCCGCCCATCCCCCCCCCGCACTGCCAGCCTGTTTGAAAAGGACCTTTGGGTACAGGGGAGGAGAAGGATCCTGAAGATAGTCAGTGTCAAAACAGGAAGTTTATTTCAGTATTTAATTATATTTCGTTTAAGATATTTTGGTAATTTCAATATTTTTGTTATGATATTTTGCATCTTGTTCAGAATGTGGAAGTATGACTGCTTGCTATTTTAAGCACACATGACTTGTGATCACATTGCACCTACCCTACATTGGCTTCCTATAGAATGGCAGATTGAATTTAAAATTTTGATGATGGTTTTGAGGCCCTGAAAGGTAGAGTGTAACTGGGCTGAATGATAGACCTAAGAGAACACAGACCCTTTAAGAAAATATCACCAACTGGAGAGGTCCTGATGCTCTCTGTAATGGAGGATTGTGTCCTAGCAGGTGCTGAAAAGGGTGCAGGCACTGGTGACGAGAGGGACAGCACCTAAAAATGAAGCAGCTGTATAAGCTACTGGACTGAGTGTCTGAGTGGGGCCAGCTGGCTTGGGCATGACGAGGTCATCCCAAAAGCTGGAAAAGGCTAAGCCCGGATCTGGAGAGTAGGTGCCCATGTAAGAGAAACTGGTTACCTCCCTGGCTACAGGAGGCACTGTTGATGATGGCCTCAGTTTCCCCTAAAATGGGTACAACCCCCCCTCTGCTATATGACCATTGGCCAACAAACTTGGACCCGGAGGACTTGAAAGGACAGCTGCCAGACGTGACCAAGGGCCGGCAAACATGGGGAAAAGGGCTTGAGAGCATAGCCCCCCATTATGAGCAAGAGGGAGGCTTGTAAGACGGAGTAAGGATTGGGCCCAGCCACCATGGAACCCAGCAGAAAGTAGGTCGCTCATGTGAAATACCAGCCTGAACCTGGGGGAAGAGAGGAAAAAGGAAAACAAAAAGTAAAGTAAAGTAGAGTAAAGTATGGGGCCATTAAGAGACATTCTTCCTATTCAGTAGAGCACTGATGACTGGAACTTGGAGCAGCAACCCACCCCCCTCAGGAATCCAGGGATTCCCTTTGTGTCCCAGGTAGCTGATCGTTAGTCCTCTCCTCCCCTCCTTAACTACCCTTCAGCCACTGTTGTTTATTCTTTCCCCCTGTGTCAAAGATATCTTATGCATCTTGTATGGTCCTTTTTGTGATGGAAGTGGAAGTTGGATTTCTCCCCTCATTATCTCATTGTGTACCCCAAACAACCCATCATAGCCTCCCCAAATCCTTTGTTCAGTACCCTATAACTGCCCCTGGTTTTCCCATCAACCTCTGAGAAACCTTGGACCCCAGATACATTCAGGTCTTTCCTGCATGTGTCTGAGCTAATGTATCTCCCAGACTTCAACCTCCACCCCTTCCCCCCCCTTTTGGACCCTGACATCGCTAGATCCTGGGCTGCTGATCCTGCTAAATTAGCTAGGAGAGGTAAACTACAGGTCCAGTCTCTTGCTTTTTCTTCCCCCCTGCAGAGCCTAACCTCCCTTCCCCCCGTTCTTTAGTGTACTTTTACTTTCCCAGCTGAAGTCTGTGTTTTCTTTGTAGTCTTTGTTTGTACCCCTGGACATCTGGGGACATCTGAAGTTAAGGAACGGTAGATATTGGGTGGCTCTGTCCCCAGTAGCTATGAGGGGGAGGGGTTTCCTATCAACACAAGCTTACTTTCCCTTCCCTCGCATTCGTTTGCATTTTTCCCTTCATGTAGTTGATCAGCCAGACCTGGGCTGTGTTTTAGTATTAGCCTGTATGCATGTGTACCTTATTTGAGTCCTTTTTCTTTTACTGTATAACCCAATAAACCTCATTTAGTTTTATTAGAGCATGTCTCTCTCTCTCTTTCTATTTGCGGAGAGTACATAAACTGCCTGTAGCACATACTGTCCTCAGCTTGATCCCTTGAACACAAGGGGACTCCCTATTTTGACTAATTTGGCTAATTCCTCTAAATTTAAAGATATATTTATTTATTTATTTATTTATTTATATTTTATTTTCCAAATTTATACCCCGCCCCCTCCTGCAACGCAGCTCGGGGCGGCTTCCAACAGTCAACAATAAAATATTAAAATTCCTTTTAAAATATTAAATATAAAATGTACCATATAAAACAGGGCTAGAAAAATAATAAATAAATAAATGGGTGGGGGACTAAAATCATCCCTCCCCACCCTCCCTCCCCAAGGCCTGGGCAAACAGACAGGTCTTACAGTTCCGCTGAAATGTTAAAAGGCTTGGGGCCAGGCGAGCTTCCTCCGGAAGGGAGTTCCACAGCCGCGGCCCTTCCACCGAGAATGCTCGCTCCATCGTGGCCCCCCGCTTAACACGGGGGACTTCCAGGAGTGCACCCCCGGCAGACCGCAGGAGCTGCTCCGGGGCGCGAAGGGCAAGGCAGTCCCTAAGGTATGAGGAGCCAAGACCGTATAGGGCTTTGTAGATCATCACTAGGACCTTGAACTTGGTCCGGCACATTATCGGCAGCCAGTGCAGAGCTCGGAGCACCGGTGTAATGTGCTCCCGGCGACCCGTCCCCGTAAGAAGACGAGCCGCCGCATTCTGCACCAGCTGCAGCCTCCGAGCCAAGAACA
>QEPC01013498.1:10655002-10694485 GCA_003113815.1 Sphenodon punctatus | reverse complement strand
CCCCCAACCTCACGGTTAGTTGTTTTTCTCCCCGCAGGTGTACGGCGGGGATGGGAGCAGCGGCGGCAGCCCCAGCAGCATATGTCAGTGGAGGCAGCGGCGGCGGCGGTGGTGGCGGCGAGGCAAGCAAAGCCCCCCCGCACCAGCAGCAAATCAGGTAAGTGATGGCGTTCCCCCTGCAGGCTTCTGCAGCTCAGCCGCTGTCCCCAGGGCTTTGTGCCCCCACTATTTCTGGGTGGGGGGGAGGGGACAGGACAGCCCATGTGGCTGCCCTCTGCGTTCCCCCCCTAGCCCCAACCTCACGGTTAGTTGTTTTTCTCCCCGCAGGTGTCCAGCGGGGATGGGAGCAGCGGTGGCGGCCCCAGCAGCAGATGTCAGCGGCGGCAGCGGCAGCGGCGGCGGCGAGGCAAGCAAAGCCCCCCCTCACCAGCAGCAAAGCAGGTAAGTGATGGTGTTCCCCCTGCAGGCTTCTGCGGCTCAGCCGCTGTCCCCGGGGCTTTGTGCCCCCGCTACTTCCGGGTGGGGGGGAGGGGACAGGACAGCCCACGTGGCTGCCCTCTGCATTCCGCCCCCTAACCCCCAACCTCACGGTTAGTTGTTTTTCTCCCCGCAGGTGTCCGACGGGGATGGGAGCAGTGGCGGCGGCCCCAGCAGCAGATGTCAGCGGTGGCAGCGGCGGCAGCAGCGGCGGCGGCGGCGAGGCAAGCAAAGCCCCCCCGCACCAGCAGCAAAGCAGGTAAGTGATGGTGTTCCCCTGCAGGCTTCTGCAAGATAGAGCAGATATTGGGGAACCAACCCCCCAATAATCTCACATGACAGGGGGTCTCATGTTAACAGCACTGTGTCTGGCCAGCTGAGTTAAAGAAAGTAATTAGGTGATTGTATATAGGGTGATACCTGGATATAGAAGGGACTGTGCCTAGCCAGAGAGAGAGAGATCTCATGAGGATAGATGATAATTGCATATATAATGGTGATGGACTGTGATGTGAACACTGTAAATAAAGAACACTCTGGTGAAGATCCCACATGGGCTGCCTTATCAGGGTGTGGATCCTGCAGATACTTAACCCCAGGATCCACCCTGTTAAAGAGAGACCCTGGCTATATTCTTGGATTATATTTTTGGGGCAAGAATTGGCTATATTCAGAGACCAAGGTTCTGTCTTGGGCCCCCTTCTCTTCTCCCTTTACACTCTTTCTCTGGGTAAACTCATTGAAACCCACAGCTTCCAGTATTACCTGTATGCTGATGAAACACAGCTCTATCTCTCCACTCCCAAATTCTTCCTCTCCATCCAGAATCATATTGCTGACTGTCTTGCTGACATCTCTTCCTGGATGTCTCATTGCCAACTCAAGCTTAATATGGCCAAGACTGAACTCCTCATGTTTCCCGCGAAACTCTCCCCTCCTACTTTCCTCTTCATTTTCATTGAGGGAGTCACCAGCCACTCCCTCAGACCCATAGCCTGGGATTCATCTTTGACTCCTCCCTCTCCTTTAAGCCTCAGATCCAGGCTGTTGCTAAATCCTGTCACTTTGCTCTGAACAATATTGCTAAAATCTGGCCTTGTCTTACTGTTGACACAGCAAAAACTGTAGTCCATGCTCTAGCCATCTCTCACCTTGACTTATTGCAGTTTCCTTCTTACTGGCCTCCCTTGCTCTGATCTGGCCCCCCTCATCTCCACTCAATGCTCTGCACCCAAAATTATCCACCTTGCCCATCGCTTTGACAACGTACAGACCCTCCTCTCTGCCCTGGACTGGCTTCCTCTACGGGAACACATTCAGTACAAGCTCCTGGTCTTCACCTTCAAGGCTCTTCATGGCCTTGTTCCCCAATATCTCTCCACTCTTTTATCTCACCACGCTCCTGCTGGGAGCTTCTCTCCTCCTCTGCCCCCACCTGCTCGCCAACACCTTGCTTCTCTAAACATCTTCGCCCCTTCTCCCTTGCTGCCCCTCATGCCTGGAACTCACTCCCTGGATACATTCACTCCACTCCTAACTTTCAAATCCCTCCTGAAAACCCACCTCTTCCATCAGGCCTTCCCTAACTTGTCATGAGTGATACTACATCCTTTCCCCCTCACTCAGAGCCTCCCTGTAACTAAGCAGAGCACGTGATCCTCCAACTTCTCCACTTCATGAATGTATTCTTGTGTTTCCTGAAGTTTACCTCTCCCTCATATCTCCCTTCCTTGTCCCTCAGTTTTTAAGCTCCTTAGGGGTAGAGACCGGTCTGACTGTGGATTGTACAGTGCCAGGTAGGGGTAGAGACCGGTGTGACTATGGATTGTACAGTGCCAGGTACATTGGTTGTTCTATTATTAATTATTATTATTATTATTATTATTATCATCTAAATAAATAGATTAACTTAAATTAAAGTCAGTTGGAGTTAAGCCATTCTTTTAATGGATGGAGTAGAGCTGAAACAGGTACTAAATTTAGTACCTGCAGCTAATACCTACATTTTTAGGTTCTGAGCAGGTACTCGGATTCTTTTTAAAAAAGTAACTTCCGGTACAAGTTCTCCAATTACGGATCAGTATATAAGGTCATAAAAATGATACATCAAGATGGAAATAAAAAAAATAACATCCAGAAGTCACTTTTCCAGAACCAGAAGTGTGTTTCCAGGGTGGAAAATAAAACATAGGCAATGAAAGTAAAAAAATTGAAATGGAAGTTGGAAAATGGGTACCGAAAGTTGGTATTCTGGGAACAGAAGTTGACATTCTGGGACACTGGGTATCCAAATCAAGTCACCACTATGTACCAATTGCTACCCTTTGGGTACCAGAACTTTTGGGGGTATATCTGTTTTCATGGGTACTCATCTCAACTGTAAGATGGAGGTTTGTGCTAGGGGTGAAATGAGAATTGAAAAAATTCTCTCGAGAATCTCTTGAGATTCTCACAACCCCGGCAAGATGTCGCAAGATTTTGCTATGGTTTTTGAGAATCCTGAAATGTAAATGTAAGACAAGTGATGACCATTTCTGCCCTTATTCCAGAGAGACTGTAATCACTAGAGATTCTTAAAAACTTCCCAAATGTGCTGTGCATGCACAAATGACCCCAGGGTTGGAGGGGGGCACATGTAGAATGGCCATGTCAGTCATGCGCAAAATGGCCCGGGGATGGGGGGGCACACGTGTAGAATGGCCATGTCAGCCATTTTGCACATGCACAGAGTTTTGGGATTCTCATTAATCTTGTCAGACTGGGTCGAGAATCAAGCAATTCTCATCTCATTCTCATTCTCATTCCTGAAAATCTTATGAAGAACCTTGTTCTGAACGAGATTTTTGAGAATGTCGAGAGCAAGTTTCAAGTCTAGTTTGTGCTCAGAGACATTCACATTGTATCCAACATTAATAGGGATTTCACGTGGGCTGGCATCGGTGGAGCAGCAGCAGAGGCCCAGCCAGGGTTTGAGGGTGGCACCCCTACTTCGCCAGGCATTGCAGGCTGGCTGGCCTTGATGTGGGACACTTGCAGACAAGCAGAACAACGATCCTCCCTGCCTAGAATGTAGGCCCCAGAACCCTGATGGTGGGTCCTGGGGCTGGAGTGGCTGACACCCCTACTTGGCCGTGCCTTACACTATGGCATCAGAGGAGCAGTGGTAGAGACCTGGTCAGGTCTTGGTGGATGACACCCCTTCTTGACTGGGCATTGCAGGTTGACTGGCCTCGATTTGAGACCCTTGTAGACAAGTGGAATGACAGCCCTCCCTGCATGGAAAGTAGGCCCCAGAACCCTGAAGGTGGGTGCTCAAGCTGGCGTGATGGGCATCCCTACTTGGCCAGGCATTGCAGGCTGTCCATCGATGAGGCAGCAGCAGAGGCCCGGCTAGGTCTTGGCAGTTGGAACCCCTGCTTGGCCGGAAGTTGCAGGCTGGCTGGTATCGTCAGAGAAGCGGCAGAGGCCCAGCCAGGGCTTGGTGGCTGGCACACCTACTTTATTATTATTATTATTATTAACAAACATTTATATAGCGCCAGCAGTGTACCTGACACTTTACAAAGTAATAAAATAGACACGGTCCCTGCCCCTAGGGCTTACAATCTGAGAGACAGGAGCTGGGGGAGAGACTTAGGAAGGGGAACAGAGGGAGAGACAAGGGGTCTAACATTCATGAAGATGCGAGGTCTCAAGTGCACATACTTGGCTTGGTTACGATGAGAATGACAGCAGGCAGTTCCATGTTGCAAGGATAAGGGTAAACCTATTGTAGGTATAGGAATAGTGGCTCAGCAGGATAAAGAGTCAGACAGAGCAGAGCGAAAGAGGTGAGTTTGATCGGGCATTGCAGGCTTGCATCCTACTCTCTGGATCTCAACAAGCTATTCTGCCAATTGGTCACACTGCGTCATGAGGTTAGTCAAATAGGCCGGCTGAGGCAATCTAGTCAGAGAGACAGAGAGAGAGAGAGGAAGGGTGGGTGCCGGGCATTGTGAGGGAGGGACAGCACCTCAGCAGCAGCAGCCCAGATTGAGGAGGAGTCTCGTCCAAAGACTGCCCCTGGCATGGGATGGCATGTGCCACTGCACCATCAATCCATGTCCAGGGACAGATCAGGAAATCCCAGCAGTGGAAGGTTCACCTTTATAAAAAGCAACTGCTCCACCAACTTGTCCCCCAGTCTGAGGTGGTGGGTGAGCAAATGTCCCCCGCCATGAAGAACACCCACTCACTGGGGACACTAGTTGGTGGACAGGACAAGAGACCCTTGGCCACTTTGGACAGGGCTGACCAAACGTTGGTGTTGCTGGCCCAGTAGGCCAAGGGATTGCTGCTGGGTTTGATGCACGACTCCTCCTCCAGGTAGCTCTCCACTGCTGCTGAGGTGCTTTCATACTCCCTCACATAACTCTGGCTGAACATGACCTCCACCACTGCCCTCATCCATGCTGCCTGCCCTGCTGTACACGAGCCTTTTCTCGCCAGAGTGCCCTGCACATATGAGCTGCTGATACTCACAATAGGGGTGCTGCTGCTGCTGCTCAGCCAGCTGCTGGTGCTGCTAATGTTAGGGCTGGGGGCAGGGATAGACCCCTCCAACTGAAAGGGGTGACTTCTCCCACTCCCACCATCCCCAGGGGTGTCCTGCTGCTGCCGTGCACTCTCAAGTTCCCGCTCTGCCTGCCAGACCCTCTCACCAGGTCAACCTTCCAGTGACCATAGAGTGTTGTCTGGCATGCCACGCTGCCCTTGACCCTGGGGTCCAGCATGGTTGCCGAAACATATTCTGCCCACTGAAGGAGCTCATCAACCCATGCCTTCAGCCTTGCCTTCAGCTGCCACACCAGGGCAACCACCTCATCCTCCAGCTTCCTGCCCTGAAGGCCACAATCCCGCCCCTAGAGAATCTCCTCCAGCTTCCTGAGGAGACTCTGGACCAGAGGGGTCACCTGGCTGATGGTGGCCAGGTGCTCTGGGAGGCATCCAATTGCTCTGGGCATCCAATTGAGGCATCCAATTGATAGAAAGGCTCTAGCAGAGGAGCAAGCCAAATTGCATGCAAATTATCATAGTGAGGGCAACATAAGACAAGATGTTCCGTAGTTTCAATTTCCACTAGACTGCAAGAACAAAGTCTCATGTTGTATAACGTCTTCTTATACCTGCCCTCAAGGACAGCAGTCTGGATTTGCTGGAAACATAAGAGTGAATAACAGCATCAAACTTTCCTGTCCAATATTACATCCATTAAGGCACAAAATCGCAGTTTAACTTAGCTTACCCCAAACATGGAAGTACCCTCCACTGTTAGAGAATGCTTACGTCACTTTAATGGGCAATGTCTCTAATCCTGGTCAAGCTCTCCCTATGGATGGCCACCAGGCTGTTTCCCAAGAAATAATTAAATGAAAAACAGCTGATGCACTCAGGAGCCTTGCTCAGCCTGCTTCACCCAGAGGAGGTCACTGCCCTCATGCTCCAGTTAAAGAAACCGGGCAGCGTCCTCCCCCAATCAATCAGAAAGTTAAGGGTGCCTGCCCCATTCCCCTTCTTCCCAAAGCCCAGAGCATCCCTAACCACCAGGTGAAGGGTGTGTGCGGTGCAAGGGGTGCTGATGTAGCCCCCTTGCAGACTGTCCTCAATATGTTGGCCGTGTTGTCTATCACCACACACCCCTTGGTGAAGGGCACACCTGGTGTGACCCACTCCCTCACCATGTTGGTCAGGGCTGACTCGATGTTCTGAGTGGTGTGGGGGCCGTCCATGACTTCCGCTTGAAGCAAGGCTCACCTCCACCCTGCTTTGGGACCCCTCCTGCCACTGCCAAATGCTGTCTCTGGGTCCTGCCACCAGTGCACCGTCACTGCCAGGTAGGCATGCTGCGCATTCTTGCTTGACCACAGGTCTGTGTTGAACTGAACAGTGGCACCCACAGCCCTTGCCAGATGCTCCCTCACCCGCTCCTTTAAAGCGCGGTACAGGGCTGTCACCACCTGACGACTCAGGGTGGTGCATGAGGGCAGCTTAAACTGGGGGGCCAGGAACACAATCAGGCAGCGAAACCCCATGTCCCCAACCGCCAAGAAGAGCTGCCCATCCAGCACTATCATTTCTCCTAACGTGTGCGTGGCTTTCAGTTTAAAGCCATGCCGCCTTCCACATCCTGCAGCTGCCGATGGAGTTGGCATGATCCTCCATGGTTCACTGACACTGCTGCTGCTGCTCCCCCCTAGCAGTGATACCACTCCTGCTTCTAGAGGCAGCTGTTAGAGCAGGACGCTTGCCCACTGATGGAGGCAGACGATTGGCCGCTGCAGTCGGAAACCCACTGGTGTCCACTGCCCCAGCCTGCCCTCTTAGGAGCACAACGCTGTGGCATGCCTTCAGGTGCCTTGCCATGGCAGTTGTGCCAAGGTTGTTGAGCACCTGACCACACTTCACCACCTTCTGGCACAAAGCGCATTGCACCTGCCTGAAATCATCTGCCTGCACCAACTTCAAATGTGCCCATACGGAGGATATTTTCCCCCCTCCTGTCTTCCGGCCCGCACTGGATGATTCACCGCTGACAGCGCTGCTGGGAGGGAAAGAACATGGTGGTGGCACCGTTCTCGGAGGGAGAGCCATCGCCTCAGCACTAGACATATCCTCCGCAGGATTAGTGTCCCCCATCAGAGTGATGTCCCGTGAAGGGGAGTACTGGGACCCTGAGCCTGATTGACTTCCCACCATGCTGCGGCCACTCTCCCTGTGCCCCCTATAGCTGCTGCTTCTCCTATTCCTGCTGCCATTAGTAGCTGGGATGGGATTCACCAGCTCTGGACTGCTGGGGATCACCTCACTAATGAGGGGTGGGGACATTAGTGACCCTGGAGGAACATCTGATCCCAAAGCACTTGCACCTGCTCCTGCAGCCACAGCAGAGAGAGCCACAGTCTCCTGGAGTGCAAGCCTTCCAGTGCCCAGCGTGGCAGTGGAGGATGCTGGCAGGAGGCGCCATCGAACCACACCCCTAGAGTCACTACTGGGAGCCTCTGAAGCCTGACTGCCAAAATCAGGCCTGTGCAGTTTGGGGCATGGTGATGAGCTCGGGCTGCTGCTGCTGCCTGCTGCCACTCCACTGGCACGTCCCCTGCCACCTCTGCCATGCGCCCCATTGCCCACATTATGGGCAACAGACCAGCCTCTCCTGCTTCCCTTCTCCATTTCTCCCACCCAAAGAATGCACAGGAATATATATATATATATATATATATATATATATATATATATATATATATATATATATATATATATAAAAATACACACAATAACACAGAGGGATTGGGGGGATGGACACACAGAGCTCACAAAAAACAACACAGGGAGGGGTACAAAACTGAAATGAAACCTAAATCAATCTAATCCTACTCGAAATAAATCCAAAAACAGGGGAAGGGAAACAGGGATGGAATATATACAAGGAGGAGGGAAGGATTCAATGGAGGGTAGGGAGAAAGAACACAGGGAGGGGTACAAAATACAAAATAACAACTACATCTATCTAATCTAATCCCAAAACTATTGTATGGCGTGCAAGTTTGGAGGAGAGATTCACAAGCAGTTAAGACTTTGGAACCAATTATTAACATTTGCCTAAGAAAAATTACTGGGACACCCCCCACCCCACCCCCAATCAATGCAGAGTGCATTATTGAATCTAGGGTTGGGAAGAACATCTTTGAGAGCAAAAATTCATTTAAGTATAATCGCCTTTTGGCTTAAAATTTTTGATTCACCAAATAAATCGTTAAGAATTTTTCTACAAGACAAAATGACAGATGATTGGCCTAGAAAAGATTATTGGAGAAAAAGACTTGAAAGAATATTCAGACAGATTGGTCTTTCTATGGATTGGTTTTATGGATTAAGTGGAGAAGAAGCCAAAGACTTGGTTAAACAACGAATTCTGGATATAGACAGGCAAACATATAGGGCCATAGCTGCTGACTCGAGGGTTGCACCATATTATAGATATTGGGTACCAGCGCTACATTGGGCAACATATACTAAAACTCTCATTAACCCTGAGTTAAGACGAGCATTCATAGGTCTGAGGATGCAAACATTTCAATCTGCAGTGGCAGAGGGAAGATATGAGGGCATCCCAATATTATAACAGAAAAGATCTGCCCCTGGCAACAAACAACAGAAGATCTAGTGCATTACATTTTTGAATGCCCATTTTATGCGAAGGCTAGAGAAAGGTTGTGGGTCAGGATAAACATGGACCACCAGAGACCCACAGTACAAAAATTGATCTGGCTTCTGGGTGATAATGATCAGGAGAGAACAAGGCAGGTAGCAGGGTTCACTTTAGCAGTAGCAAAGGTACGAGCTGCTAGGACTAAGCCACAAAAGAAATAACTCTTACTTTTTCCCTTGAGTTGAAATGGGGACTTATTTGAATGACATAGGGAGGTTAAAAGTTTAAGTTCTAACCTCAGCCAGGAGACTTTCTAATTTAAATTATGTAAGTAGCCTTTCTGTCTAGAGTCTTGCGGTTGTTAAGATCAAATCAGGGGGATGTAAGAAGGGAGATACAATGCCATTGGGACTGGGAGTAGACAGAGGCTTGCCCCTTTATTATTTTAAACTTACTCCTTACTGAAGCTAATCACAGATTTATGTTTCTCTTACTATAAGTAGAGAAAAAATTTGGGCATCCTTTACTGATAAGTTCTAGAAACTCTGTCAAAAAATGGAGTTAGCGAAATTGATGTGCATGGTAGTAGCTTTTAGATGTGTTTATACCCATAGTTTATGGGTTAACTTCCATAACGTGCCAGTGTATGGTAATTTTGTCAATATGGAATTTATTTTATGAGAGAGAAACTTATTTTTAATGAAATGTACGCATTTTAATGCATATGTTGTATGACTATTGTTATGTTATATTTTTTTGTATGGTGTCATGCCTTAAGGCTAAAGATAATAAAGATAAAAATGACTATCTAATCTAATCTAAATAAATGAAACTATGGAGGTAAATGTGTGGAAATGAGTGAAATAGGAAGAGGATGGAAATGGATTGGGAGGAACACAAACTGCTGGGAGAAGGAGAGTTCTGAAAACGCCTGCTGACAGAATCAGTGGCTAGCTCAGAATTAATTGGAAGGGGGGAGGGCAATGACTTTTGTTACTTGCTGCGCCCACCTTACCACAAGCCCCATTGGCTCTATGCAGCCTAGCCCATGACCAATCGCAGACTGCGAAGCCAGTGGTCTTAGGAAAAGAGGGATGGTGATTGGGCAGGCTGACTGCTAGTCCAAGCCTCTCCACCCCTGGCGCCAGGAAGTCTGCTCCTCAGCTGCCCCCCACCCCCCCGGGCCTGCCAGCCCTGTTTTTCCCAACCAAACACTGACAAACTTATCTGAACACAGTCACACTGTTTGGGCTTTGGGCATTCAGTTCGGGCGTCTCAACGGGCTGACTTCAGACCGAACACTGAACGTCCGAACTGCGCTTGCACATCCCTAGTATTCAAGCAGAAGTTTCAGACAATGGACGTAGGGGACAGCATGGGAGAAGGGGCAGACATGATTTAAGGAGAAGAATGCTCTGGGGTGGGCAAGCATGGTGTCAGAGGAGGAGCAACAGGGCAGGAAATGAGGGAGGGCATGTAGCTGCAAATGAGGAAGGAAGGAAGATTGGAAGAGCATTAAAGAGTCTTGAAGCTGAAGAAAGAGTTTGTGCTGGATGTGAATAGGAAGATGGAGACAGTGGAAGGAGGAAAGAAGGTGGTGGAGGGAATATGTGTAGGATATAGTAGAATGGAGGGAGGTGTTAGGTAACAAACCTTTTCCCCAAGAACATGCCCCCCCCCCTTTTTTTTTTTTGGTGAACATCGCTCCATACAGAATACAGATTCCGGGGTGCTCAAGCAACAAGGGCCAGAGAGGAACGTGAGAGCCAGGTGAGCCATAGAAACGGAAAAGCCCCTCAGGTAAAGCACGAGACCTGAAAAGAACAGGAATTAGATAAGGGAAGCACCCCTGCCAGGAACCATGGGAGCACAGGAAATGGAGGCTGCTCCCCGGTTTCGAAAAAAGACCCTAGCTTTGAACTCCAGATTAGCAAAAGTGAGCACAACGATGGGCCCATCTGTGCGCACCTATATGGAGCCAGCCCCCCCGCCCCCGTTCTCCTATAAGAAAGCCCCTTACCTCCTGTAAAGCTTTTTTTCCCCACAACATCCTGACAAGATTTCCCTATTGACTCATCCTATCTTCCTAAAGACACCTTGAGCAACCTCCCAACCCTTCATTGAATTCAATTGTCATGCTCAGGCCTCTTTTGTTCCCCTCAGAATTAGGTCACCACTGGAGCTAGGACTTTCTAGAATTTAGTGCTAAGTGCAGGAAGTCAGAAAGGTGATGCCCCCTCCAGCCCCTTCGGTCCACCCTAAGAGACCCTCCACCCAAGGGTCCCTCCCCCTGAGCACATGGAAATCACCCTATGATAATATTCCAAACTCTGGCCCCAGGAGTAGAGTAGTTTCGGACCCCACTAAAGGACTCCTCTCCCAGACCTTGGTCTGTGTTCCTCACTTCCAATTCTCAACCACCACCACCACCCCCGCCGTCTGAGGGTTGCCTGTCTCTTCCTCTACCTACAGGCTCAGCAGGGTAACCTTTCAAACCTCTCTTTCTCTCGGTTCCCTTTTTCTTCCTCTTCCCCCAACACAGTGTGCACCAGCCTCAAAGAATACCAGACTGGGAGTGGGTTGGATTGTCCGTGTGTGGGTGGTGTATCTGTACAAGGAAAGGTGGTTATTTCAAGCTGTATAGCACCTAAGAATTGGCCTGTGGGTGTGTATCTGTACAAGGGAGAGTAGGTGTGTGTATCTGTGTCTCCCTTTTGTAATAAAAACCCCTTGGTATTCAAGTACTTATCTGTTTATCTGGGAAGTAGGTAGGACAGTACAGCTGACCAGGAGTGCACCCTGTACCTCAGACTGATCCTTGTGGCACGTGGGGACCCCTAGTTCAACTAATTCAACTAATTCCCCTAAACTTAAGAATCGGGTGTATATTGGGGTACTGACCCCCCAATAGTCACACGTGGAAGGGGGGTCTCCTGCTAACAGAAGCGGAAATGAAAACAAAATGTAAGAGTGGTCAGGAACAGATTTGGAAGGGCAGAGGAGGGCAAAAACCATCCACGCAGTGCTTTAATCTGTGACAAACAGACGAGCAACTGAACGCCAATTTGTGCTACCTCACCAAAGCAACAAGTTTTCGTTTCTCACCCCACACCCCCCAGCTTGCAGTCCTTTCCTTGGATTAGGGGATACAAAACCCTGACCCTGAAGAACAATTACCTGGAATCTGGAAGTTGAGGTTCACGCTTTCCAGTAGTTTAAGTGGGAATCACCTACAAAAGTGAAAACCCAGCTTTGTTTCTGCTATTTAAATAGAATGAATAGCACAATCATTTTCTCACAGAGTAATTGCTAGATTTGGAAATACACACTGGACAGTACAAATTAAGTTACCATGGCTGTTTTCTTCCAAATGGAAGGGTTTCATAGGAAAATGGAGGGAAATGTTGGAATAGGCTGGGATAGATTTGCATGTCAGTTTCATTTCTAGAACTATTGAGCCGTGAATGATGAACTTCTACTTTGGAGAACTTTGCAAGTATAAAGGATGTGTGTGAATACTAAGGCACAGGTGGCAGGGCTACTAGAAGAGGAATAGATTTACATTGCGAATGAGATGAATCTGCTGCAGATCTATCGCAGCCATAATGAGCGGCAGCTGCAAGCATGGAAAGTTGTTCAATGCATGGAAAATGCCCCCCTTTCAACAGTTTGCATTCTGTTTGGAATTGATTTCAGAGAGTTTCCTTTCACCCTGGAACTGTCATTTTTATGGTCCTTTACTTAGTGTTTTTTTGTTTTAAATTGTTACTGTTGGATACCAGGATAATAACCTTCGACTTGACACTGCCCCATTACATGCCTTTCGGTAATAAGAAAGCACACCAGAGCTGATTTGGGGCACATTGTGTTCTCATGTCATATTTCACCACCTCCTCCCTCCTAGCAGTTTTCCAACACTGCGGCAAAAATCCTTGCTGACAAGACATAAGCCAAGCCTGTGTGGACGGTGAAAATAGGATTGTAAAATAAGTGATGACAGTTTCTACCCATATTACATTCCTCCCCTGATGCAGCCGTGCACCTTCAAGTGTAGTTTTCTTCATTTTTATGCTTTCTTGTTACAGAAATGGGAGAGAGGGCAAGGAAGGTTAACAAAAAATAATAATGATAAAGCCACAAGACTGGAAATAAAGCTCAGGGATATTCACAGGAGCCACAATGATTTGCACAAGTTGAACATCTGGACCAGTTTGGACTTTGAGGGGCAAATTCCCGGCTTGTGTAAATGGAAGTGTAACTATAACAGAGGCACACTATGGCTTTGTAGTCCCAGTCCCAAAGGGGGCGGTGTAAGTGCACAAAAGGACCACACACCTGCAGCATGCTGAGGCAGGCATCTTCCCTCTAAGGGGATTGCTGGCTAGTAAGCCAACTGGGGCAATGGAGCGGCTCCAGAGCTGGGAGTGGCTCTGCAACCCAGCTCGGAGCATTCAGTACAAAAGGACTGAGCTAGAAGCTCACAATGCTATAGGTAAGACAACAGCAAGAGGATTCTACTTCAAGCATAGAAACCTTGCCCAGAAGGCCCAGGACAAGGGGGACAGGGAGCCAGTGAACCAGGTATGAGAATTGCCTTGCTAGGAGGGCAGGCCAGGATGACTCAGCCAAGAGTGATACCTCTTAGCAAGGGGGCAGGACAGCAAACTTGCCCCCAAACCCATAAGTGGAACCAGGGGGATACATCAATAGGTGTCCTCAAGTGTGGACTGTTGGGGAATTTGATTATGGACTATGAATTGAGAACTTTTCCCACTGTAAATAAACAGCACTTGGGGAAGATAGTGCCATGGGAACTGTTATTTTTAGGACTGGATCTTGAAACTATTTACAGGCCAGGATCCATCCATTTACAGTAACAGATGGCCCTAAGTCTTTTTCTTATCTTTATTCCTAAACCCACTTCTCCCCTCTCTCCATCTCTGTACATAAAACTGTCATCAAACTTGGGATCATCTTTGACTCCTCTCTCTCATTCTCTGCTCATATTCAAAACATTGCCAAAACCTGTAGTTTCTTTCTCTATAATATTGCCAAAATCCATCCCTTCCTGTCTGAACACACTACTAAAACCCTAATCCATTCTCTCATCACATCCCGCTTAGACTACTGCAACCTGTTTCTCACAGGTCTCCCACTGAGTCACTAGGGAATGTGCATTTGTTTTAGTTATTAATAACTAATACAAAAAAGTCATTTTAGTATTAGTTGTTACAATAACTAAAATGAATGGGTTAATAACTAAAACATGAATACATTATAATATTAATTATTAGCTCTGCTCTGACTGCGGCAGGCAGGGCTATAGAACTTGCCATGGCTCCAGCCTGTCTGTGCCTTGCTGTAAACAAGAGTTCAGAAGAGGCTCAGAAGGTAGGGGGAACCATGAGTAACTTTTTCTATGTCCAATTGCATACACTCTAACATGGGAGAATCCCATTGAGAGGTCATTCTCTGGACATGTTGTGTACGTTTTCTGTACCAATCAGGGAGGGACTCAAGATGTCTTTGTGGGGAGGGCATGGTGAGTATTCTTAACTTTCTGCCAAGCTGAGGAACTTTCTCAGTGTTAGTTCAGTCTCAGACAGAATGCTTGCTGGGGGTTTACTCTCAGACTCACTTAGACAATGGGTATTTTCAGATGTGACAAGATCACAGTGAACCACAGTGAATACCCACCTGTGGTCACTGTGCCCTGCACATCTGTTTGGCAGCCGCCAGATGTTTGCCACACTGAATACCCACATGGGATCAATTTCAACCACGCTTCCCAGGTTCTTGGCGGGAAAATCCGCAGAAGCGTGGTGAAAGTGATTCCAGGCGGGCATCAATAAAAAGTAACGTCTGGTCGACTATCACGGCCCAGAATCCCCAGCGGGATTCTGGGCTGTGGTGAACTCGTCCAGATGCTGCAACGGCATTGGCCTCGCCGCCCGCCCATCTCCCCAGAGGGCGGGCGGTGAGGGAGCGGGGCCGTGAGGCCGCACGTTGCGCCGTGCGGCCCCGCCCCCTCCCTGATTCCTCTGTTTGCCATGCCTGGGTGATCCCGGTGGGGAATCCCTGGGTTGTTTTCGGGATAGGGCGAAATCGCCCCGTCACGTCTGAAAACACCCAAATTGGAAGTTATAAAATCAGGTCTCTCTGTGTCTCATCCCTTCTTTCCCATTGTTCCCCTGTTCATTGTCTTTGTCTGTAGCCATTCTCTGTCTGGTCTGTGTAATATTGTCATTGTTCTGTACTGTTTTTTGTACTGTGTCAGCACTGTCTGTCTTGTGCACCAAGTGCACTAACTAAAACGTGCATATAAAATCAGAACCCTTTATCCAATCTTTCTGAAATTTAGTAGGAATGCTCCTCTGGGTAAGGGGTACAATCCTTTCATGTTTCATGATAATATGATGACAAATGAAGATGTTACAACTGGAAATACATTTACCATTTAAACTAATGGGATGGGAATAACTAAAATAATAATACTAATAGAAAAATAACTAATACAAATGGGATTTTAATAACTAATAGTAAAATAAAAATGAATACTAACTTTTTTTCTGCACACTCCTAAAATTCAGCTGCAAGACTCACCTTCCTTGCATGCCATTACAACCATGTAATCCCTCTCTGGTTCGCCATCTGCTTCTACATACAGTTCAAGCTTCTCCTACAAGTGTCTTCACTCTGCAGCTCCTCAGTACCTCTCCTCTCTTATCTCTCCTTACACCCTTATTCGAGACCTCTGTTCATCAGGCAAGATCCTCTTTTCTGTGCCCTTCTCCTTGATTGTCAGCTTCCAACTCCACACTTTCCACCTTGCTGCACCGAATGCTTGGAACAAGGTTCCTGAGATGGTGTATCAGGCCGCCTCCCTGTCCCTATTCAAGTCCTGTCTAAAGACCTACTTCTTCGAGATCACTTTTAAATCATGAACCCTATCCTTATCATAGCCTTGTGGATTCCAACCATTTTAACTTAAATAAATAAACTTACTGAATGCCTGCATCCTGTAGTCAATTATTCATAGGAAGACTCTTATTTGTTGTTGTCTATGTTTTTGTGTCTATGTTACAGCACTGTGTATGACTAGCAGTACTATAGAAATTATTAGTAGTAGTAGTAATAGCTAGGCCCAAGGATACTTGGGTGAGTCAGTGCAGAGTGAAACCCTTTGAGGAGCAGGCCAAAAAAAGGCAAGCACCTTAAAGGTTTCAGTGGCTAGAAAGCCAAAAGTGGATGATGGCTGGTTAGTCCCAGACAGGAGAAAAAGGAAAGATACTAATCAGCTGAAGGAAATAACCAGGGATATTAAGCTGAGGTGAGGCTCAAGCTAGGAAGATCACCTTGGAAGAGGCTCAGACAGGTCGGCCTGGAAAAATAGCGGTCCTGCATTATCAGGTCTGATTGGATGATGTGGTGCTCAATTGGCCATCAAATGAATATTCAATGTGAATATATTAGGGATGGGACACAGGGCCTTTTTTCAGTTTCGTGATGTGGGGTGTGTGTGTTTGTTTTTAGATACCTGTTTTTTGGTTTCAAGTTTCAGATTACGATTCTGTTTCTTTCCACGCTGAAGTCAATGGGAAATCTGATCCCATTGACTTCAGTGAGAAATCTTCCCATTAGAGCTGATCCCATGCCCATGGATTCCACGCAGACATGCAGTCACTCTGGAACCACCCACACACCCATTGCCAGCACATTGTGCCATGCAGAAACTGCTTGCATGGTCTCTCACAAAGGAATGCGTGAAGGATCTGTAGGCCCATTGACTTCAATGGGAAGGGGAACCAGACCAAAGAACATAAGAAGTGCCATACTGGATCAGACCAATGGTCCATCTAGCCCAGCATCCTGTCTCCGACAGTGGCCAAACACAGTGGCTTGGGAGAAGAACCTAACAGGTCACAATGGGGGATCCATTCCCTGTTTTTCCCCCCCAGCTCCCGTCATGTTTCCCAAACCTGCCTGGCAGGTACTTACCACTCCAGGGTAAGGATGAGCCATGGAGGTGTTAGGGACATGGATCCCCACCCCGATACTCTGAGGTCGGTAGTGGGACCCAGTGAATGGGTATAACTTCAGTGGGAAGATACAGAACCAAAAATCTGGAACCGTAACAGCCTGATTTTCAAACCCTTAGGTTTAAAACTGAAACAGCCATTTTCAGACTGTTTCTGTTAAAACAAAAAACAAAATTCACCCACCCCCCTAGAATATATTATCTATTGGATTTGATGCATCCAATAGGCCTAATTTCATATACATGTGCAGGAAATATGTCCCTCAGAGGGTATTTGGTGCATCGTAATGCTTTGATCCTGCCCAGGGTGAGGGTTCTCACCCAGGGCAGGATTTGGCCTGGTCGCTGAACAGACACGTCAGTGGTCTGGGCCAGGGAGGGATGGGGTGATGTGCAGATGTGGGTTTTCATGGCCCTGCCCCCATGCTGCTCAGTGTAGTTCGCCAGCCTGTTCTACCCAGAGGGCCAGACTTAGGAATTTTGTGCCCGTAGGACCTTCTCAGGTTGCTGCCGCCAAGTCAAACCCTGCCCCCATGCCAAGCAGGTGTACAAAATATCCAAGGTATACAGGGTTGAACACAGATACATCATCATAAGGCACACTCCTTCTTTCAACAGTTTGATTGAGATCACAATGCAACAGAAAAATAAAACATTGATGTGTCCAGATGTCCTGGGCTAGGTTCCACCAAGCCAGTAGCGCCACCTGCTGTATCCACCATTACTTTTAGAGAGAATAGGGTAAAGAGAGGAAATTTATAGTCAGGGAGGGTGCAATCCTTCATACATTAAAGTCAGTGCAAGCTGAGTTAGCTTCTTATCTCTATCCATGGTCTCTAGTCTCTATTAATTAAACTAGAGACCATGGTCTTGAGCAAGCAGGCTTTCTTCATCAAACTGCACCCAAGTGGAGCAATAGTCCATGTTAGAAACAGATACCCTCAAAACAAAAGAAAAGCTACTACCTGCCTGTACTGGGTACCCTGTGACATGATGGACTGTGTTTGTGGGGGTGGGGATGAAAGAGAGAGTATGAGAAAGTGGTTTTGTATAGAAGCAACTTTCAGCCCAAACCTCTGACCTCAAACTAGGTGGTTTGTACTCCAAACCAGATCCAAAGTTGAATTTTGTAGCACCTTATTTTTATAATAATGTAAAACTAATTGCCTGATCATTACAGCAGGCAAGGTCTTCAGCAGAGCCTGGGGTATGTGTGACAAAGTCCATAATTGGTTTTGAATTTTGCAGTATAGGTCCCGTCTTGTTTTATACTTTCATGGTACTATAGCTACAAAAAAGGTGGACTCCAAATGGATGAAAGATAAACAAAGGAGAAAGACTGTGCAATAAAGCTACCACAATGCAGCAGAAAACTCCCTGTCTCCCTCAGCCCCATACCACCAGTCCAGTCCTGTGCAGTGGTGGTGCCGCCAGCCATGAGAGCCTCCATTTGGGTCAGCCAGCCGCCACTGTGAGCCACTGCTGGTTGGGCCCCACTCCCCCTCAGGAGCAGCCCCCTGCCCCAACTTTCCCCCTCCTCTTTGGGCTATCCAAAAGACCCCCAACCCCACCCTACCCGGGCAGCCAGGTCCCCTCAGCTCCCCCCCCGCCCCACTGCCACCTGCCTACCAGTTAGTTGCTGCGATCACACCTCCACAAGGACTGTGACCAGGGCAGGCACAGTGGCAGCGGGCAGCCACTGGATGCTCCCCTCCTCCTCTGGGACTAAGTCTGGTTGCTTGTCATCCTGCCAGGGAGTGGGTCACTCCCTTGGCACCTCACAGCCTTCTAAGTCTCGGCTCACCTGTTGGCTGGTGCTGCTGCCTACTCAGCTAGCTACCATCAGTCTCTGTGTCAGTTCAGTCTCCATCTACTCCAGAACTTGTGCGGTAAACGTGCTGCTGGCGACACTGCTGGCTGGTGAGCAGCTGAAGCTGCTGCTGCAACCTGCTGCTGCTCCCATGCAAGTCACAAACACAGACCGACCAAGTGAGTTCCAGCCCAGAAGGAAAGAGGAGGAGTGGGGCGGCATACAGGGCCAGTGAGGGGAGAAGGGCCAGGGTCAGAGAGGGTCAGAGGGGGACCTCCCAGGCTTTGGCTGTGTGGGTGGCAGTGGCAGACCCACTGGGGGGGGGGGGAAGAAGTGGAGCGGTGGCACGATTACCCACCCCCAGAAAATTCCACCCAAAGCCTGGGTCTACGGGGCCTGCCCCAGAGTCCAGGCCTGTCTACTCCAGTCCAGAGATGCGTTCCCCAGGACAGAGCAGCACTTAGCCCAGGTAGTGTCTCAACGATGGTTCTGAGTTACAGCCAGGGCTAAAAACCTCCGCGGCCTGGGGAAACCTTGGTCCCCTTGGTCATCGGGGTGCCCATTGGGGCATGGCTGGACATCTGAGACCCAGAAGCAGCAGCAGCAGCAGCAGCAGCAGCAGCAGCAGACGAAGCCAGGCATAGCAAGCTGCCAGGCATTGGTGGAGCAGCAGAAGCGGCCCGGTCAGGGCTTGGTGGCTGGCACCCCTACTTGGCTGGGTGTTGCAGGCTGGCATTGTACTCGATCGATCTCAAGAAGCTCTACTGCAAATTGGACAAGCCATGCCCGGTGGTGAATCTTGGGAACACCCAGCTCCTGCCCACCAGCGCACTCATACGAACTATGCCCATCTACAAGAGGGAGGAGCAAATGGATGACATGCAGCATCAGCAGCAGCAGCAGCAGCAGCAGACATTGGATTGCCAGGGCACAGTAATTGCGGTTAGCACCCCTAATTTGCTGGACATTGCAGACTGGTTGGCATCAGTGGAGCAGCAGCAGAGGTCCAGCCAGGGCTCGGTGGCTGGCACCCCTACTTGGCCAAGCATTGCAGGCTGGCTAGCATCAGTGGAGCATTTGGAAACAGTGAAGTGGAACAATAGCCCTCCCTGCCTGAAACATAGGCCCCAGAACCCTGACGGTGGGTCCTGGAGCTAGAGTGGCTTTTAATTGATGCAGTGGAACGATGGCTCTCTTTGACTGGAATGATGGCCCCAGAACCCTGATGGTGGGTCCTGGGACTAGAGTGGCAGCTTCTGGATGAAGAGGATGGACAGCCCTCCCTGCCTGTAACGTAGGTCCCAGAACCCTGATGGTGGGACCTGGTGCTGCAGTGGCTGCTTCTTGATGCTGTGTATAACACCTAAATCTATCTAATCTAATCTAAATAAATGAAACTATGGAGGTAAATGTGTGGAAATGGGTGAAATAGGAGGAGGATGGTAATGGATTGGGAGGAACACAAACTGCTGGGAGAGGGAGAGTTCTGAAAATGCCTGCTGACAGGATCAGTGGCTAGCTCAGAACGATATGGAAGGGGGGAGGTCAATGACTTTTGTTACTTGCTGTGTCCGCCTTATCACAAGCCCCATTGGTTCTGTGCAGCCTAGCCTGGCCAATCACATACTGCCAAGCCAGTGGTCTGAGGAAAAAAGGGATGGTGATTGGGCAGACTGGCTGCTAGTCCAAGCCTATCCATCCCTCCTCAGCTGACACCCCACCCCACCCCGGCCTGCCAGCCAGAGTTTTCCTGCCTGAATGGCCCTGAACTCATCTGAATGCAGTCGAACTGTTCAGGGGTTTTGGCGTTCAGTTCAGACGATATGTTCGGATGTCTGAACTGGCTGAGTTTGGACTGAACCCCGAACTTCAGAACCGCTTTCACACATCCTTACTGAGAAGCGGGATCCAGGGCTGGTCACAGGCCAGGCAGCATGGGGGTCAGGTCTATAAGCCCCAGAAGCTTTTGTGCTTGCTTTGGATATTGTTATGTGAGGTTGGTGGCGAAGGCTGCTGGAGCTTGTAGGTGTTTGGTCCTTTTGAGCAGACGAAGAAGGAGGAGGCTTGTTTGACTACTCCTACCAGCCATGCATAACAGTATCTAGAGACAGTTGAAGGGCTGCTGGGGCTTGTAGTCCCAAACCCAATGTTGCTTGCCAAGGCGCTGGTCCAGCTCCTTGGACCCCCCTGAGCTCCTAATGTGGCACACTGGCCAGCAAACTAATTCTTTGAGGATTGGCACCCCCTTAGCAGAAAAGGCTTCTATGTTGCCTGTGCTGGCAACTGTGCTGACTCCTCTGGCTCCCTGAGCTCCCAGCGCATTGTAGTGAAATTATCATGTTGGCTGTGCTGAGTTTGCAGCCACCCCAGGATTTGGCACCAGCCAGCTGATTTTGGGGGTAGTACACCTCCCCCCTGAAGAAACAGAGACTCCCCTGATACCGGGAATGAGGCTGGGTGACTCCTCCCACCCCAGTGGAGCTCACAGTGAATTAAAGTTTATTTTATGTTTGTATTATTATTTTTAAATTGTTTGCTGTTTCTCATCGAGAATCTCAGCGAGACACTGCTGGTTCTCAGTTCGTTCTCAGTCCATGAGATGAACCGAGAACCAGGATTCTCATAGAGAACAAGAAAAAAAAGCAAACTCAAGTTTTAGTCCTAGTGGTCAATATTACAATATTTAACCATAAATTTAAATATTTCTATAAAGGCGTCAGTTTGTCCCTCCAGGCCCTTGTTAGCTACAAGCATGCTCACATCACATTGGACAAGGTCTTCCGGCATGACCCCTTTATTCAGCAAAGAGCAAATTTCAAACAGAAACCATCTCCCAGTGGAGTCAGCTAGCCTTTTAGAAGTGTTTCAGTATGAACGAATGGTTATGCAGCCAAACACTTTCATGAGAAATACAATAGGCATAAAGCTACAGAGCTCTACACTAATTGCTAGAAATTACTGTGAAGTGCTAAATGTTCTGATGAATTGTTTGCAATAATAAAAAAGCAGTAACTAATTTTAGGTAGTCATTAAGCACTGTGTTTTCTCTGGGTGAGTGAAAAAAAATTACATAGCTAAAAGAAAGCAAGACACTTATATCAGGTCCCCTTATAAACTGGAAAAGTCACAATATTACACTATTAATAGTAACTGATGCCTCATTTATGGTATGCAGCATTGGGTGTTAATGCTGCTTTCTTTGGCCCACTGTGGCCTGGGACCCACTGGTACGTGTGTTAATGCGCCACCAGATGTGGGACCGCTTCTGCAGTGGGGCAGGTAGGCAGCTGGCTCAGGATGTGCATTGGGTCCATTCTGGGCCAGAGGCCACCCATGCAGGCCAACACAGGCCAGCACATTTGTTTGGCTCTGTCATACCTGCAGGGGAGGGCACCATGGCTGGCAGAATTCAATGGCTGGCCAACATGGTTGGAAACAGGACACTGAGAGTGGAGTGGGGCTGACTGGACATATGTTTGTTGCACTCCCTACCCTACCCTGGGTGTGCAGGTGGCGGGATGGCTCTCCGGTCATGGGCACGTGTATTTGGTGTCCCTCCCACCACTGTTTCCTGCCCCGGGCTGGACTGGAGAGCTGCTGTGTCATCCACAAGTCTGTTTTTACCCAGTGTAATGCACTTTCAGCAGTTATTTGTCTAGTGTGTGGAATAGACAACCCCATCCCAGCAGTTACCTTCTCTGCACTGAAGGTTGATCTCTCGAGTTATGGAGACTCTCTCGAGTTATGGATTTGAAAGTTGGCTAATCCTTACAATGTTTATAGGAAAAAACTGATGTTATTGCCTGAATTTCTTCTTTTAATAAACACCACCTGATTTTGTTGAATTAATTCTGGAAGAATAGCTGCTAATACCTTCATAAACACTTTTTGCAAGGATTATACTATCTGGGGTAATTAAAAATATAGGCTTGTGGCTATGTCTCCACACACTTTATCAGGCTTTTATACACTTGACATTACAGTGCTCCTGTGTGATCTAAGTATTTTACCACTCTTTGCGCCTCTACTAAATATCACACAGAATAATGGGCTTGAATTGTGTTTTAAAATATGATGTAATTTGGACAGAAAACCAGCTGAATAGGGATGTGTGAACGAGGTTCGGATGTTCAGGAGTTCGTCCCAAACTCGGCATTGAATTGAATTGAATTGAACTGAATTTTTATTTACGGCCTAAGCCAAAAACTTAACGAATTCGGCATGTTCAGTGGACTGAACCGAACGTCTGAACTGAACGTTAGAATGACCGAACAGTTTGGTTTAGTTCGGTGGAGGTTCGGGCGGGGAAAACATGGTAAACAAGCACAGGGAAGAGGGGGGACACCAGAGGAGCAGACTTTCTGGCACCAGGGGTGGAGAGGCTTGGAATAGCAGCCTGCCTGACCACTCACAATCCCTCTTTTCCTCACACCACTGGCTTGGCAGGCTCCAATTAACCACAGGCTAGCCTGCACGGAGCCAGTGGGGCTTCTGAAAAGGCGGACACAGCAAAGAAACAAAACTCATTGCCCTCCCCCCTTCAAAATCCTTCTGAGCTAGCCACTGATCATTTCAGCAGCATTTTTCAGAAGTCTCCCTCTCTCCCAGTTCCTCCCAAAGTCACAGTCCATTGCCATTCTCCTCCTTTTCACCCATTCCCACACATTTACCTACCTAGATTCATTTATTGACCTTAGATTAGATAGATTTAGGAGTTATTTTTTGTTTTTACCCCTCCTTGTGTTCTATCTTCTTCCTCCCTCCGCCCTCCATTGAATCCTTTCCCTCTCCCTCTATTTATTCCAGTCCTGATTCCCTTCCCCTGTTTGTTTATTCATTTAGAGTAGCATTAGATTGATTTAGGTTTCATTTCAGTTTTGTACCCCTCCCTGTGTTGTTTGTGATTCCCCCCATCTGATAGATAGATAGATAGATAGATAGATAGATAGATGTAGGGGTTAGCTTAGAGATAGAGGTAGTGTTTAGTGATTTAGTTTTAATATTTAGTGTGTTTGCAGGAGTAGGTCTTTGTAGTTATTAGATAATCCATTTAGTTCCATAGCATTTAGAATAGTTAATAGCAGTTACACTTAGTTTAGTAGGGATGGGCGAACGCGGTTCGTAAGTTCGGTGTTCGACCCGAACTCGGCCAGTTCGGATGACCGAACAAGAACCCGAACATGACCACGAACATACCGAACAGAACAGAACACCAAACGGTGAAATGGCTGAATAGTTCGGTCAGTTCAGATCGGGTTCGGTTGTATTCGGGTTGCTAAAACGTGGTCTTGGTCTACTCTAATGTCACTCTGTCACTGTCAGGTCACTGGAAGGCCAAATGTAGCAGGGAGGGGGAAGTCATCTGACTCAGCTAGGAGCAGACTTCCAGTCACCAGGGGTGGAGGGTGGAGAGTGGCTTGGAGTAGCAGCCAGCCTGCCGAATCACCATCTCTTTTCGCCTCAGACCACTGGCTTGGCAGTCTATGATTGGCCACGGGCTAGGCTGCACGGAGCCAATGGGGCTGATTTGAGGCGGGCGCAGCAAGAAACAAAACTGTCTGCCTCCCCCCTTCCCAATACCTTCTGAGCTAGTCACTGTTTTGACAGCAGGCGTTTCAGAAGGCTCCCTCACCCAGCATTTTCCAGCTCCCCAATCCATTGCCATCCTCCTCCTATTTCACCCATCCAACCCATCTACCTCCATATTCTCATTTATTTACCTTAGCTTAGATAGATTTAGTTGTTATTTTTTGTTTTTATCCCTCCCTGTGTTCAATCTTCCTTCCTCCCTCCCCCCTCCATTGAATCCTTTCCCTATATATTCCATCCCCAGTGATTCCCTTCCCTTCCCCTGTTTTTTTATTCATTTAGAGTAGGATTATTATAGATTGATTTAGGTTTCATTTCAGTTTTGTACCCCTCCTTGTCTTGTTTGTGATTGCCCCCCAACCCCCATCCCATATATCGATAGATAGATAGGATTAGGTAGATATATTTTTGTTTTGACATAGTAGGAGTTAGTTTAAAGTTTACTGATAGAGATAGTGTTTACTGTGATTCAGCTTTAGGGTTTGTTGGAGCTACTTAATCCATTCATAGCATTTAGAATAGTTATTAGTTAGTTAATAGTGGTTATATCAGTGTAGATAGATATAATCTTAGATAAAAAAAAATTCAATAAAAAAACATTATATATAATTATATATCATTAAAAACATTGTTTTTGCGGGAGAAATGGAGAAGGGAAGGAGAGGCCGATCTGCTGCCCGTAGGGGAGGCAATGGGGCACGTGCCAGAGGTGGGCGGGGCCGTGCACGAGGAGCAGCAGCAGGCAGCAGCAGTAGCCAGAGGCAGAGCGCATCACCCCCTCCCAAAATCAGCAGGCCTGCTTTAGGGCAACAGGCTGCTCTGCAACGCCTCCTGGCAGTGCCCTCCACTGACACGCAGGGCACTGGAAGGCCTGCAGGACTTGACGCTCAGGCTGCATCTGTCTCTGCTGTGGGTGGTGCTGGAGCAGGTGCTGGGGCTGGTTCTACCAATGTTCCTCCAGGGCCACCAATGTCCCCCACAATCGAGACAATCCCCAGCAGTCCAGAGCTGGTGGAACCTACCCCAGCTGCTAGAGGCAGGGCCCGATCCCCGGGCAATGCCAGTACTAGGGAAAGGAGGAGGAGCAGCAGCAGCAGCAGCACTAGCAGCTACAGAGGGGGCACAGGGAGAGTGCCAGCAGCATGGCGGGCACGGGCAGTCTAGCCTCTGGGTCCCAGTACTCCCCTTCATGGGACATCACCGTGATCGCCGGGGACAGTGAGGAAGAGGCAGTCAGTGACATTAGTGCCGCAGAGGAGATATATGTACATGAGGTGATGTTTGACCCTCCTCCCAGAGCTGCATCACCAGTGCCACAAAGTTCGCCCTCTCCCAGCAGCGCTGCCAGCAGTGCGTCCGCTGGGGCGGACAAGAAGGCAGCAGGAGGAGGGGGAATCTTCTGTCTGGGATCATTTTAAGCCAGTGCGGGCAGATGATCCCAGTCCACCATGGAGGAGATGGGGTGGGGCGATGTGTCAAGGCCATCGGCAGGGCGCCGTGGCACAGGCTTCCAGGAAAAAGGCAAGCGCCTGGTTGCTGAGATGATTGACCTGGATGGCCAGCCCTTGTCCAGTGTGTAGGACAAGGGCTTCCAGTGTCTGATTGGGTTCCTGGCCCCCAACTTTAAGCTTCCTTCCCACTCCGCCCTGAGTCAGACTGTGGTCCCACAGTTATATAGGGATTTGAAGGAGAGGGTGAGGGAGCAGCTTGCAGGGGTTGGGGGGGCAATGGTCCACTTTACGATGGACCTGTGGTCCACCAGAAACGCACAGCACAGCACGTGTACCTGGCGGTGATGGCACACTGGTGGCAGGACGCAGAGGCAGTGGCAGGAGGGGACCTGAAGCAGGGTATAGGTGGGCCCTGCTTCAGGCCCAAGTTATGGACAGCTCCCACACTGTGAGGAACCTAGAGGCAACCCTGGCCACCATGGTGAGGGAGTGGCTCACACCAGAAGCAGCCTTCACCAAGGGGTGTGTGGTCATGGACAATGCAGCCAATATCCTTAAGGCAGTCCCTGATGGGGGGTTCACGAGCATCCCTTGCACCGCACATACCCTCCACCTGGTGGTGAAGGACGTTCTGGGCTTGGGTGATAAAAGGATTGGGCCAGGCACTCTTAGCTCTCTGGTTGAGTGGGGGAGGAAGCTGGTGGGCTTCTTCAACTGGAGCGTGAAGGGCAGAGAGCTCCTCCGGGTGAAGCAGACCGAGCAAGGGCCCCGGTGCAAACCCTTATCCAGAATGTCTCCACCCGGTGGAACGCCACTTTCCTGATGCTTGAGCGGCTTCTTGAAAAGAAAGCCACCCTGCATCAGGTGGAACTGGAGATAGACAATGAGGCACCTCCAGGGTACAACAGGCAGGAATGGGATATTATATCCCAAACTGTCTCTGTCCTGAGACCATTCCTGGGCATCATGGAGACACTGAGCATCTCCACCGCCACCCTCAGCCAGGTGACCCCACTGGTGCATAGTGTCCGCAGCAGCCTGGATGAGATTCTTGGGGAGGGGGCGGGATCGTGGCCCTCAGGGCAGGAGAATGTGCGCTGAAGCGATAGACCTAGCAGAGAAGTTGAAGGCCGGCCTGAGCGCACGCTTTGAAGACCTCCTGCACCGGGACGAATATGTCCTGGCAACCATGCTGGACTCCTGGATCAAGGGCAGCATGGCACATGACATTGCGGTCTATGGCCTACGGAAGGGGGCGCTGGTCAAGAAGGTCAGGCAGGCAGAGCGGGCCATGTAGCGGGATGCCCCTGGGGATGGTGGGAGTGGGAGCAGTGACCCCTTCCAGCCATCTGGGTCTATCCCTGCCTCCAGCCCTAGGTGTAGCACCAGCACCAGCACCACGACCAGCACCAGCAGCAGGACCCCTATTGCCAGAAGCTCCTCCTCTGTTCCGTCCACTCAGGGGAGCATGGGGCCCAGCACAAAAGGGCAAGTAGCATGGCTGAGGGCAGTGGAGCAGGTGGTGCCCACCCAGAGCTACCGGAGGGAGTATGATGGTTCCTCAACAGCAGTGGAGACCTACCTGTAGGAGGAGCCATGCTTAGATCCCAGCAGCGATCCCTTGGCCTACTGGGCTGGCAAGGCCAACGTGTGGCCGATCCTGTCCAAAGTGGCCAAGGGTATCCTGTCCTGCCCAATAATCAGTGTCCCCAGCGAGAGGGTCTTCTCCATCACAGGGGACATATGCACCCCACACCGCCTGAGACTGGAGGACAGGTTGGTGGAGCAGTTGCTCTTTCTGAAGGTTAACCTTCCGCTCCTGGGATTCCCGGAGCTGCCCCTGGACAAGGAGTGATGGTGCAGTGGCACATGCCATCCCATGCTAGGGGCAGTCTTGGGACAGGGCTCCTCCTCCTCCTCCTTCTGGGCTAGGACTAGGCTACTACTAGTGCTGAGGTGCTGTCCCTCCGTCCCAATGCCTGGCACCCGCCCTTCCTCTCTCTCTGCATCTCTCTCTCTCTCATACTAGACGGCCTCGGTCACCATATCTGACTGACCTCAGCATGCAGGCTGGGCTTAGGAAACAAAGAAAATGTAAGTCTGTCAGCCGGCCTATGGCTAGCCAATGCCATATGATCTCGGCTTGCCTATGTGATGCTGACTGGCTCTCGCTCTCTCACACTGCGCAGTCTTTGCTAGCTTATCTGATTGCCCTGCTGCCAATGTCCTGGCCTGCCTGCCCTACTGACTACCATGCAACACTGCTTGTCTTCCCGCCCTGCTTGCTGCCAAGCTCAAAGCATGCATCACTCCTGCCTCCCATGTCAAGGTGCCTGTCTTTCCACCCACATTGCCTAGCTAAAAGCCTGCCCAAGCCCGCCTGCCCAGCCCTACTGCCTCTCATGACATGCTTCCTGCCTGCCTGCCCAGATTGTGAAGCTTGAACCCTCCCTCAGTCTACCTGACTGCCGCTCATGTCATTCTACCTTACTGCCTGACTGGGGCAACCATTGTCTGCTGCTGCTAGTGCCACTGGTGCTAGTTATTCCACCGCATGACAAGAGGCAGCCACTCCAGCCCCAGGACCAGCGTTCACGTCATGGTCCCGGGGCCAAGCTACTGGCAGGGAGAGCTGTGGCCAATACGTACAAGCTGCCAACCTAGCCCCAGGACCCACCATGATGGTTCTGGAGCCGTCATTCATCTTACACTGGAATGTCATTCCACCTCATTCAGAAACAGCCTCTCCAGCCCCAGCACCCACTGCCTGGGTGCCAGGGCCAAGTTACTGGCAGGGAGCACTGTGGCCAAGATGTACACGCTGCCACCCTAGCCCTGGGACCCAACGTGATGGGTCTGGGGCCGTAATTCACCTCACACAGCGCTGTCATTCCACCGCTCAGAGGAANTTGTCCAGTGTGTAGGACAAGGGCTTCCAGTGTCTGATTGGGTTCCTGGCCCCCAACTTTAAGCTTCCTTCCCACTCCGCCCTGAGTCAGACTGTGGTCCCACAGTTATATAGGGATTTGAAGGAGAGGGTGAGGGAGCAGCTTGCAGGGGTTGGGGGGGCAATGGTCCACTTTACGATGGACCTGTGGTCCACCAGAAACGCACAGCACAGCACGTGTACCTGGCGGTGATGGCACACTGGTGGCAGGACGCAGAGGCAGTGGCAGGAGGGGACCTGAAGCAGGGTATAGGTGGGCCCTGCTTCAGGCCCAAGTTATGGACAGCTCCCACACTGTGAGGAACCTAGAGGCAACCCTGGCCACCATGGTGAGGGAGTGGCTCACACCAGAAGCAGCCTTCACCAAGGGGTGTGTGGTCATGGACAATGCAGCCAATATCCTTAAGGCAGTCCCTGATGGGGGGTTCACGAGCATCCCTTGCACCGCACATACCCTCCACCTGGTGGTGAAGGACGTTCTGGGCTTGGGTGATAAAAGGATTGGGCCAGGCACTCTTAGCTCTCTGGTTGAGTGGGGGAGGAAGCTGGTGGGCTTCTTCAACTGGAGCGTGAAGGGCAGAGAGCTCCTCCGGGTGAAGCAGACCGAGCAAGGGCCCCGGTGCAAACCCTTATCCAGAATGTCTCCACCCGGTGGAACGCCACTTTCCTGATGCTTGAGCGGCTTCTTGAAAAGAAAGCCACCCTGCATCAGGTGGAACTGGAGATAGACAATGAGGCACCTCCAGGGTACAACAGGCAGGAATGGGATATTATATCCCAAACTGTCTCTGTCCTGAGACCATTCCTGGGCATCATGGAGACACTGAGCATCTCCACCGCCACCCTCAGCCAGGTGACCCCACTGGTGCATAGTGTCCGCAGCAGCCTGGATGAGATTCTTGGGGAGGGGGCGGGATCGTGGCCCTCAGGGCAGGAGAATGTGCGCTGAAGCGATAGACCTAGCAGAGAAGTTGAAGGCCGGCCTGAGCGCACGCTTTGAAGACCTCCTGCACCGGGACGAATATGTCCTGGCAACCATGCTGGACTCCTGGATCAAGGGCAGCATGGCACATGACATTGCGGTCTATGGCCTACGGAAGGGGGCGCTGGTCAAGAAGGTCAGGCAGGCAGAGCGGGCCATGTAGCGGGATGCCCCTGGGGATGGTGGGAGTGGGAGCAGTGACCCCTTCCAGCCATCTGGGTCTATCCCTGCCTCCAGCCCTAGGTGTAGCACCAGCACCAGCACCACGACCAGCACCAGCAGCAGGACCCCTATTGCCAGAAGCTCCTCCTCTGTTCCGTCCACTCAGGGGAGCATGGGGCCCAGCACAAAAGGGCAAGTAGCATGGCTGAGGGCAGTGGAGCAGGTGGTGCCCACCCAGAGCTACCGGAGGGAGTATGATGGTTCCTCAACAGCAGTGGAGACCTACCTGTAGGAGGAGCCATGCTTAGATCCCAGCAGCGATCCCTTGGCCTACTGGGCTGGCAAGGCCAACGTGTGGCCGATCCTGTCCAAAGTGGCCAAGGGTATCCTGTCCTGCCCAATAATCAGTGTCCCCAGCGAGAGGGTCTTCTCCATCACAGGGGACATATGCACCCCACACCGCCTGAGACTGGAGGACAGGTTGGTGGAGCAGTTGCTCTTTCTGAAGGTTAACCTTCCGCTCCTGGGATTCCCGGAGCTGCCCCTGGACAAGGAGTGATGGTGCAGTGGCACATGCCATCCCATGCTAGGGGCAGTCTTGGGACAGGGCTCCTCCTCCTCCTCCTTCTGGGCTAGGACTAGGCTACTACTAGTGCTGAGGTGCTGTCCCTCCGTCCCAATGCCTGGCACCCGCCCTTCCTCTCTCTCTGCATCTCTCTCTCTCTCATACTAGACGGCCTCGGTCACCATATCTGACTGACCTCAGCATGCAGGCTGGGCTTAGGAAACAAAGAAAATGTAAGTCTGTCAGCCGGCCTATGGCTAGCCAATGCCATATGATCTCGGCTTGCCTATGTGATGCTGACTGGCTCTCGCTCTCTCACACTGCGCAGTCTTTGCTAGCTTATCTGATTGCCCTGCTGCCAATGTCCTGGCCTGCCTGCCCTACTGACTACCATGCAACACTGCTTGTCTTCCCGCCCTGCTTGCTGCCAAGCTCAAAGCATGCATCACTCCTGCCTCCCATGTCAAGGTGCCTGTCTTTCCACCCACATTGCCTAGCTAAAAGCCTGCCCAAGCCCGCCTGCCCAGCCCTACTGCCTCTCATGACATGCTTCCTGCCTGCCTGCCCAGATTGTGAAGCTTGAACCCTCCCTCAGTCTACCTGACTGCCGCTCATGTCATTCTACCTTACTGCCTGACTGGGGCAACCATTGTCTGCTGCTGCTAGTGCCACTGGTGCTAGTTATTCCACCGCATGACAAGAGGCAGCCACTCCAGCCCCAGGACCAGCGTTCACGTCATGGTCCCGGGGCCAAGCTACTGGCAGGGAGAGCTGTGGCCAATACGTACAAGCTGCCAACCTAGCCCCAGGACCCACCATGATGGTTCTGGAGCCGTCATTCATCTTACACTGGAATGTCATTCCACCTCATTCAGAAACAGCCTCTCCAGCCCCAGCACCCACTGCCTGGGTGCCAGGGCCAAGTTACTGGCAGGGAGCACTGTGGCCAAGATGTACACGCTGCCACCCTAGCCCTGGGACCCAACGTGATGGGTCTGGGGCCGTAATTCACCTCACACAGCGCTGTCATTCCACCGCTCAGAGGAACAGCCACTCCAGTCCCGGCACCCACCGCCTGGATCTCGGGGCCAAGTTACTGGCAGGGAGGGCTGTGGTCAATACCTGGAAGCTGCCACCCTAGCCCCAGGACCCACCGTGATGGGTCTGGGATCATCATTCATCTCACACTGCGATGTCATTCCACCGCTCAGAGAAGCAGCCACTTCACCCCTGATGCCTGGGTCCCGGGGCCAAGCTACTGGCAGGGAGGGCTGTGGCCAATACCTGCAAGCTGCCACCCTAGCCCCGGGACCCACCATCATGGGTCTGGGGCCATCATTCCTCGCACACTGCGCTGTCATTCCACCTCAATCACAAACAGCCACTCCAGCCCCGGCACCTGCCGCCTGGGTACCGGGGCCAAGCTACTGGCAGGGAGGGCTCTGGCCAATACCTACAAGCTTCCACCCTAGCCCTGGGACCCACCATCATTGGTCTGGGGCCGTCATTCCTCGCACACTGTGCTGTCATTCCACCCCACCGAGAAGCAGCCACTTCAGCCCTAGGACTAGCCCCAGGGGCTCTGCCTGATCCTCCCCCTCCAAAGCACTAGCCGCCAGCTGGTCCCTTCACAATCACAACAATGCCTGCCTAGCTCTTTGGATCGACTCTCTAAGAGATCCTTGGGCTACACGCTATTCGCAGCAAGGGTTCTGTACCTTGGCCACCAATGTCTGTTTCTTCACGTGCCAAAATGGCCCCCAGGCCAGGCCTATATGCTGTCTGTGCCATGATGCCAATGGCATTAAGAAAGTAGCTGCTGCTGCCAGACCTATATGCTGTCTGCACCTAGTGTTCTGTACCCCGGGTGGCCGCCAAGCTCAAAGCAATGAAAGCATGCCTCTGTTACCTCAGTCCACCTTCCTGCCTCTCATGCGAAGGTGCCTGTCTGCCCGACCAGGTTGCTGCTAAGAAAGAGAGAGAGAGAGAAAGTCCACCCACTGCTTGAAGGAAAGACAGACACGATTCCACCCATGCTGTCACCGGCACTATATGGCCAGAGAGAGAGAGCGACAGAGAAATTCCCATTCCCAGCTAGAACTAGGGAGATGGGAGTTAGACGGGGAGAACTCAGCTAGGTATATCCTAGCTGCCACCAACCAGAACCTGGAAGAACTCCCATCTGTGCTGCGCCCATTACATCCAGCACACAGCAAACCTACCGAAATGAGATGGAATGAACCCACAACATATTATGGGCCTGCTTGCCTGCCAGTGTGCATCCTTAGCTGCTGCCCTGCTACCGCCTAGTGCGGCGCACCTGATCAAATGAAGTGTGCCCCATAGGCTTTAGGCTGTCATTCCACTATCCCCGATGCCCACCCGTCCCAGGGACCATCAACACGATTATGGGACCATCACTCCAGTGACTGGGGACTGCATTCCATTCCATTTCATCCAGAAGCCCGGTGCCTGGCTGTATGCCAGCCTGCCCCCCTCCCCAAAAGCCTACTCCTCTGCACCCACCCCACACAGCACACACCAACAGTCACCCACAACACACACCAACCACCCAAACACACAGCACAGCCAAACCCAACACAATCACAGCCAAAAACACACGAACCAAGCAGCTACTGACTCAAACACACACCCACTCGCCTCACAGCTCCACGCACACACGAATTTCTGGTTTCCGGCATGATTTCCGGCTTCCCGCGTGCTCGCGATATTTTTAGGCCAAACGCCGAATGCCGAATGCGATCTCGGCGATCCACTCGAATGGTGAACGGCCGAATCCGAACACACAAACTGAACGCAACCGAACCAAACGGCTGAACCTGAACCATGATCTGTTCGCCCATCCCTACCATCTTTCAAGTTACAGGGGCTGAAAAAAAGAAATTTACCACCTGGCAGCTAAAAATAAATATTATTAAGAATGAAAGAACTAAAACTCAGGTGAAGAAGGATCTCTTAGAATACTTTGAGCTAAATGAAAGTTAGCTTGCCAGCTATATTATGGGAGGCTGCCAAAGCTGTCATCAGAGGCAAAATGATTGCACTTCATGCTAAAATTTTAAAAGACATAAGGTGGCAGGCAAAAGAAAGATATGCAACTCTCCAAAAACTAGACGCAATAAATAAGATGACTCTATCTAAGTTTTTAAGGCAGGAAATTGTCAAGAATAAATAAATTATTTATGGAATTGAACTAGAAAAAGTTAACGGCCAACTCCAGAAGATTAACTTCCATTTCTTTGAAAACAGTAATAAGGCAGGGAAAACTTTGTCAAGTATGTTAAAATCAAACAAAGGAAATCAGACATTCCAATGATCATGAATAATCAGGGTATCTGTTGCAGAGAGCCTGAAAAGGTCCGAGAAACATCTATGGAATTCTATACAAAAATTTAAACGTCTAAAAATCTAGAGGAGACTGAGATAACAGCCTTCATAGACAACATCCAGAGTCCTGAACTGAACGAAGCTCAAAAGGCTTTTTTAAATGCCCCAATCACAGAGCAAGATGTACAAGAGGCAATAAATTCAGCAAAAAATAACATGGCTAGTGGCCAAGATGGCTTCCCCAACGAGTTTTATAAAGCATTTTCAAACATATTAGTCCTATATCTCACAGGGGTATTCAACAATATTTTAGAAACTTCAGAGATGCCTCATATCTTTTACAATGCAGTAGTATTCCTAATTCCAAAGCCTGGGAGACCAGCAGAGCTCTGTGGTAGCTATAGGCCTATCTCCCTGCTCAATACAGATTTTAAATTCTTTGCTAAAATTCTGACTAATAGGCTGAGAGCAATAATATTGGAAGTTATTCATAAAAATCAAACCGGATTTATCCCGTGCAGGCAAGGGAAGGATAACATTCGCAAAACAGTCAATATAATCCATGCTCTCCACTAACAAAAAATACCCGCTATGATAATATCTGCAGATGCTGAGCTGACCTTGCTTTTGTTGAGCTGAAATGCCTCTTTTTGCTTCTAGAAAAGTTGGGTTTTGAAGGCAATTTCTTAACGTGGCTTAAGGCAATCTACAAGAAGCCCCAATCTAGTTTATTAATAAATGGTACCCTTACTGATACTTTCCAATTGCAGTGTGGGACTAGGCAAGGATGGCCATTATCGCCTTTGCTATTCAACCTGGTCTTAGAATTAGTGACAAATGCAATAAGGCAGAATAAAAATATAAAAGGAGTGAAGGTAGGACAGCATATGTACAAACTCTCTTTGTATGCTGACAATCTCCTTCTCTACATTACAGATCCAATAGACTCCCTGCCAGAACTGATAAAAATAATAGATCAGTTTTGGAGAATTTCAGGCTATTCGATCAATAAGGAGAAATCGTTTGCATTATTATTTGGGCAGGACTGGAAACAGGAGGCTCAGCAGAAAAATCTCTCTCCATTCCCAATAAGTGAAGTAGGCCTCAAAACTTAAAAGACCTCTGCAAAGTAAACTTTATTCCCTTGATAAAGAAGCTAAAAGACGAAATAAATAGGACTGGATGAACGCGGTTCAGATGTTTGGAGTTCGGACCGTATTCAGTCTGTTCGGACATCCGAACTCAACGTCCGAACCGAACTCTCGAATTACCGAACATTTCGGTTGTGTTTGGATTAGTTCAGATGAATTCGGGGGCAGGAAAAACGTCTTTTCATGACAAAAAAAAATAGGTTTCGTTTTTGGTTTCAGTTTGGTTTTGGTTCGGTTTCACTGTTTTTGACTGTTCGGCCAAGTTCGGCCAACCCGAACTCAGCTGAACCGAACCATCGAACCCGAACTCGGGTTTCGAACAGAATGACCGAACATCCGAACTGCATTCAAATAGAATGCAGTTCGGATGTTCGGTCATTCGGCCCATCCCTAGAAATAAAACCATGGAAGAATAAAATCTCTCTCCCCCAATAAGTAAATTGGGCCTCAAAACTTAAAAGACCTCTACAGAGTAAACTTTATTCCCTTGATGAAGAAGCTCAAAGAGGAAATAAAACCATGGAAGAATGTAATGGTCTCCTGGATGGGCAGAGTCAATCTCTATAAAATGATGGTACTCCAAATTCTATATAAGTTCATGACTCTGCCAATCCATCTCCCGAATTCCTTCTTTAAAGAATGTGTATTAAGGATCCAGACTGGAATGGTAAAAAAAACTAGAATTAGGAAATTGGCATTAATGAGACCAAAGGACACAGGGGGTATTAATTTCCCTGATATGAGGTTCTATCATATGGCGGCAGCCTTAGGTGCAATCCCAGTCTGGTTCCATGAAACGTATGCTCCGGAGTGGGTAGGACTAGAACAGGAGCTCCTACAAGTGCAATCATTAAAAAATATAATTGTTGACAAACGCACTTTAATAAAATAGCACAAAAGTGATCACCCTTTTGCAGGAACACTAATAAAATATTGGACAACAGTCCAAAAGGAAATGGGAACCCAAATAGGGAGTTCTCCTTATACTTCCATATACTCAGTGCAAGTGCAAGAGAACAACTTAGCTGCTGCTTTATGAGCTAAATTTAAGAATAAAGGCATAGTAAGGATGCAGCAATTATTTTTTAAGGGAGAATTCATAACCCCCCAAAGGATAGAGGAAATACTGGAAGAAGCAGTTGAAGGATTTCAATGCTTGCCGTTAAGGAATTGCTGTGCTACTTTGCAAAATAAAGGGGACTTTGGTAGAGAACCTTTCAAGCTGGAAAAGTTGCTATTCAAGCAGAGAAAAAAATCAGGTAGAATGGGTAGAATTTACAAGGAGCTAAAAAAGGTGTTACACGGAAATTTTTTTTGTAAATATGGAGAAATGGAGGAAAGACCTAGCAATGCATATAGGCGAGAAAGAGGAAAAGAAGATTTGGCAACACATGAATGGCTGTGCCTTTTCACTTGAGGGCAAGGAAATTCAGGTAAAACTTACCACCAGATACTATATGATGCCATTAAAGATGAAGTTTGGGAACCCAGCAGTGAAGGGCTTATGTTGGAAGGGATGCAGAGAGCTGGGGAGTTATAGGCACTGCTGATGGCATTGCAGTAAAGTGCATCTGTTTTGGAGTAAAATTTGGAGAATAGCAAATAAGATGGCGGGTGAAGTGATACCCTTTAGGCCTGAAATTGCCTTGCTGGGCCTGTTTCCTGAGACAAAAAAGATGTTGGCATATCAGAAATCTTGCAAGGTTTTGTTTTTGGCTGCGTTAAATATAATAGCTAGGCACTGGAAATCAGAAGAAGATCTATCTCTGGAAGAATGGTCATGCAGAATATGGCGTATCTTTAATATGGAGAAACTTCATGCAAGTCTGCAGAATAACTTCAAGAATTTCAAAGAGACTTGGTTGCTGATCATCAATGCACTGGAGAATAAGAAAATGGATATCAAGGACTATCAACAGCTGTTCGAGCATTAAATAGGACTTTGCTACAATAAAGTATCTGCAATCTTTATTGGGCAAATGAGTTATGGATATAAAGAAAGTAATGCTTGCATATTGATATTTGAAGCATGCAACACCAATCATTTGGTAGTATATCCTTGCTAACTGGGGAAGAGTTAAGGATCGGTGATTCTGAAGCTTTGTATGCTTTCACAAGAAAACAATAAAAGCCTATAAAAATATATATATTTATATATATATAAATCCTACAATACAAACAAATTACCCCCTACCCCACCCTAATTCAACCCACCCACCCAATCTCCCTCAGGAAAGGCATGGCAGAACAGCCAGGTCTTACATTGTCTATGGAAAGAGGGAAGGTCAGCAGCCAAGTGGACCTCTGGTAGGAAGAAGTTCCAGAGTTGTTGCTTTGCCACAGAGAATGCCATCCGCAAGGTCGACACCCAAGAAACCCAGGGGACCTCGAGGAGGGTGCTCCCAGAAGACTGCAGGGGCTGATCCAGGATCCAGAGGGTGAGGTGGTCCTGCAGGAAGGCAGGGCCCAGACTGTTTAGGGCTTTAAAGGTCAACACCAACACCTTGACTTGGGCCTGGAAGACTATGGGCAGCCATTGTAGAGAGAGAAGCACTGGTTTAATGTGCTTGCATCGACTCGTCCCCGTTAGGAGACGAGCTGCTGCGTTCTGCACCAGCTGAAGTCTCCAAGCCAGCACCAAGGGTAGCCCCATATAGAGTGCATTACAGTAGTCCAGTCTCGAGGTAATAAAAGCATGGATGATCATGGTCAGATCGGAGTCTGAGACATATCACCAAAGCCATATATATTAAAAGTCAGGACTAGGTCACGGTAGAAACAATAAAAAGTCTTGGAAAAGTCATGGGTAAATAAAAGTTTCCATTTTACTTTTATTCAATGTTTCATAACATATATTATTAGATTGTAAGACTGGGGCACAAGGAATGGGAACCCCCCCACGTCTTTCTCTTTCCCTAATTTATAACAACTGCAGCCAGCTAACAATTCAAACATCCTGGTCTAGCCAGAAGGTTGAGTAGTTGCACCTGTGTATTGCTGTCTTCCAAACTGATCAGGAAAGCCCCACAAGCACTCAGAAAAGTCACACCTTCAAATAGCTATCAAACAAAAACTTTGTGCACAAGGACAGCAAAGTCATGGTCCCATTCCTAGATGAGCTTAAGTGTTCAGTTTCAGTTCCCCGCACCCCCAGGCTCAAAACAGGGCGCATTGAGCTGGTCTCTGACCACCAGGCTGCTTATTCGATCCCCTCCACTCCAGGTGTCCATTCGCAGCTCGGTCTCTCCCCAGGGAAACTGGGTTTGCAGCAGAGCAAGGGGGTGGGTGAGGCTGAGAGGAAAGTGAAGCTGGCCCATTGAAACGACCTCTGTCCACCTGCCCAGCAGGGGAAGGAATAACTGCTGCTTGCCTGCTGGAGAGCAGAAGCGCAAGACTCTCGGTCCCCTGGCCCACAAGGTAAGGGGGCATCCTGTCCCTGCAAGAGCAGGTGGGAGTCGGGAGATGCGTGGGAGGGAGGAACAGCAAGGGAGTGCACACTGACCTGAGGCAGCAGCCTCTCCTCAGCAGTCCTGCATGCCCCACCTGCCGGGAGTTTGGCTGGGCGGCTGCCGTCCCATCCCAGGCAGCGGCATGGGAAGGTAGGAGTGCAGTGCTCCCTCAGCTCTGGCTGTCAGTGCAGGGTTACCTGGGCAGTGGTGTGGGAAGGTAGTGGTTTGGGACAGCAGGGAGGCAACGCGGATCATCCTGGCGGTACCGAGCATGCTATTCTCGCCATGTTCTGGCCAAGGGAAGGGATTTGGGGCTCACTGGAGATACTATGGATCTTCTCTGTGCCACTGAGCGCGCTCCTCTTGGCGGCTTCTAGACAACTCTTCTCCTCATCAACAAGAAAAATCAGGTAAGTCATGGGAGTCACGGGGAAATGACGGAGGGGGGCAAAATTCACTAAAAACATGACCCCCCCATGACAAAATCATACCCCTAATCATAATGAATCATCACATACACTTACGTGTACTTTCAACAAACAAACATAATAAGCATGTAAAAGGAACACACAATGAAGTTTTCCGCAATCCTTCCCATATCTCCCCTGCAGAAGACATTCAATAGTATATATATATATATATATTTATTGCGGCCGAAGCCAGAGAAACATAAAAGTATAACACATACAACATAAAAACAACAATCTAAATCTAAGGAAATACAATCATAAGGAAAAGGAAAACAACCCGGGCCAGCCTATATAACTAATTTCCCCAACAACCACCACCCAGTTACACAATTACCAAATATCCAATTTCCTCATTGGCTGACCAAGAAATACCAGTTAATAATAATAATTTTAATTTTGACAATATGCCAATAAGACTCCTAATACAGACCCGAGGCTAACCGTCAATAGGCTGCTTAAAGTTTACGAACAGAGTCCGCAAATTAAATGCTCGCATCAAAAAGTGAGCCACCACAGTTGTAATTGCAGGATCCATATCTGCCAAGGCGAATAATTGGAGACTCCACTCAGTTCTCCCTGGGAGCCTCCGGAAGAACGGGGCAAGAAGCTCTGTGCGAATAGCATCATAAAGATGACAATTGCATAATATGTGGTGGACCGTCTCCACACTTTCAGCATCAAAAGGACACAATCGATCAGCCAAAGGTATAGCCCTCAAACGCCCCTCATAGAGGGCAGAGGGTAGGGCATTTAGCCTCGCGCACATAAATAGATACTTCCCCCTAAAAGGAATATCCGCAGAAAGATAAGCCGGCCTCTCCAAGGGGGATTTCAAAAGGGGGAGGTAACCCACCAT
>QEPC01013498.1:10610850-10649801 GCA_003113815.1 Sphenodon punctatus | reverse complement strand
TTCTCCCAAGCAGCCGAATAACAGGGGGACTGGCTCACAGGAGCCCGCCCGCGCCCTCGACACTCCCTCGGCTGCTACCTCAGAATGCGCCTCGGCGTGCGCATTCAATAGTACTATAGAATGTATTTAAAATCCACTCTCTCCATATAATGTTTATGTAGGTAACTTCCACTTTCTTGAAACAATTAACACTAATTGCTTAATGTCCTCTGATGTCACAATGAACCATAATTTACTTTAGAAAACACATGTCCAAGACAGTGGTGGCAAAAAAAAATATAGAGCGGGCTTTATTAGTTATATTGTTTAATGTATCTTGTCTGGGGAAAGATCCATGTTACAGCCAAATGTTTAATTAGTCTGCCATGGCTATCTAAAAATCACTATACAAAAGGGTTTTCAGCAAACATGAGAAAAATTGCTTGAAGTTTCAGATAAAATATTCCAAATACAATCATTAGTAAAGCTAGGCCCAAGTAGATAAAACTATTAAAAAGACAACAATTTTGCTGTAATACACAGTGCAAACCAATTCAACTGGTTTTCACTGGTCTAAACTGACTTCCTTCACTTCAAATTATGTATCTCCTCCCTTTCTTCTGTTATCTCCCTCACTAGACAGCATTACTAAGCCTCCTGCTAGGGTTGAGCGAACAGAACCGAGTTCGGAAATTCGGTTCAGTTCGGTTCAATTCGAAAATTTGATTCAGTTCGGTTCGGCCGACCGAACTATTTGAGTTCGGTCTGAACTCTGAACTTCCAAACAAAGTTCGGAAATCAAACCCCATTGAACTAAATGGAATATTATCTCTTAAGGATGGGCGAACAGAGCCGAGTTCGGAAATTCGGTTCGGTTTGATTCGAAAATCAAGTTCGGTTCGGAAGTTCAGTTCGGTCGACCGAATTGGTCGAGTTCGGTCCGAACTCTGAACTTCCGAACCGCGTTTGCCCATCCCTACCTCCAGCATTGAGTCCTGTTCTTGGGGTCCTTGCCACCTGTTCTCCACCTTTAACTCCCTCCTCAAGACCCCTATCCTCCTCCTCCCTCATCCCTTTCTGCTCAGGATCTTGCTTCCTTCTTCACCTCCAAGATAGACAAGATCCGCCACCTCCCACTCCTCTCCTCTTCCTACTCCCTCCTCTCTCCCTCCTCCCCCCCATCCTCCTTCCCTCCCACCTCCCTTGAGGAAATCTCCTCCCTGCTCTTCTCCTCCAACCCTTCCACTTGCCCCCTTGACCCGATCCCCTTCCGCCTCCTGACTTCCATTGCTTCCACTGTTGCCCCTTCCCTCCTGCACATTATTAACCTCTCCCTCTCTACTGGCTCCTTCCCCTCCACCTTCAAGCATGCCACGGTCTGTCCTATCCTCAAAAAGTCCACTCTTCTCTCGTCGGACCATTCTAGCTACCATCCTGTCTCACTCCTTCCTTTTGCTTCCAAGTTTCTTGAACATGTTTGTCTTCTCCCGCTGCCTCGACTTCCTCTCCGCCAACTCCTCTCTTGACCCCCTCCGATCTGGCTTCTGCCCGCTTCACTCTACTGAAACTGTTCTTTCTAAGATCACCAACAATCTTCTTGTGTCTAAATCTAATCACCTCTACTACATTCTTGTTCTCCTTGACCTCTCTGCTGCCTTCAATACTGTTGACCACTCACTATTGCTGAACTCACTTCACTCACTTGGCTTCTGTGGCTTCATCAACAACTGGTTCTCCTCCTACCTCTCTGACCGCTCCTTCAATGTGTCTCTTGCCAACTCTACCTCCTCCTCCCTTGCACTCTCAGTTGGTGTTCCCCTGGTCCTCTCCTCTTCTCTATCTACACCCTTTCCGTAGGCAAACTCATTGCCCCCCATAGCTTCCAATATCACCTCAATGCTGATGACACTCAGCTCTATATCTCTACTCCCCCTCTCTTTTCATCTATTCAAGTTCTCCAGACATCTCTCTGATATCTCTACCTGGATGTCTCAGTGTCAACTCAACCTCAACATGGCTAAAACTGAACTCTGGGGATGTGCGAACAGAATGCAGTTTGGATGTTTGGACGTTTGGTTGTTTGGTTCGAAACCTGAGTTCAGGTTCGGGAGTTTGGTTCGTCGGAGTTCGGTTCGACTGAACTTGGTCGAACATTTGAAAATAGCGCTATCGATACTGATACCGAATTTGAAGATTTTTTTTCAATATCGGTATCATTTGGCAATGAAAAAACCCCTGGTCTCCACCCCTGGTGCCAGGAAGTCTGGTCCTCAGCTGCCTCCCCCTTCCAGTCACGTTTTTCCCACCCAAAGTCACATTCTTCCTACCCCTGAACTCATCCAAACTCACCCGAACATGACCGAACTGTTTGACCATTTTCTAATTCGGTTTGGATGTCCGAACAGACCGAGTTCAGCCTGAACTCCAAACATCCGAACGTCGTTCGCACATCCCTACTGAACTCCTTATCTCCCCCTCTCATCTTTCCTCTCCTTCTTTCCTATAGATTCTTATCAATGGGGTCACCATCCTTCCTGTCCCCTAAACCTGTATCTTAGGCTTCATCTTTGACTCACCCCTTTTTTTAAACCCTACATCGACTCTGTTGCCAAATCCTGTCACTTCTCCCTCCATAACATTGCTAATATTCACCCTTTTCTCTCTGTCCCCTTTGCCAAAACCCTTGTTCATGCCATGGTTATCTCTCGATTACTGCAACCTCCTTCTCACTTGTTCACACCATGGTCATCTCTCAATTACTTTAACCTCCTTCTCACTGGCCTCCCCCACTCTCACCTTTCTCCCCTTATCTCCATTCAAAACTCTGCTGCCAGGGTCATCCACCTCACCCATCATTTCGACCAGGTGCAGCCTCTCCTCTCCTCTCTTCACTGGCTCCCCCTTCCTGAACGAATTGTGCACAAGTTCCTAGTCTTCACCTATAAAGCTCTTCATAACCATGCTCCACCCTACCTCTCTGTGCTATTTACCCTCCGTACTCCAGTCTGTGAACTCTGCTCCTGCTCTGTCCCCTCTCTTGCCCTCCCACACCTCCCCTGCTCCCCTAAATGCCTTTGTCCCATCTCCCTAGCTGCCCCCCATGCCTGGAACTCCCTCCCTGACCACATCCGCATCGTCCCCTCCCTTCGTACCTTCAAATCCCTCCTCAAGACCCACTTCTTCCGCTCTGCACTCCCTGACTCCTCGCTCCCCTCTCCTAACTCCTGCTGATACCTTCCATCCAGTACAATCTGTTACCTCATATCCTCACCACACGGACCAGCCAGCCATCATTCTCGATGTAACCAAGCCAAGTACGTGCACCTGGACCTCACATCTTCATGAATGTTACACTCATCTCTCCCTCTGTTCCCCTTCCTTTGTCTCTCCCTTCCCTCCCCCCCGTCTCTCAGATTGTAAGCCCTAGGGCAGGGACTATGTCTATTCCATTACTTTGTAAAGTGCTGGGTACATTGGTGGCACTATATAAATGCTTGATAATAATAATAATAATAATAATAATAATAATAAAATTATTGGATGAAGGATAACAATAAAGGATTTATGTAGGGCTGAAATGAAGTCTTCAGAAAACTTCAGAATTTGGCGAATATTACAATATTCAGTTAGGAAAGTCTGAATTCTGATGTTCTGAGGACCAAGGCCATTATTTGAAAAACATCAGAAACTTTGGAAAGTGTTATATGTGTGGGGGACTGGTGGACAGTTGAGCTTCCCTTCCTCTGGAAATGAAGCTTAGTGTCATATTTTGTAGGAGGGGAGTACGGGAGGGGACAGTTGAGTGATGGTAAGCCAGATGACAAGTTATGATTGGCTGGCCAAACCAGATGGCAAGCTTTTGATTGACTGGCAGGGCAAAATAAAAGTGGCTGCAGCCATTTGTTCCATTCTCTTTGGTGAATTTGGCTGTGTGCTGCTGGATCTGTAAGTAATCTTGTGGGGTGGGCAGGTTTCTGTCCTGTCATGTCCTGGTATGGTTTGACCTGCACTGCCCATAGGGCCAATGCTGGAGGATGGGGGTTACCTTTACCTTTACCATGCCATGGAGTTGTTTTTTAAAAAATAATTGGGTGCCATATTGCTCCTAGTTCTGCCTGCTGCTTGGTTGGCATTTGGCACCATGAGGCCAAAGGGATCTCTCTGCCTCACTCCACTTCCCCTTGCCTGGTCTGTTCAAGTTACCAGAGCCACAGTACCAATGCCATGCCAAGAGGGTGCCCCTGGGTGGGGGACGGTGTGTGTGTGAATGTCTGGTTTCTTAATGCTTTGACTGCTGGTGCCTGGGCTTGCTGATTTTTGGTGGGATTTATTTTTTCATGCAGTTGAAGACTGTTTTGCAGGGTTGTTATATTCTTCTTGAGCTAATGTCCCTTGCTTGCCTGCATTTTTGAGCACTGCTTGGTTGGCATAATGATTAAAGTGGGTGCACGCACTGCTGATGGTCGGCCACGCTGAGGTACACTACTGTTGTTGGTTTGGATTTCTGGAAGCAGTTGCACTTTTGTGGGGTTGTCTTCTGGAGCAATTGTCCCCCTCTTGCTAACCTGCTTTTCTGGGTAGTGTTTTTCTAGGTAGTGCTTTAGCTGTGGGTTCAAGAACTTTGCAAGAACCTTCTGAAGTTTCCAAAGATTCCAGAAATTTTCCCGAGTTCGAATTCCAAAACTTCTGAAACACTGCCAAAGGACCGCCAAGTACTCGGGTCGATTATTCTGAACTTCAGTATTCGGCCCAAATACTCAGAAGTACTATTCAGTACAGCCCTAGATTTATACAATAAATTTGAGTATGTGAATTCTTGTAGTCCTGTTTGGAAGTCAAAATAGTACAGTGAGGATTAGATCATCTTCTGAAAGATGTTTACATCAGAACTGGTGTGGCTAAAAGGGATGTTTTTAACAGATTAGCTATAAGTTTCCAACAAATCCAAACCACTTTGTTCCAGGAAAAGTTCCCCTCTTTTATTTTCTGATGGAAAAATATGGTTTTGCCAAGAATATTCACAGGAACATGATGAAAATTAGTTCAAGTTCCATGGGCCATAGAGGAGTTGGCAGGGTGCTCAAAATGGGGGAAAGAAAGGATGGTCCAAATAATTAATCTATTCCCTATCCTTAAGTGTATGCTATCACCTGCACTCCTTTCCCCTGAGCTCATTGCTTGAGGGTAGGGATTCTGTGGCAGAGGGGTGCCCTTCCTCTCCAGATGGCCTGAGAGTATTCTGGAGAATCTAGCTCAACAGAACCATCACTCTGAAAGCCACTGTATCTTTGTTTAAAGTATGGTCCAGATCTTGGAGTAAGTACTTAGGTGCATAGGATTCCTTTAAATCTGGCCAATTCTGGGCAAGTCTGGCCTCCAACCACCCCTTTTAGCCAACCTGATCAACCAATCATGTATCCAAGGAAGTCCTATTTGTGTGGACATCAAGCCCTTGTCCATATAGTCTACAAACCCCACTTCTGGGTTATATAAGGACGGTCCCCAACTGCAAGCCCCAAGAAGACAGTCTTGTCTCCCAGTAATGTCGGTCTCTTGGCTTGTCCTGCAGTTGTGGGTTCTTTGTCTTCGATAGGAACCAGTAGCATACAACAACTCTCCCCCAAGTCAGGCTTTTATTCTTAGCCTCTCTGGAGAGCCTAGTCTTGGAGCTCCTCACTCTGAAATCTTCCCCTCCAGACTGAGAGCTTAGCTTTTAAGTACCCATAGATCCCTTGGGTTCCTTGAACTGATTGGCACTATTCTGCTCATGCTTGCACCTGCTCATTTTAACACCAGCTTACAGTATGGACCTCCTTTGGTACATGTGCCTGCTCTTTTCCTGATGGTGCTACTATAGACTCTGCTACAGACTGGATCTACAGGCCAGATCCAAGAACCAAAAAGGGGTCAAGTAAACAACCACCATGGATGGATTTGGTCCTGGTTGCAGGTTCTTTCACCCCCGGTTTACAGAATACCTTGCTCTCTCCTTTGACATCCTCAAGCCCAGGGCAGCCTGTCATGGGTTAACACAACCCTTTGACCCCCACTTACAGGGGGGAAATTCCCTAAATAGAGAGGAAATTAATATTTGCAGTTGGGGGGAATTATTAAATTAGGAAAGGGGGGAGGGAATTCATCTATCACTTATTCCTGAATATTGTATAAATGTTATTTTAGTAATTATTCTTTTGTTTAGCAGCCTCTTAATCTATTTCAACAGCTAGGGCATTCGTGCACCACCAGCCATATCCACCATTGCTCTCTGTTACCCTTCGGCAGAGCTCTCAATATAAGTGAAATCTACGGCCTTTTTTACATGGGCCACACAGAGTGAGGGGTCCGTGGGAGTGCTGGTGCGTGCACAGTGGGTGGGGTGTGCATACAGGTGCACATGCATCCCCATGCCCCCCCACTCATTCCCATGAACAGAGCAACTGCCATTTCTCCCAGTTGCTCCAGTCATCATGATGAGTGGGGGTCAGTGGGGATGCATGTTAGGTGGGAGTGCACACGCACCCCCACTAACCACACACACTCTGCATCCTTCACACAGGCCTGCCCTACTCACGATCACACTGATTTCTGCATCTTCATGATTGGAAGAGCTCTGTGTAAAAAGGGCCTGTGAAATACTCATGTTTCTGGGCTATGCTGCAATTGTTTTTAGCCCTCAAACATGGATTTCTAATCAACTTCATTCATCTTGCAGAAGTCCCTGATACAGCATTCTCTATTTTTGTGGGAACATTCTTCCTTAGGGACATTTCCCTTCATCCCGATTCCATCAACCACTTTCCTCTTTGCTGTGCTGTACATTCTCTGCTACTATTTTGAGATACATTCAAATGTAATATTTGCAACATTGGCCATTTTCACATGGGCCTTGGAGGAGCATGGTATCAGGGGGAATGGGTGGAGGTTGCAGCATATGTGCAGTATGTGTGCAGCCCATCACACAGACACACACACATCTCCACCCACCTCCACCTATCTCCACGCACGGAGGCACCTCTGTTTTCTCCAATGCCTCTGTGCATGGGGGATCGATGGAGCATGGGAGTGCACCCCCACACACTCCCATCAGTGGTCGCAAAGACACCCCTCATTGCCCATGTAGATGAAGGGAGGCATCTCATGTGGAAAGGGCCATAGAGTTCATTTTTGCAAAACAAAAATAGTTTTTATTAAATTTTGCATTTCAGTACAATTCACACCACAATCTTTCCTGAAGGTTCAGGTTGGGTTGCATAATAAACTGAAATATCCCTATCCCTTCAATACTCACCCAAAATTATTAAGAGAGGCAATAATCCTCCTCATTTGCCTTGCTACCTGTGAATGAAAGCAAATGCATAGCAAGTTAAGCAGTTATTTTGCCATATTATGTAGATGAGTGATGACTTTTTAAATGTTAACCACTGGTGCTCATTCCTATGTCCAAATTCTATCTAGGATCTCCAGGTTCTGACATTCCAGTTTCAGAGCCAATTATAATGTCCATCAGGAAGCGTGTCCCCAGGAGGTACATGGCAAGAGATCAATGGAGTTTCTTTTCTTTATTTGTTCCCACAGAGTACTTTGGGAGTGCCAACAACATGCAATTATTGCTATTGGAAGAAGATTCACTTCCATCAGGTGCTTCCACTAATCTCCTATTATCTAGCATGGTATAGTTTTATACCTACTGTGTGCAGATGTCTGGCAATATGTACTTTGCCTTGGAAACCAACTAGCAGCGACAGCAGCTAATAGCCAGCCAAATGTCAATCGCTGTGCTCAGTTCATTTTGAGATTTTGCTTTTCAGATGTGTGAATGATTTCCATCTGTTCCAATGTAGGATAAAGGTTTATAACTCCTGGCACTTGGTGAGCCTTCTTTTAAAAAGACTAACTTATCCCTGTGCAAGATGTTTGCTTGTGTCCACATCTCCTCGCAACAAGCACCATGCAAAATTATCTGCTTCTTGATAGAATGACTGTGAAGACTTTGCACCTTCAAAATGCTACTTTTCTGACTCGTATCAAAGCATCCTCCCCCTTTTCTCTTGGTAGAGAGAGCATAGTGACATCAAGGGCTGCTGTGCCAGCTGGTGACCAGACAATAGAACGGATGTAACCAATTACTGGAGTCCCCAGATGACTGGAGCTGCTGTATAAATGTTCCATGCATTGCTATATCTAAGACTCAGGCTGGGACTCTTGTGGTGAATAAGCAACAGCTGTGCCAAATAAGCCAAAAGGGATTCTCCTGACAGCTGGGACAGAAGAAGGCATGCCAAGATTGTTTAACATGGAAACTGAGTTTGTATCACTTGAACCAGGCAGACATGTGCAGTCATAGAATCACAGATTTGGAAGGCACCTCATGAGGTCATCTAGACCTGATTGGATGCAGGATGACTACAGCTACAACATCCCTGACAGGTGGCTGACAAGCCTCTTTTAGGTAACCTCCAACAATTGAGAGCTTATAACTTTTCTAGGCAACTTGTTCCATGCTGCACAGTTAGTCAACTTTTCCTTATATTTAGGTGAAATTTTCCTTCCTGTAACTTGAGCACAAGTTTTATGTATGGGATGGATTGATTCAACTCCATACACTGCAGATGTGACTACACCCCCAAAACCTACAAATCGGCTGCATGTTGTGCTGCCTCCTTCCCATAATAGGAATCAATCAGAGAGCTGAGAAATTACACATGTGCAGGTAGGAGGCTGGCCATTTGCATCTAGTTCTGCTCTCTGTAGCAATGAAGATCAGTTCCTTGCCATCTCTTTGGTATCAGGCATCCTTTAGATATTTGAAGATTGCTATAATGTCTCCAATAAATCATTTCTTCCCTTAGCTAAACGTACCCAGTTAATTCATCTTGTCTTCATAAGACTTGCTTTCCAGTATAGATAGCTAAGTTAAATCTATACGAAAATGTGGAACACTATCAAAAGAGAGGGGTGATTTTTGTTGCAAGCATCCTGGTAATGCACATGTGCAAAGTAGCACGATGGACATGGTATATGGTAAGCAGTACATGATAAATTAATATGTGGTAACTTTCCGTAAACAGTAACGTTAAATGGTATTTTGAGGAAAAAATTCTCAAGCTATCAAGATTATACCAAGATCTCAATGACAGTTTTAAATTCTTGCAATATTTTCTTGAGAAAAAAATTGCTTCTTATCTCAACCCTACCTATGGTGACCTGTTCCTGCTTAGCTGGCTCCGCTGCTGGGCTGCAGCTTCGGGAGACTTCAGGACACCTGCGGGGAGAAAAGAAGAGGAGGCGTGTGAGCGGGGGATTCTTCCATCTGGGTCTCCCCCCCCACTTACCTGCCCTCCCACCCAGCCAGGCCACCCAAAGCCGGGGCGGGGCCACTTAAGGACGCCACCTGCGGTTGTGCTTCAAGCCCTACTCACCATCCAGCCACCTGTTCCTTCTGGGCTGGCTCTGCTGCTGGGCTGCAGCTTCGGGAAACTTCAGGACACCTGCGGGGAGAAAAGAAGAGGAGGCGTGTGAGCAGGGGATTCTTCCATCTGGGTACCTCCCCCACCCCACTTACCTGCCCTCCCCCCCAGCCAGGCCACCCAAAGTTGGGGCGGGGCCACTTAAGGATGCCACCTGCGGCGGTGCCGCAAGCTGCAATTCGGCGTCCCGGAGCCGAAGGGCCATGGCCAAAGGGTGCAGCCCTTTGGGGCCCTTCGGGGTTCGCCGGGGTATAGGGGGTTCAAAGCCCCACTGGGCCCAGGGGGTATATGTAACTTAGGCTGGTGGTGTTAAGTGCCAGGGTGGGTTGGTGGTCTGTGGTTTAGAGGTATTGGGGAATTTCTTGGCTAGTATTCATTATGAGGGGCAGAAGGGGTATTAAGAAATATGCCCATCAAAGGGAACCTCTCACTGTGGACCTGCCTCAAGAATCGCAACAATGGCTGGACAGGTATTATTCCCTTCGTTCCCATCATTCAGTTCCTGTAGAAGGAGTACCGATTCACCCCATTGAATTGGCTATGACCCTGGGCCCAAATGTCTCACCAAATTTCGATGAGGACCACCTGAAGGATGGCCATTGTGATCCAGAACTGTGTTGTTTGGACCCTTTAGTCACTCATGGGCCCGACTTATCTGCCACGTCCAGTTCTGTGCACTTATTGGACTGTTGCCGCCTTGACTGAATTGAGAAGTCTTGTGTGGCCATGGGGGAGCTAGTCAACTCTTTATTGAGTAAAATTAGTTACTTAGTCAGCTTGTCTCAGGGGCAGCAGGGTTTGTTAAATTCAGTTTTGCAACAGTTGATTGGAAGGGAGTGGGTTGGGCCTGGGGTAACCTATAAGGGATTGGGTATTTTAAGTGATGATCTCCCCCATTTGGCTCCCCTGGTGCCCCTCAGCCAGCATGATGGTCTAGAGGAGGGGTTGTGTGCTGAGGAGTTATGTCCTCGGGCCCAAAATGGGGGGAACCTGGGTTCTTGCAGGTCCAAACCAGTTCTGGTTTTGGGGGTGGTGGTATTCAGGATTTACCCCTTACCTAATGGTCATTTACCTTCCTGGAATACCAAACATGCAGTGGCCTACCACTTGGAAACTATCTTAGGTTGGGTACCGTTTGGGGTAATTGACTCAGTTCAGGTTTTGCCCTCATATGGGTGCATACATCGGTTAGTGGTGCATTTCTATTGCCCCACCTTTGCCTATAGGGTTTCGGATCAGGCCCACTTGTTGACCACCTGGGGTATATATGTGGGGGAGGTATTTAAAGATCTGTCAACTGACCCCCTCCCCCATGCCCGCCCTTACAAGAGCAGGGGGTGGAGCTCAGTACCAGGTATCCAGTGGCACTGGAGGTATGGCTGCCAGGGCAAGGGGGGAGGGGTTTGGTGGTCGGTTCACCAAAGAAAGTTTAGAGCATATTAATAAGCAGCCAAAAAATTATCCCCAAGAGGGGTTTTTGGAGGGGGCTACAGAGGGGGGCTTGTTAGCTGCCCCCTCTGAGGAAGGGTTGAGACCTGTGATGGATGATGGGGTTGGGTGTGAGCCTGTGGGAATTGAGGAACAAACTAAGCTTACAGTTGTGAGGCGGAAACAGGCAGTTCCTATCATCCTAGATCAGTTGTCTCATTTTGGGTCAGTTCCCGAATCAGGAACAGCTCACACTTCCGGTCTTCTGGGGGTTTCCCAACAGCTGGGGGGGCTGGGGTCTTGGGTGGGACTTGAGAGCCGGCAAAGCCAGAACTTGATTGGAAGTGCTGGTGCTGGCCCATGGATCCCACCATAAATTTCAATAGTGAGTATATAGGTATAAATGGGTTGGCTGTTTGCGATGTAATTTTGATTATTCCCTTAGGATTGAGGTTTTTATGCGGGCATAGGGTTGTTATTGGGTCATTGCGAGTCCTGGGCTTAGTTATTATTATAGTGTTCTTACTATTTCATGCCCATCCTTTTGGTTTTTATAGGATGGGTTGGAACTTGTGGGAAGGATTTACTTATTTGTTATTTTCTCAGATATTCCGATGGACGATTAGGAGTTTCATTGATTAATGGATAAATACTCCAGGAGAGGGGGCGGGGGTAGAATTGTTTGCTAGCTCTTTGTTAGGAATCTTTGGGGAGTATGGAATCCCAAGGGGTAAAATCATGGGATTATTGGTAAAGATGTCTTTGTGGGGGAATTGGGGTTTTTAGGTCCCTAGTTGTTAATTTATCCACCGGATATTTTGAGTTTGTTGTATTTCCTCGTGTTTGTTCTATGTAAATGCTATGGTCTACGACTATGCAATAAAGTATTCATTCATTCACCCTACCCATGGTGAATATCATATCTGTTGATTTCGCCCAGTTCAAACTGTATTTGCCAAAACAGATAACTACTATTCAGTTCCATCTTTGCCAGATCCATTTTGGATTGTGGGGTCTTTTTCTTTATTTCAGTAATTTTGATTGTCTGGGTGTTCAGATATTTGGTCACTTCGTTTCGGCTATTCATAGTCATCAAAAATGAAGTAACCAAAAAATGAATAATGGAATATCTGAATATGACAACCACATATTCAAAAAAAATGAATAACCAAACAAAGGAAAGCCAGAAAATGGATTTGTGAGAGTATCCATTTTGTTTGCAGATATAATTTGGATATTCAGAGGACTATCAAAAAATGCAAGTAATATCGGCAAATGCAAACCTCATTATTCATTTCAGCACTAATTTCAAATGCTAATAGGAAGGAAGGTAATGACAACTCTCATTTGCTGAATCCCCCCTCAGAACTCTCTTTCTGCCTGTTAAATTATCTGTTCTTCAATAGAACATGACACGAAGGCCCTTTTTACACAGACACTCTAACACCGATAAAATGGGTGTTACATTTTATTATACATGGTACAGGGCAACACTGAAGTCCTGCAACATGGTCCCTTTTCACACACGATGCCTCCACCCAGTTTCTCTGGGTGGAGATAGGTGGAGGCGTATATGTAAACACCACTTGCGGTGGGTGTAGGTGCGTGCTGCTCCCGCGCAACACCCATCCCCACCCACCTCCCACCCATGGACCAGCAGACTCCACTGCCAATTGCAAGTGGTGTTTACACAGATGCCTCCACCGATCTCAACCTAGAGAAATGCACCCCACCTACTGCAAGTGGTGTTTACACAGATGCCTCCATCCATCTCCACCCAGAGAAACTGGGTGGAGGCATCGTGTGTGAAAAGGGCCCATGTTGCAGGGCTGCAGTGTTGCCCTGTACCATATATAATAAAATGTAACACCCATTTTATCCGTGTCTGCATAAAAAGGACCTAAATGATTTTCATTATGGGTAAAACCCTAACCTCAGCAACCCTAACCCTGCTGATGTCAATAGGGAAAGGTACTTTCACATGTTACATTGATCATGTTGTATCTGGCATCCCATAGCCATGTTTGTGTGATCATTCAGACACCAGTCTGGCTATATGTCAAAACACCAGTAATTGCTACTTGAAAAACTGGATTGTTTGTGTTCATGGCTCCCACAATATTAATGAAGTGTGTGAGCTGTCTCCCAGAAGTAAAGGTATCTATAGCAGGGAGCAGTCCAGGGGGCTTCTACCCCTTTAAGAAGGGAACTGTGGGTGCCCGTCAGATGACAGAGCACACCCAAGGGGGTGGCAGAGCCAACCCCAGACCTGGGGATCAGCCTGTAGGGTAACAGGCTGAAAACCCCTTGTGGCAGACTGGGCAGGTTACTGGCCCTATAAGGCTGGAGTGAGGAAGACTGGCCACAGCCACTCTGCTAGTATGTAAGAGAGGAAGGCTGAGGGAAGAACTCAGTCTCTGCCAGGGAGGCAAAAGAACAACATCTTCCTGAAAGCCTTGCTGGTCTACGCTGTCCAAGGTGCTGCAGAACTGGAGAACCAGCAGGACCCAGGTATAGGGGAGAGGCTATGCCCAGGAGGGAGCCTCTTACCTGGGGAAGGCTTGGCTAGGGCCTGGGGTTGAAGGTCTGGCTGTATGGACTTTGGGGGGTTGGTTACTGAGTTGCTCCTGAAGTCTGGAGAGACAAATCTGGCACTGTAGGGTGAAGGTGGATGAGCCAGCAGCCCCAGGTACACTGGACTGGATAGGTCCAAATAAAGATTGAGAATTGAAAGACCCTCTGGACTAAGAGTGATGTGTCCAAAGAGGGTACCCCCTTCCTGGAAGGAGGGGGTTCAGCCACCTTTGCTCGAGGCAGACACGGCGTAGCAGGGGAAGAGCTAATTCCCCAGAGTGACACCCCAGCACCCTGTGTGGCCCTGGGGGATGCCCCTCTGCTACAGTGTCTCTAGCCCTGAATGCAGCAGATAGACCAAGAGGTTGCTACTGCTTCCATAGATCAGCTGTTTGGTGTAGATGTTTTACACTGCAACTGAAAGTTGATCCATGTTCATGAGAGCCTTTTCCTACTTACTCTCTTACAGAAGTGTCAGCAGCAGCCCCAACTGTGCTCTTTCCATGATAATGGTGGGAGCAGGCTCCACTGTGGGTAGACTTGGAATATTACTAGGCACTATGCACACATGTGAATACTGATTATGGGATTTCCCAGAATTGCCACTCCATGTTCCTGCTACAGTAAGTACCCCTGAAGGGACTAAACTGTGAACAGAGTTTTAAAAGTACTTGGCATGGCTACCTGGTGGAAATGGCCAGCCTCCTACCTCCACATGTGTAAGCTCTCAGCTCTCTGATTGGCTCCTATCATGGGAAGGAAGCAGCATGACTTTCAGCCAAATTTGTATGTTTTGGGGGTGTAGTCACATATGCAGTGTGTGGACTCTGGAGCTGAATCAGTCCAACCAGTGCTTGCGCAAAGCAAGTGGGGAGAGGAGAGAAGCTGTGATCTTTCTTTTCCCACCTCCACAAATAATACAGATTTTGGAATCCAAGTCGCTGAGGTAAGGTAAGGAACTATGTACACTTAGTCCAAAGAAATAAAAACTAAAGAGGTATATGGGTGACAAAGGGCATTGTGTGGTGTTATATATATGGAGTCCAGTGGATTAGCTAGACTTACCAAGCTCCCAGTCCTACGATACGATCTTGGTGGTCGTAGATCACATCACCAAATTAGGACATTTTATCCCCTGTCAGGGTCTCCCATCCGCCCAGCAAACAGCCTTCTTGTAGTACACCACGTAATGAAATTACATGATCTCCCTAGAGACATCATAACTGATAGAGGTACACAGTTTGTATCTTGATTCTGGAAGACCTTGTTCACCATTTTGTACATACAACTGAGTCCCACCACAGGATGCCATCCCCAAGCAAATGGGCAAGTGGAGCATGTGAACCAAACACTGTAGCACTATTTATGGTGTTACGTCGATTACCTCCAAGACAATTGGTTCCAGCTCCTCCCGATAGAGGAATTCACGTACAGCAACGCGTTGAATGCATCCCTCAGTTCCTCACTATTCTATGTCACTTACGGATACCATCAATGCCTCCATTTCCCAGAATTAACTTCTGTCTCTGTTCCTGAAGCTGGAGCTCTAGTATGCCAATTACAAGATGCCCATGCACATGCATGCACCATGCTGACCACCGCCTGACACAAATACAAGGACTTCGCAGATCAAAAGTGGTGTCAAGCACCTGCGTTTCAAGTTGGGGACCTGGCCTGGGTAGATCGCAGACACTACCCATCCCTCTGACCATCTCCCAAGCTCGATGTTCGATACATGGGTCCTTTTCGAATTCTCAAGATAAATGACATCACCTTCAAGGTAAAATTACCCACGCATCTTCGCACACACCTGACCTTCCACATCTCCCTATTTAAAGCAACATATCCTTCTCCCTACCCATCAGCTCCCCGCCTCCTGTGAGCCTTGCTGAAGGCAGTGATAACCCCGAATATGAGGTACAAGCCATCTTAGATTCATGAATCTGCAGAGGCAGATTATATTACCTCCTAGATTGGAAATGACACGATCCTGCTGGCCATTCATGGGAACCTGCCACGAATATCCATGCTCCACAGCTAATACGGAACTTCAATGCCTCACACCCAACTAAACCAGGGTGCCCTCCACCTCGCTGTCAGGGACCTTGGAATAGAGGGTGCTGTCATGTGCTGGCATGGGTGGATGGGGCTCCCCAGGGAGCCGGTACCCGAGGTACCCCCTTACCCCACCCCCTCTAGAAGGGGGCTCCTGCAGCACAATCCACCAGGGAGAAGGGGGGAGGCAGTGAGGAGAGCCATGATTCAGGGTGCCTGGCCGCAGCAGAGATGGCCACGCCCCCGCACACAGAGAGCCCGGTATCCAGCGCAGCCCTGGCTGAGTTGCCTGCGCACGTGCGCTCAGGCTTGAAAGTATGGGGACCTGTCCCTTCAGACCCTGCCCTGCCCAGGTGCTCAGAGCACCTGTGCAAGTGTCTGGGACACACTTATAAGGCTGCTTCCAACCTGCCTGATTGCCGGTGATCAGAGTGAATGCTGACAGACTGGACCCTTGCTTCACGCCATCTATTTTATCGTGAGCTGATAGTGTGTGTGTGTGTGTGTGTGTGTGTGTGAGAGCGAGAGAGAGAGAGAGAGAGAGATTACGTTGGGTGCTTGTGACTAGGTATGGGTGTGATTGGGTATTTCCTAATAGTGCATTCCTGGGAACTTACCCCTGTTGTGTGTCCTGACCGCCTTTTACCTTTCCCATCTGTTCCCTGGGACCCTTACTCCCCTTACCCTCACTAGTGAGCCGTCACTTTCCCACCCTGTCCCTGTGGCACATGGTGTGAGAGTGTGGTAGCACTCATTACACCACCTCCTCCCAGTGATGATCTTTGGCTGCAGATTTCCTCCACCTCCTCTATCAGATCCTGAGGGAGAATTTCCGCAAGGGTTGCGTGTATGGAGAAGGAGTGGGTAATCCCTTCCCTTGTCCTAAGCCCAAACCCCAACAAGGACCAAACTTAAAGATACCATTTTGCTTTTTGCCCACCATGACATAGGATTCTCTATGGTCATAGCATGTCCAAGAAGCATGAGCTATTAACTAGACTTATTATCTAGGCTGTAACCCAGCTAAAGTACTTACCCAACAGGTGAAAGCCTCCAGTGAAGGAGATTCCAAAACATGTTCATTGTATGTAACCTCTGACTGTCAAGAGCTAGATTTAAATGGCAGGAAATGGATCAATTATTTTATTTATTTATGTTTAAAATTTGTTACCCTGCCCCTCCTGACACAGGCATCTCAGGGTGGCTTACAATGATTAAAAACAATTAAAATAGAATGTCATAAAAGGAGGGGGGAAATAACACATTCCTGGCCAATACACCCCCCACTAGCCATCCCCCCCCACCAAATTCCTGGCAGAACAGCCAGGTCTAACAACTTCTCTGAAAGGAGGGATGATCCGGGGCCAACTGGGTCTCTACCAGAAGGAAGTTCCACAGTCATGGTGTGGCCAGCAAGAATGCCCTCGCCTGCATGCCCCCCCGAAAAACTCAGGGAACGTCGAGCAGGGCACCCCCCATATAACCGCAGGGGATGTACTGGGACCCAGGGAGTGAGGCAATCTTGCAGATAGGCAGGAACCAGACCATTTATAGGCCAATACCAACACCTTGAATCAGGACTGGAAAATCACCGGCAGCCAGTGCAGCAAACCGAGGACTGGTGTAATATGCTCCTGGAAGCCCAGTCCCACTAAGACGGGCTGCCACATTCTGACCAGCTACAATTTCTGAGCCATCACCATGGGTAGCCCCATGTAGAGTGCGTTACAGTAGTCTAATCGAGAGGTGATGAAAGCATGGATGACAGTGGCCAGGTCAGAGTCCGAAACAAACGGCCGAAGCTGTCACACCAGATATAATTGGCGAAAGACACTCCTCGCCACAGCCTCCATCTGGAGATCCAGGTGAAGTTGCTCATCGAGGAGCACCCCCAGACTCCATACCTAGGAGGCCAATGGAGGGCAGACCCCCATCAATAATGGGGGGCCTCCAACTCCATCGCCTTCCCCACTAACATCACCTCCGTCTTGTCAGGATTCAGTCGCAGTCAATAAGCTCTCATCCAATCCCCCACAGCCGCCAAACACCGAGTAAGCACTGAGACTGCCGGGCCTGGGTCTGTTGAAAAAGAGCGGTACAGTTGGGTGTCATCAGCATATTGAGGACACCGCACACCAACCCCCTAATCACCGAGCCGAGAGGCTGCATGTACACATTGAACAGGAGAGGGGACAAAACAGAACCCTGCGGGACTCCACACAAGAGGTCTCAGTATGATGAAAAACACTCCCCGAGCACCACCCGCTGGGTTCTTTCAGTCAGGAAAGAGTGGAACCATTCAAGAATAGTCCCACCCTGTTCTGGACATCTTTTCACATTATGGCCTGTTCTGCACATCTTTGAAGCAACCAAAAGGTAGCAACTGTCAGAGACAGGATGCTGGGCTTGGTGGACCATTGGTATGATTCAATATGGCACTTCTGATGTTCTTAACTTCCCTTAGCAACTTGTTCCTATTTCCTTAACATTCTTAGTCAGGAATTTCTTCTTAATATTTAACCTAACTCTGCTTTTCTGAAATTTAAATTCATTTCCTGATTGCCTATGGAGCAATGGATTGAGTTTAAGATGGCACTGCTGGTTTTTAGGACCCTGAATGGTTTAGGTCCTGGCTATATTCGAGACCTACTTCTGGAGTTTCACACTGATGGGTATGTGTGCTCAGAAACCATCTGCTGTCTGGGGTTTCCGCCATCGCGCCTTAAGTCCGTGGGTGATTGGGCTTTTGCTGTGGCGGGCCCCTTGGTGTGGATTTCACTCCTTCTGGATGTTCATCTCAGTTCCTTTCTCCTTACCTTCAAAAGCACCTGAAAACATATTTATTTTCTAGTTGCTTTTAGGATCTACTGCTGGTTCCCTTAATTGTACTCTGCCCTCCCTTTTTCCTTCCCCTATCTTAAAGCATTTTATTACTGTTTTAAATCGTTCTGAATTATTTTAAAATTGTTTTATACTTTTATATTGTTTTATATTCTGTGAAGCTCTACAGGTGTCATGCAAGGCAGGGGGCACTATATAATAATACCAATTATATGAATTATTTTTTATGAATAATAATAATAATTATTATTATTACCTCAGCTGTGTTGGCTCTAGTTTTGCAGACCCAAGGCAAACATTTTAAATGGACAATTATATTTTATCATTTAATACAGTAGTAGTGGTGCTTTTCTGCACACAGAAAGTTCAGTCTGAGCTGCTGGAACTAAAATTTGATTTTAGTCCCACCCACTCCTAATCCTCATTATTTCTAGTTTAGATGGGTGGGAAGAAGCCTGATTGAGGTAAATCTCACCTCTGATTAGTTAATAAGCTCTGCTCCTTCTCCAAAGCTGAGCCAGAATAGAAACAGAGGGTGAGAATAAAGAAGACAATAGCCTGCCTTAGCACCTAACAGGTGGGTGTTCACCTGCCTGTGTATTAGGTGTTTGCCAAATATTAGCCCTCACCCTCCACAAGGCCCCGACTAACTCCCCACGAGTCACGGCAGTGTCAGAAGACATTGCGGGCCCACTGTGTGGGCCAGTGCATGCTAATGCACATCCACACATCCACTTCCTGTTTATTGTTTGCCCAGTGTTGCCTGCATCCAGGTCCACCAGCACCATAGATTTGGGCCTAGCTCTCCTCTTGCAGCAGAGCTGGTGTGCTCATGCAGCTGCAAGAGGAGAAAGTCCTTCCTACAATCCTGGTCTCTACTCTCTTTTTGCAACCGCTTCACAGCTGATCATTCTGTCACAGCTGTCCGAACATGTGAGCAGCAATCAGCCATGATGTGGCTTCAGGAGGAGAAAGCGTGCTCGGGCTGCTGCAAGAGAGGATCAGCTATGAAATGGCTGTGAGCGTAGAGATTGGGTAGAGAGGAAGAATCTTTTCCTCTTCCAGATAAACCTTGCTGAGAGGCCGTACAAAGGAGAGGACATCTTAGCTTCCTGAAGTCTGGAAGATGAATGGGAAAATGAGCACCCACCCTCCTAAAGTGAATGTGAGCTCTGTGTGTAGGAAGGGGAGACATCATGGCATAGAAGTATCCATGTATTATTTCTTTTTTAACATTTTCTTTAAGAGCAGCCATAGGGGCACTCCAACTGTGGCCTCCTACAGTTGAATGCAGGTCACCTATTCTTTTAATTTATTTATTTAATTATTTATTTATTTATATCCTGCCTTTTCTTTGAAGTTCACAACAGATTATCTGATACATAAAAACGAGAGCTGAAATTAGGTACCCGGACAGTTGGGCAACGTGTCAAATTTGTGATGTCCAAGACTCACCCCAGTTGTGTTCTGGCACCAAGTGATACCTAAATACGACCTGATGAACTACCTGACTCCTCAGATCCCAGGCTGACTCACGTAATCAGAGAATGGGAGACTTATTAGTGGGGTATACACAGATGGTTAGAGGCCTCCTCGCTCCCGCCCTCCTCAGAAAAAGTCAAGTGAGGGAGTTTCCAACTCAGCTGAGCAGCACATGGACCTGGGAGTTGCAGGGAGCAACCTGAGAAGTCTGGAGCAGAGGAACGGCAGCCTGTCTGGTGATGTGAGGCATTCTAGGACATCCAAGGTGTCCTGGAGCATCCCAGGGCATCCCAGGATGCCCCAGTAATACCTGTATTTTGGGGCACTGGGTAATCAATGGAGGGGCCGGGTACCCTGTCTGGTTCCCACAGGGGGTGCCTGAAAATGCAGGTATTACCTGTGAGTAGCTAAAGTGCTTCCTGCTGCAGCTCTTATCAAAATGTATAAAATAGACATACCAAACACCATTTAAAAATCCCCTACCACCTAAACTTAGCAAGCCCTATCCCCATCTGCCAAATGCTTGGTCAAAAAAAGAAAAAAAAGAAAAGATCTTACACTGCCTTCTACAATGCTCAGGTTTGATGTTTAGTGTACCTTTAGGAGAAAGGCATTCCATACGTGTGGTGGAACAGTCATCAAGAACTACAAATGCCTAAAGCTGTCTCCGGCCTTCATTTAGTGTACATATCTACTGTCTGTGTCTAGAAGACCAAATAACTTTGTGATCATTGCTGTGATTTCATACATAACGTTCTCAATTGCACTAATCATAACCCAAAGAGTGATCTGCATTCCTGGCTACGATAGGTTTTATGTATTCTGGAGTCATTGTGCCAGCTCAATTAATTATACAGTTAAGCATTAACATTGCAGTAAACCTGGGAGTACTACTGCAGCCAGAGCAGTCCTCACATAGCTGATGCTGTTTCAGGATACTGACTGGAAAAGAAGTACAATAGATTCTGAAGCCCACAGTTTAGGCAGCTAAATTATTTATTTCACAGCTTTGGAAAAAGTAAACAATCACCTTTTGTAGCAAGTTAATTTTCTGTGTGCCTGCTTTTAACTGGTTTTAAAGTGTGCTGTTTCTCATGATCAGCAATGTAGAGTTTACCAGTCCAGACTGTACTCATCTTCACCCTTAAACCATCCTTTCCCTCTTCACTTTCTATTTTCATTGATGGTATTACCACCCAGTCTGGGATTCAGCTTTGAGACATCCCTGTCCATTCCACCTCAGATCTAGTCTGTTGTGTCTCCTGGCATACTTTTGCCTAATGTGGCAGAGCTGAGCTTTAAGGACTGAGGAGTGAGGTGAAGCTACACCCACTCCAGGCTGCATAATCAGAGGAAGGACTGAAGAAAAGAGTCAGAAGCTGTCTGGCTGCTGAAGGAGACACCTCTCTGCTCCTAAGCTGAAGGAGGCCCTAGAGTGCTGACCCAAAGAGACTGACTCCTCCTGAGAGTGAGTGTATGTTAGTAGCCAGCCAGAGGATTGTTAACTGGTCAGTCTTGGTTTATTGTAGAAAGACTTGTATATACTGTGAATAAGGTGAAGAACTGAGAATAAACTACGGCTAAGCTAATATACTGAGTGACTGTACAATCTGGGCTGGATTCTGACAAAAACTTAGCCACGGTAAGACTGCTACAATACCATTGCTAAAATTCAGCCCTTTCTTACTATTCCCATGGATAAGAATCTAATCCATGCTCTAGTCATCTCTCACCTTGACTACTGCAACCTCCTTATTGGCCTCCCCTGTTGTCATCTTGACCCTCTCACTTCTGTTCGACACTCCACCACCAAGGCTATCCCATGCCTCACCTGAAACTTTGATCATACTCAACCCCTCCTCTCTTTCCTTCACTGACTCCCTCTCTCTGCCTGCAACCAGTACAAACTCCTTGTCTTCACCTTTACGGCTCTTCATGACCTTGCTCCTCCTTATTGTTCTGTCTTCATTTCACACTATGCTCCCACCTGGAATTTAGGAACTTCACTTCTCCTTTGCCACCGCTTTCCTCTGCCCCAGAGTTTTCTACTCCTTAAACCATCTTTTCCCTTTTACCCATGCTGCCCCAAATGGTTGGAACTCCTTCCCTGGGCACATATGCTCTTTTCCCTCTTGACCTTCAAATTCCTAAAAACCTACCCCTATTGCCAGGTCTTCCCTAGTGTTGACCTTCTAACTGTGTCAATCAGAAGAGTTCTTGGTATGGTTTCTTTTCTTCCACTCAAAAGAATAACCAAATCAATCTCAAGAAACAAAGTTAAAAATCTTTACTAAAACATCAAATGAATCACTACAGTTAAACAAAATAAAGTACAAACTCACAACAAACATGAATAAAATATATGAATAGCATATGAAGTACAATGGTAAAAGAAATAATGGTTATAAAGGAAAGAACTTAAGAACTGAAGTTGTAAGACATTAGAGTTCCTCTGTACTCAGCTCGGCAGGCTGAGAACAAACAATAGCTTACCCAGAATTTAAGTTTGTTTCTTTGTTTGTTTTTTAAAAGTCTTCTGCAGAAAAGATCCTCAAGGTTGGAGAGGAACCAGCTACAATTAACCCCCATGCTGTATTCATTCCATTCATCATAGCTAGAGTGTGGTTGCTGTGTTGCTCTCAAGTGATAGAGAGGGAGAAAAATGGTTCAGTTAATAGACAGGTCCTAAATTTTTCCAATGTTCTTCTGCAGAGTTGTTCAGTATACTTGGCATTGTACGTTGTGATCAAAGGATTGTAGATAAAACAAAACAATGTTCTGTTTTTTCATTTGCTCAGAAAATTTATATTGCTATTGAATATGACTTCTTTTTTCTTCAGGTTGCAAAGATTCCATTTTAGGTGACAATTTCAATATCTTCCATTACAATCTATAGTGTGGTTGACATGTTGGTACCAAGTGACAGAGAGGGAGACAAAGTGGTTCATCTCCCTCTTATTCATCATAGTCTAACAGTGACCTCATCACAACTATTAGACCCTATTGGCCAACAGATTTTTATTTACATTGGGAGCAATCCCATGCCCTGGGGGCACCACACAGTATACATATGCCCAATGCAGGGGCATTGTTCCACACACAAGCAGCGTGAGACCCGTGTGGATGCCAGACTCATGACATCTGGGATTGTGGCCAATGTGAGCTCCTCCACCGCTACCCCAGCAGCAGGAACTCCCTCCTCTTCTCCCCACCTTCAAGGCTTCCATTCAGAGAGGGAAAGGCCTGTGACCAGGAGCACCCCTAACAAGTTGTACTCCTGTTTTCAGGAGAAGATTCCTGGTCAGTTCCCCTTTGCCATGCCCTGTTGGCAGCATTGGAGGCTATGGCAGGGAAAGGACATGGTCCACAACTTCCAACTCTCTCCCACTCTGTCATTCTACCCCCTTGCTTGTAGCTGATGCAATGTCCCCTAACAGACCACCCAACAACTGCATGCAAGTGCTCTGCCTGCACCACAGGCCCGCAATGGGCTCTCCTTACACTGTGTAGGTGGGTATTAATAGTGGCTATGGAACCAATAATGACAAAAAATACACACCACCTAACAAATGTGACAGTACCCACAAGCTCTTGTTTGTTTACACCCAGAAAAATGAGGAGATGGAATCATATAAGTTTTCACTTTATGAGAGGGTGATGGAGGAAAAAGGCCTCTATTAATCATGTTAAATAAGTTGCAGGTTTCGGTACTCCTGGGCTGTGACCAAGTTCAAAATTTGTAGACATTATCTGTTACTAGAAATTTCTGATATAAGATATATTTAGGATTTATGGTGGCTACAAGATATGAAAGATTGACGTCCCAGTAATAAAGATAGATAAGAACATGATGCCAAAAGGGAAATTTCTAAATAAAAATGATAATTAAGGGGAAATCATGCCTGCACTGCAACCTGTATGTTTGGAGAAGTTGAAACTATTTGTAAACACCAGTTTACATTTTGAAAAAAGATTGTACAAGCAGATTACTAGAAAAGTACTAGCAAAAAGTAAGATGATTGGTTGGTGTTATTATAAATTGCTAGGGTGGTGAGCTGCAAGACACAAGAGATGTAAAATCTCAGGTGTCGCATAGTTTGAGTCTCAAATGCAGTAATGAAAGAAATTGTACATTAAGTGACATATTGGGTCAGAACAATGGTCCATCTAGGCCAGCATCTTGTTGCACTGGTTGCTTCAAAGTAGTGCACGATGGGTGGTAATGAAGTTAGCCATTTCTTGCTATTTAGTTCCAGATCCGGCAATCACAACTAATACCCTTTTTTACCTACCTACGTTATTTTATAGTACTGAAATTCTGTCCTCAGTTTTCCTTGGGAAACAACAAGCAAACCTAGTAGCAGTCCTGCCCTGCCCTGCCAAGTTCTCCTAGATTTCCCATCCCAATCAATGATGGACAAACTTCAAAAGACTTCCTGAACAACGAAACAACAAAAAAAGGGAACAGTGGGCCTACAAGCTTTGAAAATTAGGGATGGTCAAACAGATCGCGGTTCAGGTTCAGCCGTTCGGGTTCAGCCGTTCGGGAAATGTTTTTATATGGGGGTTTTTTGTTTTTGTTTTTATACGGGTTTTGGGGGGGTTTTATTTGGTTGTTTTGTTTTTATATGGGTTTTTTTTATTTAAAATTTTAATCTTTTTATATATATATATACACACACTAAATCTAACTGTTATTAACTATTCTAAATGCTATGAACTAAAGGGATTATCTAATAAGTACACAGGCCTAGAAACACTAAAACTAAATCACTAACACCATCTCTATCACTAAGCTAACTCCTACAACTGCCTACTATCTATCTATCTATCTATTATTATTATTATTATTATTAACAAACATTTATATAGCGCCAGCAGTGTACCTGGCACTTTACAAAGTAATAAAATAGACACGGTCCCTGCCCCTAGGGCTTACAATCTGAGAGACAGGAGCTGGGGGAGAGACTTAGGAAGGGGAACAGAGGGAAAGACAAGGGGTCTAACATTCATGAAGATGCGAGGTCTCAAGTGCACATACTTGGCTTGGTTACAATGAGAATGACAGCAGGCAGGTCCATGTTGCAAGGATAAGGGTAAACCAATCGTAGGTATAGGAATAGTGGCTCAGCAGGATAAAGAGTCAGACAGAGCAGAGCGAAAGAGGTGAGTTTTAAGGAGAGATTTGAAGGTATGAAGGGAGGGGGCAAGGCGGACGTGGACAGGGAGGGAGTTCCAGGCATGGGGGGCAGCAAGTGAGAAGGGACGAAGGCGCTTAGGGGAGCAGGGAAGGCGTGGAAGGGCGAGAGAGGGAACAGAGGAGGAGCGAAGTGCACGGGCTGGAGTATGGAGGGCGATAAGTGCAGAGAGGTAGGGGGGAGCAAGGTTGTGAAGAGCTTTATAGGTGAAGACTAGGAGCTTGTGCAGGATTCGTTCAGGAAGGGGAAGCCAGTGAAGCGAAGAGAGGAGGGGCTGCACATGGTCGAAGCGACTGGCGAGGTAGATGACCCTGACAGCAGAGTTTTGGACAGAGATGACGGGAGAAAGGTGAGACCGGGGAAGGCCAGTGAGAAGGAGGTTACAGTAATCGAGGCGAGAGATGACCAGAGCATGAACAAGAGTTTTGGCAGATGAGACAGAGAGAAAAGGGCGAATCTTAGCAATGTTATGGAGGGAGAAGCGACAGGATTTAGCAACAGAGTCAATGTAGGGTTTAAAAGAAAGGGGTGAGTCAAAGATGAAGCCTAGGCTACGGGCTTGGGGGACAGGCAGGATGGTGACTCCATCAATAGTTATTGACAGTGAGGAAGGAGAGGAAGGATGAGGGGGGAAGATAAGGAGTTCAGTTTTAGCCATGTTGAGTTTGAGTTGACGTTAAGACATCCAGGTAGAGATGTCAGAGAGACAGTTGATGAGACGAGCTTGAACAGAGGGAGAGAGAGAAGGAGTAGAGAGATAGAGTTGAGTGTCATCAGCATAGAGGTGGTATTGGAAGCCATGGGAGGCAATGAGTTTGCCTAAGGATGAGGTATAGATCGAGAAGAGGAGAGGGCTCTTCTCGATCTATACCTCATCCTTAGGCAGATCTATCTATCTATCTTAGATAGATCTATCTATCTATCTATCTATCTATCGAATGGGGGGAATCACAAACAACAGAAGGGAATCACAAACAACAGAAGGAGGGGTACAAAACTGAAATGAAATCTAAATCAATCTAATAATCCTACTCTAAATGAAAAAACAGGGGAAGGGAATCTGGGATAGAATATTTGGGAGACGGAAAGGATTCAATGGAGGGGGGAGGGAGGAAGGAAGATTGAACACAGGGAGAGGTAAAAACAAAAAATAACCACTAAATCTATCTAAGCTAAGCTAAATAAATGAATGAGAATATGGGGGTAGATGGGTTGGATGCGTGAAATGGGAGGAGGATGGCAATGGATTGGGGAGCTGGGAAATGCTTGGAGAGGGATCCTTCTGAAATGCCTCCTGTTCAGGAACAGGAAGGTGTTGGGAAGGGGGGAGGCAATCAGTTTTGTTTCTTGCTGTGCTCGCCTCACCGCAAGTCCCATTGGCTCCGTGCAGCCTAGTCCTTGGCCAATCGCAGACTGTGAAACCAGTGGTCTGAGGCAAAAAGGGATGGTGATTGGGCAGGCTGGCTGCTACTCCAAGCCTCTCCACCTCTGGTGCCTGGAAGTCTGCTCCTCAGCTCACTACCCCTCCCTGTCATGTTTGACCTTCCAGTGGCACTTTTTTTGCCACCCGAACTCACCCAAACGCGATCCGAACTGACCGAACTGTTCGTTCATTTCGACGTTCGGAATTGTGTTCGGTTCGGTCAGTTTGTGTTCGAATTCGGGTTCAGTCATCCGAACAGGCCAAGTTCGGGCCGAACTCTGAACTTCCGAATTGCGTTCGCCCATCCCTATTGAAAATCAAACTATTAAAATCCAAACAACAAATCCAAACATACCATTAGATTATAGTAAATATATCAAGCTTACTCTGGTTTATTTTGTATTTCATTTGGATGAAAATCTGGAAGTTGCACTTGCGGTAAATCAGTAACTCAGAAAGATGGTAATGGTAAGAAGCTGGTAAACAGAAAACTGGTATTTCCTGGTAGTCTAGGAAGTCAAGTACACATCAGTAATCAACAAATGGTCAGAAATTCAATAACATTTCCTGAAATTTCAGAATTATCAGAGAGTACCAATTTAACTTCCCATTTCAGCCCTAATTATGACTCCATGTAGTACTCACCAGAGGATGTCACCATTTCAATGACTGGAGTCAGAGAAGGAGAAATCAGGACCAAAGAAGGAGACTTGCAAGAGGAAGAGCTAGCCAGTCACCATTTATTACATAGAGTTACACAGCACTTCTGATAAAGTCCCCAGCATGGCTCCAAGACTACAGGTTTGATCCAGATTGAACTGCACCCTCTCCACTAATTGTAATGATCCTCCTAGAGAATTACTGGAGTTCTGCCACCCCAGATGCCAACTACTTCCCTCTTTTGGAGCACAAATTAAAATTCCTACTTTTAGCGAGTCAGGTCCAGAGCCATTGAAGGAAAAAATCCCTACCACTCTAGCTTCTGGAAAGTCAGTCCTTGCCTGTGTTTGCTGTAGGTCTTTCCATCCACTGCTGGAGGGCCATCTCAAGACACAGACTGCCTTCAATTTATTAGTAATCATTATGAAGATTGACTCGTGACAGCTTCCATTAATGCTTTTGAGCAACAGCAGCAGAATTCTGCAGCAGATAATGTGTGTACTAGCAGTAAGCATTCACATTATCACACGCATCCTAGCAACTAATGTCTGTCTGTCTTAATTTCTACCCTGCCCTTCCCCTATAGCTCAGAGGAGCTTACAATATTAAAAACACAAAGGGGCTGATCCCCAAACCCTGCTGCATTGCTTACGCGCATGCATGTGCGTATATACTAGGGGTGGGACATCAGGGCAATTACCGGCTACCAGATTTACTGGTTACCGGATCCCAAAAAACCAGATTGCCGGATTTGTACCGGTTTACTGGTACCGGATTTCTTCCATTGATTTAAATGGGGAACTGTCCCCATTGAAATCAATGGGAAAAAAACCCAAAAAACCTCCCCCCTCCCACTCCCAGACTGTGCGGGTGGAAGGGGGGGGCACCCCCACCCACCCTGCCCAGCCTGGATTAAAAATTTTTTTTTAACCCTAAGTTCCTACTAGTGCGGACTCCGGGCCGCCACCGGCGACCCGGAGCCCGCACCAGCAGGTACTAGGGTGATCCCTGGGGTGGGGGGTGGTTTAACACACACCCCACCCCAGTGATCACTCTACCTACCCACCCAGGGATCGCCTACCTTGCACTCCGGGCGGCGGCGGTCCGACTCCAGCGGCTTCAGCGCTGACTGTGGCTGCCAGCTTCAGCGCTACTAGGCCTTCCGAGGAAACCTGGAAGTTCACCGGAAGGCCTAGTAGCACTGAAGCCGGCAGCCACAACCAGCGCTGAAGCTGCCGGAGTCGGACCGCCGCCGCCCAGAGAGCAAGGTAGGCAATCCCTGGGTGGGGAGGTAGGTGATCCCTGGGGTGGGAGGGGTGTTAAACCACCCCCCACCCCAGAGATCACCCTAGTACAACCAAACCTATGTGTACCTACCTGCTGGTGCAGGCTCTGGGTCGCTGGTGGCGGCCCGGAGCCCACACTAACAGGGACTTTGGGGGGAATTTTTAAAGCCAGACTGGCCAGGGTGGGTGGGGGTTTCCCCCCTTCCACCCATGCAGCCTGGACTGGGGAGGGAAAGTGGGGGGTTGTGGTTTTTTTACATTGCGGCCATTCATTTGAATGGCCGCAATGTAAAAAATCCGATACGGGGGAATACGGTAAATTACCCGGATTACCGGGTTTAATCCGATACTTCTGGTACACCAAATACTGGAAGTATCAGATACCAGAAGATCCGGTAGTCCCACCCCTAGTATATACCCTCTCACGCCATAGGGGCCAATCCCAAACCCCGCAACTTGGTGCAGGGAGCACACATGGTGAGCATGCACATACACATGCACTTGCTGCATGTGCCCCCAGCACAGGGCCTACAGTGCATGCATAAACTGCATGGCATGGTGTATGTATATGCACGTGGCAGCATACGTGCATGTGCTTTGGGATGGGACCCACAGTCCCCATGGTGAGAGTGCATGCAGGGTGCCTGGGGTTTGCATTCACACAATGTATGCAGTGCACAGGGGTTAAGAATCTCACCAAAATACATTAAAATCCCTTGAAACCCCCAACCTCCCACTCACCCCTAAACCCACCCACTCCAAACCCTATCCCCACCTGCCAAACACTTTGGTCTTTTTTCCACAGACAGCAGTGGATGAGAGGATGGGTGTGCAGTCATGGTGGGTGGAGGTTGGTGTACATCATTTTCCATGGGTGCACACCCACCTACACCCATCTCCACTCATGGAGCCGCCTCCATTTTTTGGGATGGCTTCGTGGGTGGTGATGGGTGGAGATGGGTATGCGCTGGGAGTCCTCATCCACCCACCACTGTGCAATTCACACAGACCCTCTCCAATGTACACCTGCCAAAACATCCAGTTTGGGGGGGGAGGCTCCATGCAAGTGTGTATGGGGGGGGTCTGTGCAAAAACGGCTTTTGCCAAAAAGATAGAATTTTACACTGTCTCTGGAATGTGCTCTGGTTTTCTCAGACACCGAGGTTCCAGGGAGGTCAGAGCCAGGGCCCTACCTCTTGCACCATGGCACCTGAGACCAGGTGAGGGAACTACACCAGATGAAGCCGGTCATCCCAGTCGCCCTAGGGCCCAAGATTATGTTATTCGGGGAGGATAGCTTAGGGGCAGGTTCCTTGGCCTCCAAAACCCTCCCTACATGCACCAGCCTATGAACAAAGACCCTATCAATTGATACACCCCTTGACAACAGATGTTTTCGTGCAAGAAACAGTCTTGAAATCCAATAGCTGGATTGAAAATAAACTCTTAGGCAGGCCTCTTTCTTGGTATAACGTAAAATATGAACAGAGGTAACATCAATTTCATCCCTGCCAATCCCAAACAAACACGCTAAGTGATTGGATACATCATTAGGAAATTCCCATTGGGGGAGAGCACCAGATGACTGGGGTTTAACCCTAATCCAAATAGCATCCTTCCTCAGGTACTTCATGGAATATAGCTGGGTGGCGAAACAAGTGTTCTGACAGTGAATTTTTGTCCTTCCTGACTTCAAATGCTATTATATGTCTTCAAGAAACTTGGACCCAGGGGTCAGTGCTTTTGAGTGGGTATGATTTTTTTTTTGTAGATGCGCTCTCCTCTGGGGGTAGGGGACATGCTAGCGGGGGCTGTGCGTGCCTTGTTTCTACCTCTTTGGCGTTTCCTGTCTCCCCTTGCCGGAACGTTACCCCTTTCTCTGTGGGACTATGCTGTTATTTCCCGCTGGGTTAGTGGCCTTAATCAACATTTATATTCCCCCCTCTACCTCACGTTATTATAGGGTCCACTGCTGGTCAGAGTTGCAAGGTCTGGTTGAAGCTATTGAGGAATTATATCCAGAAGCTGGTATCCTTTTGACAGGTGATTTCAATGCCCGGTTGGGTAGAGCTGATTATGTTTTTGGCCAGCTGGGAGAGCTATGGATGTTGGAGGATGCCCCCTGGCTCTATAGGGATTCCAAGGATACGGTTGTTAACAGGAGTGGCCTTCGTTTGGCAGTAGTAATAGCCTCATTGGGCTTGATTCTGCTGAATGGCAGGACCCCCCCTGATTATCCAGGTTAATTTACTTTTATTTCTCCATCTGAAAGCAGTGTTATCGATCTGGCTTTGGTTTCAGAAGTTCTGCTTCCATTGGTAGTAAGGTTGCAAGTGGTCTTTCACCCTGCTAGTGACCATGTCCCAATTAGGTTGAGGTTAGTTAGGAAGGGGACAATGGGTAAGGGTGCTTCCTCTTCACTAGATCTTGCAGAGGGCCATAGTGAAGTAAGACCTAAATGGGGCCGTAACTCAGAAGCTAAGGTCAACCAACTGTTGGCCTCCTCGGAGGGGACCAGTTGGCAGCATGGTCTGGAGGTGGCTCAAGATGTAGAAGAACTTATAGCGGGTTACACGATTATAGCTGAGGGCTTGAAAGCTGCCCTCGGGACTGGTTGCCCTCTTAAAAGGAAGAGTATGGGTCGACCTCCTAAATTATGGTTTGATAGGGAGTGTTTCAGGGCAAGGAGGGTTATGAGATCTCTTTACCGACAGGTCAGGAAGAAGTACTGTACTAGCGGCTTACCCAGTTGGCCCAGGCAAGGACTCAGTATAAGGTGCTCCTTGCCCAGAAGAAGAAATTGTATTATTTCAGCCAATGGATGGAAATTGAAAAGGCTGCCAGAAGTAAGGATACTGCCCTTTTCTGGAGACTGGTAAAAGGATGTGGAAAGGAGCAGAAAGAAAATTTGATAAGGGTGACTGCAGATGGTTGGAGGAGGCAATTTTCTAGCTTGTATGCGGTAGACCCTGCACCAGAGCCCATTAATGCCAATCTTGGCTCTCTCCCTAGTTGGTCTATTGTTATTAGGGATGGGACATCAGGCAAAAAACCGGCTACCGGTTTTACCAGTTACCGGTTTGCAAAAAACCCCGTTTACCAGATTAAAACCGGTTTACCGGTGCCGGATCTATTGATTTCAAGGGGGAACTGTCAGTGTCCCCATTGAAATCAATGGGGGAAAAAAACAATACCTCCCCCTCCCAGGCTGCGTGAGTGGAAGAGGGGACACCACCCACCCACCCTCTCCAGCCTGGATTTTTTTAAAAAAAGAATTTCCCCGAAGTCCCTGGCTCCGGGCTGCCGCCGGCGACCCAGAACCCACACCAGCAAGTAGGTACTAGGGTGATCCCTGGGGTGGGGGGTGGTTTAACACACACCCCACCCCAGGGATCAATCTACCCCCCCACCCAAGGATTGCCTACCTTTGGCACTCTGGGCGGCAGCAGCGGTGGCAGCACAGCGCTCCGGGCGGCTTCAGCGCTGGCTGTGGCTGCCAGCTTCAGAGCTTACTAGGCCTTCTGGCAAACTTCCAGGTTTCCCCGGAAGGCCTAGTAAGCGCTGAAGCCAGCAGCCACAGCCAGCGCTGAAGCCACCCGAGTGCCGTGCTGCCGCCGCTGCTGCCGCCACCACCACCCGGAGCGCCAAAGGTAGGCGATCCTTGCGTGGGGGGTTAGGGTGATCCCTGGTGTGGGGTGTGTGTTAAACCACCCCCCACCCCAGGGATCACCCTAGTACCTACCTGCTGGTGTAGGCTCCAGGTCACCAGTGGCAGCCCGGAGCCAGGGACTTCAGGGAAATTTTTTTTTAAAAAAATCCAGGCTGGGCAGGGTGGGTGGGGGGTGTCCCCTCTTCCACCCGCACAGCCTGGACGGGGGAGGGAAAAGTGGTTGGGGCTTTTGTTTTTTGTTTTTTACATTGCGGCCATTCATTTCAATGGCTGCAATGAAAACAATCCGGCATGGGGAACCGGTACCGGTACCCCCAATATCCGGATGAATTCGATACTTCCGGTACAGCAAAATACTGGCAGTATTGGATACCGGATAATCCGAACTTCCCCCACCCCTAATTGTTACTACTGGAGAGGTGGAGAAGATTATTGAGGGACTAAAAAAAGTTATGGCGGCGGGATTAGACGATCTCCCGGTGGATTTATTCAAGGCCAATATAACTTGGTGGGCACCTGTTTTGACTTCTCTATTCACCGGGATAAATCTGACAGGAGGTCTGTCTCAGTTTTGGGAACAAGCGGAGATCGTCCCCATTATAAAAAGGGCCCCCCTGAGAAGCCGAGAAATTATAGGCCTATTAGCCTCCTTTGTGTGGCCAGTAAGCTGTATGCCAGACTCCTTCTCAGGAGGCTGGAGGACTGGCTGGAACAAGAGAAGTTTCTGCATGATGAACAGAACGGGTTTAGGTCAGGCCGCTCAACAGCTGACCATTGTTTCGTCCTGAATCACTTAGTTAAGAAGTACCACCATAGTACCGGGTTATATGCAGCGTTCGTAGATCTGTGCTCTGCTTTTGACCTGGTCTCACAAAATCATCTGTGGGGAAAATTAGCTTTAATAACTATTGACCCGAGACTCCTGTGTCTTATCCGGCGGCTGTACACTAATACTTCCCTCCGTATCAGACTAGATAATAGGGGTACTTTGTCAGGGGTAATCAGGGCTGAGCGTGGGGTTAAGCAAGGCTGCATATTAGCCCCTACGCTCTTCAATATATATTTAAATGACCTGATACCGGCGGTGTCATCAACTCACAATCACCCTCCCAAGATAGGGTCTAGGGAGGTGGTCATTTTGCTTTATGCCGATGATGCCGTTCTATTATCCAGAACCCGTGTGGGCCTGAACAGGCAACTCTTGGCATTGGAGCATTATTGTGCCCACAATTTTCTCGAGGTCAACTATGAGAAAACTAAGATAATGATTTTTTCAACAAAGCGGAAGGTGCACAATTGGATGCTGGGTGGACACAAATTAGATCAGGTCCCCTGTTATAAATATCTTGGACTAATTTTTCAAGCCAACAGCTACTGGATGACACATTTGATTGGTGCCTGCAAGCAAGCCCAGATGGTAGGCAAAGGCATATGCCAGTTCTTTAGATCTAGGGTGAGGGGGAATCTCATCCTCCCTGCCCTCAAGGTATACCAAACTAAGTGTCTGTCCCAGTTATTGTTTGGGGCTCAGTTTTGGGCACTGGGAAAACTCGTAACATTAGAACGAATACAGACCAAATTTTTGAGAGCCATCCTAGCACTTCCCACCCATGCCCCCTGCTGTGCTGTCTGCCTTGAGTGTGGTGCTTTGCCCATGGGTACCGAGGTATGGTTACTCTCGTTAGGCTACTGGCTTAAATTGTTTTATGGCCTAGTTGCTCCCCTAGCTTTCCTGGTACTAAGAGCTGGCACCCACAATTCGTGGGTGGTCCAGGTTAGAGGCAAACTTAGTGAGATTGGCCTTTCACTGGAAAGCCTTGCCTGTCTTGGATATGTTAGTGCAAGAAGGCTGGTGAGGCAGAGGATAATGGACATTAGTAGGCAGGAGGAAACAGCAGAGGCACGGGGCAAGAGGTCCTTGGAAGACCTCATGGATCTGTATGAACTGGCTCACCTCCCTGCCCCCTACCTCCAATTCAGTTTATCCCCACAGGTTAGGTGGTGCCTCACGATGGTCTGTATGAATATCTTCCCCACGGCCACCATGGAAGGCCAGTTTATGGGGTTGCACCCCTCTCTCTGTTTTTGTGACTGCTCTGAGGGATCTGTGCAGCCTGTGGGCTCCCTGGAACATACTCTCCTTACCTGTGCAAGGACCCAGGCTCTCCGGGATAGGTGGCTAGTCCCCCGTATTGTCGGCTTCTCTACTGCCATGCCCCCTTGGTTTAGGCTTTTGAGTGGACAAGAGGAGGGGATAGCAAAAGGGGTCGCCCTCTTCCTGTAGAATATATTATTGCTAAAAGGGTCAGATAGGACTTAATGTATGGGTCAAGGGACTTAGAGACCCCCTGATCTCAGCTTAAATTTAATAATCTGATATATTGTATGTACTTGCCTGGGTGCTTTGTTCTGGTTTCATTCTGTTTGTCCAACTGTCATTATGTTATGGCTCTGCTAATACATTAATAAAATTATTATTATTATCCTTCCTCAGGTGCAACCCAATAGCTTTCTTGGCCAGAGGAGCAGAATGGGAACTTGCCCGATTAAAAGACCTCCTTCTGGGGAGGTGTGAAGTAGAACCCGTAGTACCCAACTGGGTATTTCTAGGCTCTCCACTAGAACCACTTCCTTCCTGAATATGGACTAACCCAGATGATAGTTCATCTAATCTGGATCTTATCCAGAGAAGGGAATTACTCATGTCTGAGACATGTCCAAACAACAACGAGATTGTTTTAGCAAAAAGATGGCACTGAGCCCGCAAAGAGTTGTCAATAAATAAATCATCCTGAGAATCTATACCTTGCACAGAAGGTGAGTCACAAGACCCCTGACAGGGCCTAGGTGAAGAGGAGTGCAGGTGCAAAGCTTGGGAAGCAGACATTCTTTGTCCCGTCATTTCTTCAGAGACTGGACTTGCCTCCATGCGTAGCAGAGAACTTGCTGGCGAGGGTCTATCTGGTACAGAATCAAATTTGGGAAATTTCCAACTAGGAAAGTCCGCTAATATCGGGGAATCAACAGAGTGATGCCTCTTCCTATACATCATGAAGAAGAAGAAGAAAAAAAAAGACACACCAAGACTTTTCACAGCCCACGCCCTTGGTGCACATGCCGGTGGCTGTGCATGGCCCAAAAACCACCAATGCAAGGGGCGTGGCCCATCTGCACCCAATCAGCTGTCAGATCCTCCGCTGAGCATGCTCTGTAACCCAGCTGTGGATTCTGGGAGCCCTCTCACCGTCCTGAAGCCGGCGGGTGCTGCAAAGTCTGGGGCAGCTGAGCTCCGGAGGATTTGGTCCCCAAACCAGCTCTCCCCACATCGGCCCCTCGCTCACGCTACACCAAACTGAACAAAACCAAACTGGTCGAACCTGAACGTGGCGACCAAACCGAATGGGCGAACCGGACCGAACCGAACGGCTAAACCGCGATCTGTTCGCCCATCCCTACAGACTGCTGTGCAGAACCTTCTGCCAGAGCCCCATCTTGCTACCTGCTCTCCTGCCACACTTGCCTTCCCAGCCTACCCACTCTCTTGTCACACCTCCCTGCCCACCCTCACTGCTCTCATTGGATGGATCAATTCGATGGATCTATCCCTTGGATTGATTTTCTGGTTGCAACAAATCTGGACATTGACTTAGAGTCTGATAAACTCCCCCCCCCCTTCCATCCTCAACCACTAGCCTTGAGGTAACGAAGGAGGTTGGTGGCCATATCTGTCTCAGAAAGAAAGGGCCAGAGCTTCCCCAACAGATGAAGTTGGTGAAAAGCACTCCTGGCCACTCCCGCAACCTGATGTTTCAGATGCAGGTAGGGATCCAGAGGCAATCAAAGGATGCAAACCTGGGTAACCTGGGGAGGTTGGACCTCATGAGTGTCCACACTCCCCAAACCGCTCTGCATTGGACAATGTACTCCTAATAGACATACACATGGTTTGCATGCACATGGGACATGGGATTGGCCCCATCAACAGGATTCCCAATCCTCTCGAATAACAAGGTCGGCTAACAATCATCATTTCAGTCTTTTCTGGATTCAGCTTCAATCAGCTCACTTTCATCCAGTCCCTAACAGCAGCCAGACATTGAGAAAATATTTGGATTGTAGGGCCTTGGTCTGAAGAAAAGATAAGACTGGGTATAGTGGGTATCATCAGCATATTGATATAAGAGAGGTAAGGCTGGGTATCATTAGCATACTGATGGCACTTCACTCCACATCTCCAAATTATCTCACCCATTGACCTCGGAATAGAAACACATTGGACGACAATGGAGACAGTATGGAAACCTGTGGGACAGCAAAGGGAAGACCCCAAAGAGCCAGTGAGTAATCTCCCATCCCCACCTGCTGGGACCTCCCATAAAATAACAAATAGAACCACTCAAGAGCAGTCCCACACACCCCTGCCAGGTCCTGCAATCATGTCAACAGCACCTTATGATCAACAGTATCAAAGGCTGCTGAAAGGTCTAATAGGATCAACAAGGCATAGTTCCCTTTGTCAATCTCCAGGCATAGATAATCTATTATGGCCACAAGACAAGCACATTCTTTGTGCTGTACCCCAGCCGAAAACCTGACTGAAATGAGTCCAGGAATCCGAAAGCATTGAGATGATCCTGAAGACGTTGGGCAACAACCCGTTCAATAACCTTCCCTATAACAGTGAAATAACATGCACATTATTTGAGGGAGGATTGTTCCAAAAATGTGCACTTATTTATTTATTTATTTATTTTTATTTCTGCAATTTATACCCCGCCCCTCCTGAACACAGCTCAGGGCGGCTTCCAACAATATAAAAATACATAAAAACAAATATAAAACAATTAAAAAATAATCAACATTTTAAAAGTTTAAAACAGGGCCCCGGGAATTAAAGCAGTACAAGGGTAGGGGAGAAAAAAGCATAACCCTAACCCCCCCCTCCCCCCCCAGGACTGGGTGAACAGCTAGGTTTTACAACACCGCCGGAATGACAACAGGCTTGGGGCCAGGCGAGCTTCCTCTGGAAGGGAGTTCCAAAGGCGCGGCCCAGCCAACGAGAATGCCCTCTCCATTGTGGCCCCCTGCTTTATGCGGGGAACTTCCAGGAAGGCACCCCCGGATGAACGCAGGAGTCGCTCTGGGGCGCAGAGGGCGAGGCGGTCGCTGAAGTACGAGGGGACCAGACCGTGAAGGACCTTATAGATCAACACCAAAACCTTGAACGTAGATCGGCACGCTATTGGCAGTCAGTGCAGAGTCCTGAGCACAGGTGTAATGTGCTCCTGATGACCCGTTCCCGTAAGGAGATGAGCCGCTGCATTCTGCACTAGCTTCAGCCTCTGAACCAGGAACAAGGGAAGCCCCACGTAGAGCGCATTGCAGTAGTCCAGCCTCGAGGTGACGAAGGCATGGATGAGGGAGGCCAGGTCCCGGCCGGAGATGAATGGACGCAGACTACGCTCCAGATACAACTGGCGGAAGGCAGTCTTAGCAACTGCCTCCACCTGCTGCTTCAGGCGCAGGTCCATGTCCAATACTACCCCCAAACTCCAGACCTGCTGAGCTATAGGAGGGCGAACTCCCCCAATCAGGGGGGCCACTACCTCCCTTGCTCGCCCCACCAACATCACCTCCATCTTATCGGGGTTGAGCTTCAGTCTGCTCTGCCGCATCCATTCCGCCATGGCCTCCAAACATTGGAATAGCAATGAGACAGCCGGGTCTGGGTCACTTGAAAAAAGAGAGGTACAGCTAAGTATCATCAACATATTTGTGACACCGCACCCCGAACCCTCTTACGACCTCCCCCAAGGGCTGCATGTATACATTAAATAATAACGGAGACAGAATAGAACCCTGCGGAACGCCACGATGTCTCATCCTCCAACACCACGCGCTGGCTTCTCCCTGAGAGGAATGGACGGAACCATTCAAGAACAGTCCCATCCAGACCCCCCAGGTCACGCAGCTGCCTCAAAAGCAGCCCATGATCCACGGTATCAAAAGCGGCCAAGAGATCTAGCAGGATGAGAAATGTCGAACATCCTAGCTCCATCTCCTGGCAGAGATCGTCTACCAAGACCACCAACACCGTCTCAGTGCCATAGTCGGGGCAGAACCCAGATTGTAAAGGGTCTAGGAAACCAATGCTGTCCAGATGCACCTGGAACTGGAGTGCCACCGCCCGCTCAATAACCTTCCCTAAAAAGGGAAGGTTAGAGACAGGTCGGTAAATGGCGAGCGCATCCACATCCAAAGATGATTTCTTCAGCAGGGGGCGCACCACAGCCTCCTTGAGGAAGGGCGACAACCTCCCCTGCTGCAAGGATGTGTTCACTACCCTCGCCAGCACCATCCCCAACGTCTTCCTGGAGGCTTTCACCAACCAGGACGGGCATGGATCAAGTTCACAACAAGTGGCCCTCACAGACCCCAGGACATCCGCCGCATCGGCCAGCGTCACTTCCTGAAACTCCCACCACAAAGCTGGACCAGACAGGACCTCCGTCCCCTTGTGTTCTTCCCCTACTGCCCCTAATCTGACATCAAAGTCGGTCTGAATCTGAGCAATCTTGTCTGCGAAGTAGTTGATAAACTCCTTACAGCGGGCTTGGGATAAGTCCCCATCCAGGCGGAGGGAGGCTGGACTAACCAGCCCCCGCACCACCTGAAACAGCTCCGCCGGGCGTGATTTCGCAGACGCTATGAGGACAGCGCTGTCCTCACATCCTCAACATAGGACCGCAAATGGGCCCTATAGAAAAGACAGTCGGAGTCAGATCGAGTCCGACGCCAGCGTCGCTCTAGCCTCCTGTCTACACACTTCATACACTGCAACCCCTCAGTAAACCAAGGGGTCCTGTGGTGATGAGACCGAGGCAGAGG
>QEPC01013498.1:10595185-10609478 GCA_003113815.1 Sphenodon punctatus | reverse complement strand
CTCCCCCCTACTTCTACCCACCCCTCCTACACCCCCTCCCTACTTCCCGAGACCTGCACAAAGGAGTCCCACCAAAAAAAAAATCCCCCCTGCCACCCCTTGCAGCCCCAAAGCGCCATGCCCTTTGGCTGTGGCCCTTCGTCTCATGGCCTGTGGCTTGTGGCCTGTGGCTTGTGGCTCGCGCCTGAGGCTCATGGCCTGAGGATCGTGGATCGCCGCCTGCGGCAGGAGCCGCTAGACGCGGGGCTTTGAAGCCCCGGCTACTTCCGGGTGGGGGAAGGGATAGGTCAGCCCTCTCGGCCGGCCTCTGCGCTCCCTCCACCCCCAGCACTCACAGCAATCTTCTTTCTTGTCCCCCCTGCAGGTCCAACAGCAGGGGGCAGGTGAGGAAGCAGCAGCAGGAGCACGGGAACCCAGTGGCGGTGGATGGCAACAGGTAACTCCCCCTAGCAGGAGCTGCTGGGTGCGGGGCTTTAAATCCCCATGCTACTTCTGGGTGGGGGATAGGTCAGCCCTCTCAGCTGGCCTCTGTGCTCCCCCACCCCCTCAGCACTAACAACAATCTTCTTTCTTGTCCCCCCTGAAGGTCCAACAGCGGGGGGCAGGTGAGGCAGCAGTGGCAGTGGCACTTAGTGACAAGAAGAAAATGCCCACCCTGTGGAACTTGAGAGTGAAGATTAGACATTACACATTTTCTAGAGCTCTCATAACCTCTTTTTACAAATGGACATGGTACTGATTAGTACTGAAATGAAGATTTCAGTATTTTTCCAGGGAGAGGAAAAATCAATTGGGAGCTGTTATTTACTCTTTCAAATAATACTAGTAAACACTTATGACACTAACTAGCAGCAGATTTAATAAAAAGAAAAGTAGTACTTTTTTACTCAATGTACAACTGACACTTAGAACTTGTTGCCACAGGATTTTGTGAACAATAGCATAACTGAATTTTAAAAAACTGGATACGTTTTTAGAGAATAATTTCATATATGGCTATTAGTCAAGTTGGTTGGGGGATATAACCTCTTACTGTTGGGAGCTGGGAGTAAATAGATTACTCCATTATGATCGGTTATGTACTTCTCCAAAGCAACTAAAATCAGCCGCTATTGGTGACAGGATGCTGGGCTAGATGAAACATTAGTCTAACCCAACACAGCAGCTTATATTTTCCTGGAAACATTTTTGGACACCTGCTTCATTCCTGCTCTGCCCAACCCCAGGTGGCCCATCTGTGTGAAGGCAGGCTGCCCTGGAATGAAGCAGAACAGGAGCTGACTAATTCACGACAGCTCCACTTGCGGGGCTCAGGAACATCCTGGATTACCGCAAGTGGAGGTGGCCACCCGAACCTGGAGAACTGGCCCTGCTTCCTGGCTCTGCTCCTCTCCCCTCTCCGGGAGCGAGAGCCGGGGAAGCAGGGCGCTGTGTAACTGACATGATACTGACTAGTCTAGTCAGTATCATGTCTGAGCTAGCTAGCTCACACAGCTTGATTACAGACTCCGCGCCAAAGAGCTTTGCTAATGCAAAAGCAATTTCGCCCTCTGCCTCCCCCCTTCCTGGAATTCAAATGCCAGTTTGGAGATCACAGCAAAAACACAAGAGAGAAGGGTAAGGGAGGTAAGCGAGGGACATTCACACATACATTAAAATGCTTCTTTTCCTAAATGCATGCGTGTAAAGGTAGCTTTTGACTGCCCCTCAATGCGCTGGAGAAACAAACATAAGAACTGCAAAACAAGCACATGGAGAATTTCCCACAACGTTCTAATATGTAGGGGAAAGAAAAAAGCGCTGATTTAATGTATGTGTGAATGTGCTCTATGATATAAATCTATCCTCGATACCTGCCCTCATCCTCCATCTCTCCCCTTGAGTTCACTCTTTCGGTGTTTCAGGGTAGGAACTGGTGGTAGCCACAGGTCAGCTTTGGTCCACTGACCTCAGGTTCCCCACCTGTTTTTATTGTAATATAGAATATTAGGGTTGAAAGGAAGTTTTAAAAAAAACAAAATAAAACCAAAAAAAATTAATCCACCCCCTTCCCTAAACCAGGAACACTTATACCAACACTTATACCAACCAATACCAACCACTTATACCAACCACTTATACCAACCAATAGCAACTTGATAATCTGGAAATTAGAAACTTTTGCAGGTAAGTATGGCATTTGATACGTATGTTGTATAATAAAGAAAACTGTTTGAATATGAAAGCCTATTTCTTTTTATGCTTTAATAATAGGCTTAATCTTAAAATATCTTTGTAGGGTCTGATATGCTTTGAAATAAACAATTTCTTTACTCTTATGAATATACAACCTTAAATATGGGCTCTGATATCTGAACCCCTCAGGGTCAGGGGAGTTGCTACCATGGAGCGAGGGGGCTCAGTTAAGCCTGGGACCTGGACTGTAGGGGGTCCCTTTGAAATCAGCTTGAGCACCACTAGGATATTTTCAGAGTGACTGATGGAGGAAGCAGGGCCAACACTCTGACCCCACCCACTCTGTCAATTTCCTAGCAACACACTTGCAAAGGACCCTGACAAGAAGGAAGTTTTCAGAGTGGGCAGGAGTGGAGTGCTAGCCCCACTCCCACCCATTCTTACAACTTACTTCCTAGTGTGGTTGCTGTCACTCCATGGGTCAGGCCCTCTGGGAACAGCAGCACCAGCTTTTCAGTGGCCAGACACCTCCCCCCCCCATTGCCCTGGGGGGGAGGGGTATGTTGAGACATGAGTCCAGGCCCACCACAACCTTGCTATGCTATTACTCAGACTTTTTGTCCAGGTTATTGAGGCAACTGGGCATGTGAGGGCCATAAAGCATTTCCAGAATAAAGAAGGGCCAATAAAGTCTCTCTGGAATAAAGAAGGATCAAATTAGGGGAAGTTATGACATATTTGAGAACTGTTACCATGTCTCTCCATATGCGACCACTCTTTCCTTTCTATTTTCTAGGCTGAACATTTCCAGTTTTGTCAACAGTTCTCCACAGCTCTCAAAACCTTTTAGCTTTTTCTAAATGCGGCCATGAATTCTCATCAAAAAGTAGACAACATGCAGTTCTTTGTTATATAAAAAAAATCTTCTGTTCTTGAATTTACATCTGATAATCTGCTTCAGCTTTTAGCTGACAAAACATATCCTGAACCAGTGGGTTTTTTAAACACTAGACACCCTGCTATTAAATTCCTGTTTAGAAAAAGTAAGCGAAAGGGAGCAGAGCTTTGCTGGAGAGAATGGCAGAACAGATGTACATTGCAGGGCTCTCTGGGCTCCTTAGTTTAACATTTGTTTAATATCTCTTTCTCTTCCTGTCCTTTTTTAGTAGTCTCTTTAGCAGTAGGTGTTGGATGAAACATTTGTGCCTGTGTTTCTGAAGTGCCAAAAAATCAAGCTAAAATCTCACCGTTTTAGTCTTTTGAATTCCACTCTCCAGCTAAGGGAGGAGGGACTCCCTCTTGCTCATCAATGTCGGGAATTTATCCTAGGCCCAGAATATAGCAGCTCTAAGTCTGTCATTTGGGTTTATAAAAGGACTGTTATATCAGATGGCATAGGATGATGTAGATTGATGGGTGCTGCAGTGTGGATACCTTGAGGGTTACCAGCTCAGCGACTCTTTGGAGATGCAGTCCTTATTCCAGAGTAGTCCTATTGAACTGACTGAGGCTACTCAAATCAAATCAAATCAATTTATTCCAGACGTGACCCTTGGTCATTGTCAACATACAAAACACACAACATTGAAAATGACAAACCCACATAACAGTACCTCATCAAGGTACCCCATCAAATCATAATATAATTCAATTACTAATATTCTGAAGCTACTCCTTGGTCATTACCATACATTTAATATACACATATCTAACCAGTCATTTCCATGGTAGGAGCTCCCACTTGCCTAAGCAGTTTTACCTCTTGTCCTTTTGTTACTCACTAATCCCTAAGATGACATTGGTTCAACTGTGCAGGTTATAAAATTAAAATACACAATATAAAATATTGCAGCTAATAAATCATACTGCCAAAGCTTTGAATTTGAGAAATTTCTTCCTCAAGTCCATAGCTTGTTCTAAAAACCGCATTACGCTATGCGTTGTCTCAGGGTCTATATCTAGTAAAGCCTTCTGCAGCAAGAACGTTTGTGTGGCTCCCTGATATTTCCCAAGCGGAGAGCACATCAACTCACCCCTAATTGAGTCGTAAAGATGGCATTCGAACAAAACATGTTGGATGGATTCCACAGACATAACATCGAAGGGACATAAGCGATCCTGGTACGGAGTCTGTGTAGCCCGTCCCTCCAGAACCCTAGCCACGAGAAATAGGTGCTTTCCCCTAAAAGCTGCCCCCGCCCCCAGGTAATTTGCTCCACATCCCAGCGGAGGTGCCCATGATAGATAATCCTTCATATGCCGGGATTTGGTCACCAAAGAGCAATCATCCTGTCTGTCTATATCTCTCAATCGCATGATCAACTCCTTTTTGGCTACCTCATACCTCCTAGTTCTCAAGTAAGCTTCTGATATACCAGCTCGAGCAAGGTAGTCAACAACAGACTGGCGCCATGGACTAATAAAGGAGTCAGAAAAAAGATCATGTAATAAGTTGTCACAAGGGGCCCTACTGGTTTTCAGGAAAAAAAAGTACAGCTTTCTCCCAGGCTACCTCCTTCCACCCTCACGTACCCATCTCAAGGCGAGCAGCAGCTACCGGGGTTTCTTTTGGGAGCTTTAAGAGGGAACTCAAATATTTTGACTGCACTAGATTTAGGTTTTTCCCCCAGAAAGGGGCCCACACCGGGGCACCATAAAGGTAGGATGGTTTCACTTTTGTCTCGAAAACCTTGGTTGCCATTTTTAGGTTTTGCCTCCCTGTTCCAGCAAAGAGCCTCAGAATCGCCGCAGACTGACTTTTGGCATGGGCTTCAGCACTTTCCATGTGGACTGCCCATCTCCCTGTAGTCTCGAAATGCAGGCCCAAATATTTATACCCCTTTACCTGTTGTAAGTGGCAACCCTCTACCGCCCATCTATATACCTTCCTACTTTGGGCAAATACTGCCACATTTGATTTGGCTTCGTTTATTGTCAGAAGATTTTCCCGGCAATAATCTACAAACGCCAAAAGCTGTCGTAATAACCCAACCCTAGTTTGGGATAAGAGGACTAGATCATCTGCAAACAGAAGGGCCCCCACACATCTTGATGCTAATTTTGGTGGGAAGTATTTTCCTTGCCTGGTGGTCGGGATGAATTAATTGATAAATAGACTAAAGAGAGTAGGCGCAAGCACACACCCCTGTTTTACTCCCCGTTTAATCTGGACATCAGATGTAAGATGACCCTCCTGGTCAACCTTTATCGCCGCAAAGGTATCCTCATACAAGATCCTAATGAGCATCAATAATCTCTGTTCAACACCCAACGCCTGGAGCTTTGCCCAGAGAATAGGTCTACTAACTGTATCGAAAGCTGCTTTTAGATCTAAAAAGGCAGCATACATTTTCCCATTTGCCACTCTATATTTTTCTGCTAAATGGTGAAGTACCAGGCAATGATCCAAAGTTGTCCTATCTTTTCGAAACCCCGCCTGCTCAGGGTATATTATCGACTTGCTGTTTGTCCATTCCAATAATCTCGCCAATAAGGTCTTAGCATATATTTTGCTTGCTACACTAAGCAGACTAATCATCCTATAATTTGCTGGATCACCCCTCTGCCCCTTCTTGTAAATGGGGATCACCACAGTCCGTGTCCAGCCACTAGGTATGCTGCCTGAGATATTGATTCTAGTAAACAACTTTGCCAACAATGGCAGCCACCATTCCTTGTTCTCTTTTATAAGCTCTATAGGTATTAAATCTAACCCTGGAGCTTTTCTATTACAAAAGGACCCCACTATCTGGTCTACTTCTAATTCGCTGATTGGAGGCCACTCTGGAAGAGTTTGTAGAATCAGACCAACCTCACCTGCAACCAAATTTGTTCCCACGTCCTGATCTATCTGTGACTTTTCCAAAAAACTTACCCACTCTAAGGGAGCTATTTGTATGGGTCAGGTCATTTTTTGGTCAGATATCGCCCCGTTTATAATCCGCCACATGCTCCTCGAATCGTGAGTGGCACTTGCAGTAAAAAGGTCTTGCCACTTCCTGTCCTGAAACACTTTCTTTTTCTTCCTTATTAATTCCTTATATGCTTTTTTCTCTTGAAAATACCTAGCCGGAAGGGGTACACCAGCACCTGTTCGGTACTCTCTATAAGCCCTATAAACCTTCCCCCTAGCTCTCCGACATTCGGCGTCAAACCATTTCTGGTTTGGGAAAGGAACTAATCCCTGGTGTCTGCTACTCTGTTGGTTTCTCATTTCACTGGAATTTTGTTGCCAAAGACGCGATACCAGCCTATTATAGATCTCTACCTCCCCCTCAGCTTCTCTTCCATGTAGTATCTGGTCTCTATCCTCCCTACAATCCTTGGACTCCAGGATAGCCCTGCATTCTTTTGCTACACTTTCTGACCATCGTCGATGTTTGAACCGGGGGTCATCTACCATCCATAAAGACACCGTCTCACTGTGGAGGATGTACTTGGATGTCACCAAAGTTTGTTACCAAAGGGAGATGATCTGAAATTGCAATTGGAGCCACCTCAAAGTCCAGCAGCGACCCAAAAACCTCAGTTGTTACCATGACATAGTCTATTATGCTTCTACCTTGCGGCCCCAAAAAGGTAAACTCGCCTCTTGGGTCCTGAAAACCTGCCCCATTTAAGACACATAGATTTAAGCTCAGCAGTAGCTGGGCAAGCCTTTGACCTGATGGATTTATTTTGGGTCCTTAGAAAGTCTGGCTTGCATATGGGCTATGTAAATATTCTCCACATCCCTGTCTACACACAGGGGTAGCAATCCCTTCCCTGATCCTAGTCGGGCATTAAAGTCCCCCATAACCAAACAGGGTATGGAAGGATATGCCTCCAGGAGTTCATCTAAAGCCTTTTCCATATCTATCCAGATCTGGCTTCTATAACTACCAGCATTGAACGGGGGGATATACACATCCAGGAGCAAGTACTTGGTCGTCTCTGTCTTCAGTATAATCCCCAGCATATAAGGTGGATATCTAAATTCCGACAATATTTCCAGACTTGGAGAATCCCTTACCAGACACGCCAGACCCCCACTTGCTCTCCCCCTAATGGCACGGGATATTTCTGGCTGCCCAACCGCTATATATCCTTCTAACTCAATTGTATCGACTGCCCAAGTTTCTTGTAGCAGGAGAACCTGGTGCTGCCTTAGGAAGGTAAGAAAATCATCTTGGCCCTTATGAGCATGCCAGCCAGAGATGTTCCATGAACAAATCTTCAAATGGCTCGCATACTGGTCTGCTGGTCATGCTTGAATAGACCCTTGTGATTGAACTTGGGTTAACAATCTCTGGGGTGATATTCTCGTGTCTGCTGTCGCAACCCCTTCTACCTGTATCATCCTTTCCCCTCCCTTTTCCCCACCTCTATACACAGCCTCTTCAGGTTCTCCACTAACCTCTATCCCAGAGTGTTGTGGAGGATCTTCTAGGGGGGTTCCCTTCCCATCCTTCCCCTGCTGTGTTTGATTTATCTCTTGAGAGCATGAGGTAGATACCAGGGGGTCCACACAAAAGCTCTCACTAGCTTCCAACACTAACCCTCCTATTTCCTCAGAGAGGGCTACAAGTTCTCTCGCTGTCTTGACCACTATCTGTTCCCTGGTCTCAGCCAGCCCTATCTTAGATACCTGAGGGGTGTCTGGCTGCTTTGTCATATCTGACAACCTTCCCTTTATAGCAGAACAAGAGGAAAGGTCACCCGTTTCCCTTCCCAGAGGTTCAGATGTCCTCCTCTCCTCTCCCTCGGAGCCTTTTTTCACATGACCGCTCACTATAGCTGCTGAAGAGCTATTCCTCTCAACGGTCTGACCTTTGCAGATGCCCATATCAAGGACCTCCCCAAGTTGTACCCCGCAGGAAAAGAAAAGAGGAACATGTGCCAACAAGTGGGCAACAAGTTGTAGATTCTGGAAATATATAATCAGGCGCTGGTTTCTTCCTTGTGCTGGTATAAGGTGAAAGTGCCCAATATGTTGTCTAGATACCGGGGCACCCAAAACTGAAGAAAGATGTCGCTGTATATATGAGGCTACTCTGGAGTAAGTGCTGTGAGGCTTGTGGATGTGGTGATTAACTAGTCCCAGATGGGAGCAATTGAGGGCAATTGGCTGGTCAACTGAGCCAAGTTTGCTATAAATTAGTGCTATGGTGAAGAAGGTAGTAGTTATAAGGTTGTTGTGTGTTGGGAGTAGGCTGAATGTTTCCTTGGCTAGAAGCAAAAACACCAGGATGTAGGTGGCCAAGTATCAAGTCCTGAAAGCAAGGAAAGAGCACTGAGACAATATAAAGGCCCTGATGGCAATGGAAAAGCCATGAGAGGTGACAAATACAGCACTTAGGAAAGAGCTGGGAAAGACTACAAGAGGCCACATGACTCGGGGAGCATCCTGGAAATTCCTCATGAAGAAATAGGTCTGTTTGGTCGAGAGCTGAAATGTTTTTAGAGTGACCTGTGGGGTTTTGTTTGTGTGACATTATGAGGGTAACAAGGTAAAACTGCAAAGGGAGATGATTTGAGGTGGCTTGGATTGTGGGGGAGAAAACAATCAATGCTCAGATACCACCAGCTGTTTGGGGATCATGCCATGGTGTCTTAAGCTCATCACCTTCCAAAAGCACCTAAAACCATTTGTTTTCCAGGTGCTTTTAGAGAGTAAACTGCTACTTCCCTCGTTGCCAAGGAGGCAACGACACAAGTCATGGATTATGAAGATGGCACTCTTTATTAAACATCCAAACACTTAGGCGTGGGGTGGGAGGGGAGGATCCCCTCAAGTAAACCATGAGACCAGTGCATAACAATCTAACTCAGTTAAAACGTAGGCCCCCAAAGTATCGATTTGATCACCAATGATCCCTTTTCTCTCTGTCTCGTCTGCCAAAACTCTTGTTCATGATCTGGTCATCTCTCACCTTGATTACTGTAACCTCCTTCTCTCTGGCCTTTCCCAGTCTCACCTTTCTCCCCTTATCTCCGTCCAAAACGCTGCTGCCAGGATCATCCACCTCACCCGTCACTTCGACCATGTTCAGCCCCTCCTCTCTTTGCTTCACTGGCTTCCTCTTCCTGAACGAATCCTGCACAAGCTCCTAGTCTTCACCTATAAAGCTCTTCAAAACATTGCTCCCCCCTACCTCTCTGCACTTATCTCCCTCCATACTCCAGCCCGTGCACTTCGCTCCTCCTCTGTCCCTTCTCTCCGCCTTCCCTGCTCCCCTAAGCACCTTCGTCCCTTCTCACTTGCTGCCCCCCATGCCTGGAACTCCCTCCCTGTCCACATCTGCCTTGCCCCCTCCCTTCATATCTTCAAATCTCTCCTTAAAACTCACCTCTTTCGCTCTGCTCTGTCTGACCCTTTATCCTGATGATTCTCTATATTCTATATCTATGGTCTGTGTCACATGGACCTGCCTGCTGTTATTCTCAACGTAACCAAACCAAGTACATGCACCTGAGACCTCGAATCTTCATGAATGTTAGACTCCTTGTCTCTCCCTCTGTTCCCCTTCCTATGTCTCTCCCCAGCTCCCGTCTCTCAGATTATAAGCCCTAGAGCAGGGACTGTGTCTATTTTGTTACTTTGTAACATTCCAGGTACACTACTGGCACTATATAAATGTTTGTTAATAATAATAATAATAATATAGCTTGGGTTTCAGCATCAAGCCTGGCGGTGGTGGAAAACAAGCCCCCCCCATCCATTGCCATCCTAACCCTCAGCAAGACACCCACTCCCAGCTTAGGGAGTCAGGGGGAAATACATGTAGAGCCTCACAATGAGGTCCAGAAGTAAAATGCAGTGGTGTTGCAGGTCTCAAACAAGCTGAGATCACATTTGTCCTGCAGATGTTAGGCCACCTCCCCAACCCCTGGGAGGCGGTCAAACTCTGGGCCACTCCCTTCCATATTGTATCTGCCTTCTGTTCCCCTGGAGCATATGGGGCGGGTGCTTGCCTGTCCTAGGTCTGAAAGAATATCAGGTTCTCTCATTCAGTTGGAAAATACTGACCTTTCAGGAGAAGGAGGAAACCTACTGACATTTTCTATGATTTTTCACTATTTTCCGCCTTTTCAGTAATTTCTGATATTACCAATAATACTGGAAATTACCAAAACCCCCCCGAATAATATGGACATTACAGAAAATTGCTGAAAATTACAAAAATGGTGGAAAATCACAAAAAATGACAAAAATGCAGGTAGAATTTCTCCTTGCACAAATGAAGGTGAAAAATCTGTTTCTCTCAGAAACAGCACTCATGGATATGTTTTGTTTCAGCTCTAGTCCTCAACTCCCCAGCTTCTGCATGCTTGGGGAGGGGTCTGCATGCTTGGGGAGGGGTGTGGCCACCCTAAAGTACCATTGGGAAACCCCTTCCCACTGAACCAGGGGCAACACTCCCGACTCTGTGGAGCCCAGCATGGCCATACACAGCTCTTCCTTCCTCTGAAGGTAAACAAAAACAAATGGCCCTTCCCAAAGAGAAGGGAACAAAGAGGGGCATTTTTTCTCCCCTGTTACCTTCCCCTTTGTTTTATTTAAATTGTATATGTATTTTTAAGTTATGGTGTATATTTAATGTTGTGGAACACTCCAAGCACCAACTAACAAGGGCCACTATATAAATAAGATGATTATGATTATTTTGCCAGGTATCACTGTTGGAAAACGCTCAGTGCCCCACACTTCCAATGTTACAAGATGGCTGCCTAAGAGACAACATCCTTAGGCACTGGCTTTTCAGCAGCTGCCCACGGACAAGCACCTGAAGCATCCACCTGAAGCATCTGCACTGCATACACAAAAAGCAGGGGTATGTGGATCAGCTGGTGCCTCATAAGGTAATGAAAATGTTGGTACCATGAAAGTGTAATAGGTCAATATTTTATGTATTGACTTTTCTGCTGTTCTCATCATCCACAGTGCCTGCAATTCCTAAAACTTTATTTTGGTAGGGCTGTGCATTTGGGTTTTGACAAAACACAAACAAACATAAACACCCTTTTCAGCATAAACATTCAGTATTCTAAATATAAACATTGGGGCTGTGCATTTGTGTTTCAAGGGAATCCAAAATTTCCTGGGAAATGTAGTATTCAAGAGCTCGAACTGCACTTCAAAAATTGAAGCACATATCCAGCTTTTTGCTGGGCTACTCTCCGACTATCAGTTTAGCTGCCTGCTTGGAGAGCCTGTAGTGACTCCATCGCACTTGCAGGGGTCGCCACTGTAGTCTCCACTCTCCAGAACTGGAGCCAAGCCCAGCCTAGCAGACGCCAACCAAAGGGAAATGGTGATACCTTGGAAGCATAATTCTCCTTTCTACCAAGTCAGAAACCCCTCCCTGCAAACTAATTCTCCCTGTTCAATTGGTAGCAGACTTAGCAGCAGTTTTAACTACATTTACCTGTCCTTATGGGTTTGTCAAACTGGCAGAGCCTCACGGTATTTGTGCACCAAAATAACCCACACATAGGGATCTGCATTCTCCATATTGGTGGCAATGAGGGAAATGCATTAGGGATAAAGATACAATTGCAAATACAAATAAACACAAATCCAAAAACCACAAATATAGGTGCAAATACTTAACTCTGTTCACAGCCCTAATTGTTGGCCTTAATTCTGTCTGGAAATCTCTCTCCTACATTCTTATGGCATATGAATCTAGTATGTGTCAGGACCCACAGGTCCTCAGCTTCTGACAGAATCCATTCTGGATGCATAGGTTCAGGATAATGGTCATGCTGGAGTGAGCTCAGGATCAGGGTCCAAGCAAGGTATAGAACAGATCAAAGTCTGGGAAAACCCAAAGCAAAATCAGGATAAAGTGGAGGATGGATGGTGATGAAATGATTTTCTCAGCTTACTGCTGCTTCAAAATAAGCCTTTACCTGGCAGACAGCCAATCAGGAAGCTGGGATCAGGGCAAGGGCCAAGACTAGAGCAAGAGCCAATTGGGAATGCTAAGGGGTGTGCTCTAGCTAGCACAGCAACAACAACCCTATGTGAAAGAGCCTAGGCAGACCCACAGACTGGCAGTGAATCTGTGGAGCTAGCCAATGCCACCAGGGTCCCAAGAACAGGGCTAGCCTTAGAATTTGCAGGGCCACGTAAAAATCAAATGTGGGGTTTTTAGTGGCCCCTCTCAATTGTGGCCACCCTCCACAGGGCCTTAAAAGTGATTGTGTCAGGGGCTCTGCTGGGAGGGTGTTTTCACCTGCAGTGCCCTGGTGGAAACAGGGGGACATTGTGGGGCCCCTGGAAAGAGCAACGCCTGGAGCAGTCACCCTGGGTTGCCTTGTGGTAAGGTCAGCCCTGCCCAAGAATGCCAGTCTGAGGCCTACTTCCTTACAGTAGGTCAGCATAACCCATCAGAATGGCATTTAAACCAGGGATGGTAAGAGTAGCTACTGTGGTGTTGGAATAATTGGTTCTGGCTGTGTTTGAAAATTTGGGCATCTGAGATCATTTGCAAAATTAATGGTATTCTTGCAGCAGATTGTGTTGCATTATTGTGTTGGCTTCAGAGGAGTTGTGTCTGACACTGGGACTACTCCTATCTTTTTTCCCCCTCTGACTAATACGCTTGGCTGTTCATTTAATTTTTTCTTGCTCCCTTCCAGGGTGTTCTTACATGGCAATGACTTTCCCCTTATTACATCAAACACACCCTGGAACCAAAGATTTGAACTAATGAAACACTGGGGCTGGCTCTGCTTAGAATAAGCATTTATCAAAATGAAAATGTCACATGGACTACTGTCAAAATTGATGAATAAATACATACACCAGTGAGCAAAACTGAGCCAACCTATATCAGGGATAAACAAATACCAGTCTTCTTTTGATGTTTTTTCACTAGAGATGAAACTGGTAATAAAATTAGTACCTGTGGATAATGCCCGCATTTTTGCTCACCCCCTCGGGCACCCAACGGGTTACTGGAGGAACAATCAGGTGCCCAATGCCCGAAAATGTGAACATTACCCAGAGAAATTGACAAGCCCAGTGGTCCAACCCAGGGTTTGTCAGTTTGGTTTTAAACACCCATCGGCTGGGTTCTGCAATGGTCCTGGCTGGGCCTGTCACTTTCAAAGCCAGATGACACATTGAAGCAGCCTGTCAGGTCCCATTTGGCCACTGATGGTGCTGTACTGGCCAGGTTGGTTTGGCATCCCGATTCATGGGGGGTGCTCGAATCTTCTGGTAGTCAGTTGCACCTCTATTTTCCACAATGTATGAGGAGCGGGGTTTACATCAATTCCATAGAATCCATCCACAAAATTTTAAAAAGCTCCAAGGTAAGTAAGGTGACTTCAAGTAAGTCACCAAGGTAAGTAAGGTGGCTCCAAGGTAAGTAAGGTGACTCCAAGGTTAGTAAGGTGACTTCATATAGAAAGAAGTTTTATGCCAGTGAGTCCCAAAATTACATCTAGGTGACCCTGTTTTGATTCTTACATGTAATTCCATGACACTAGACAGCAACAAATACACACTAAGTATATCAAACATCAATTGCATCATGACCAGGGCCCCGATTCTTCCGCGGAATTTTTTTTAAAATTCCGCGGGAGTCAGGGGCCAATTCTGCGCCTCGGCGCGATTTACCATGCGGGGGGGGCTTGGCTTGCCTCCTCCTCCCCCCGCACTGGTAAAACCTCAGGGCTTCCCCTCCCCAGCTGCCGGGGCTTGCCCTCCCCAGCTGCTGGGGCATGCTTGACTCCCCCCCCCAAAAACCCCCCAAAGGAATTGCCTTACCAGGGACGGCAGCAGCAGCTGCTCCGTCCAGCGCGCTCGTACTTCCTGCTTGTACCCGACGGGGCCTCCCAGGGCAACGCAGCCGGATGATGTCATTTGGCTGCGTCGCCCTGAGAGGCCCCGTCGGGAGGGGCCAGGAAGTACGAGCAGGAAGTACGAGCGCGCTGGATGGAGCAGCTTCTGCTGCCGTCCCTGGTAAGCTAATTAATTATCTAAAGGGGGTGCCTCCCCCCCCTGGCAACTGGGGAGGGGAAGCCCCGAGGGTTTTTTCATTCCCCTCCCCTCATGGAATCTCCTGCCCCGTGTCCCCGCAGTGCAGGCTGGAAATTCTGCGCTGGGGTAAGCGGGGCAGGAGAT
>QEPC01013498.1:10579654-10589696 GCA_003113815.1 Sphenodon punctatus | reverse complement strand
GCCATTTTGTTGCACACGGCCTCCCCTTTCCTTGTGCTTCGCCGAGGGAGGTAATATTTATCAATTGTAGAGTCTGCTTCTCTTTTTTTTTCTAGGCTCATTCCTTTTTGCAGGTTTTCCCTTTACTTTAGGTTATTTTATTTTTCCTCAGTTGTGTTTTTTCCCCCTATTTTGGCATCGGGTCCAGCAGGAGCACAGCCACGCACGTCCTAATGCTTGCACATGCCCAGACAGCTGCTCTTGTCCATTCTCTATAATGAATTTGGCTGTATGCTACAGTGCTGCTGGATCTGTAAATAAACGACTGGGTGGGGAAGAGGTGCCTGGTATGACATGGTATGGTTTTTCCTGTCCAGCCCATATGGCCAGTGCTTGGGGATGGGGGTTACATTTACCTTTACCATACCATGCAAGTTTTTAAAAAATAATAATAATTGGGTGCCATATTGCTTCTAGTTCTGCCTGCTGCTTGGTTGGCATTTGGCACAAGGCCAGAAGGATCTCTCTCTGCCTGACTCCACTTCCCCTTGCCTGGTCTGTTCAAGTTACCAGTGCCACAGTACCAATGCCATGCCATGCCAAGAGGGTGTCCCGGGGCATGTGTGTGTGTGTGTGTGTGTGTGTGAATGTCTGGTTTCTTAATTTTGTGACTGCTGGGACCTGGGCTTGCTGGCTTTTGGTGGGATTTACTTCTTCATGTAGGTGCAGACTGTTTTGTGGGGTTGTATGTGTTGTCTAGGCTGTGACATGGCACAACAGTCACCAACTGTAAAATGTAACTTCTACTGTTCTGCCAACTGCTGGCACCATGAGGTCGGACTGGGATCTCTGCCTGACTCCACTTCCCTTTGCATGGTCTCTTCAAGTCACCAGTGTCACAGTACCAATGTCATGCCAGGAGGGTGCCCCTGAGGGTGTGTGTGTGTGTGTAAATGTCTGGGTCAATTTTTTGACTGCTGGGACCTGGGCTTGCTGGCTTTTGGTGGGATTTATTTCTCCATGCAGTTGGGTACACTACTGTTGCGGTTTTTTGGATTTCTGCACGCATTTGCAGTTTTGTGAGGTTTTCTTCTATAGCGATTGTTCCACTCTTGCTAGCCTGCTTTTCTGGGTAGTGCTTTGGCTGTGGGTTCAAGAACTTTGCAACAACATTCTGAAGTTTCTGATGTTTTCTGAAAATTTCAAAGGTCCAGAATTCCAAGTCCAAATTCCGAAACTTCAGAAGCAGTGCCGAAGGGCAGCTGAGTACTTGGACCGATAACTGGAACTTCAGTATTTGGCCAGAGTACTCAGAAGTACTATTCGACACAGTCCTAGTCCAAGGTAGATATAAAACAAGTAGTAGATATATTATTCAGTGGTATTAATTGCATTTTTCAGTATCCTTCAGAATACCTAAATAATACCCATAAACAAAGGAATATTCTCACAGTTGAGTTTTTTTGTTTTTTCCCCCCACCAATCTGGTTATTTTACTTTAATGGCTTGGAGGTGGGGGTGGTAGGGAGGGAGTTGGTTTTTAGTAGGGATGCACCAAATAGGTCATCTGAGTACTTGACTCCTGAAGTTCTAAGTACCCGATCTGAGTACTCGGCAAATTTTGGAACTTTGTCTGAGGACACGGAATTCGGAACTCAGAACTCTGGACCTCAGAAATCCCCGGAACTCAGAACTTCAGAACTCTTTCCTTTAATGATTTTAAAGTGCATCCATTTTATTTATTTATTATATTTTTACCTCGCCCCTCTCACAAGCAGCACAGGGTAGCTTACAATAATAAAACATAGAAAACACAATTTTAATATAAAAATAATATAAAACATATATAACAGTAACAATCTAAAACCAATGCAACTACTGACTTGTGCTAAATCCCCACCCCCTAACCCGTCACACCCTCCCCCGCCAAATGCTGAACGGAAGAGCCAGGTCTTATAACTTATAAATCATTATGCCAACCAAGCAGTGCCCAGAAAAGCAGGCTAGCAAGAGTGGGACAATTGCTCAAGAAGACAAAACCAGAGAAGTGTAACTGGGGGCAGAAATCCCCCCCAAAACCAGCCCAGCAGACATAGCAACAGCAGCCACAAGAAAGAAACCAGAAATTCACCAAAACACACACAGAGTCTTCAGTGTGCCTGCCCAGCGCCCACATATGCAAGGCAAGCCTCTTCCCTGGCTCACACCATATTATTTTAACCAGAAAGAAAGTATATCTCCCCTGTGTCCCAGTGGTCAGTCACATCTTGGCAAAGTTAAACCCACAAAGTACAGTCACAGTGCCCAAAAAAAAGCACAGCAAAATGATCCCTCTCTAGTCTCTAGGGTGCTGCCAACTTGCCAACAGGCAGTGCAAGCAGCAGCAGAACCCACATTTTAAGTATATTTACTGATGACAGCCCCTGGCATTGTCCCTAGTATATGGACAGCCCAGGACAGGAGAAGTGGAGCTAGGCAGAGATCCCTCTGACCTCCATGGTGCCAAGCAGCAGCAGTGTTGCACCCATGATTTATTTTTTTAAAATCACGGCATGGTGGAAACAACCTCTGCCCCTCAACATTGCCCCATGGACAGGCACCCCTCCCCCCTTAAGCCAATTATTTAAAGATCAGCAGGGTTGCACACACAGTCAAATTCAATAGAGAATAGAAAATGGCTGTACAGCCACTTTTATTTTGCCCATGCCAGCCAATCAAAACTTGCCATCTGGCTTATTCATCACTCAACTGTTCCCTCCTAAGTCATAAAACTAGGGAGTCAAACGTCTGGATCACTCCAGTCACTTGTGAAATGGCAACAGCACTCAATGGAGGCTTCCAAAGTTTTCCAGGGACCAGCCTTGGTACTCTGAACTTCAGAACAGAGAACCTGAATTCCCAGTGGATTCCGAAGTTTTCCAAAGGCCAAGCTCTAGTTTTTAGGCCCTTTCTACATTTCTTTTATGTCACTTTTGACAAGTGTGCATGTGCAATTATAGAAATATTGCCAGACTAATGTAATCAAAATACTGAAATTATTGAAAAAAATTAATGAAATAACTGACCCAAAGAACCGCAAAACCTGAAACAAAATAAGCAAAGTGAAAATATTCAATGCAATGAAAATAAGTAGTTAATACCAAACAATGCTGACATTTTTGGTTCCAGTAGGAATAATTTGACAAGTTTGCTCATTTTTTGTTTGTTTTAATATTCATTTGAGCTCTAGTTGTGGACCAAAGTTTGGGAATGTCTGTCTTGTGTGATCTGATTGTGTGTGTGTTACTTCCCTCTTAATAACTTTTGATCCCGCAGGCCAGTTTCAGCCAAAATTGAAACAGAGGATGATTTCAGACATTACGGGCACCTGGTTCACCACAGTGGATTCCAGGTGGGGGTGAACTAAACAACCACCCCCTGAGGTCAGTAAAAGCCCTGAACAGACATGACAGTACCGGAACCACAGCAGGGAATTGGGCTGGCAGATCACGGGCCAGGACAGTGCAACCGACGTTATGCCAATTCCCGGCCATGGTCAAAACACCCACAAGCCACCAGGCAGGGGCGGGACACAGACATGCTCAGGCAGCAGGTGCACCCAACCGCACGCCCACAGACACCAGCATCGCAATGAGAGGCCTGGACAGCCAGCGGCGGGTCCCCAGGCCACCCAGGCCATCACTGGGCCAGCATAACCATCTCCCAACCGATGGGGCCCCATTACCATGGAGCGGGACAGGGCATCCGCCTGCTGGATGCACCTCTCATTCGCAGGGAGTGGTACCACGACTACACCAAGCAGCTGCACCTCCTTACCACGGAGCAGCACCTGGGTGCCCACCTGTGGGTTTTCCTGGCCTGGAGAGCTGCATGGACCCGCAGGGCCCACCATGGGTGCAGGAGAGCCCTTGCCCGGCTCAGGGTGCAGAGGGTCTCTGTGGCAGACCGGCAGGCTGTGAGTTGGGGCCGAACCCGGCCTGCGGCGATCCGTGAGGCAGCCGGGTGCCTCCAATGGGGGAGGAAGACCATGCACCAGGCAGCTCTGCTCGCTATGCCCATTGACAGGTGGATATGGGTCGCTGAGTGGGTACAGGGTTGGTGGGCCAGGGCACTGGCCCAGTGGGACGAGGTAGCCTGGAAGGTTCACTTTAGGACGGACAAGCTCACCTTGCTCTAGCTCGCTGAGCTCCTTATGTCCTGGCTTGAGCGACAGCATACCCCCATGAGAACCCTCATCCCCATGGTTCAGTGGGTGGTTATAGGAGTCTGGGCCCTAGCAATGCCCGACTCCTGCCGGTCCATCTCTCAGCACTTCAGGGTTGGCCTGAGCACCGTTGCCTGTATCCTCCGGGATGTCTGCGAGGCTGTGGAGGGCGTGGTCCTGGGACAAAATGATCCAGCTGGTGGATCAGGGGGCCGTGATGGCAGATTTCATGACCGGAGGCTTCCTCAACTGCCTGGGTGCCATGGACGGCACACACATTGAGATCCACCACACTCCGCAGGGGAGGCTGCTGAGTATGTAAACAAGAACGGGTAGCACTCACTGCAGCTGCAGGTGGTTGTGGATCACCAGGGCTGGTTCACAGACATCTTCACGGGCAACTCCGGCTGCAGTCATGATGCCCGGATCATGACCATCTCCCTCTTCTATGCCTGGATGTTTCGGGGGGACTTTGCAGACATGGGGATGACCTAGATCGTGGGGGTACTGATACCCCCCTGTATCCTGGGCGACCCTGCCTATCCCCTCACCCGGTGGCTAATGAAGGTGTATCCAGTCGCATGCAACCCTGCAGAGGTGCTATACAATACTCGCCTGTGCTCCAGCAGGACCGTGATGGAGCGAGCCTTTGGAGAGCGCTGGAGGAGCCTTGCTGGCCAGCTGGACTAAACCGTGGACACCTTGGCCCTGGTGATCGGTGCCTGCTGTGTGCTGCACAATGTGTGCGAGACTGAGGGGGCAGCCCTGGAATATCCTGAGCCCAACCGGCCCCCCGGCCCGGTGCCCCTGTATGTGAAAGCCGACAACCCGAGGGAGTACCATTATGCCAAGCGCATCAGGGACGCCCTGGCGAAGCATATAAGCCAGGAGGCCGAGGTGTGAGGGCTGCAACAACCCAGCCCACCCCCGGGGGTTCCCTGGCCAAGCCCCTACATGGGAGCCGGTCCGATACCCCACCCCCCCACCCCTGTTGCCCAATAATGGGCACAGGAGGCAGTATAGTGCAACCACAATTAATTTCACCCACGTGTACATGTGTACCTGACCCCTCTCCCTGCCCTCCCCCTTCCACCCCTTCCCCCATCCCCCATGTTTCCTGGGATGCCCCCTTGAGCGCCCAGTGTTCGCTACAGAGCTCTGTGATCTCCCCTCCCCCCCACTGTCTGTGTCCCCAGCAGTGTCCTAGGCTGCCTCCTGGGCCAGCAGGGGGGGTTGCAGTTGGGGGATGGCCTTCCCTGGACCCAGGGGGCCCCCCTGAGCGACTTTACCCTCTGGAGGGCAGGGGGGACAGGGAGGTGGATGCACAGCCCCTGTGGGCATGGGGGCAGCTGAGGTGGTTGGGAATGGAGTGGTGATGCCAAGGGGCCTGGCATGGGGCCCTGGGCAGGCAGGGTGCCTGGAGGGGCAGCTGCCATCACATAGGTACACAAGGTGCCCACGTGCAGGAGCAAGGAAGTCCCAATATCATGGGACCTGTCCATTTTGGCAGAGTGCTCCCGCACCATCCCTGTGATGGCCTGCTCCAGCTGCCTGAGTGCTTCCACCTGCCTTCTGTGCTCCTGGTGCTCCCACCTCTGCTTCAGGCGCACCTCAGCCTGGAGCCTCATGTCCCGTGCCTCCGCCTGCTCCAGGGACCGCTCAATGGCTGCCTCCATCTGGTCCATGGTCGCTATCATCCTCTCCCCCTGTTCCACCGAGGTCCAGATGATATCCTCCACCTGGTCCTCCCTCCACCGGCGGACCCATGCCTGATGCTCCCTCATGCGCTTTGCTGGGGCACAGCCCCTGGTGACAGTGGCTTTTGGGGTTGCCCTGTAGGGTAAAGGAAGGTGAGTCACCTGCCACCCCAGTAGCCCACCCTCGGCCCTGGCATGGGACCAGGGCTCCATGGCCCCCCAGGCATGTCACCCGGCCCCTTCGCCACAGCCCCTCCCACTGACTCTGAGTGTCCTGGAACCCCCTCCTGGCACCCCAGTGGGCCCCCCCACCAGGACCATGTGCCTCACCTGGTTCCTCCACCTGCTGGCGGGCTCCTCGGTGCCAGCCTGCTCACCCACCTGGGTCTGGTGCTGGGGTGTTCTGTGCCCTGTGGGTGAAGGGTTGGGTTGTTGGTGTTCGGGTGGGCGGGGCCTGGGCCCCCTTCCCACCTTGCTTGTGGGGGATGGGGCTGGCCCTGGCCCCTTCACCCTTGGCCCCTGGACCTGTGGGCCCGGTCCCTCTCCCCTCCAGGTCACCTTCTTACCCTCAATGTCGGTCTCCGATCCTTCCGAGGCTGGCCCCTCCATGTGGGAATGCTCCCCCTGGGACCACTGGCTGAGGGTGATGAGGGTGCCAGCCTCAGACTCCACCTGTCCTGCCTGGGGGTGGGTGCTCTCCAGGCTGCTGTCCAGGGGGGGCTGCAGGTGCCGGAGGTCCCGGGGCGTTCATCCCAGGGGTCTGGGGTCCTGGAGTTTGTGTCTACCAGGGGGGCAGCTAGGGGAGGGGGTACCTTGGCCCATTCCCTGCCCTGGACCACTCTGCTCCCCACGAGCTGTGGGGCAACTATCGACCCCTTCATGTGCAGAGTTCGATCCAGGGCACGGTAGAAGGGGGTGGTCCGGGATCCATGTCCGGACGACCTATTGTTATCCCTTATGGCCTTGTACCCCCTCTTCAGCTCCTTGGCCTTGGAGCGGCACTGTGCCATGGTCCAATGGTGCCCCGCCACCTCCATTTCCAGCACTATGTCCTGGTAGACATGCTCATTCCGCTGGTTGAGCGCGAGCTCCAACTGGTCCTCCAGGGTCCCCCAGATCCATATGAAGTCCCGGGTCTCCTGCAGCCCCCACTGGCCCCCTCTGTGGTAGAGCTTCCTCCCTCATCTCCCCTGTGGGTCCTCCTCCTCCTTCGCCGCCTCTTCCATTTCCGGCACTATGTCCTGGTAGACGTGCTTGATCCGCTGGTTTTGCGCAAGCTCCAACTGGTACTCCAGTGTCCCCCAGATCTGTATGAAGTCCTGGGTCTCCTGCAGCCCCCACTGGCCCCCTCTGTGGTAGGACTTCCTCCCTCATCTCCCCTGTGGGTCCTCCTCCTCCTCCTCCTCCTCCTGGGCCGGTGTCCTCCGGGGGCTCATCCACTCGGGCCCGTTTGTGTATCTGCAGGATGCAGGGGAGGGAGGGTTATGGTTGGGTGTGGTTCTGGCCCCTCTCACAGGCCACACCCTTTCCCCCCCACTGGATGCCCCTGTGCCCCCTGTTCCCCTCCCCTTGGTTCCCCGTACCCATTTCTGGGGTGTCTCCTTCCCCGGTCTGGCTACTGTCCCTGGAGCATCCTGTCCTGGCTGCTGTGGGTGTTGTCCCTCCACCTCCTCCATCCTCAGCATGACCCCTGCCTCCCCCTCCTCTGCCTGCACTTCCTCCACCATTGCCCCTGCCTCCTCCTCCTCCCCCCTTGCTCTCTCTCCCGCCGCTCTCTTCTGCCTCCCTCCTTGCTCCATCCCGCCACACTTCCCTGTTGCAGGTTTCCCTTTAAATCTCCCTCCGGTGGCTCTGTTGTTGCTGGTTGCCTGGCAGTGACGCTGTGTGCTTTGTTCCTGGCTGGGAATCATTTTTTTAAAAATCCGGCCAGTGATTGCCATCCAGACGTTTCTTTTTGTTGTTTCCCAGTGGGAATGTCTTTGACCATGCTTTCGGAGATTGTCCGGTGGGGAGCCCCAGAAGCATGGTTGAAATTGACCCCATGTGGGTATTGACCATGGTGAACATCTGGTGGCTACCAAACAGATGTTCAGGGCGCTTTGACCCCGCCGCTGGATTGTCCGTGGTTCACTGTGGTTGAACGTGATCTCGTAATGTCTGAAAATACCCAGAGACACAAGGAGAACAAACAGTTTAAGAACAAGTTGTGCACCTGGTAGAGGGGGAAATATGCACTACCTCCCAGAAAGCCAGAAATTTCCACTGACTTACAGTGGGGCTGATTCCATGCCCTGTGTGCTCAATCTGCATGCACATCCATTGGGAGTACATTGTGCTGTTTGGAACCGGTGCAGAACCTATTCAGGACCCGCATGGATCCCATGGGGAAGGGATTTGGGATTGTGGCCATTGGGTATTATCCCTCCTTTTAGGAAATGAGGCTGGATTAGTTGGGGAGCTTGCTTTACAGAACTACTTGTTTTTGGATTACTCTTATTAATATATTATTTGAATCTTTATCCACCAGTATAAAAACAAAGAAAATACAATCAAGGTAGCATTCTGCTCATTGTACAGCATGAATAATTGTGTTCCTGCTAAAGTGAACATATTTTAGTAACTGGCAAAGTCGAATCACAAACCACTCCACCAGAACAAGCTCCACTGAAGTACATGAAGGTTATATCAGTTAAGCACTTTGAAGATCGGAACATGAATGAGTGGTTCACACTCACTTGGAAGGTACACTTCGTGTGAGGTTCTTCCAACATGTGTCCTGCTGTACACAGTCAAGAGAAGTGCATGGCTAACTCTCTGATGAACTGGCTTCATGTATCCTTGCCTGGGCAATGTGTGTGAGCAGCTGCCACTGTTATGAGAAATAACCATCGTTTCAGGAACCAAAAGTCTGTCAATCTTGGAAGACAGGAAGCTGCACTGCAGGGAACAGACCATCAGGGAGCCAGGTGAAGTCATCAACACATTGAGCTCTGGCTACCATTGTGCTAATTATATTATGCTTAAACAAAGTAGCTTAATTGTTAAGGACAAACCTTAACAAATGTAGCAATTCAGCCAGAGAGAAAGCAGACCTAGCTGCCATTCCTCCTATTCTTTCCTCCTCTCATTATAAAGTGAGGGTGTTTTCAGACATGACGCTAACCCCAGTTTAACCACACTTGAAAATTTCTTATGCATGTTGCAGGGCTGTATTGGTGACCTATGCAACCCTGAAACGTGCAAAAGAAATGTTCAAGTGTGGTTAAACTGGGGTTAGTGTCATGTCTGAAAACACCCTTAGAAAGCAGTTTTCAATTATCTAAAAAACAAGATGAACAAGGAAGAATGGGTTTAAATTGCAGCCATGTAGTTTTCAGTTAGATTTAGCAAAAACCTTTTAGAACTGTCAGAACTTATGGGAAATAGAATAAGTTGTCAAGCTGGTTGTGGAACCCTCTTTGGATGTTTTAAAAAAACCATCAGGCAAACTTATGTTTACAATGCTGTAGGAAGAGGATATGCTACCGTGTAGCAGGGTTGGGGGGGACTAGATGACCCGTGATCCCACTTCCAGCCCTTCAGTTTGATGATTCTAGGATTCCAGAGCTCCCACTTCTTTAATAGTCATTGAGAATTTTTGATGGAGAACTTGCCTCCTTTGAAAGGGATCTGCTGTACCACAGACTGGCAGCAATCCATGGATAAGTGTTTGGTGGCTCCCCCAATCATAGCCTCTCAATGGCAAGCAACTAAGACATAGCTATGATATGGGACTGGGGCAGTGAAAACTGATGCCATGAATTGATTTAGTTTCCCTATAATGGCCTTATTTTCCCTGAGTGTCACTTTTTATCCCGGTGTCATCTTATGGCCCAAATGACTCTCTAGCAGACATCCTGCTTGCCCCCACACTGATGGGAGAAGGCACGGATACACGATTCAGGTGGCAAGGTTGGCACATTTTTATTTAAACCAAATACTAGGGGTGAGACGCCAGGGGAAATACCGGATACCGTGGTGGGACCCCAGGCCCATTACCGGCTACCGGATTTACCGGTTACCGGTTCTACGAAAACCGGATTCCCGGATTAAATCCGGTATGCCGGTACCGGATTTATTTCATTGGTTTCAATGGGGCGCTGTGTCCCCATTGAAACCAATG
>QEPC01013498.1:10545676-10579274 GCA_003113815.1 Sphenodon punctatus | reverse complement strand
CCCGCCGCCGCCGGAGCTCCCAAAGGTAAGCGGCAAGCGCACTGTAGGGGTGATCCCTGGGTGGGGTGGGGGTGTTAAACCACCCCCCCAGGGATCGAGTCATACTTACCGGCGGCTGCGGGGACGCCGCGGCCGCTGGTGCTGGGGGGTGGGCTCGCCTCGCCTCGCCTCTGGGTCTTACTCTGTTCTTTTTGAAAACAAAAATCCAGGCTGGGCAGGGTGGGTGGGGGGTGTCCCCCCTTCCACCCGCGTAGCCTGGACTCGGGGAGGGTTTTTTTTTTTTTAAACTTTTGGGCTGGGGCTTTAAGTTTTTTTACATTGCAGCCATTTTTAAATGGCTGCAATGTAAAAAAATCTGGTACCCCGAAATCCGGTACCGGATCCGGATTACCGGGTCGAATCTGATAATGCCGGTACGCCCGTTACCGGCATTATCGGATACCGGATTCTACCGGTTTCCCACCCCTAGTATTTACTGGTATTGGATCTCACGATACCAGATTTATTGGTATTGGAATACCAGATTTTTAACAATGCTGATTTTACCAGTTTTCTTACATTGTGACCATTGTTAAATGGGGCGATGTAAAAAGTTCAGTAAAGCCAGCAATGTTAAAAATCTGGTATTCTGATACCGGTAAAGTATCATTATAGGATTAATCCAATACCGATCTTTATTGGTTTTATCGGATTAATCCAATACCAATAGTCCCACCCCTTACCAAATACCATCAGTGTGGATCGACTATGTTTATGTAAATAGGTCCAGGACCATTACAGATCACCCATCCCTGCTTACCTCCATAAGATGTGTGGGGTGGGGTTTCATACTAAGGACCTTCACAGAGGTCATATCCCTATGAAGGGAGTAGGTCCCCACCCAAACCATGGATTGCCAATATTGCACTAGTCACTCAGAGATGATCCCATTCTGCCTGAGGCCTGATGAGGGACAAAAAAGAGGTGACTTATCTATCTCCTTAAATTAACTTCCCTTTACCACCTTCTTTGTACAGAACCTCTGCCAAATTAAGACAATGAATTGCTGAAACCAACTTAAAAGCACCCCCATTTGCTCAGTTAGATACTGTGGGTGATGGCACTGAAGGGAATAAATACATAAATAAATTAAATAAAATTTTTTTAAAAGCAACAGCTGCTCAGCCTATCAGTGCTGGGTGAAAAAATCCTTCCCAGCTCCAAAATGAAAGAGGCAACCAGCCAAGCCCATAGTGCCAGTCTAAGAGGGAGGATAGGTGGGTAATTTCCAGTTCCAGGAAGGCAAAATCCAGGTAGTCATGGAACCTAAGCTGCCTTCCAAGTGAGCCTTCACCATAAGGCCAGGAAGGGCTAATCTTCATAGACCCACCCACCTACAGCCGTAACTTATCACCCATCCCCACCCCAGGCCTTTGCCTCCTGACATGCATTGGGGTGCACTACACATGCTTTCTTCCTCAGACCTGGCAGGCAGGGCAAACTCAATTCCTTCCCAGCCCATAAGGGCTAGGGGGGTAGACAGTTTGATGTACTTCAAAATAATTTTACTGTTAGAGTTTGCATTTTTGGCAAGTTGTTCTTCAAATTCCCGTTTGGTCTGCCTTATTAAGGATTTTACATCTAACTTGCCAGTGCTTATACTCACTTCTATTTCACCAATTTTGACTACGTTTTCATTTTTAAAGGATGACTTTTTGGTTCAAATGACCTCTTTGACATCAGCATTTAGCCACGCTAGCAAATGCTGGACCTCTAGCTACAATCATCATCCTCATCATCATAAATTTTATTTATACAGCACCCCTCTGCCAGATGGTGCTCAGAGTGCTTTACAATATTTAAAACACAATAAAATACCATATATAAAATCAGTTTAAATAAAGCAATTTAAAGGGGGAAGGTTAAAAGGGGAAGAAAAACCCATGAAGGCGAATGAACAGTGGATCCTCTAAAAGCAACTAGAAAACAAAAAAGTTCTCAGGTGCTTTTTGAAGGTGAAGAGGGAAGAACTAAGACAAACATATGGAGATAGAGATTTCCACAATGAGGAGCCCGTTACAGCAAAGGCCCACCGGAAGGTGTGATGGTAGGTTCTCCAAATAGCAGGTGGCATCTGGGAGCAGATAGCCAGTAGGATGAGATTTCCAGGAGCAGGTCTCAGATGCTGTCAGGGCTACTGAAATAAATTTAATCTGAGCCTATAAAATGGTGTTTTTAAATAGTCTCTGTGCCTCTTACAGACTATTTTGACTTTACTATGGAATATACAATTATTTTTTTTAAAGAAAAAAACCATGGTGAACTCAGGGACCACCTCGCCCTCCGCGCCCCAGAAAGGCTCCTGCGGTCTGCCGGGGGTGCCTTCTTGGAGGTCCCCCATGTTAAGCGGGGGGCCACAATGGAGAGGCCATTCTGAGTGGCTGGGCCGCGCCTTTGGAACTCCCTTCCGGAGGAAGCTTGCCTGGCCCCTAGCCTGTTGACATTCCGGCGAAGTTGCAAAACCTGGCTGTTCACCCAGGCCTTTGGGAGGGAGGGAGGGTAGGGTGAGGCATCTAGCTCCCCCACCTATTTTGTTTATTTTATACTGTTTATTATATGTATGACTTTAGCCCTGTCTTAATATTTTAATAGTATTATTATTATGAGTGTTTTAAATGGTTTTTATTGTATTTTTAAATTGTTGGAAGCTGCCCCGGGCTGCATGGCAGGAGGGGCAGGGTATAAATTTATTAAATAAATAAATAAATAATACAGCTCTAACAACTATACAGCATTGGTGCCATGCAGTAGTGAGCAAAATGCAAAGCTGTGAGAACAAATTAAAAAAAGGGGAAACCAGCAGTTGACCCTGTAAGTCAGGAGTTAGAAAAGAAAATTGGCATATTCTTTGAAATCGATCAGCAAGTAAAAACCTAACCTATGGGGAAAAAATTAAATTTAAAAAAACTTCAAACTTCTACAGTTTTAAACTTGGGGTCGTATGTGTGTAAAAGCTTACACTGAATGCGCATCCAGTTTTCTTCCTGGGGCCTGGGCATGCTTTGGGAGGCTGGTCCATCCTTGGAGCAGGCCTTGCTTCAACCCCTTTGTCTCTCCTGCATACCTCCTGCCACCCCAACCTCCTACATAATTCTGCTGCCACCTACCAAACACTGAACTCCTCCTCCCCCATACATGCACCCTGCACCCTGATAAGCAGGAGGAAAAAGGAAGAAGGAAGGATTAACCTCTGAGTCAGGTAATCTCACAGGTATGTGGGAACCCAACAAATTCCTCAAGAGATTCCCACATACCAGTGAGAGTGCACGGGGGTAGCCCTGCCCTGTTAGAGACTGGACATCCACTTGTACTTAAAAAATTAGATCTTTAGATAATAATAAGATCTTGTCATCTATTTTAACAAGAGTTTGTGAGCATGAATTGATACTTTTCATTGTAAGATTTTATATTTCTGTACCTGTTCATTTTCTGAGCAACTGGATTAATATATTCCTGCCTGTGCAATGTTTGGGAGCAGATGCCACTTCCTATGAGGAATACCCAGGATTTTACGAACCAAAGGTCTGTCCATCTTGGAAGACAGAAAGTTACGCTGCAGGGAACAGACTGTCAGCATGCTGGATGTAGGGGTGGGAATTCCGGTTCTCCCGAGATCCGATATTGCCGGTATTTGGGTGTATTGGCTTAATCCGATAAATCCGATATTTACCTGGACCGGCATACCTGATTTTTAACATTGGCAGTGGTACAGGATTTTTTACATTGCGGCCATTGAAGTCAATAGCCGCAATGTAAAAAATCTGGTACCACGGCCAATGTTAAAAATCCGGTATGCCGATAGTGGTAAATCTGGTACCAGGGAGATCCGATACTGGTACATCCGGTATCTGCTATTCTCCCCAGTGTCCCACCCCTAGGAATGACTAAAAATATCAGGTTCTGTTTTTCCTTAAATTCCACAACTTTGTTTTAAATTTGTGCTTTCATTTATTTACTTAAATTAATTTTAATGTATTAATTAATTTTAATAAAGAACATTATGCTTCAGTTTACTAAACCCATCTCTGAGACCTTCATGTAAATGATATCAGACCTGTTGCTTTACAGTAAGCCTGGAAAACCATAGTTTAGGTCTTGAAATTAAATGATTATGCATAATTAATTATAAATATATTTTACATGACAACACACAGTATGTGGGTTTGTGACACTTGTCAATTTAAAGAATGCTATCTGGATGTGCCCTAATTGATATATAAGAGTTTCCTAAAAGTAGAGGGTGGTAGGGGTGTGCATGTCATTTTCGTTATTACAACGATAACAAAAAATGACAACTGAGAATAAAGATAATGATAATGAAAATGACAACCAAGAATACCAATTAAAGAAAAAACAAAAACACAAAAATGTCGTTATCATTGTCATTATTAGTGCTGTGCTGTGACACAGCACTAATAATTTTGGGGGGGAAAATGTGGAGAGGGGTGGAAGGAACAGACAACTTGGAGCCCTAAACAGGGTTGAACTCTTGAACTGTGCCTGTGCTGGGAGGGACGAGCAGCTCAGCAGTATCTGATGGATGTATCGCTGGCCAATGAGCAGCGCAAGCAGGCCCCAGCGGTCTCATGACACTCTGATTGCTCAATGTCTGCTGCCTCCCACAACCAATCAAGGGGGCTCTGGGGGAGGGCACTGCAACCCTTTATAATGGGAGGGACAGGCTTTTTCTCTCTGTTCTGTGAGAGCTCTGCTTGTCAGGTTGCATTTACAGACCTGTGGTACTTGCAGACAAAAAATCCTCCCTAGCCCTCATTGCATTACCAATACCTTTCCTTCCTCATACTACCTTCCTCATTTTACCTTCTCCCTTTCCCTGCCCTTCTCCCCCCCGTACGTTATATATAGATAGGTAGTGCAGATTAGATATAGCTATACATTATAGACATATATAGAATAGTTATATAGATAATTGATTAGATAATGGATAGCTTTCCTTTTCCCTTCCCCCATCTCCTTAGATTTAGATAGATATTAGTTATCAATAACGATATTGATACCAGTACCAAAAATAAAATCCTTGCTTGAAACGATGAACAATAAACGATAAATGATAAACAACTGTTGTTAATAATAACAAAAATAACATTTAAAAATAATGAAAACAAAAATAAATAATGAAATGACACGGGGGCCTGGTGCACGCCCATAGTAGGTGGTCTGACAGACAGACGGGTGGTATGCACAAATTGCGCAGACAGAGGAGAATTAAAGCTACACAAACCTGTATTTTTTCTAGACTGGGTCAGATTCATGTTTGAATTTGGCCTGTGTAGATCAGTAACATGATTCAGAACATTTCCAGTACTCCTGTGGATTTGTAGCATATATTATATGCCTTTGACCATGGAAAATCATACCATCAGAAGGAGTATAATCTAAGCAAACACTGCCATCTAACTCCCAGCAATTATGCTTTGCTTTCTTCAGAATGCCATCAACTTCAATTGATTTTGCTTCATTCTAGAGAAAGGCAAATTGCACACAGTCTGTAATAAACTTCAGCATTGAGTCTGAATTGTTTGTTGTGCTAAAGAAATAACTGCAAGGTGCAAGCTTCTTTCCAGCATATGGAAATGCCATTTTAGGGTGAATCAGCAAAATACGATAGGCAAGATGTGCCATGTCATTTTGCCACCCTACCCAACTCTGATTAGGTCCCAGCTGGGAGTTCTGTGATCATTTGGGGCACTTCATTTTAAGAAGCACGTAGAAAAATTGGAGAGGGTGCAGAAGAGAACAACAAAGATGATAAAGGTCTTGGAACACAAATCATATGAAGAGAGGCTGAAGGACATGGTTATGATCAGCTTGGAGAAAAGATGACTAACGGGGAATATGATAACAGTCTACAAATATCTGGAAGGCTGTCTTAGAGGAGATGGAGAATAATTTTTCACTCTTGCTATGAAGAGTAGGAATGGGTACAAGCTGCAGGAAGGGAAATTTAGAGATTTACCTCAGGGGAAAATATCCTAAGTGTAAGGAGAGTCAGGCAACAAGAGAATGGGCTACACAGAGAAGTTGTGCTTGTGAATACTCCATCATTTAATGTTTTTTAAAAAGAGGCTGGATGAGCACATATCTGGTATGATCTAGGTCTGGCAAATCCTGCACCATGGAGGTGGGCTGCATTCAATGACTGTGATAGGATTGGAGCTACTCTGCCCCACTCCAGGGCAGTCGTGCAGAAGTATATAAATTGGATATAACAGCTTCACTGTACTCAGTACTAGTCAGGCTTTGGCTGTAGCACCATGGTCAGTTCTCAGTACAGCACTTAAGGAAATGCACTTCTACATTGGAAGATGCTCAGAAAAGAAGAACGCTGAAGCATTTGAAAAATAAAAGAGCATTTGAAGGAACCAGGCAGGCAGGCATGTTGAATCTTAAACAAAAAGAAGATTAGGAGCAGGGGGAAACATACCAGTCTCCAAAATATATGACACTTGCTATGAAGTTGGTGTGATGGCCTGCTATGGCTGGGTTTCCTAAAAATAAAATATTCCCTAAAAACTTTTGTAAAATTTTGGGAATTTAATAGAGTCACTCAATTATGACCTGGCATGTACTTCTCCGAAGCAACAAAAGGGGTGCAGTCAGAGCAGCTGCCCAGGCCTGATCCCTGCACTGCCCTGTGGTGGCCAATTGGCCCCACCACACTGCGGGGTCACCGTAGGGAGCCAGGCATATGAGCAGCTGTTGCGGGGGATGGAGGAGGGCATGTGTTACTTACACACACACACACCACTTGACAGCTGATAGGGAAGGAGATCCTGGGAAGAGCATGCACCCTCTTCCCAGGCTCCCCCTCCCCACATCAGCTGTCATTTAAGTGGATCAGGGAAGAGGGGGACCTTGGAAGAGCACAGGCTTACCTCCCCACTATCCACTCAACTGACAGCTGATGGGGAGACCCCAGGGGAGCCATGTGCACCCTTCTCCCCACCCTGACAAACAGCTGATCGGGGGAGGGGTCCAAGAGGAGCAGGCAGAGGAGCTCCTCTAGACTGCCCTGCTACCAATCAGATGTTTGCAGCTTCCTGCAGCTTGTAGTGTTAACAGTTTACTTCAACAAACAGACCCTCCCCCCTCTTGGGTGGGAGGCAGGTCCACCCATTCCGTCCCAACTACCCAGCCCTGGGACCCTTACAACAGGATATTTCTTCCCTTCACAATCCCAGTACAACTCAATACAATTGCAATTACAACTTAACATATTTCCTAGGGTGTTTCCTTTTATAACCCAAGGCTTCCTGTTGCCTTTAAGTCTTACCTGGCCATGGCCATGGTTCCCCTCCTCCTTCAAAGAGGCTAAATAATTTCAAAAGTCTTCCTCCTGGCTTATTTTCACCATAACTCCTGCTAGCTTTTAGGGCCAATTTCTTATCCTGTAGTTAGCTACCTTCAGCTTTTCATTTCTTCTCCAATGATCACTACAGCTTGCAGTGTTGTCCAATTTCTACAGCACTTTACTCATCCAGTTTCCAGCCTTTTACAGCTTGAACTACTTATCAATTAGCCTGCTGGTTACAGTTTTGTCCAACATTAAACTGCTAGTTGCTACCACAAGCTTCTACAACTTCCCACTGCCTGGAGTTTGGGGTGTGAGGCTTGTCAGTCTTTTGTAACACCCCTTCCTGAGATCCTCCAGACACTGTCAGGTCATGCAAGTCACCAGACTTCTTTATTGCTTTCTCCCAGGGATTTTACTGTCGTTTTTCTAAATTTTCCCCCTTGTTTGACTCTTCTGAAGCCTCATAATTTGCTATAATCCCCTTTGGTCTTTAACTAGAGCTTCTACTGCTCTTTCCTTCTTTGTCAAAGCTTCCTCAAGTTTATCTTTTCCTTTCCAGATTTTTTCCTGTTCTCTAAGTCACTCTGTCTTTTTTCTTTTTAACTCTGGCTGCTTTTAGACGAACGGATGTCCGTTGCACGACCCGCTCGCTCAATATTTGAAATCCCATGACACGAGATTACACATGACACCCGGCGGGGATCATGCACATAGAAGGAGGTCTCACATTCTTTGCCAACCGTGAATTAAATACCTCGATTGTGAGGTATTTAATTAGCTATCGGCAAAGAATGCATGACCACCTTCTATGCACATGATTCCCGCCGGACGTCACATGTAATCTCGCATCGTGGGATTTTGAAATATTGTGCAAGTGGGTCGTGCAACAGCGACCCGCTTGTCTAAAAGGGGCCTCTGACTTAAGGGTCAAATTCTTACTCCTTATTCTTTCTGTGAGTACTTTCAGACGATACGGGGCCCTTTGGCCCCGTACCGGCACCACCGGCTTCGTTCCCCGCCGGGGTCACCCCGTCACGGCCCAACAGACGTGCCGGGGGGATCCCGGCGGGGAAAGTGGGAGGGGCCGCGCGGCGCAACGTGCGGCCGCACGGCCCCGCCCCCTCCACGCACCCCGCCGCCCGCCCTCCGAGGAGACGGGCGGGCGGCGGGGCCAATGCGGCCGCCGCGTCCAGCCGACCGTGCCACGTGGCCAGACGTTACTTTTCGTTGGCCACGGCCCAGGGTCCATTTGACCAAACTTCCCGGGACCTTCCCCCGGCTAGCCCGGGAAGCGTGGTTCAAACGAACCCCATGTGCCGATTGACCGTGGTCAACATCTGGCGGCCGCCAAACAGACGTATGGGACACAGTGACCCCAGGTGGGTATTCACCGTGGTTCACCGTATCAACGTCACGTCTGAAGACACCCTGTGTCTCCTTTACTTATATCAGTTTTCTTTCCCTCTATCAGAGTCTGTGTACTTCTTGTCTCTTTGTCAGGGAGGTTCTTAAGACAGTCTCTTATTATCCTTCTCAATTTTTCTAAGGTTTATAAATTTAAACCTGTCTGCATCCCTTTCTCTGTTACCCCAGGTATGACCACTTGTCTTGACTGAGCTTCTTGCTCAACACCATGTCTTTCCTTTCTTTTCTCTTTCCAGGGTTTTTCTTCTTTTTCTCTAGGTCTTTTTTTCTCCTGCAGGCAATCTCTCTTCAGATGCCCCTCTTTATTACAATTCCAGAAGATCCTTCTCTTTACTGCCTCTTTGATCTGTACCCTCTTTTCCTACCTGTTACTGCACAGGTGGTCATAATTACATATCTACAATCTTCTGTGCAATTTTATGGCTTATCCTGTCTGTCTCTTTCACTAGGACAGCCTCTTTTCCTCTTGGCCTTCTTAGGGCATTCCATACTCACATGCCCTGGGGCTTGACAAGCCCAGCACCTCCTCCCTTGTAACCTTTTCCTTCAAGGGGTTCAGCTTTAACTTCACTTGTGGCTTTCTGTCTAGGGCTCCTTTTTCTTTCTTCTAAGAAACAGCTCTCAAAAGGAAACCTCCCAGGGGACGGACTGAGCATGTGTGCTGAGTAGCTGCACAGGGAAACAGCTCCGCTCGGCCCGATCACTCACAAAGATAAAAAAGCAGCTTTCCGGCTTAAAAGTAGAAAAAAAAGTGTTCCCTCATGAGTGGGAGGACCAGGAGGCATTCACAACCAAAAAAGAATGAGATAAGAGGTACAATCCAGGCCTTTTGCAAGGCTCAGAGCAGCGCTCCATGAGGCCCCGGGAGGAGGGGAACAGAATGGCGGCATCAGCATTAACTTAAAGCCCTGAGCGGGAGAGAGTTGAGGAAGAGGATGCATCTTCCCAGATAGCTAACCTGACTGAACTGATAAAATGTCAGCATGAGAGCTCTCAAATGGACAGAGATACTATAAAGGAGGGATTAACAAAGGTGATCTCAGTTACAGAAACCCTGAATAGGAAATTTGATACCTTCGCAAAAAGGGTGACTGAATTGGAGACCAGGCTGGGTCAACAGGAAGACTATGCTTCCAGAAGGGATGAAAAGATAAAGGGCATGGATCAGAATGTGAATATGCTGGTTAGTAAAATTGAAGATTTAGAGAATTGCAGCAGAAGATGTAATATTAAAATAGTGGGGGTGACAGAACAGAAAGAGACCACGAATATCAGAACTTTAGTGTTGGAAATTCTCACAAAGGTATTCCCTCGCAACCCTGAATTGCATAATATAGAGATTGAGCGTGCACACAGGGCGCTCCGTGCAAAACTTAAAGAAGGGGAGCCCCCACGAGCCATCATTTTCACGTCTTAGGTATCTAGACAAGGAGGCTATCTTAACTGCTACAAGAAAAGACAGAGAACTTAAATTTGAAGAAAAGCAAATTCTGTTCTATCCAGACCTTTACAGAGAAACATTAAACAAGAGAAAGCAATGGAGAGTTCATCTTAACCTCTTCTACAAGAATGGCATTAGAGCACGTCTGTTGTTCCCAGCGAAATTTTCTTTCTACTATCAAGACAGACTCAGAGTTTTCATGCATGTGTCACAATTGAAGGCGTATATGGAAAAGTTCATGGCTGACCTGGCTTGGACAAACACTCTGACCTGAACAGGAAAGTTGCTAGTGCTAGTGTATTAGGTTTGATAGAGTTCAGCAGTGAGCAGGCATATCTGATAAAATAAGAGGTTAATATTTCATGTTTTAATTTATGCTCACTACCTACTGAGTTACAAGAGGGGACTATTGCCTAGTTGACTGCAGGGTATAATAGATATTGGTTCTATGAATGCTCAAAGTTGTATAGTAGGCAGTCAAAGTTGTTAAAATAAGGTAGCTATTATCAAATGTTTTAAATCCTGTCTATCTCTCATTTGGTCACAAGAGGGCACTGGGGCCTACTGATGTAAAAGTTGACAAGGCAATGATACCATGAATGTTAAGATTAACAAGTGTATGAAACCATGAGGCCACTAATAGGACAGGTAGCCAATACTTAAAGATGCTTAAGGAAAAATAGATCGGGCAGGGTGGATGCATAGTACCATTAGTCTCTGACGCCCTGCAGGGACTCTGCATCAGAGCTAAAACTGTTGTTTGTTGTGTGTATTGTTAGTATTTGTCTTAATTTGTATAATTTCTCTCTGCATCAGAGCTAAAACTGTTGTTTGTTGTGTGTATTGTTAGTATTTGTCTTAATTTGTATAATTTCTCTCGATATACAGTGATGAAGATGTGGGATGGAAAGGCAATAAGACTGGGACAAGGTAATGGGCTGCGAGGGATGGCCAATCAGGATGAGGTAGGATGTGGAGGGAGAGGAAACTACAAAGACAAGGGGCCTGCTTATGAACATCTTGATAGGAGAGTGAGTGGAAGACAGAGTTGTTGTTATATAGAAGACAGGTATCAAAATGAAATTAAATGTAAAAATTGAAGAATTTAGTTTGGGCACATTAAATGTTAAAGGACTCATTAAGCCCATAAAAAGATGCAAATTATGGCAGTTTGTAGACCAAAAAATAATTGAGATAATGGCGGTGTAGGAGGCTCATCTGCTGAGTAAAGATAACTTCAGGATCAAAAATAAAAAATATAATAAAATCTATTTTGCTAATGCACACTGTAAAAATGTCGGTGTCCTGATTGCATTCGTCAATACTATTAAATTTTCCTGCCATAGGAGAATAGCAGATAAAGAAGGTAGATATATTGTCTTAGTTGGGGAGATACAGAAACAAATATATACACTGGTCTGTGTATACGCGCCCAATAAGAATACCCTGACATATTTTAGGAAAATTGTACCGATCATAAAGCAAGAAAAGAAAGGTAAAATGATAATATGTGGGGATTTTAATACCCCTTATCGACACTGGATAAATCCAACCCGGCAAAAATAAAAAAATACCAATTGAGAATAATGAGACTAATAGAAGAGGAAGGATGGGTGAGCGTCTGGCGCACTAAGCATCCAACACAAAGAGATTACTCCTTCTACTCTAATAAGCATTTAACATATTCTCTAAGCGACCACATAGTTATAGAAAAAAGAACCTACCAAGCAGATTTTAAGTGCCAGATACTGAAGAACATGTTCACAGACGACAGTGCAGTGTGACTTAAAATGTGCCAAAATTCAGTTACTAAAGACACACACACATGTTGGATTCTCAACAAATCAGTTTTAACGCATCCACAAATTAAGGAACAAATTAAGAAAGATCTGATGGAGTACTTTAGTAATAATATGCAGGGTAATGTCTCCCATTGGTGGTGTGGGACGTGATGAAGGCAGTCATCAGGTGATCATATATCTCAGCTGCTGCACATAAATGGAGGGAAAAAAATAAAGAAATTAGAGTTGCAACTAAAACTATCTGCCCTACAAAAGATACAAAAGTCAAAACCAACACAGAAAAGAGGGAAGAAAATAGGAGAACTGAGGGGAATGATAGATGCTATGAATACAGAGCATATAATTGGTAAACTGCAATACACTAAACAATTCTATTTTGAAAGAGCAAACAAGGCAGATAAAACGCTAGCTTGGATGGTTAAAAAACAGAGGGGAAAAAATCATATCTCGCACATCAGAGATAAATCAGGACATACTAACCTGACGGGGGCCAAATTAAATGAGAGGTTTGATCAGTTTTATGCAGATCTTTACCAATCCACCCAACCATCTGAAAAAGTTATACAGGAATTTTTAGGGAAATTAAATATCCCGCAATTAGAGGATGTGCAAAGGTCTTACCTGAATGCTCCAATAACAGAAGAGGAAATAGCGGGAACAATAAAGAATCTGCCATCAAATAAAGCCCCAGGACCGGATGGGTACCCCACAGAATTTTATAAAATCTATAATAAGGAAATAACCCCGGCCTTGGAGTCTGTGTTGAGAATGTTTATATCGCAAAGAAGCTTAGTTCCATCTTTTTACGAGGCCAATATCACACTATGCCCTAAAGGTGGAAAAAATTTAGAAGAATGTGCAGGATATCGCCCCATATCCTTACTCAATACAAACTTGAAGATCTTTACTAAAATTCTGACGGACAGGCTGCAAATGTGTACTAAAGATCTGATCTCACCAGATCAAACGGAGTTCACAGGGGGCAGGATGGGAATTGATAATGTTAGGAAGGTTACTAATGTGCTGTACAAGATAACACAAGACAAAACACCGGCGGCAATAATCCCCCTAGATGAGGAGAAAGCTTTTGACCGTCTGGAATATTTATTTCTAATCAAAACAATGGAGCATATGGGCTTTATAGGGAATTTTCTGCAATAAGTCAAACTGTTACATAAATGCCCCACCTCCAGGTTAATAGTGAATGGGGACTTAACAAATAAATTTGCTCTCCAGAGAGGCACTCGACAGGGTTGTCCACTATCTCCGCTTCTCTTTGATATAGGATTGGAACCGTTAAGCACTTGCTATAAAACAAAACCCACAGATCTCAGGTGTCCAATTTGGGAAACAACAGGTTAAAATCTCTCTGTACACGGATGATACCATGCTGTTTCTGACCAATTTACAACAATCTACTCCTACTGTATTGATCATGTTGGAACAGTTTGGTTAGCTGTCTGGCTATAAGGTCAATAGAGCTAAATCCCAAATGTTTCTACTTAATGAGAAGGGGATTCCTAAATCAGAAATGGAACATATTACCCCATTCCAAATAAATAATGCATCCCTAAAATACTTTGGAATAAACCTTTCAAAAAACATTGCAAATTTATACAAATTTAATTACTTACCTTTGCTAGAAGAGGCCAAGAGATTCAAAGAAACATGGGTGGCAGTAAACTGCTCCTGGATGGGAAAAATAAAATTGATTAGAATGATACTATTACCAAAATTGCTATATACTATAATAGCACTCCCTATCCAAGTCCCAGGAGATTTCTTTAATAAGCTTAACAAAATTATCAATAACATGATATGGAATAAGAACAAACCAAGGGTTAGATGTTCTATTATGTTAACATCAACAGAAAAAGGTGGTCTTAATGTTCCAAATTTTAAATTCTATTACTGGGCATCTGTATTGAGAGGTGTAAAAATGTGGTACGAGGATAGAAGGGAGCCTGCCTGGGTGAAGCTGGAAAAACAAATTGCGCAGATTACTAAGTTCAGACCCTATTTAATGGAAGAATCCCCTCCTAAAATGCCAATAAAAAATAAAACATTGCACTCGTTCATTGATACCGCAACTAGAATCTGGAAAATGTGCCAATATAAAGCTGACATTACCCAGGGTAGGTCTCCATTCAAGCCAGTGCTTTGTGGGGCTCTCTCCCTGAGCGGTAGGGAGAAGGCAATCTTGGAGAGGTGGGAAAAAAGGGCCTGAGGCAAGTCAGGCATTTTTATGTGAATGAGGATATATTAACTAGAGATATGTTACAGACGCAATGTGGGGAAAGAATTGATGGGTACACTAAATTACATAGTTACTTAATGCATCCAATAAATAAGCCAGACTTTATAAGGAAACCACATCCCATAGAGTCAGCTATGTTCAACAATACTCAGCAAAGAAAAATTATTTCCAGGCTCTACCAGATCATCAGAAATTTATTCCACCTCCCAGATACAGGATACATCTCTATGGAGTGAGGAATTAAACCTCCTGATTACAAACAAGCGTATGATCAAAATATGGACCCATATACCGAAATGTGCTGGCTCCCTGATGGTTCGAGAGCCACAAATAAAATTGGTTCACAGATTCTACCTAACTCCGCAGAGGCTCCATCAGGTAAACAGGGGTTACAGTAATTTGTGCTGGTGGGACTGTGGTCAGATAGGTACTTACTTGCACCACTGGTGGGACTGTCTAGTAATAAATAATTTTTGGTCAAAAGTATGGGGGAAAATAGAGATGCATACTGGAACAATGATACCTTGTACGCCACAGTTAGCATTGGGTTATTTCAGATGTTATGGGGCTCGTTGGCCCCGTAACGAAATCACCCAATTCATTCCCCGCCAGGATCACCCCGTCACGCCGTATCAGACGTGCCGGGGGGATCCCGGCGGGGAATCTGGGAGGGGGAGGGACCATGCCGCCGCCCGCCATCTGGGGAGACAGGCGGGCAGCGGGGCCAATGCGGCCGCCGCGTCGGGCCAAATTCGCCACGGCCTGGGATCCCGCCGGTGATCCTGGGCCATGGCGCCTGGCCAGACGTTACATTTTTTAGGTCCCCGCTGGGGATCTCTTGGACCATGCTTCCCGGGACATTCCCCCCGCTAGCCCGGGAAGCGTGGTTCAAATTGACCCCATGTGGGTACTGACCGTGGCAAACATCTGGCAGCCGCCAAACAGACGTTCGAGACACAGTGACCACAGGTGGGTATTCACCGTGGTTCACTGTGATCTCGTAAGTCTGAAAATACCCATTGTTGGGGCTGTGGCCCAAAGAACTGGAGAAACACTCCAAAGCTCCCACCGGGAGGGTTATGATCTTGGCTGGCAGCCATCCATTCGAGTCTGAAAAAGTGGAAAATGCCAGGGGGTCCAGCTATCCAAGACTGGATAAAAAGACTTTGGCACGTATTAACAATGGAAAGGATTTCTGCAGGTCTACAGGATACATTGGAGAAGTTTTCTGAAATTAGGACTCCAACTTGGAACTTACTTGTGGAACATATAGACATGGATAAGACAAAACATTTCGTAACCTTAAATCAATATGAAGATTGCATCTGACTATCCTTAATGGTGGAAGTTTTTATATGCAAGAGAAACGTCTTTTTATTTCTTTATCCTTCAATATTGTTTGTACTATTGTTTAGATGGTGCAGGTATATGGATGTAAGAGCAGCAAAGTGTAGCTGCCAAGAACACTGTGTGTATTCTGTATATATGTTTCCTTATATATTTTTTCTTATCTGTATTTTTTTTATTTCAATTTAACAATACAAATTTTAAAAAAAGAAGAAAAAAACGGAAACCTCCCTTCTAAGAATCCCAATAGCCCACAGTTCCCACACTTAACAGTACTTTCAAGGGTTTTCACATCTCTTGATCATTCAGTTACTTTGCCCCACAGTTCATATAACCTTTCCTTCTCTACATCCAGAGTCTTTGCCTTCTTTTGACCTTGCCATTAGGGATGTGCGAACGCGGTTCGGAAGTTCAGAGTTCAGACCGAACTCGGTCTGTTCGGATTACTGAACCGAACTTCTGAACTGAACCCGAACAACTGAACCCGAACCCACCGAACTGATCTCGCACCGAACTACAAATCTACGGAGCAGTTCATTCGTATTCGGCTAGGTTCGGTTGAGTGCAGGCGGGAAAAACGTGACTTAAGGCTCAGGAGCAGACTTCCTGCTACTGGGGTGGGTGAGTGGGTGGAGAGGCTTGGAGAAGCAGCCAGCCTGCCCAATCACCTTTCCTTTTCGACTGAACAATGGCTGCACAGTCTGCGATTAGCCAGGGACTAGGCTGCACAGAGCCAGTCGGGCCTTGCGGTAAGGCGGGAGCAGCAAGTAACAAAACTCTTTGCCCTGCCCCCCTTCCAACACCTTCTGAGCTAGCCACTGATCCTGTCAGCAGGCGTTTTCAGAAAGCTCCCTGACTCACAGCAGTTTGCTTCCCTCATCCATTCCCAATCCTCCTCCCATTTCACCCATCCAACAGATTTACATCCCTATTATCATTTAGTTAGATTATATTAGATAGATTTAGCAGTAATTTTTATTTTTTATGCCTCCCTGTGTTCTATCTCCCTACCCTCCATTGAATCCATTCCTTTCCCTCTCCCTCCATATTCCATATTCCATCCCTCATTCCCTTCCCCTGGTTTTTGATTTATTAGAATAGGATTGGATTGATTTAGGTTTTATTTCAGTTTCTGTACCCCTCCCTGTGTTGTTTTGAGTTGTCTGTGCCCCCCCATCCCTGTTTAACATTGTGTGTTATATTGTGTATATAGCAAAATTCCAGCAGTATCGGATACCGGGGGAACCAAAATTCCCACCCCTACAAACTATAATCCTACATAACAACTACTATAATCTCTCTATTGCTCTATCTATCTATCTCTGTATGTATATATATACATATATATACATACAGAGAGAGAGAAAGAGAGAGAGAGAGAGATTATAGTAGTTGTTAGGTAGGATTATAGTTAGTAGGGGTGGGAATTTTGGTTCCCCCGGTATCTGATACTGCCAGAATTTTGCTGTACTGGCAGTATCGGATTAATCCGGTAATTGGGGGTACCGGTACCGGTTCCCCATGCTGGATATTTTTACATTGCGGCCATTGAAATGAATGGCACAATGTAAAAGAAACGAAACCAAAAAACCCCACTTTCCCTCCCCTGTTTAGGCTGCGCAGGTGGGAGGGAGGACACCCCCATGCACCCTGCCAGCCTGGATTTAATTTTTTTTTTTTTTTACCCAAAGTCCCTGCTAGTGCGGGCTCCGGGCGGCCGCTGCTGCGGCAGCAACAAGCTGGACCCCGCACCAGCAGGTACTAGGGTGATCCCTGGGGTGGGGGGTGGTTTAACACACACACCACCCCAGGGATCACCCTACCCCCCCCACCCAGGGATTACCTACCTTTTGTGCTCTGGGCGGTGGTGGCGACTGAAGCACGATGGTCCGGTGGCTTCAGCACTGGCTGGCTTCAGCACTTTACTAGGCCTTCCGGGGAACTTCCGGGTTTCCCTGGGTGGGAGGGTAGGGTGATCCCTGGGGTGTGGGGGTGTTAAACCACCCCCACCCCAGGGATCACCCTAGTACCTGCTGGTGCAGGCTCCAGGTCATCCCCGCCAGCACGGCGGCAGCCCGGAGGCCGCACTAGCAGGGCCTTTGGGTAAAAAAAATTTTTTAATCCAGGCTGGGCAGGGTGGGTGGGGTGTGTCCCCCCTTCCACTCATGCAGTCTTGGAGGGGAAGGGGGGAGGTATTGTTTTTTTTCCCCATTGATTTCAATGGGGACAGTTCCCCATTGAAATCAATGGAAAAATACCAGTACAGGTATACCGGTTCTTATCCGGTAAACCGGTATCCGGTAAAACCGGTATCCGGTAAAATCGGTATCCGGTTTTTTGCCTGAAGTCCCATACCTAGCTATTAGTATTACAGTTAAGTCAGCTTAGTTTAATAGAGATATAGTGATCTAGTTTTAGAGTGTATTTTTTATATTCCATTATTTAGTTCCATAGGTTTTATAATAGTTATTAGATAGTTAAATAGCAGTTAAATTTAGTGTAGGATAGATAGATAGATAGATAGATAGATAGATAGATAGATAGATAGATAGATAGATAGATAGATAGATAGATAGAATATTTGATAAATTTGTAAAAGAAAATAAAAAATATACATTTAATATACTTGTGTGTGGTTTGGAGAAATGGAGAAGGGAGTTATGAGAGGCCGAGGCCGCTCTTCTGCCTGTAAGGCAGCCAATGAGGCAGGTGGCAGGGGCCGTGCCATCAGAGTGCCAGCAGTGGGCAGAAGCAGCAGCCCAAACACATTCCCACGCCCCAAGATGCGAAGGCCTGGTGATGTTGGGTCTCGTTCTCCCAGCACTAAGGGCCAGGGAATTGGACGTTGCCTTCTGGCAGTCAAAGAGTCTGTGGTGGCTGTGTTATCTGCAGCAGCAGGCAATTCAGGAAACAATGTATCCCAGCAGGGTCCAGCATTGTCCCCCAACTCCCCCATTGTTGAGAGCCTGGGTACAGGCAGGGCCCGATCCCCGGGCACTGGCAGCAGGGAGAGTAACAGCAGCAGCAGCAGCAGCTATACAGGGCAGGGGGAGAGTTCTGCTTAGAGTGTGAGCAGCATGGGGAGTCCAACAGCCTCTGTCACTCTGTTTGTGGATGGGGACAGCGATGCAGAGAATTCTGTGGAGGAGGTCTCTGTATCTGGTGCTTCTGAGGTGATGGCTGGCCCTCAACGAGCTGTGTCACCAGTGACACCATGTCCTGCTCCTCCCAGGAGTGCGTCATCCGGTGCAGGCCAGAAGGCAGAAGAGGCTAAGAAATCATGGGTCTGGGAGCATTTTAAGGTGGTTCAGGCAGATGATCCCCAGGAGGTGAGGTGCAGTTTGTGCAGAAAGGTGGTGAAGCGAGGGCAGGTGCTCACCAACCTAGGGACATCCGCCATGTCCAGGCATCTAAAAACGTGCCACAGTGCGGCTCTGCTAAGCGGGCAGGCTGGGTCAGTGGACGCAAGTGGGTTCCCAATCCAAGCGGCTACTCGTCCTCCATCGGGCAACCGTCCCACTGCAGCAACTGCCTCTAGCAGCCGGAGCAGTATAGCTGCTAGGGGAGAGCAGCAGGAGCAGCAGCAGAAGCAGAAGCATCAGCCTAAAATGGAGGAGCTGGGGTGGGGGCAGCTTGCAAGGCCATCAGCAGCTGGAGAGCGGTGTGGCTTTCAAGAGAAAGCCATGGGCCTGTTGGGCAAGATGATCGCCGTCGATGGCCAGCACTTCTCAATTGTTGGGGACACGGGGTGATTCCAGTTCAACACAGTGAATCCTACCCTGGTGTGAACTGATTCACCGCAGGCTGTTGTGACACATGCAGCCCCAATAGATGTGACAGGATTGTGACCACCACCCGGGGGCAATCAGAGAGAACATGGACTGGGGGAACACAACAGACATGTAGTGGAGACGTGGACCACAGTTCGACCCCCAGAATGCACCGCGGCTGGGGTCAATTCCTTCCACCACAGCTGCGGGTTTTTGTTCAGAAGTTACTTTTCATTCACCCCTGGTGTGGTGACCATTCACCACACTCTGGACTTCCTCCCACCCCGACCTCACGAAGCATAGTTAGCTTCACCCTGGGCCGTGTTTGACTGTGGTGAACATCTGGATGCGAGCAAACAGACATGCACGGCACTTTCACACACACACCCGCATTTGACTGAGGTTGACTGTGGTGGACATTCACCATGTCACGTCTGAAATCACCCAGGGTTTAAGCGGCTGATGGGGCTCCTGGCCCCCCAATTTAAGATGCCATGCTGCACCACCCTCAGCCGTACGGTGGTGCCAGGCCTGTACAGGGTGTTGAAGGAAAGTGTGAAGGAGCCGCTGGCACTGGCAGGGACTGGGGGTGCCACTGTCCATTTTACAACTGACCTGTGGTCCAGCCGGAACACCCGACACACTTACCTGGTGGTGATGGCGCACTGGTGGACGTACCCAGGGTTGGCATTGGACAGTGGCAGGAGGGGTCCTGAAGCAGGGTATAGGTGAGCCCTGCTTCAGGCGGAAGTCATGGACTACCCCCCACATCTCTAAGAACCTTGAGGCAGCCCTGAATGCCGTGGTGGGGGAGTGGGTTACGCTGTTCACCCCGGGGTGTGTGGTGACTGATAATGCATCCAATATAGTGAGGACTGTCCATGATGTGAAATTTATCAGCATCCCTTGCATAGAACACACCCTCCAACTGGTGGTCACGGACGCTCTAGGCTTAGGGGAGAAAGGGATTGGGGCAGGCACCCTTAGCTCCCTGATAGAGTGGGGGAGGAAGCTGTCGGGGTTCTTTAACAGCAGCGTTAAGGGCAGCGAAATCCTCCTGGCCAAGCAGTCTGAGCAAGGCTCCCCAGGACATCTGCTGGTGCAGGACATGTCCACGAGGTGGAATTCCACCTTCCTGATGCTTGAGCAGCTTGTGGAACAGAAAGGTGCCCTGCATCAGGTGGAATTGGACATGGACAGGGGGGCACCTCCAGGCTTCAATGGGCCAGAATGGGAGATCCTGGCAGACGGTCATAGTTCTCAGACCGTTCCATGAGGTGAGAGAGACCATCAGCTCCTCTACAGTCACCATAAGCCAGGTGACCCCTCTGGTTCAGTGTCTCCATGGGAGTCTGGAGGAGATCATGATGCAGGGGGAGGATTGTGGCCCTAGGGGCAAGAAGCTGGGAACTGAGGCGGTTGGGCTGGCACAGAAGCTTAAGATAGGCCTAACGGCGAGGTTTGACAAGCTTCTGCAATGGGGGGAATATGTTGTTGGAACAATGCTGAACACCAGGGTCAAGGCAGCGTCGCACACAAGTCATCCCACTATGCCATGTGGAAGGATGATTTTGTGGGTAGGGTCCGGAAGGCAGAGCGGGCTCTGGAATGTTCATGGTGCCAGCAACAGAAGCAGAAGAACGCCCCAGGGGTTGGTGGGACTGGGAGCAGCCGTCCCTCTCAGCCAGCGGCGTCTATCTCTGCCCCCAGCCCAAGCAGTAGCAGCAACACCAGCTGCAACAGGATTAGCAGCAGCAGCACCCCTACTGCCAGCAGTTCCTCTGCACGGTCCACAAAGAGCAGGGACTGACAGCATGGTTGAGGGCAGTGGGGGCTGTGGTGCCCAGGGACAGCTATGAGAGGAAGTATGACGGTGCCTCAGCAGCAGTTGATACCTACCTGGACAAGGAGCTGTGCATCTATCCCAGCAGCGATCCCTTGGCTTACTGGGCTGGCAAGACCAACGTGTGGCCGGCCCTGTCCAAAGTGGCCAGGGGATTATTGTCATGCCCACCAATCAGTGTCTCCAGCAAGCGGGTGTTCACTGTGGCGGGGTACATTTGCTTCCCGCACAGCCTGAGACTGGGGGCCAAGTTGGTGGAGCAGTTGATCTTCTTGAAGGTCAACCTTCTGCTGCTGGGATTCCCCGAGCTGCCCCTGGACAAGGACTGATGGTGGAGTAGCACACACACCATCCCATGCCAGGGGCAGTCTTGGGATGGGGATCCTCATCAATAAGGGCTGCTGCTGCTGAGCTGAGGTGCTGTCCCTCCCTCCCACTGCTTCAGAGGCACCCTACCTGCCCCCCTCCCTCCCTCTCTCTCTCTCTCTCTCTCTCTCTCTCTCTCTCTCTCTTTCATATTACATGGCCTCGGCTGACCTATCTGACTGACTGCATGCTGCAGGGTGGCATTGGGAAACTGTAAGCCTGCAAGCTGGCCTCTGGCTAGTGGCTAGATGATCTCAGCCCACCTATCTAGTATCTGACTGGCTCTCTCACGTGCGCTGCACAGTCTTCACCATCCTATCTGAGTGCCCTGCCAACTTGGTGCCAAGGCCCCAGCCTGACTCCTCTACTGCCTCTCATACATTGCTGCCTGCCCGCCCGAACGCCCGACCGGGTTGCAAAGCTTGAAACCTGCCTCAGTCTTCCTGGCCTTCTGCTCATGCCACGCTGCCTGTCTGCCCGTCCGTCTGCACAGGTGGTCTAGATCAAAGTCTGCCTCAGTCTTCCTGGCCTTCTGCTCATGCCACGCTGCCTGCCTGACCAGGTGGTCTAGATCAAAGCCTGTCTTAATATGCCTGCCTTCTGCTCATGCCACGCTGCCTGCCTGCTCAACCAGGTTGTCAAGCTTGAACCCTGCCTCAGTCTGCATGCCTCTCATGCCATGCTTCCTGTCTGCTTACCTTGGCAACCCTGGGTGATGTGCACCACTGGTCTTGTAATCCAGCTGCTGCTGTCTGCTGGTCCATGGGTGCTCTGCCCTGGCCAATCCAAATGTGCCCATGCAATCCTGCTGCTGACGTCTGCTGCTGTATGGTAGTTATTCCCTGCCAAATCCTACCATCCTGGCTCCATGAGTGCTGCATACAGGCAAATCCTGCTGCTGCTGTCTCTCCTGTTCCACAGGTTCTTTGGCTGGTCAATCAAAGGTCTGCTACTGCTGAGGCTGCCAATGCTGCCTCTGCTGTCCGTGCCATGGGTTTTGTGCCCGGTCAATCCAATATATGCTGCTGATACTGCCAATGCTGCCTCTGCTTTCTGTGCCATGGGTTCTGTACCCAGTCAATCCAATGTCTGCTGCTGCTACTGCCAATGCTGCCTCTGCTTTCTGCACCATGGATTCTGTACCAGGTCAATCCAATGTCTGCTTCTGCTACTGACAATGCTGCCTCTGCTTTCTGTGCCATGGGTTCTGTGCCTGAGCAATCCAGTGTCTGCTGCTTCTGCCAATGCTGCCTCTGCTCTCTGTGCCATGGGTTCTGTCCCTGAGCAATCCAATGTCTTCTGCTTCTGCCAATGCTGCCTCTGCTGTCTGTGCCACTGGTTCTGATACTGGGCAATCCAATGTCTGCTGCTGCTTCCAATGCAGTCTCTGCTCTCTGTGCCATGGGTTCTGTGGCCGAGCAATCCAATGCTTGCTGCTTCTACCAATGCTGCCCCTGCTGTCTGTGACACTGGTTCTGCTACAGGGCAATCCAATGTCTGATGATGCTACTGCCAATGCTGCCTCTGCTGTCCATGCCATGAGTTCTATGCCCAGTCAATCCAATGTCTGTACCAGCTGTCATTGCTGCCTCTGGGAAATCCAATGTCTGCTGCCAATGCTGCCTCTGCTGTCTGTGCCATCGGGTCTGTGCCCTGGCAATCCAATATCTACTGATTCTTCCAATGCCACCTATGCTGTCTGTGCCACAGGTTCTGGGGCCCATCATTCCACTCACAGAGAGCCTTCATTCAACTGCACCAAGAAACAGCCACTCCGGCCCCAGGACCCAGTGACAGGGTTCTGGGGCCCGTCATTCCTTGCACAGAGAGCTGTCATTCCACTGCATCAAGTAACAGCCATTCTAGCCCCAGGACCCACCATCAGGGTGCTGGGGCCAAGTTACAGGCAGGGAGGACTGTCCAATATCTAGAAGCAGCCACTCTAGCCCCAGGACCTACCGACAGGGTTCTGGGGCCATCATTCCTCGCACAGAGAGCTGTCATTCCACCGCATCAAGTAACAGCCACTCCAGACCCAGAACCCACTGTCAGGGTGCTGGGGCCAAGTTACAGGCAGGGAGGACTGTCCAATATATAGAAGCTGCCACTCTAGCCCCAGGACCCACCGATAGGGTTCTGGGTCCGTCATTCCTCACACAGAGAGCTGTCATTCCATCGCATCAAGTAACAGCCACTCCAGCCCCAGGACCCGCCATCAGGCTTCTGTGGCCAAGAGACAGGCAGGGAGGGCTTTTCAATATCCAGGCCTGTATGTTGTCTGTGCCGGCCAAGGGGTCTGTATCCAGGAAACTCAATGGCTGCTGCTGCTCCCAATCATGCCATGTAGTCTGTCTGCGCAACCTGGCTGCCAAGCTCAAAACCTGCCCGATTACTGCTCATGTCATGCTGCCTGCCTGCCCACCCAGGTTGCCGTTGCCAGCTCAAGCTTGCCTCAGCACACATGCATTGTCTCTACCCCCAAATTACTGGGGAGTTTTACTTGCTTTTCTGTCTCACCTCAGTCTCTAGACCTCCTCTCATTTGCCGTCATTCTGTTCACAGAGATGACCCCCAGGCCTTGGCCTATACGCTGTCTGTGCCAAAGGTTTTGTACCATGACCACCAATGTCTGCTGCTTCCAGTGCCAATGCCCCCCAGGCCAGGCCTATATGCTGTCTGTGCCATGATGCCATGGCATCAAGAAACATGGCCAATGGCCCCCAGGCCTATATGCTGTCTGTGTCAAGGGTTATGTACCCTGGCAACCCACTGTCTGATGCTGCCAATGGCCCCCAGGCCTATATGCTGTCTGTGCCAAGGGTTCTGAATCCCAGGTTGCCACCAAGCTCAAAGCCTGCCTCAGCCTGCCTTCCTGCCTCTCATGCCATTGCCAAGGTGCCTCTCTGCCCACCCAGGTTTCTGCCAAGAGAGAGAGAGAAATAAGAGAGAGAGAGAAAGTCTCCCCACTGCTATAAGGACAGCCAGCCATGATCCCACCCATACTGTCACCTGCACTATATTGCCAGAGAGAGAGGGAGAGAGAAAGAGGTTCCCCACTCGAATGAGAGAGATGGGGTGGAGGGAAGGCCAGCTCAAGCTGTCAGCTGTCAGAACCCAGAACCAGGGAGAAGTACCATTTGTGCTCATGCACCCGATGCCCAAATCTAGCAGCAGTTCTGGGGCCTACATTACAGGCAGGAAGGGCCTTCCTTTTCCTTCAAGAATTAATTTTCCTTAAAGAATAAGAAGTAAATGCCTTTAGTTGTCAGTTATAAGGGCAGGAAGATATCTTGAAAGGTCATCTAGCTCATCTCCCTAAGCCACTCCAAAAAGCATTTACCTAACCAATATAAAATTTCCAAAAGTCTTCAAATGATCCACTGCCCACACATCCTTTTAACAGGTTTTTGTAACTTAAGTCCATTTCTTCATATTGTGCCCTCCATGAGAGCAGCTGATCTCTATCCTGTGTACAACCAATATTTTACATGTTTGTAAACTCTCTACTTTTCAGGTTCCTCAGATTTTTCACCCATTCCTGACCATCTCTCTTTTTAACTCCTCAAATAATGTTCTCTGAATCCTCTGCAGCTTGCTTATTTTGGGGGAGCCTTTTACTAGTTTAGTAGTTTCTAAATGGTATGCCCCCAAACTGGAAGTGGAGCCACAAAGAGGCTAAATTTTCCCCCTTATTAAAATATTGGTACAGATCAGCACCACAGAAAAACCTGATTTAACAAAACTATCACCTTCCAAAGATTAGACTGAATATAAATATAACGCGTGTATTTTCTCCCAAAGTAGTTTGTAGGTTTTGTTGTGTTTTTCTTTAAAGAAAGAATAATTTCAACACAAACTTAACTGAAAAGTAACCACAAAAAAGCAGTTCAACTACCACTGAATACATGAAACATGGGTAGAGGTCAGCAACCTAGGAAGGATTGCAGGTTTTTTTAAAAACAGGAACTACTTTAGATGTGTGATCATATTACAAACCTATTCTCTATTCCTGCATTTTAGAAATTGGGGGAGGGGGAGGGAGGTAAATGTAGAATTTCCGTAACTGAAGCATAACCCCCAAACTGGTTGAGATTTCCACCTATATCTAGGAAAAACTAGTTAAGTCTGCAACATAGAAGGAGTTGATTTTTAAACAGAGAGACTCTCTATTTTTCTAAAGGGGGTTGTGCAGAACACTCAAGCAATTTCCTGAGGCTGGAATTGTGTGGCTCGGTTACTCTGCAGGTGCTGTCTGGCCTGCTCTCCCCTTACGGGGTGGCAGGAATTGTTGCTACCCACTTTGCTTGTAAGGAATGGGGCAAGATTTGCTCCTTATGTTTTGGAATCGTATTCTCAGATACTGGGCTCTCAAAACTCCCAATACCCTCACAGCTGCCCAGATAACCCCATATCAGCCTCTCCCTCAGCACCCAGCCAGCCCTCACCCCACGATCACTCCACGTAAAATGGTTGAAGAACCCCTAAATGCCTTCTACTTATAAGCACCTCACACGCATGCGCATGGAGCGGGAAGGCAAAGGGAGGAAGAAATGGTCAATGAGTCCTAACCATCCCAGCACTTAGAACAGCAGGAAGGGAACACAGGAGGAATGGATTCTCTTGCCTCCATTTGTTGGAGGGTGGGGGTGTCTATCATCCTCCCTGGATCGATGCTGAAGCTTGGGCATGCCTGTCCTGACGGCATTGAGCTCCACTCTCGGCTAAGAAGCACTCTCCCCTTTGAGAGTGACAGTTCCACCCAAGCCTTTCTAGCGATATGAGATAAGTCCATGAAGGTATGAACGCAGGGTGACATGGTGATAATGATAAGAACCAGCACGAACAACCTTTTTTTATTAGGTAGCAACCTGCTGCTCATCGAGAGAGAGAGAGAGAGAGAGAGAGAGAAATAAGTGAGAGAGAGAAAGTCTCCCTACTGCTAGAAGGAGAGACAGACATGATCCCACCCATGCTGACACCTGCATTAAATGGCCAGAGAGAGAGAGAGAGAGGCTCTCCACTAGAACGAGAGAGATGGGGGTTGGAGGGGGAGAGGTAGGTGTATCCAGCTACCCTGGCTGCCACCTGCCAGAACTAGAAAGAACTAGCATCTGTGCTCATGCGCCCAATGCCCACTGCCCACATCCAGCACGCATCAAACCTACCATAATGAGATGGAATCTAAAATAACGTATTAAATGTGCCTGCCTGCCTGTGTGCATTCCTGTACCTGCTGCTACCACCTATCGCATGAATGAATGAAGTGTGCCCGATAGGCTTTAGGCTGTCATTCCACTATCCCTGAATCAGTCATGCCCAACCATCCCAGGGATCATCAACTAGATTCTGGGACCGGAATTACAGCCACTGGGGGCTGCATTCTATTCCACTGCATCCGGAAGCCCGGTGCCCGCACGCCAGCCTGCCCCCCCTCCCCCAACAGCCTACTCCTCTGCACCCACCCGTGGATGCCCACTGAAGCTGCTGGAAATAAAAGCCCCTCTGACCACCAGCTCCTGCCGCCTGCTGCCCGCTGCCAAGGAGCCTGTCTCTATTTCTCTCTATCACACCCACCCACACAAACACAAGCCCTGCACCTCCTAGGGGGCTATCTGCAAGTTGAGACCCTGCTGCTGGCACAGCACATATTTGGGTTAATAACTACGCTACATGTGGTGGCAGGTGCTGCTGGTAGGGATCAACAAGCTCTATGCGATTCTGCCACCTGCCAGCCAGAACTTAAACATAGTGGTACAAAAGACTGGACAGTCAGCTCATAAAAATAACAAGAAATATATCTTTAATTAACAAAACAACAACAACAAAAGTATAAAACAAAAACAAAAGATTTTAAAATAGAAAGGAAACTTATCCACTAAACTATTCAGTCTTTGGGCCTGCCCTCCAGAGCTTGGGGGAAAGGCATAGGCGGTGCAGGGGACCTAGGGGCAGGGGGCACACCTGCCACCATTTCATAGCCATGTTCTATGATGTAATCCGCTGCCCCTGTCACGGCCGCCCGCTAGTTGGAGACTGACTGGTGGAAGAGCTCCAGGTCAGCCCTCTCAGTGGAGATGTACTTGGAGACGTACTCCGAGTATGCCTCCACCTTCTTCTCCCACAACTCAACTGCCTGGAATTGTTCCACCAATCGGTTCTCCATTACTTGGAGGTCAGACACAAAGTCCCAGCTGGTCCCCTGCAGCTGGCCCCGAAAGGCCCTTGCCACCGAAGACTCCTCCTGCTCCTGGGGGAGCTCTGCATCAGAGTTGTAGGGGACAGGGGGTGAAGGACTTTGCAGGTGGCATCGCTTCTGTCTTGCCTTCCCCCCCCTTCTTCTGCTGCTCCACAACCATGCCGCCAGACTCCTGCGCCCGAGCCACCTTCTGCCCATGGGCTTTCTCGATATGGGCAATTAGGCCCAATGTGGTCCCCTCCATGACCTTTTTGAATATTTTGCTGCAGGTCTAAAGAGCATAAAAAGATAGGAACATAAGAAGTGCCATACTGCGTCAGACCAATGGTCTGCATCAGACCCTGCCTGCATTCTGTGTACACAAGTGGGTGGGTGGCAATCTCTCTCTGCACGGGACTTCCATTCATAACAGGTCATAGAGGGCAATGCATGCATACTCTGTTGTTCCAGCCCCAATGCCATACCTTGCAGACGGCGAACCCGTTCTCCTTATAAAAATTCCAGACATTGGACCTTGTCCATCCAATGTCTGGGGGTGGCACTGGCGACCTCCGCCTGCGTGTCCTGCATGGCATGGCACCAGTGCCGGCATCCGATTCCTTTCTGAAACAGGAACATGTAAAGAAAACCTAAGTAATGTCATGCATTTATGATGATGCCTCTAGTTCTCCCTCCTTGGGGTGCTAGGGATGGCAAATGGAGAGACCCTGGCTGGCACATGCAATTAATCATGCCCTTTGGGTGTGTGCTAGGGTGGGATGGCAATGGAGATGAGACCCTTGCTGGCATGTGCAAATCCTGCCCTTCTTTGGGTGCTGCAGATGGGGGAGACCCTGGATGGCACGTGCAAATCCTACCCTTCTTAGGGTGCTGTGGAGGGATGGCAATGGGGAGACCCTGGCTACCTGCTGATGCCCACTGTTTGTGCCTGATTGATGCCCACCACCGACACACCCACCCGCACGCCAGTGAGCTCACTCTAACAGATTGACCCTGGATGGCACGTGCAAATGCTACCCTTCTTAGGGTGATGTGGAGGGATGTCAATGGAGAGACAGTGGCTACCTGCTGATGCTCACTGTTTGTGCCTGAATGATGCCCACCACCCACACACCCACCCGCACACCAGTGAGCTCACTCTAACAGATAGAGCCTTTCTTGTCCTCAAAGTAAAAAAAAAGTTTACAAACCTGGAAGCTGTGCCCGCCGCTTGCTCCTCATTTGATGATCCAGCCACCACCACCGAAGGTCCAGAGGCAGCGACCTCTTCCTCCTCCTCCTTCAAGACCATTAAGTTGGACCCCAGCTGGGGAGTCATCACTGCAGCCTTTTTTAAGAAATGTTTTTTAAATCACACAGCCAACACACAGTCACCCACCACCACTCACCAACCAGCCAAATAACACAGCCAAACACCAAAACACATGAACTGAACAGTCTCCCAGCCAAACACACAGCTTCTCGCCACAGCTCAGCACGCACTCGAATTTCTGTTTTCTGGCGCGATCATGCGCTCTTGTGATAGTTTTCTGAACGCCTGAACCGAACCGAACCTGACTGAACCGAACGGATGGACCCAAACCTGGCGAATGACCCGAATGCCCGAACCAAACTCACAAACCAAACTGAACGGCCGAACCTGAACTGCAACCTGTTCACACATCCCTACTGGCCATTATGGAGGAAAAGTCCTCTACAAATGTGGCTTGCCAAATCTTTAACCATTTCTGCCATTGCCGCCCCCCAAGGCCCCCAGTACTTGCCAGTCTGTTGTCCTCACCATCTTGGCTGCCCCCATTTGTTCAATCCACAGCGCTGAAGGCAGCTCTGGCACAACCCCATTCCACAAACTGACACCATCTAATCTGCACTCCTCTGGCAGCCATTTTACCTCTCTTCTGTCTCAGCTCCAGAATCCATATCTTGCTCTTTTGGGGCAAACCTCCTGGTTCTAGCTCTGCTCAAGCCTCCATCCTGGGTGAACTGTAGGGCTGAAATGAGGGGGCGGGATTCTCGGATGTAATTCACGAGATTCAAGATGGGGGGATAGAACTCGGGTGATCTCGCATCCCCTCTTGAGTTCTCGCGAATTACTCAAGGGGGGGGCTGCACATGAGGGGGGCCTACACAGGGGCTGGAGGTGAGCAGGGGGCAAAGACAAGTACCTCTGGTCCTTGCCTGGCCTCCATGTCGGGGGGGGGGGGAGGGAAAGTTCAGGCAGGGGCAGAAGTGTACTTACCAGCCGGGGGGATGACTCCCCTGTGGTCCTCCATGCGGCACTGGGCCACTTCCCAGGTGTTCAATTTTTTTAAAAAATTAAAACCACAGCTGGAGCAAGCTCAGAGCACTGCCAGGCTCTACATGCCCTTTTCAAAAATGGTGCCCACAACGTCGAGCAGCTCTTCTGAGCATGCATGGCCCTGCAGCCACCATCTTTGAAAAGTTCACGTAAGGCTGAGCATGCTCAGAAGAGCTTCTCAGCCCTGCAGCCACTATCTGTGAAAAGGGCATGGAGAGCCAAGCAGTGCTCTGAGCATGCTCCAGCTGGGTGTGTGTGTGTGTGTGTGTGTTTTCTTTTAAACTAAGGACCTGGGAACGGGCGCAGCATGGCTTGGAGCACGTGTCTGTGTGTGTCAGGACCACCCCAGATGATAAGTACACCCCTACCCTAGCCAAACTTTTCCTTCCCCTCCATGTGGGGATGCCGGGCGGGGGGTGGAGGTACTCAGGGGGCTTGTCTTTGCCCCCTGCTCACCTCCAGCTCCTGTGTTGCCCCCATGCCTGCAACCCCACCCCCTCAAATTCTCAACAGCTTCTTAAACAATTTATTTAATACAAAGTCCATATGCCAGATACCAAACTCTGGTCAGTCAACAATATATATCAAGCTCCCATACAGGCCCAAAGTGCTCGGGCCAGTCTGAGGATCCTTGGCAAATACTGACAAGTAATTTCTCAGGGTGGGGGGAGAGGAGAGGGGAGTGGGGAAGAGGGAATGGGCCAGAAAAGTGGGGGTGAAGGCCTAGCAGGAGCTTATGGGGGGTAGCGTACTCAACCTCTGGAGGAGCTCCGGCAACGCATGACTTCCTCAGGGCTGGGTAAGTCTGAAGAAAAAAAAAACTGGACATGATCAGAAGAGCAGAAGAGCCCCTTCTGAGCATGCTCAGGCCTTTCTAAGATGGCACCTGCAGCATGCTGATGCTGCCAGAAGGGGCCACGGTCTAGTTGTCAACTGCCACTTGGAACTGGTACCAAGGACTCAGAATTCAGAACTCTGAACTCCAGAATTCAGAAATCCTTGGAACTTGGAACCTCAGAACTTGGAATCACAGAAACTCATAAATATTCGGTGCCTAAGCTAGCACGTAGTGTCATGTGCAGCCATTTAATGTTTACTATGCCAACAGGTGTTGGTTATAACCTATAAATCCCTAAACGGTCTGGGCCCTGCCTCTCTGTGAGACCGCCTCACCCCCTTGGTACTGGAATGGCCCCTGCGGTCATCGTGGGATGCCTTCCTTGTGGTCCCCTGTGTCTTCCGGGGGGCCACACGGGGGAGGGTGTTCTCAGTGGCCACGCCGAGGCTGTGGAACTCCCTTACAGTGGGGGTGCATCTGGCCCTGGACCTCCGCTGACAGTGAGTGTAGGAGCCCTGCCCTGCCAAAGCACAGACGCTCATTTCACCTGTTCGAAGGGTGCAGCCAAGCCCTGCACTGCTGGAAGGGACTCTCCAGGAACCTTTAAAGCCAGCGGTTTTGCTGTACAACAGCTGCCAGAGATAGGAGGACTCTTGGGGGTTGAGAGTGCTATTCGCCCGCCCTGGCAGTGAGTGTGAGAGCACTGCTCTGCCAAAGTGCAAGCCGTCACCCCCCCTCCCTTGTTCCACCCGTGGGAGGGTGGATCCAAGTCCTGCACTTCTGGAAGGGACTTTCCAGGGGCCTTTAAATCTCAGTGCCTGGCAGCTTCGCAGCAGGTTGCACACCTAAGGGCCATAAGCCGAAGGGCGCCCTTGTGGAGCCTTGGGAAGTCTTATGCTTAAATTTTTGCTGGAAATGTGCCTGGCTGGAACTTGAATACTTGTAGGGATGACCTACCAACTCTTTCCATTTAGGGGGTATCAATCAATCATCTTTATTGTTTGACCGATGGTCATCAACAATTCAATTCTACAACGGTAAATACATCCATACAATATAATATCTAACTTAGCCCAAAATGCTGGGCTGGTAATAAAACATAGCAATAAAAGCGAGTACAGTTAAGCCTGCTCCCACAAAAGTATACCTAAACCACAAAATCTTTAACCCAAGAAAGAGAACATTTACACCAGGGCCACCCCCAATAGATATCTCTTTCTAAATGCCCCAACTTTGTCTCCCCCAGTGGCCCATTCCTGATGATTAATTGCTCTCCAGGCACCTTCTCCTAATTTGGAGGACTCTCCAACAAAAATTTGCCACCGCTCGAGTGATTTCTGAATCATAGGGGCTGAGGAGTTGCTTCAGTAGAACACAGTTAGAACAACACCCCCACACTCTCAAAGCCCCCTGTAGATATTGTAATCTAGGGCCGGCTAGCATAGGGCAGTCCAAGAGTATATGAGCTGGTGAGTCGACCTTTCCCCTATCGCACAGTGTGCATAGCCTCTGGGTGTAGGGGGTGCCCCTATTCCGCCCCTCCAAGAGTGCCAATGGAAATCCATTACATCTTATTTTAGCAAAGGCTGACCTTCTTCCAAAATCCGGCCACTCATATTGGTAGTGCAGCCTGGAGTCCAATGGGTTAAATGATACAAAGTCCGGGGCTACCCTCTGATCCCTGAGAAGCTCACTCTCCCTCTGTAGCTCTTGGTCAATAATTCTTAGTCTAATGAGACTTCTGGCAGCTTCCAAGCCCAGCGGCTTCAAACCCCAGGGAGAGAGACCCTGTTTAAAGATCTCCAACTCTACCGCCTTCACCCACTGGGCCCCCAATCCTGCTTTAAGAGCCGCTCCCAAAAGGGAGTTACTCTGAGTAGGGAAGAGGACCACCCTACAACAATAGCAAACTATCATTTGCAGCGCATGGACTCTTAAAGGGGCTACAAGGGCCTCATGCCTTAGCAAAACCTGGGGAGTACCCCTTGGGACTCCCAGGATCAGTCTTAAGAATGTGTTCTGTAAACTCTCCAGTTTGTCTATATAGGGCAGCCCCCAAATTGGCAAGGCATACAACATTTGTCCAATAGATTTGGCAAGAAAAAGGCGACTAGCTGGACGTACCAGTTTTGCCCCCTGCCCAAAGTAATATTTAACTATTGCCATTGATGATTTCATAACCATCTCCTTAACCACCTCAAAGTGCAAGTTCCAGCTAGCCACCGCTGAGAAGACCACTCCCAGGTAGCGAAAGGATCGGACCTGCTCAATTTGGGTACCATGTATCGCCCAGACATGTGTTTTCTGTGGGCCCTTCGGTCCCACTACCAAGATCTTAGATTTGCTGAAGTTAATAACCAGCTTTTCTTCCTGGTAGTGGTGGGACCCGGGGCCCATTACCGGTTACCGGATTTACCGGTTACCAGTTCTACAAAAACCGGATTCCTGGATTAAATCCGGTATACCGGTACCGGTTTTATTTCATTGAGTTCAATGGGGCGCTGTGTCCCCATTGAACTCAATGAAATAAATGTCTGAATCCTTCCAAGTTCCCCCTCCCCCTCCCAGGCTGCGCGGGTGGAAGGGGGGACACCCCCCACCCACCCTGCCCAGCCTGGATTTTTGTTTAAATAAAAACAGACTGAGAGGCGAGGCGAGGC
>QEPC01013498.1:10511395-10536456 GCA_003113815.1 Sphenodon punctatus | reverse complement strand
ACGTGCACTTGAGACCTCGCATCTTCATGAATGTTAGACCCCTTGTCTCTCCCTCTGTTCCCCTTCCTAAGTCTCTCCCCCAGCTCCTGTCTCTCAGATTGTAAGCCCTAGGGGCAGGGACCGTGTCTATTTTATTACTTTGTAAAGTGCCTGGTACACTGCTGGCGCTATATAAATGTTTGTTAATAATAATAATAATAATATTGTATTTTTGCTTTGTTGTAAACCACCCCGAGATGCGATCAGCAAGAGGAGTGGTTTAAAAGTCCAATGTAATAATAATAATAATAATAATATATATATATTTCTCAGCAGTGCTGCAACCTAGCTAATTTTCTCTCATCTTGTACTTGTGCATTATATTTTTCTTTCCTATGTGTTATAATTTATGGGTCTTTGTTGGACTTCACATTTATTTATTTATACACACATACTTCTATTCCACCAATTCCCTTGGGATTCAAGGCCCAGATCTACAATTTTAATCCTATCTTCTAAGGTGTTTGCAATCCCTCCCAGCTGTGTATCATCAAAACATTTGATAAGTATACTTTACATGCCTTCATCCATGTCATTAATGAAGATATTGAACAGCATTGGACCCAGAACTGACTGCCATGGAATCCCACTTGTAAATATCAGGTTTGAAGTTGATTCAAGAATTATAGCAATCTCAGTGTGTTTTTTTCAGCCAGTTCTCTGTGTGGTTTTTTCCCCCCAGCATGTTCTTATAGTATGAATGAATTGAATTTATTAGGATTTGTAGCATTCGTTTTCATCATCCTTCACAGAAAGGCTAAAAAAGTTCTTTGTTGAGTAAACTTGAACACGGTTATTTAGATTAAATGTTTTATAAGACACTAACATCCTAGCATGTGAAAACCATTTGTTATTCAAATCAAATCAAATCCTTATTTATGGCTCAACCAAATGGTCATTACCACTCTGACACATTTCTAAGCAAGCATATAACAACATGTATAAACATAAAATATATAAAAGTAAAAATTAAAATCAAACCAACAAACCATCATACCAACCATCAAAACATCATAAAACTTAATCCAATTACATAATATAGTTTCACCCCTAGATAATTACAATTAAACCTGAAATTAATCACGGCTCTCATAGGAGCCATTTATACACAAATAAAATCGCCTTTAGATGACCCAAATAAAAATCTAACACAAACCAGATCAGGTGCCATGATCCATATTAACAGCCTTCAAGTTCAAGAACTTACATCTAATATAAAAAACTTGCTTTAAGTAACTAGCTACATGCCATGTTAAATGTTCATTTTTGTCCTTCAACAAAATGCGTTTTAAAGTGCAATCGTCCCTCCCTGGATACTGGGCTAAATAGGGAGCCAAATATTCCCCTCTCAGACTGTCATATAATCGGCAGTCAAAAAGAATATGCTCCACTGTTTCAGTCGTTAAATGATCATAAGGGCAAAGTCGATCTGCATACTTCATCTTGCAGATGCACCCTTCTAAAATCCTAGATGGAATAGAGTTTAGCCGGGCACATAAGAACATATGTTTCTAGCCCACATTTCTCTTTCTTTATTAGGAAAAATTGTTGTGTGGGACTAATTCAAAAGTCTGACTTAAGTCAAGATATATTATGCCCACTGCACTCCCCCTCTACTGAACTGGTTATATTACTAAAGAAGGAAACTAGTCTGGTGATAATCCATCTTTTTCTTTAAAAGAGTCATATGTAACAACCTCATTTGAACATACGACCTTTGAACAGAGATCTTCAAATATTTATGTGCAGCAGTTCAAACTGATGAGCTGGCTAATACAATAGTAAATGTCAGAGGGTAAGCCAGTTGGAAGTTTTGGTATTAAATTGTGTGGTCACAGCAGACAATGCATAGAAGATTTGAATATAGGTATGAGCTGAAAACTTGCCATAGCTTTATTTATCAGAAGGCAACAACTTAAGTCCATATGACCTCTTCTCTACAATGCAATCTGATCACAATCAATTGCCATTCTGAGAAGGCTGTGATTGAGTCATTCCCAGCAAGATAGCAGCAGTTATCACCTTCAGTACTTCCTTTTGATAGCTTCAACCCCCATGCTGGATCCAATCCTACCCGGCAGCCTGTATAACAATACCCTGTCCATGACTCTGTTACCGTTGGGGCCACTGTTCATTGCCTTTCATTTCTTAGGGGAGACATCCTTATGCTGTGTAAATGCTATGGGGGAAGAGCACTTCATTTCATCTCCCTCTGAGATGCAGAATCTGCCACATATTTATGGATCTCACACAATGGTTCAGAATTGCCTGGATTATTAATTATTCCAACTTTCATGGCATCCATCCATTCCTTTTGGCAAAGATTCTTATTGTTGTATACACCAAGAATCCCATACCCAAAAAGCAAGTGCCTTCATCCACGTCATGACTTACGTATAACAATTGGGCCTGCCCAGGGCCATTAACTGTCTCTGCCAAGACTTCCTGTGCTCTTCTTAACTACCTATCTTTGCTCTCAACCTCACACCTACAGGGAGTCGCCTGGGGTAGGGCTGAAATTCAACCTTATTTTTGTCTGAGTTCTCGTCAAGAATTATGCTTCTCAACCATACTCGAGAAAAAAATGAGAATTGAGAAAAACCTCAATCTTGACACTTTCTCTTTGAGATATTTTTTTCTCTATTTTCTCACTGGAGCTGGGTGTGCCATGTCCCGTGCTGAGTTTCCCATTCACATCTGTCTGTCTGTCTGTCTGTCTGCCTGCCTGCCCACCTGCCTGTCTCTCTCTTCCCTTCTCCACTCTCTTCTCTTCTTTCTTTTCCTCTCCACGATGGGGAAGGGGTGGACAAACCAAAAGAAATATGCATGCACAAATGACCACCTGGCCATTCTTTGCATACACAGTTCTTTTCCAAAGCCCCGTCGCCACGTGGCCCTGCTTGGCACGGGCAGCAGCTCTCGGGCGATGGTTTTTGTCCCTCCCCCACCCAGCTGGTAGCGAAGAAAGAAGAACGTGGGGGCACACGGCAACGGAGGAAGCAGCCGGGCGAAGTCTCGCGAGAGGAGATTTCGCGGCCGCCATCTTGGATCCAGGCGCGAAGCGGCCATTCCGCGCCTGCAACCCAGCATGTGTGCAGCGTGTTTGCCCAGCTGCACTGAAGGTTGAAGAGCAGGGGGAGAGTGGAGGCCCGGAGGCAAATAAAAGGCTCAAATAAGCCCCAGCGGGGAAGTGCCTTTTCGGAGGGCGGGGACAACAGGGAGCCAGTTGGAATAGTGCTCCCAGTAGGGGGTACAGGAAGAGAAGGAGGGCTCAGACGGAGCCCCTGATAAAGGCCAGCAATGAGGGGGACCCCTCAGGCAACCGAGAGGCCCCACAGCACAGGGCCCGCCCATTTCAGGTAAGGGGCAAAAAATTGCAAAGCAGCAAGCTGGTAATCGAGGGGAGCCCCCGGAGAAGCTAGAAAGGGGGGCCGTTACCAGGGCTTATTCTGGCTGAAGGAGCAAGGGGACCATGACCGAGGAGCCAACCCCAGTAGGGCCAATAAGGAAGGCACTCGTGGGGGCCCGGGTGAGGGTAAGGGCTGAGCAGCCACATTTCTGGGGATCACAGCCTCAGGGACCAACAAGGCTTTCATAAATAGCCATGGCCAAAGGTAATGGGGGAAAGAAGGTCAAAGGCCCTGCCAGAAAGGCTCTATCGAAGAGGGTCGAGGAGGTCCTCGAGGCTCTCCAGGCCCGAATGAGTGGTTGTGAGTCCACCCTGACCAGTCTGACGAGCCATGAGCAGGCCCCTAGTGATCGGCAGGGTGGCTTGGGAGCCACCGAAAGGGCAGGTCTGGCCCCTGCAATGGAGCAGAGTGGCGATGCCATGGGCGGGCAGGGGCATGTGGGGCATTAAGAAGGAGGAGAAAGCTTTGAAGCCACCAGGGTGGAAAGGGAGGCCATGGCCGATGGAAGGAGGGCTAGTATGAGAACAGTACAGCCACCGGCAAGGTATAGGGAAGAGCCGGATAGGGATGAAGAGGCACCGGGGAGCCCAATACCCGAAAGTGCGCAAGAGCCAAGGGAAATGGGCACCCGGGCCCCAGCAGAAGAAGCCGGGTACCCCCCGGCTGGGCCTCCCCCCTCGCCCAGGCGAGGGGGAAGGCGCCATTTGTCCCCACACAGGGACGATGATGAAGGGCCACCAGCACATCGTGCACGAGGTGATCAGCTCGCAGCGGTCCTCGAGACCCTCAACACCTTCATGGGTCGTTTTGAGGCGCTCGAGAAGCAAGTGGATGGATTGGCGGAGGCACGACAGCGACCAGTGGTTCAGCCCGTTCGGCAGCAGGAAGGTACAGCAACAAGACAAAGGGAGCAACGCCCGCAGACGCACAACGACTCTATGGTGAACGTGGGAGCAGGCCCCAGCCGCGAGTCCACAGGTAAGTGCGCGCACTGTCAGCAGTGCCAGTGCGAGAAGGGGGACAACGGGGGGAGCAAGGACCAAACCGCACAGGCGGAACCATGGGGGGACGTTCGAATGGACTGGGTCGGTTCTTGGGTACCGTGGCCTGACCAGGAAACGGCGAGGGTGCCCGAGGGCGGTCAGAGAGAGGCAAGTGAAGCGACACAGGGAGAATTAGGTGCCCCTGTAACCATGCAGAAACAAGGGGCATGCACGAAGTGTAAGGGGAAGGTTGATACGACCACAACAGCTCAGCAGGAGCCAGGGACCTGGGCGGCGGTAGGGGCTCCTGTGGGTGCTCACTTGGCTCACCATATGAGGGAAAAAATTTGGAAGGGAGAATACGTCGACGTATTCTCTCTTCTATACACCGAACCGGTACCAGACCCGAATTCAAAGGAGCAGGATAAGGACAAAGAGAGATTCAAGCATCCCAAGATGGAAAGGAACTGGAAAAATTGGTCAGTCGCATTTTCGGTGCTGATGGGGGTAATGATTCAGGCTGCACCTGAAAGGGCAACTGAATTGATTAAGTACCTCGATATCGTGCGCAGGGCGTACGACTCCGGTAGCCCGGGGGCGTGGCTCTGTTACAATGAAGGTTTCAGAAAATGGGCAGCGATCACACCGGGGATTAGATGGGATGTTTATGCTACAGATCTATGGCTTGAGTGCATGTCCAATACGGTTGGGACGCACAGGACTGACAGCAAACATACACTAGCCCGAGGGGGGGTGGCCCCTATGAACGATCCCTTTCGGGAGGGTGGGCGCCACAGAGGTCAGAGGGGAACGACCTGTTGGGATTTTAACTGGTCGGGGGGTTGCGCCCGCTCCACGTGCCGTTTTCGGCATGCTTGCACCCTCTGTGGGGGAGGACACCCGGTGATTAACTGTAGCAGAATGTGGGGCCCATCACGGGGTAGACAGCAAGGAAAACAAGGGACGGGGGGTAACCAGCCCCAAGGAGGAGGAAAGGGCCCCAACGCCGGTCAACCATAGGGCGTTACAGGAAGCCCTCGCGGGCTGCCCAATGATTGGCGAGGTGGAGTATGTGGTGTCAGGGTTCAGGGATGGTTTTGTCATCCCGGCCAGATTCGAAGCGACAAGAAATTGGGTAAGAAACCTGAAATCAGTGGAAGGGAGGGAGAACTTGGTGGCCACCAAGCTTAGGAAAGAGCTAGAAGAGGGCCGTATTGCGGGCCCCTTCACGGCCTTACCCTTTCCTGATTTACATGTGTCACCCCTAGGCATCGTACCCAAAAAGCAGGAAGGTGAGTTCCGGCTTATACACCACCTCTCTTACCCCAAAGGAAGGTCGGTGAACGACGCCATACCCCCTGAGCTATGCTCGGTTCGTTATGCATCATTTGATGCTGCAATAGAGATGGCTAGGGAGTGCGGAAAAGGGGCACTCCTCGCGAAGTGCGATATTAAATCCGCATTTCGCTTATTGCCAGTCCACCCCGACAGCTTTAAGCTACTCGGGTTCCAGTTCGGAGGCCAGTATTTTTACGATAAGGCAATGCCCATGGGGTGTTCCATATCGTGCTCGGCCTTCGAGCGCTTTAGCTCCCTGCTGGAATGGCTGGCCAGGAAGAGAACAAAATCACAATATATACTGCATTATATTGATGATTTTTTGTTCTTGGGAAAAAAGGACACTGAGGAGTGTGGGAACACCCTTAAGGAATTTCAGGTTATGGCAGGGGAGCTAGGGGTCCCCCTAGCACCGGAAAAAACGGTGGGACCATCATCGGTACTCACATTTTTGGGGATCGAATTGGATACCGAGCAGCAAGTGTCACGCTTGCCGGTCGATAAATTGGTGGCTTTAGTCAGGGATATCGAAATAATACTAGGGCGCCCCAAAGCAACAGTTAAGCAGCTCCAAGCCCTAGCGGGGAGCCTCAATTTTGCATGCCGGGTAGTGGCGCCAGGCCGCGCCTTTCTATCCAGGTTATACGAAAGGGCGGGGTCCAATCTACCGGGGCACTGCCACATCAGGATCTCTGCCGACATGAGGGACGATTTAAGAATTTGGCTCCACTTCCTAAAGGATTTCAATGGAGTTAGTATATGGCGGCAGAGGTGGCTGATGGAAGCCGAGCTCCAGGTGCAATCTGATGCTGCCGGGTCCCTGGGCTTCGGTGTTTATTGGTCAGGGAGATGGTGTTCTGCTTTGTGGCCGTCAAAGTGGGTTCAGGAGGGCTGGACTCGAGATTTGACATTTTTAGAACTATTCCCCATAGTGGTAGCAATACACATATGGGAGAGGGAATTCGCAAACAGAACGATCCTGTTTTGGTGCGATAACCTCGCAGTGGTACAGGTGTTGAACTCGCTATCATCCCACTCAAAAAGAGTGATGGGATTGGTGAGAGGGTTCGTGCGGCAATGCCTGACGAACAACATATTGTTCACGGCTAAGCACGTGCCGGGTATTAACAACGGCATAGCCGACGCACTCTCTCGCCAACAGATGGAGCGATTCAGGCAATTGGCACCGGGAGCCAGGATCGAACCGGAGGAACTGCCCGAGGGGATTTGGAACATTGGACTGTGACAATGTTCCAGGCAGTACAAGGTTCTCTTGCCCCACGCACAAGGACAGCTTACAGTCAGGCATTGGCTGAATTCCAAGAGTTTAGGCTTAAGGAGGGGTGGAGAACGCAGTTCCCGATTACTGAAGCCCAAACACTGCAGTTTGCAGTGAACCTAAAAAAGAGAGGCCTGGCCCCAGGCACTATTTCGGGGAAATTGGCTGCATTAACCTTTTATAATAAACTCGCCGGTTTTCAATCTCCTAATGGAGGATTTTTCATGCGAAAGATGCTAGAAGGGTGGGAACGGGAGTCTCCTAGAAGCGGAGATAACAGAAAGCCCATTACACCAACAATATTGCGAGGCATGTGCCAGCAACTTCACCAGGTGTGTTTCTCTGAATTCGAAACCCGGTTATTTCAAGCAGTTTTTAAACTGGCCTTTTTTGGGGCCTTCCGGGTGGGCGAGCTGGCATGTGCATCGTCAAAAAATCTAGCGGGTCCAGTAATAGGCATAGAAGATGTCCAGGTGGCGACAGAGGGGTTGGAGATAGTGATGAGGGGGTCTAAGACAGATCAACGCAGAAGGGGACAATTAATAAGACTAGCTAGGACAGCCGACGAGGATATTTGCCCGGTTAAGGCCGTAGTCATATATATGGGTAAGCGCCCAAACAGAGGGGGTCAGCTGTTCATTCACGAAAATGGCTCAAATCTTACAAGATATCAATTTTCGGCAGTAATGAACAGAGCGTTAAAGGGGCTGGGTTTACCATCTCAGGAATTTGGCTCACATTCCTTCAGGATTGGGGCAGCTAGCTGCGCAGCGGCTGCGGGACTATCCGAGCAGCAAATAAAGGGGATAGGTCGTTGGAGATCGGGAGCATATCGATCGTACATTAGGCAAGTGCAGTTATAGCGAGGAATGGAACGCAAAAGTGGGACGGACACACAGGGAGTGATTATCGCTTAACAATCACTATGTTTTCTTAGGGAGCGAGCTGCCCGACCGGCAGCAGTGAATTGTCATAGCTGGCCACAGTATTGTCTACTGGGCTGGAAGACGAGCAGGATGCTCCTATTGGGGGACCCAGCTTGGTCTGGGCCACTGGGCAAAAGTGTCGTGGAGAGGCAGGAGCGGGATGAAGTGGGCCCAGTTCCTGCCCTTGATCCACTCTTTGGCATCACAACAGCATCCAGACATACTCGTTATCCACTTGGGGGAGAACAACCTGCCGGTTGACACAGGTCTCCACCTGGTCACCAGTATCAAGAAGGACTTGCACGTGGCAAGAAGGATTCTCCCAAACACGGTGTTGGTATGGTCTGAGATGCTCGAACGCATAAACTGGAGGAACGCCGTGCGCCCAAGTAAGGTCGATAGGGCTAGAAGGAAAGTAAACAAGGAAATTGGGAAACTGGTACAGGAAATGGGTGGCCAGGTGATTCGGCATCCCCAAATTAAATTTAGCAAGCCCGAGCTGTACAGGGTAGACGGTGTGCACCTGTCCGATGAAGGGCTCGAGATCTATCTTAAGGCCGTACAGGAGCAATTAGATAGGTTACTTAAGTAGCTAGGGAGGGGGCAAGACTAGCCAAGCAGAAGCTGGCAGTCTTTAGTGGCAGGGGTCCTGCGTTGTAGTCAGTTTAGAAATAGGGATAGTCTGCTGCCAAGTCATCTCCTTAAGAGGTGGGCTCTGAGTGAAGGCTAGAGCCGGCCGGCCAGCATCACTTCAGAGCGAGGGCGAGGAGGACAACCCCGGGGCCTTAGGACAGAGGCGGTTCAAGGCACGGGGGAGCATCTCCGCGATTCCTTCTTGGGGTCACCGTCGGCATGGGCCTCCTGATCCGGCTTCGGGCGGCCGGACAGGTGTGACATTTGCAGCAGCTATAGTTAGCGTTATGGCGGTACTGAGGAACTTCAGACCGCTCAAGTTTACATTTAGTATTATTAACTCAGTTAATAATTAAGGTTCGCAGGACGAGAAGGGGCATAGCCCCCTCCTTAATAGAATAATGTTAATAAATTGGTGCGGCCTAGTTTTAACCCAACTCTTGGTGTCATTGTCTTTCTTGGGGTGTGGGACAAATGGCACCGGCAGCTACATTGTCATTTTGGAAAAGGGTTGCAAATGCCCAGAATGTCCCAGTGGCCATTTTGTGCATGCACAGTTTATTTTTACATTTGAAGCAAGATTCTCACAAGAATCTCAAAAAGAAGGTTCTCGCTAATGATTCTCGATTCTTGCAAGTTTCTCAAGAGAACCCAATCATTTCTCATTTCAGCCCTACCCTGGATATGACATTTGTGATGAGTGTAAGCCTTACACATTAATAGTCTTTATAGGTAGTAAAACTTGAATTGCAATACTATGTCTATTTAAATCCTGGAGCCAAGTAAACTAGGTTTGATTGTGTTCCATATGACTTTAGTCGTATAAAGATAGCGGTTTGTATTACATCCAGTTTAGTTTGAAACTTGCCTGGGTTAGAGAGCTGTTTGCTCTGTATGGTGGCCTGGTCTGAACATGGATCAGACTCCTGTGTTATTTTGTATAGAGTTCTAATAAAAAAGAGTTTGCCTGCACTATACTCAGCCTGTCTCCTTGGTGCTAGAACTGAGATGGGGGAATACTTTCCAGAACCACACACATATTACACAATAGTATGAGAGTATGAGCAAAGGATTTTAAATAATAGCCACTAAAGAATGCCCTTTTCGTGTACTCTTTCGCTGAAGCAACCAGAACTGGTTGCTGTTGAAGACATGATACTGGGCTAGATGGAACATTGGTCTGGCTCAGTGTGGCAGTTCTCATGTTCTAATAATGACTACTAACAAAAATTACAGTATTATCTGTACTAAGTGATAATGGGTAAAATGATTTTAAAAATCACGCCAGAAACCAGTCGGATTTCAAAGTCACAGTCTAAAATGTATTTTACCACCGAGGATGCTAAGCTTCATTTGTTTCTCTCTGATTTTATTTTTTTATCCTGCTTGCCTGCAGCTGCAGGTATGAAAGAATTATACCTTATTCATCCAGCTGTTGGTTACAAAAAAAAAATCACCCCAACAATAATAATAAGTTCATAAAACATACTCACTGCTGCCATTTTAGATTACAGTATCTAAGCAAAAGAGGAACAGCTGGCACCCTCTCCAAAAGCCTATGTCATCACATTATATTGAAATATATGAATGACCTGAGACGCTAGAAAATTAATCAGAAACTGCAAAGACAGCAGGTGTGGGGCTGTGAGAAGCACAGCAATCAATGGAAAAGTTGCCAGGTTTCATAAAATAAAGAAGGCTATTGATTCTTCAAATTGGTGCCCAAAGAAACTATTGTGACAGCACATTTGAAAAATGGCATGGCTTGGGTGACAGTCAAGATTTAAAATGATTGCTCTACGCTCATTTGGGATGTAAAATCATTTTATTTCTTTTATTTCTCTGGGGTGATGTACAAAATTAAGCTTTTCAAGAGGATTTGGGGAACACTGGAATTGTTTTATCCAAACTATTTTAAATTATATTTGGCTCAATGACCCCAGCTCAGAACCACTCTTTAGCTTCAAATATGGCTTGGAAAGGTATGGCCTAAATAAAAATCAGCCTAATTTATCCATTAATGAAATCACACCAACATTTTTCTGCTCCCTTGACTTGAACATTGGTAACTTTTGCTCTTTTCAAATGGGCCGGCGGTGCAGAGGGGATAGGTGGAGGCCGTGGTTGGTGGTGCGTGGGCGGCCCATTACATGGACGCCAACCCACCTCCACCCATCTCCACGCATGAAGCATCTGCCATTGGCACCTGTTGCTCTGTGCGTGGGCGATGAGTGGAGGTGGGGGGAGTGCACATGCACCCCCACCAACCATGGTGATTGCATGGATGCCCGCCCCTCCCCCCCCCACAATTTAACCTGCACACATGGATGAGGGGTGGTGGCATCCATGCAACAAGGGCCTTTATTATTCATTTGTTGGTGTGCATCATTACATAAGAACCTAAGTAGTGCTAGACCAATGGTCCGACCAATACTGGGTCAGAACAATGGTCCATTGACGTCGATTGGTCTTGTCTCAGACAGTGGCCAATGTCGGTCCTTTGGGATAAGGACTCAACAGGTGATAATGGAGCAATCCATTCCCTGTTATTAACTCCCACCTCCATAAAGTCAGAGGTTCTGTCCCCCAAACCTACTTGACCAATAACCATTAATGAACCTATCCTTGAAGAACTTATCCAATCCTTTTTTAAATCCAGCTATACTACTGGTTTTTTTTACCATGTCCTCTGACAAATAAATTCCACAAATTAATTGTGCTTCAAATGAAAAAAATAATCTCTTTTATTTGGTTTTAAATCTGCTGCCAGTTAGTTTCATGAAGTGTCCCCTAGTTCTAGTACTATTTGCGAAGAAAGGAGAAGAACTTTTGGGGATGAAGCTTCTTTGACTTTCACAAGCTTCTTTGACTTCCACAGTGAAGAATTCTTTTTCCCACTTGAGTTAGCCTTAGTTTGTTCTTATTAGAGAATGTTAGTATGTTGGCAATTTTATACTTGTAAATGCAATAGTTTAACTGGAAACCTGACCATAAAAATATCAACATCACTAACCTTGGAAATGAGGGGAAGCACCATTTTTCTGGTTAAAGCACTGAACTTATACACTACTGATCTGGGATCAATTAATTAACAAATTCAATAAATATTTCTAATTGGCATTGTGTTGATACCCACAGTCAGGAGACTTGTAGTAGACACTGAGCTCGATCCAAACCTTGTACACTCACCGTGCAAAATGCATGTCTGCTCATTGCATGGTGCACCCTTGCATGCTCTGCATGGAATAAGCCCACAATGTTTAAATATGGGCCCTTTTTACATGGACCACAACTGCGGGGGATGGTCCATTGTGTGCCACTATGGGGGTGGAACAGGGGTGTGTGTGCAGACAGGTGCACACCCATCCCCCACCCATTGCCATGCATCCCCACATATGGAGCAACCTGCATTTTTATTGGTTGCTTCATGCGTGGGGGGGCGGGCGGGATGTGTGGGTCATGGAAGTGCACACCCACGCACCTCCACATTTACATGAGATGCTCCCCCACTGTCAGGCTCCCTACCTGGCAATGAGCCGCTCCCGAGAGATCAAGGGGGGTAGCTCGTTGACATGTTGCTCCAGTTACTAAGCAACCAGCAATGCAACGTCCTGACATGCTGCAGGTGGGGCAGCACCAGGACCCACATGACCCTGGAAGCGCTGCGCCGCATGCTTCATGAACAGCAGGGCAGCCGGGGTCCCAGCTGCGGCGCAGCACATGTCTAATGAGCTGCTGAGAGGCGGGGCCGGGAAATGCAGGACACAAGGCACCTGGAGCATAGGGAGGGTTCTGCATATAAGCAGGACAGAAGGGGTTTTCCATGCCAGTAATCATTGGAGACGCTGGCCCTGTGTATTGACCTTGGATTCTAGTGGTAGAGACTGCGTAACTGCGTGTGACTGAGCGAGAGTTAGTGTCTGTGAGTTAGAGAGTTGGTGTGCGTGGGTGCTTGTACTTAGGTTGGGTAAGAGTGACTGCGAGTGAGAATGGCCCTTCCCCCAATTCTGCTTCTGCACACCCCTCTCCCCCCCCCCCATGAGCAAGGCAGCAGGGTATGGTTGTCCCCATTCTTTCCTCCACCCGGTGCCCTCCTTCACAGCATGAACTACCTCCCCCCCCGGACCTGGGACACTGGCCCTGAGCATTCCTTCCAGGTGACCTCCCCTTGTTGAAAGCATGAGTAGTCTTGACCCTGTATTCGCCTCCCTGGACCCTGCTCGTTCCGCCCAGTGATGATCTGGGTTGCCTGAGAGAAAGACCCAATACGACCCTGAGGGCACTTGTTTCCCAAGAGTGCCCCACCGAGTCAGGAGGAAGAGCAGGGACTCACTCCCTGGACCTCAAATCATGTTTTCCCCTCCCTCTGCCCTAATACCCGCATGGACACTGGGTTTCCATGTGTGGGAGCTTCTCTTGTAAAAAGGGCCATAATATTAGACAGTCCCACCTTCTCAGAGCTTAAATTTATTGTAAAGAGATAAGAGAAGTGACAATGGAGTATAGCAGAAGGAACATAAGAGAAAAGAGTTTATACCTAAGTAGGGTAGCCATATCTCCCCTTTAAAAGAGGTTGCTCATGAAAAATATATGTTGCAGAGCTGCATTGCTTCCAGTGCAATGTATTTTTCATAAGTGTTCTCTTTTAAAGGGAAGGTATGGCCACCCTATATCTAAACCATAATGATAGGGAACTTAGGTACAGGGAGATTAAGCATCAGTTTGCTGAAGCTTATACAGGAAATCTGTGGCACAGCTGATGACAGAACACAAATCTTCCAAATATCAGTTTGGTGCTTGGTTCACTAGACCCAGGGTGGGGAACCTCAGGTCCGGGGTTTAAATGTGGCCCTCGACAAGTTTTTATATGGTCCCTTTCCAGTGCCAGGATCTGGCCCCTGGATTCATTCTCTAATCCCAAACTCTGAAAAACTGAATTCATGATAATGGAGCAAAGGCATGCACACAAGGGTAGGGGACAGATCTACAGCACAGATCCATGAACCGGGCCCTCTTTTTCTTCAATCAACCCATTAAGCACCTCCACCCCCAAACTCTATGTGGCTCTTGCAGCTTGTACTAATATTTAATGTGGCCCCCAGGAAAGAAAAGGTTCCCCACCTCTGCACTAGACCATCCTAATATACATTCTTCTTGAGGTGAAATGAATATTCAAGCAAAGTAAGTGATTAATTGAATTTGACCTTCTGAGTTAGTAAAAAGGGAATTTATAGGTTCGATTTGAAATTTCATTTGTGAAATTTGCACTGCAATTTGATTTGTGTATTTTGTCATTTGTTTCTTTGTTTATTCATTATTCAGCACATCAGTGACATTGTTCACAAATAAAGGAATGATAAATAATGGTGTGTACCGGTGGTTAGCCTCAGGGGATAGGGTGGGATATAAATTTAAATAAATAAATAAATAACCTCCCCTGTAGTATTTCCCATTGAAGGCACATTTAAGGTTTCTCTCCTATGGGGATTCTCTCATGTAGTACCCCAACTTCTTCTGAAGCTTCATCATACTCGTAAGCACTGGAGATGTGCGAATGCAGTTCAGTCGTTCGTTGTTCGGACCAAACTCGGCCCGTTTGGATGACCGAACCGAACGACCAAACCATACCCGGAGCGGCCGAACCGAACTCGATCCGAAAACAACCGAACAGTTCGGTATCGTTCGGATGAGTTCAGTCTCGTTTGGGTGGCAAAAACGTGACTGGCAGGCCTGGGGGGGGGAGCTGAGGAGCAAACTTCCTGGCACCAGGGCTGGAGAGAGGCTTGGAGTAGAAGCCAGCCTGCCCAATCACCATCCCTCTTTTCCTCAGGCCACTGGCTTCGCAGACTGCAATTGGCATGGGGCTAGGCTGCACAGAGCCAATGGGGCTTATGGTAAGGCGGACGCAGCAAATAACAAAAGCCATTGCCCTCTCCCCTTCCAATTCCTTCTGAGCTAGCCACTGATCCTGTCAGCAGGCGTTTTCAGAAGTCTCCCTCTCCCAGCAGTTTGTGTTCCTCCCAATCTATTGCCATCCTTCTCCTATTTCACCCATTTCCACACATTTACCTCCATAGTTTCATTTATTCAGATTAGATTAGATAGATTTAGGTGTTATTTTTATTTTTTACCCCTCCCTGTGTTCTTTCTCCCTACCCTCCATTGAATTCTCCCCTCCTCCCTATAGATATTCCATCCCCGATTCCCTTCCCCTGGTTTTTTTTTTATTTATTTAGAGTAGGGTTAGATTGATTTAGGTTTCATTTCAGTTTTGTACCCCACCCTGTGTTATTTGTTGTGAGCTGTCTGTCCCCCCCTCCCCCATCCCTCTGGATAGATAGATAGATAGATAGATAGATAGATAGATAGATAACTTAGCTTAGTTATAGAGGTAGATATAGTGTGTAGTAGTTGTTCAGTTTTAATATTTTAGAGTGTGTTTGTAGGACTAGGCTTTGAATATATTAGATAATAATCCATTTAGTTACATAGATTTTAGAATAGAAGTTAATAGCAGTTAGAGTTAGTGTAGTAGTAGATATATATAATATTCACATTTTGAATAAATAAATAATAAATATATATAAAATAATCCTCTGAATAATTTGGGAAGGAAAAATGGAGTAGGGAAGCAGGAGAGGCTGGTCTGCTGCTCAAAGCAGGCAATGAGGCAAGTGGCAGAGGTGGTAGGGGTAGGGGCCGTGCCAGCAGAGTGGTAGCAGGCAGAAGCCCGAGCCCATCACCACGCCCCAAACTCCACAGGTCTGATTTTGGCAGTCAGGCTTCCGAGGCTCCCAGAAGTGGAACTAGGGTGGTGGTTCGGCGGCGCCTCCTGCCAGCGTCCTCCACTGCCACGCAGGGCACTGGAAGGTCTGCACTCCAGGAGGCTGTGACTGTCTCTGCTGCAGATGCAGGAGCAGGTGCAGGTACTTCAGGGCAGGGTCCGAAGTTCACCATGGGCCACCGTCGGCCCCCATTATTGAGGCAATCCCCAGCAGTCCAGGTCTGGTGGGTCCCATCTCGGCTGTTGGAGGCAGGGTCTGATCCCCAGGCAATGGTAGCAGGGAGAGCAGCAGCAGCAGAAGAAGCAGAAGAAGCAGCTATAGGGGGCACAGGTAGAGTGGCAGCAGCATGGTGGGCAGTCCATCAGCCTCAGGGTCCAAGTTCTCCCCTTCATGGGACATCACTCTGATTGGCGACAGCCAGACAGTGCTAGTCTCACAGAGGAGATGTTTGGAGCTGAGGCAATGACTGTCCCTCCAAGAGCTGTGATACCACCATGTTCTGTTCCTCCCAGCAGCGCTGTCAGTGGTGCATCACCCGGTGTGGGCCAAAAGGCAGGAGGGGCATAAAATCCTCTGTCTGGGCACATTTTCAGTTGGTGCAGGTGGATGATCCCAGGGAGGTGCAGTGCACTTTGTGCCAGAAGGTGGTGACGCATGGGCAGGTGCTCACCAACCTTGGAACAACTGCCATGGTGAGGCACCTAAGCACTGTGCTGCTAAGCAAACAGGCAGGGGCAGTGGATGCCAGCGGGTTCCTAACTGCAGTGGTCAGTCGTCCGCCTCCATCAGCAGGCAAGCATCCTGCCTCTAGCAGCAGGAGCAGTATTGCTGCTAGGGGGCAGAAGCAGTCCACCATGGAGGATCAGCAGCAGAAGCAGCATCAGTCCACCATGGAGGAGCTGGGGTGGGGGCAGCTGCTACCTCCATTCGCAGCTGCAGGACGTGGAGGGCTGCGTGGCTTTCAAGTGAAAGCCANAGGGGCAGTGGATGCCAGCGGGTTCCTAACTGCAGTGGTCAGTCGTCCGCCTCCATCAGCAGGCAAGCATCCTGCCTCTAGCAGCAGGAGCAGTATTGCTGCTAGGGGGCAGCAGCAGTCCACCATGGAGGAACTGGGGTGGGGGCAGTTGCCAGTCCATTGGTGGCAGCAGAATGTCAAGGGCGGCGTAGCTTTCAGATAAAAGCCACGCACATGTTGGGTGAAATGATAGCTCTGGATGGGCAGCCCTTCTCAGTGGTTCGGGACATGGGGATTACGTGCCTGATTGGCTTCCTGGCCCCCCAGTTTAAGCTGCCCTTGTGCACCACCCTGAGTCGGCAGGTGGTGTCAGCCTTGTACCAGGCTTTAAAGGAGCGGGTGAGGGTGAAGCTGGCAGGGGCTGGGGGTGCCACTGTCCACTTCAACACAGACCTGTGGTCGAGCAGCAATGCTCATCATGCCTACCTGGCAGTGACGGCACACTGGTGGCAGGACAGGGAGGCAGAATTTGGCAGTGGCAGGAGGGGTCCCGAAGCAGGGTATAGGTGGGCCCTGCTTCAAGCAGAAGTAATGGATGGCCCCCCACATGTCCCGGAACATTGAGGCAGCCCTGACCACCATGGTGTGGGAGTGGGTCACGCCTGGTGCACCCTTCACCAAGGGGTCACCGATAACACAGCCAACATATTGAGGCCAGTCCATGAGGGGGGCTTCAATAGCATCCTTCATGCTGCACACACCCTTCACCTGGTGATCAGGGATGCTCTGGGCTTGGGGGAGAAGGGGATTTGGGCTGGCACCCTTAGCTCCCTGATTGAGTGGGGGAGGAAGTTGACTGGTTTCTTTAACCGGAGTGTGAAGGGCAACGACCTCCTCCAGGCGAAGCAGGCAGAGCAAGGCTCTCCAGTGCACCAGATGGAATTCGACCTTCCTGATGCTCGAGCGACTTCTTGAGCAGAATTCCACCTTGCATCAGATGCAACTGATGATGGACAGCGGGGCACCTCCAGGGTACAATGGGGCAGAATGGGAGATCCTGGTGCACACGATCTTTGTTTTGAGAACATTCCTAGACGTGATGGAGACCATCAACTCCTCCATGGCCACCATCAGCCAGGAGACCCCTCTGGTCCAGAGTCTCTTAAGGCGGCTTGAGGAAATTCTCCAGGGGCAGTATTATGGCCCTCAGGGCAGGAATCTGGCCAATGAGGCAGTTGCCCTGGTGCAGCAGTTGAAGGCAGGGCTGCAGGCATGGTTTGACGAGCTCCTGGGGTGAGTGGAATATGTTCTGTCAACCATGCTGGAGCACAGGGCCAAGGGCAGTGTGGCATGCCAGATAGTGCTCTATGGGCACTGGAAGGATTAGCTGGTGGGGAGGGTCTGACAGGTAGAGCGGGCTCTGGAGAGTGCACAGCATCAGCAGAAGCAGGATGCCCCTGGGGATGGTGGAAGTGGGAGCAGTCACCCCTTTCAGCTGGTGGGGTCTATCCCTGCCCCCAGCCCTAGAGGTAGCAGCACCAGCAGCAGGCTGAGCAGCAGCAGCAGCAGCACCCCTATTTCCAGAATCAGCAGCTCCTATGTTCAGGTCACTCTGGGGAGCATGGGGTCATGCACAGCAGGGCAAGTAGCATGGCTGAGGGCAGTAGTGGAGGTGGTACACAGGCTGAGTTACCAGAGGGAGTATGACGGTGCCTCAGCAGCAGTGGAGACCTACCTGGAGGAGAAGCCATGCATAGAACCCAGCAGCGATCCCTTGGCCTCCTTGGCCAGCAAGACCAATGTGTGACCAGCCCTGTCTAAAGTGGCCACGGGTCTCTTGTCCAACCAGTGTCCCCAGTGAGTGGGTGTTCTCCATGGTGGGGGACATTTGCTCGCCGCACCGCCTGAGACTGGAGGCCAAGTTGGTGGAGCAGTTGCTTTTTATAAAGGCAAACCTTCCGCTGCTGGGATTCCCTGAGCTTCCCCTGGACAGGATTGATGGTGCAGTGGAACACGCCATCCCATGCCAGGGGTAGTCTTGGGATGGGGCTTCTCCTCAATCTGGGCTGCTGCTGCTGAAGTGCTGTCCCTCCCTCCCAATGCCTGGCACCCACCCTGCCTCTCTTTATCTCTCTGGCACCAACCCACAGAAACATGCCCTGACGCTGCTGCTGCCAAGCTCCCACCTTCCAGACTGCCTGCTGCTCCAATGCTCCTCCTCCTCTGCCACTGCCCTCTGCCAGAGAGCCTCTTTCTCTCTCTCTGGCACCCCCACACAGAAACATGCCCAGCCCCTGGCTGCTCCCCATGCGGTGCTTTCTGCAAACAGATATAAGCTACCACTCCAGTCCCAAGAACCATCATCAGGGTTCTGGGGCCATCATTCCACTTACAGGGAGATGTCGATCCACTGCAACAAATATCAGCTACTCCTGCCCCAGGATCCACCATCAGTGTTCTGGGGTCTACATTACGGGCATGGGGGGCTGTCCATCCACTGCATCCAGAAGCTGTCACTCTAGTCCCAGGACCCACCATCAGGGTTCTGAGGCCGTCATTCCACTCACAGGGAGCTGTCATTCCACCTTTTCTTTATGAGGTAGCAACCTTCTGCTCGTGCCCAAGCAAATACCCACCACCATGACATGCCTGTCCTGATGGCCTCGAGCTCCTCTCTAGGCTTAGAAGCAATTTCCCTTTCAGAGTGACAGTTCCATCCAACCCGTTTTAGGGATATAAGACAAGTCCATGCGGGCATGGAACGCAGGGTGATGTGGTGAGAATGATGAGAGCCAGCGCATAGAACCTTTTTCTATGAGGTAGCAACCTGCTGCTCGTGCTTGTGGTGAGAGAGAGAGAGAAAAAAAAATCTCCCCACTGCTAGGAGAGACAGACACGATCCCACCATTCTGTCACCTTCAGTATATGGCCAGAGGGAGAGAGAGAGGCTCCTCACTAGAACAAGAGAGATGGGGGTGGAGGGGGAGAGGTGTATCCAGCTCAATCTGTCACCTTCCAGAACCAGTGAGAGATCTCATCTATGCTCATTCTCAATGTCCACATCCAGCAGCAAACCTACCAGAATGAGATGGATATAACATACAATGTAATTATGTGCCTCCCTGTGTACCTTCTTGTACCTGCTACCACCTATAACATGATTGAATGAAGTGTGCCCAATCAAACACCAATTCTATGGACATCATTCAACTTCCATGGGCTGTCATTCCACTGCATATAGAAGCAGCCACTCCAGTAGGGATGGGCGAACGTGGTTCGGAAATTCGGAGTTCGGCCCGAACTCGGCCTGTTCGGACGACTGAACATGAACCCGAATCCGAACATGAACAGACCGAACCGAACTCAGTTCCAAACATCGAAATGACCAAACAGTTCTGTCAGTTCGGATCGCATTGGGTTCAGTTTGGGTGGCTACAACGTGGTGTCACAGTCAGGTCACTGGAAGGCTAAACGTAGCAGGGAGGTGGAGTTATCTGACTCAGCTGAGGAGCAGATTTCCAGGCACCAGGGGTGGAGAGGCTCGGAGTAGCAGCCAGCCTGCCGAATCACCATCCCTTTTCGCCTCAGACCACTGGCTTCGCAGTCTGCGATTGGCCACGGCCTTGACTGCATGGAGCCAATGGGGCTTGCGGTGAGGTGGGCGCAGCAAGAAACAAAATTGTCTGCCTCCCCCCTTCCCAACACCTTCTGAGGTAGTCACTGTTCCTGAACAGCAGGCATTTCAGAAGACTCCCTCTCCCAGCATTTCCCAGCTCCTGCCATCCTCCTCCCATTTCACCCATCCAACCCATCTACCCCCATATCCTCATTCATTTATTTAGCTTAGCTTAGATAGATTAGTGGTTATTTTTTGTTTTTACCCCTCCCTGTGTTCCCTGTGTTCAATCTTCCTTCCTCCCTCCCCCCTACATTGAATCCTTTCCCTCTCCCATATATTCCATCCCAGATTCCCTTCCCTTCCTGTTTTTTTCATTTAGAGTAGGATAATTAGATTGATTTAGGTTTCATTTCAGTTTTGTACCCATCCTTGTGTTGTTTGNGCAGCACCAGCAGCAGGCTGAGCAGCAGCAGCAGCAGCACCCCTATTTCCAGAATCAGCAGCTCCTATGTTCAGGTCACTCTGGGGAGCATGGGGTCATGCACAGCAGGGCAAGTAGCATGGCTGAGGGCAGTAGTGGAGGTGGTACACAGGCTGAGTTACCAGAGGGAGTATGACGGTGCCTCAGCAGCAGTGGAGACCTACCTGGAGGAGAAGCCATGCATAGAACCCAGCAGCGATCCCTTGGCCTCCTTGGCCAGCAAGACCAATGTGTGACCAGCCCTGTCTAAAGTGGCCACGGGTCTCTTGTCCAACCAGTGTCCCCAGTGAGTGGGTGTTCTCCATGGTGGGGGACATTTGCTCGCCGCACCGCCTGAGACTGGAGGCCAAGTTGGTGGAGCAGTTGCTTTTTATAAAGGCAAACCTTCCGCTGCTGGGATTCCCTGAGCTTCCCCTGGACAGGATTGATGGTGCAGTGGAACACGCCATCCCATGCCAGGGGTAGTCTTGGGATGGGGCTTCTCCTCAATCTGGGCTGCTGCTGCTGAAGTGCTGTCCCTCCCTCCCAATGCCTGGCACCCACCCTGCCTCTCTTTATCTCTCTGGCACCAACCCACAGAAACATGCCCTGACGCTGCTGCTGCCAAGCTCCCACCTTCCAGACTGCCTGCTGCTCCAATGCTCCTCCTCCTCTGCCACTGCCCTCTGCCAGAGAGCCTCTTTCTCTCTCTCTGGCACCCCCACACAGAAACATGCCCAGCCCCTGGCTGCTCCCCATGCGGTGCTTTCTGCAAACAGATATAAGCTACCACTCCAGTCCCAAGAACCATCATCAGGGTTCTGGGGCCATCATTCCACTTACAGGGAGATGTCGATCCACTGCAACAAATATCAGCTACTCCTGCCCCAGGATCCACCATCAGTGTTCTGGGGTCTACATTACGGGCATGGGGGGCTGTCCATCCACTGCATCCAGAAGCTGTCACTCTAGTCCCAGGACCCACCATCAGGGTTCTGAGGCCGTCATTCCACTCACAGGGAGCTGTCATTCCACCTTTTCTTTATGAGGTAGCAACCTTCTGCTCGTGCCCAAGCAAATACCCACCACCATGACATGCCTGTCCTGATGGCCTCGAGCTCCTCTCTAGGCTTAGAAGCAATTTCCCTTTCAGAGTGACAGTTCCATCCAACCCGTTTTAGGGATATAAGACAAGTCCATGCGGGCATGGAACGCAGGGTGATGTGGTGAGAATGATGAGAGCCAGCGCATAGAACCTTTTTCTATGAGGTAGCAACCTGCTGCTCGTGCTTGTGGTGAGAGAGAGAGAGAAAAAAAAATCTCCCCACTGCTAGGAGAGACAGACACGATCCCACCATTCTGTCACCTTCAGTATATGGCCAGAGGGAGAGAGAGAGGCTCCTCACTAGAACAAGAGAGATGGGGGTGGAGGGGGAGAGGTGTATCCAGCTCAATCTGTCACCTTCCAGAACCAGTGAGAGATCTCATCTATGCTCATTCTCAATGTCCACATCCAGCAGCAAACCTACCAGAATGAGATGGATATAACATACAATGTAATTATGTGCCTCCCTGTGTACCTTCTTGTACCTGCTACCACCTATAACATGATTGAATGAAGTGTGCCCAATCAAACACCAATTCTATGGACATCATTCAACTTCCATGGGCTGTCATTCCACTGCATATAGAAGCAGCCACTCCAGTAGGGATGGGCGAACGTGGTTCGGAAATTCGGAGTTCGGCCCGAACTCGGCCTGTTCGGACGACTGAACATGAACCCGAATCCGAACATGAACAGACCGAACCGAACTCAGTTCCAAACATCGAAATGACCAAACAGTTCTGTCAGTTCGGATCGCATTGGGTTCAGTTTGGGTGGCTACAACGTGGTGTCACAGTCAGGTCACTGGAAGGCTAAACGTAGCAGGGAGGTGGAGTTATCTGACTCAGCTGAGGAGCAGATTTCCAGGCACCAGGGGTGGAGAGGCTCGGAGTAGCAGCCAGCCTGCCGAATCACCATCCCTTTTCGCCTCAGACCACTGGCTTCGCAGTCTGCGATTGGCCACGGCCTTGACTGCATGGAGCCAATGGGGCTTGCGGTGAGGTGGGCGCAGCAAGAAACAAAATTGTCTGCCTCCCCCCTTCCCAACACCTTCTGAGGTAGTCACTGTTCCTGAACAGCAGGCATTTCAGAAGACTCCCTCTCCCAGCATTTCCCAGCTCCTGCCATCCTCCTCCCATTTCACCCATCCAACCCATCTACCCCCATATCCTCATTCATTTATTTAGCTTAGCTTAGATAGATTAGTGGTTATTTTTTGTTTTTACCCCTCCCTGTGTTCCCTGTGTTCAATCTTCCTTCCTCCCTCCCCCCTACATTGAATCCTTTCCCTCTCCCATATATTCCATCCCAGATTCCATTCCCCTCCTGTTTTTTTCATTTAGAGTAGGATAATTAGATTGATTTAGGTTTCATTTCAGTTTTGTACCCATCCTTGTGTTGTTTGTGATTCCCCCCCCTCACCCCATCCCATATATATATATATATAGAGAGAGAGAGAGAGAGGTTAGATAGTAGACAATTGTAGGAGTTAGCTTAGTGATAGAGATAGCTTAGTCATTTAGTTTTAGTTTTTGTAGGAGTAGGTCTGTTTACTTTACTTATTAGATAATCCATTTAGTTCATAGCATTTAGAATAGTTAATAGCAGTTAGATTTAGTGTAGATAGATATACATACTATTAGATTAAAATTTAAATAAAAAAAAAAAACAATATAAAAATAAAAACATTATTTTGGAGGGAGAAATGGAGAAGGGAAGTAGAAGCCGGTCTGCTGCCCGTAGGGGAGGCAATGGGGTATGTGACAGATGTGGGTGGGGCCATGCCAGGGGAGTGGCAGCAGGCATCAGCAGTAGCCAGAGACAGAGTACATCACTTCCATCCAAACTCCGCAGGCCTGCTTTAGGGCAACAGGCATCAGCAGCTCAGCATCGCCTCCTGGCAGTGCCCTCCTCCACTCCCACGCAGGGCACTGGAAGGCCTGCAGGACTTGAGGCTGCGTCTGTCTCTGCTGCTGGTGGTGCTGGAGCAGGTGCTGGGGCTGCTTCCAATGTTCTTCCAGGGCCACCAATGTCCCACACTGTCAAGGAGATCCCCAGCAGTCCACAGCTGGTGAATCCCACCCCGGCTGCTAGAAGCAGGGCCCGATCCCTGGGCAATGTCAGTAGGGAGGGGAGTACCAGCAACAGCAGCAGAACTAGCAGATACATATGGGGGCACAGGGAGAGTGCCAGCAGAAAGGTGGTCACGGGCAGTCTAGCCTCAGGGTCCCAGTATTCCCCTTCACGGGACATAACTGTGATCACAGACAGTGAGTCAGAGGCAGACACTAGTGCTGCAGAGGAGATGTCTGTAGCTGAGGCGATGTCTGACCCTCCTCCCAGAAATGCATCACCAGTGCCACGAACTTCTCCCCCTCCCAGCAGCGCTGGCAGAAGTGCGTCCACTGGGGCGGGCAAGAAGGCAGGAGGGGGAAAAAAATCCTCAGTCTGGGATCATTTAAAACAGGTGCGGGCAGATGATCCCAGAGAGGTGCAGTGCACACTGTGCAATAAGGTGGTGAAGCATGGGCAGGTGCTCACCAACCTGGGGACAACTGCAATGGCAAGTTGCTCAGCAGGAAGGCAGGGGAAGTGAATGCCAGCGGGTTCCCAAGTGCAGTGGCCAGTTGCCCGCTCCTTCAGTGAGCCAGCATCCTGCACCAACTGCTGCTGCCTCTACCAGCAGGAGCAGTATAGGGGCAGAACAGCAGCAGGAGCCTCCCAGGCAGTGCCGTCAGTCCACCATGGAGGAGATGGTGTGGGGGGATCTGACCAGGCCATCGTCAGGGCGCCGTGGCACTGGCTTCCAAGGAAAAGCCAAGTGCCTGTTGGCAGAAATGATAGTCCTGGATGTCCAGCCCTTGTCAATTGTGGAGGACAAGGGCTTCCAGCGGCTGATTGGGTTTCTGGCCCCCAACTTCAAGATGCCTTCCCGCTTCACCCTGAGATGGACCGTGGTGCCACAGCTCTACAGGGCTTTGAAGGAGCGGATGAGAGAGCTGCTGGTAGGGGCTGGGGGGGCCCCTGTCCTCTTCACTACCGATCTGTGGTCTGCCAGAAATGCCCAGCATGACTACCTGGCAGTGACTGCACACTGGTGGCAGGACCCAGAGGCAGCGCTTGGCAGTGGCAGGAGGGGACCTGAAGCAGGGTATAAGTGGGCCCTGCTTCAGACCCAAGTTATGGATAGCTCTCACACCTCGAGGAACCTCGAGGAAGCCCTGGACACCATAGTGAGGAAGTGGGTCATTCCAGGCACGGCCTTCACCAAGGGGTGTGTGGTCACGGACAATGTGACCAATATACTAAAGGCAGGGCCCCTAGCCATCCGCGCTTCCGCGAATTGCGTAATTTGCGCAGAATCCTGCCCTAGGCAGGATTCTCGCAGAAAATGGGGAAATCCCCGCGGGATTTCCCTTCCTTGGCGTCCAGCCAATGATGACCTGCTTTATTCAGGCCGCAAGCCAATCAGGGGCTTGCGCGGCCTTTATAAAGCAGGTCACATCAGCACAACTTCCTGTTGCGTCTC
>QEPC01013498.1:10430246-10479120 GCA_003113815.1 Sphenodon punctatus | reverse complement strand
GGGTGCATATGCATAGGGAATGGGATGGCAAGGCAACTGGAGAGTGGAACCCTTGCTAGCCTGGCACATGTTTGGGTGGGGGTGCTGCTCGTGCCAAAGCCCACCGCACTACAGTACCCTACCCTCCCTCACTGTTTCAGACATCCGCTGCCACCCGCTGATGCCCACTGTTTGTGCCCGACTGATGCCCACTGCCCACGCACCCACACGCACGCCGGTGAGCTCTCTCCAACAGATAGAGCCTTTCTTGTTCTCAAAGTAAAAAAAAAATTTACGAACGTTGCAGCAGCTCCAGAGCCTGCCGCTTCCTCCTCATCTGAGGAGTAATCCACCAGTACAGGACTAGCAGCACCAGCTGCAGCAGTAGCCCTAGCCACCGCTGCCGTAGCCACCACCAGGGCAGCCACCTCGGCCACCTCCTCCTCCTCGAGTGGCAGTGGCTGTGGCAGCACTGGCAAGTTAGCCCCCAGCCGGGGGATCCTCACCACAGCCTTCTTCATTTTTTTTTTTTTATTTTTTTTTTAAAACAAGGATCTCTCTCTCACCCAACACACAAACCGAACCAAAACACACAGCCAACCAATCCAACAAAGTCACACACAGTCAAACACAGCCAAAAACACACCAACTGAGACAAACACACACTCACTCATCACACAGCTCCGCACGCACACAAATTTCCGTTTTTCGGTGCTTTCGATTTCGGGCTCTCGTGCGATTTCAATGACCGAACGGCCGAACACGAATGGCTGAACATGAACCGTGGTCTGTTCGCCCATCCCTACAACTTATCATGGGTGTGGAGGCTCTTTATCTGGTGTTGAATTTGACCGGAGACACAGTGAGAATACTGCTGATATACCGGGCACCCACCTGTACAGCAGCTTCCCTGCCCACCCTGAGTGAACTGGTGTTGGAGGTGGTCTTGCGGTCCCCCAGGGCGATAGTTCCATCCCCAGAGTGATAGTTCAATATCCATGTCAATGTCAGTCTTGAAGGAGCAGAGCATGAGTTCATGGCTGCCACAGCAACCATGGGCCTGTCTCAGAGAGTAGTGGGCCCCACACATATTGGAGGACATACCCTAGACATGATATTTTGCACAGGCCTTGAGGTGGGCGATCCGTTAGTGGGGGAGGTGTTAACAGTGCCCTTGTCATGGAGGGATCATTATCTCCTCCAGGCAGGTATACTGGTGCATGTCGGCTCCCTGGAGGGTGCAGAAGCAGTTAGATTGGTTTGGCCCAAAGGCTTATGGAACCAGAAAGGTTCCAGATAGCTCTAGGGGATGTTTCGTCTCACCTCGATGGCTGCTCACCCAATGACTTTATGTCTATGTGTAATTCCGTGCTGATGAAGGCCATTGACTGTGTGGCCCCCAGGCGTCCGCTCCAGAAGCGCTGACAATGCAGCTCCCCATGGTACATGGAGGATCTGCAGTAGATGAAGCATGAAGGACAGCAGTTAGAGCGACGGCAGCATCACTCGCATGCTGAAGTAGACTAATTGCGACATAGAGTCTGATTACGTACCTATGCCATTGCGGTGCAGAAAACAAAGAAGGTTTTCTTTGCTGCCCTCATTGTGTCTGCTAAGTTCCAAATGGCTGAGCTGTTCCGGGTGGTGAGTGGGCTGGTTAGTCCAACCTCCCTCCGCCTGGACTTAGAATCATCAAATGTTCATTATATGTTTGTGGACTTTTTTTTTTGCAGATAAAATCGCTCAAATTCACCACGGTTTTGATGCAACTTTTTTTAGCAGAGGACAGGTCAGAGGCAGTAGAAACCCCATTTTGTCCTGTTTTGTAGGATGAGTTTCAGGCTCTGTTGCCTTTGGATGCGGGGGATGCTCTTGGGACTGTGTGAGCCACCTATTGTGAATTAGATCTTTGCCCGTCCTGGCTAGTTAAGGCTAGCCAGGAGACATGGGGGACATTGCTGGCGGGGCTAGTCAATGCCTCTCTTAGAAAGGAGGCAGTGGTGCAGCCCCTGTTCAAGAAACCATCTTTGGACATTGACGTCCTTGCCAGTTATCAGCCAGTCTTTAAACTTCCCTTTGTAGGCAAGGTTATTGTTTGTTTGTTTGTTTCTTTGTTTAGTACAGTACTAGCTTTCGCCATGGCCAAAACTAAAAACAATGCTAATAAAATACATAAAAATCAATTAACTAACATAGGGACACTTCAATTCACCAATATTGGCTACATAACAATATGGAAACATTTATATTTAGCAACACATATTCCAAAAAAACCAACAACTATTTGTACAACGTCAAACAGACTAGAGGATAACTATACCAGGATTACAATACCCTCCAATTATAAACCTTGTCCTCATCCCAATGCCCATAGAATACAGGATACCAATCAGTGCTTAATCAATTTATTAGGTACCTCCCCACTTTGGACTAGGGGTTGCCCTGCACACAGCAATTCGAACCAAGAGTCATGCCATCAGGCAACAGAGGGAGCAACCACACCTGCCTCAGACTGGCATAACAGGGACAATATAACAGAAAATGCTCCAATGTTTCCACCCCACCAAGGCAACATAAACACTTTCATAGATCGAATGGGATACGGGCCTCTCTGCCCTTGGATACTGCCATCCGAATAAGGTGGAAACGGGTCAGTGTAAAGCACCATCTGAGCTTAGAATCTTTAATACTATCCAAGTACTTCTCAAACGTGCCATTAAGCTTAATCTGGGCCAACATCGGGGCCACCTTCCAAGTTCCGAACACTGCCAAGTCATCCTGCAGAGCAATATCCCTAACTCTAAGTTGGATATCCTGTCGAATATTCACCAAGGAGTTCCCTGTGAAATATTCCAGGGAAAATCCACAATTCCTAAGTAGCCACCCTAAATATAGCAACCAAGGATAAGATCGAAACCCTGTATGGACAAGTTCCTCCCTGAGACACATAAGTGGGAGATCAGAGTCTTGGGAGGGAAGGTTATTGAACCTCAGCAGCTTCAGGGGCTTTTGGACTGGGTTAATTTTCTCGATCCCTCAAAGTCAGGCTTTCGTTCAGGTTATGGCATTGAGACTGCGCTTGTGGCCTTGGCCGACGACCTCTCCCGTGAGTTGGACCGGGGCCATTTGACCCTGTTGATCCTGTTAGCTCTCTCAGCTGCATTTGATACCATTGATCATAAGTTGTTGGTGACTCAGCTGCGGGACCAGGCAGGGATTGGCCGGACTGTTCTTGAATGGTTCCGCTCTTTCCTGGCTGGGAGAACCCAGCGTGTGGTCCTAAGGGAGTTTTCATATTCTCCCTGGGGCCTCACATGCAGAGTTCCGCAGGGTTCCATCTTATCCCTTCTCTTGTTCAATGTGTACATGCGGCCTTTGGGGGAGGTTGTCAGGGAGTTTGGGGTGAGGTGTCATCAATATGCTGATGACACCCAGCTATATCCCTCATTTTCCTCAGACTCAGGCCTGGCAGTCTCAGTGCTTACCCAGTGTCTGTTGGCTTTGCGGGTTTGGAAGAGGGCGAGCTGCCTGAAACTCAATCCTGACAAGATGGAGATGATGGTTGTGGGCAAGGCTGAGGGGGTAGTGACCCCTGTCATTGATGGGGTCCATCCTCCCCTGGTTTTGCAAGTCCGGAGTCTGGGGGTGCTCCTGGACCCACAGCTTTGCCTGGATGTCCAGGTGGAGGCTGAGATGAAGGAGCATTTTGCCAATTACATCTGGTGCGTCGACTTACACCGAATGTCTCGGACTCGGATATGGCGACAATCATCCATGCTTTTATTACCTCGAGACTGAATTACTGCAATGCACTCTATGTGCGTCTACCGTTGGTGCTGGTTCAGAAGCTGCAGCTAGTGCAGAATGCGTTGGCCCATCTCTTGACTGGGATGGGCTGACACGAGCACATTACAACAGTGCTCTGTTCTCTGCACTGGCTGACGATAGTTTTCCAGACCCAATCCAAGGTGTTGGTGTTAACCTTTAAAGACCTAAATGGTTTGGACCCCACCTACCCACAGGACTGCCTCACTCTCCAGGTCCTGGATTGGAAAACCTGGTCTCCCAGGTTTTCAAGGTGTCCACCATGAGGAGGGCATTCTCTGTGGCTGCACCGCGGCGGTCGAATTCCCTCCTGTTGGAAGACCGCTTGATTACTGACCTCCCTTCTTTCCACAGACACTAAGACCTGGTTGTTCCACCAGGCCTTTCCCGAGGGAGGTGGGGTGGGTGGGGTGGGTTAAGGCACCATCCCCAATGTCTCCCTGGAGGCTTTCACCAACCAGGACGGGCAAGGATCAAGTTCACAACTGGTGGCTCTCACAGACCCCAGGAGATCCACCGCATCGGCTGGCATCACTTCCTGAAACTCCCCCCACAAAGTTGGACCAGACGGGGCCTCCATCACCTCACGCTCTCCACCTACTTCCCCCAACCCGGTGTCAAAGTCCCTCTGAATCCAAGCTATCTTCTCTGTGAAGTAGGTGACAAACTCCTCACAGGAGGCCTGGGACAAGTCCCTGTCCAGGTGGAGGTAGGCTGGACTGACCAGCGCCCGCACCACCCGGAACAGCTCCGCTGGGTGTGACTTTGCAGATGCTATTTCTTCTTTGCTGCCTCACAGCCTCAACGTAGGACCACAAATGGGCCCTATGGAGATGTCAGTCGGAATCGAAGTGAGAGACTTTCCATCCCAAGTAAAATGGTACATTGGTAAAACTTGGTAACAGCAATACCTGGTATTTTAGGGGTAATTGGGTAACCCGACTCAGTCCCTGGGTACTGAACAGACACCCTATAGACCACTAAAAAAGTAAGGTAGCAAGTGTGCTACCCATTTCAGCTCTACCTAAGAGACAGGGCCAGTGAAGTTTCATTATTTGCAAAGCTTATGTGCTTGCAAAGCTAGCTGACAATATGGCTAAGGCTACTCATACTAAAACTATGTGTATATATAATATATACATGTGGCAGTGTTGGGCCACAAAAGATTACTATACTTTTAAGAGGGGCAAAGATTGCTCCTGGACTGAGTTAAAATGACCACCACAGGAAGTGGAAGTCTTTAGGGCGGGGCTCCAGAAACAAGGAAGAAGGGCAATCTGTTCTGAGCTGCTGAGAGGAATACATCTCTGCCAAAGGCTGCCTGAAAGTGATCCTGAATGAAGAAGACAAAAAGCTAATAGAAAAACCTGAAGAGGCAGAATGTGAATTGGTAGCCAGCCAGTCAGAGGACTGTAACCTGGCTGAGCAAAACCATATATTATAGACTCTTGTGAATGCTAGATGGAGACTGGCCAGAGGTTTTGTGCCTTGCTGAGGACTGTGATGGAAATAAATTGTGATTCTGACTCAACCCTTACGTGTCAGTCCACTTTGGGCCTAATCCTGCAAACACTGTGGCCGGCAAGGCCAAGCCCTGCAACAAAGTGGTGGAGAATGTGGGCATGCCTTGCTGACTAACAGGTGATTGGTCCTGCTGAAGAGTAGTGTGAAGAGGGTTGCGCTTACAGGGAGGCTTGCACCCAAGAGAAGTTATCCAGTAAGTTCGTTAGGGAAATGGGATCTGATAACCACAGATAAACTATGGGAGGAACCTACAAACACTCACCCATGGCGAAGTGGGACTCTGTAACAATATGATCAGCCACCAAAATGCATGCCCTTGCTACATGGACTTGGCACACTGATAGAACTTGAAAGAGAGTAGCCCTGGTTGAACTTAAGGGCTGCGACTGAACATAGAAGAGGAGAGGATCTTTTAGATATGTAGGGACCAAGCTTTTTTTCTGGCTATCTCATGTGTTTCCCACTCCACCTTTGCACTTCTACAGGGTTTAGGTTTCTGTAACTGAATACATGACAATCAATTATCTGGTGAGAGTTTTTCTTCCACATCCCTGATATTAACTTGGTTTTGGATTTTCACTTCAACTTTTTTATTGGCATTATGCAAAAGTTAGTAATTAACTTCAAGTTATTTCAGTCATTCTAAATTTCTCTATTTCTTTGATTGTGCATCTCCCTATTAAAATTTGGCAGAGTTATACTTAATGAACATATTTCAATTTGAAAGAGAGACTTTTTTTGTAATAGTTCAAGTTGTGTCAATGCCTTGTTAGCAAAGACAACTCTAAGGAAGAAAGAGACATAACCAGTTTGATGTTTATTAAGAACATTTAAAAGAAACTGAATCACACTAGAATTGTAGGATTGGAAGAGACTTCAACTTCAGGGACTATCTAATCCAAAGTTATGCTCCAAGGCTGGATATCTTCTATCTATTGCATCAGACAGACATTTGTCCAGCTGCTTTAAAAAAAAAAAAATCCAAGGAAGGAAATATCACAGACCCCCCCCTCAGCCACAGACCCCCCTCAGCAACCTACTCCAATGTCCATGTATTTTTATAATTGTTTTTTCTAATTAGGAAGATTTTCTAATTGTTATCCAAAATTAATCTTGAAGCTATTTTAAATCCATTCTTTCTCTTCCTACCTCTGATAGCAGTGAACTATTCTCCATCTTTTCTGTAGAAACCTTTCAGATATTGACAAAATACTATCTTATCCACCCCTCCACCGTAGCTTTCTTTTTTTCTGAACTATGCTAAACATAACCAATTACTTTAACCTTTTTCATATACATGAGATCCTCAAATGAATGAAAAATTCACTATATTAATCTGGAATTGGGGTAAAATAGACCCCAATTCATTAACAATTAAGAAAAAAATATTTTATTTATTTGTTTGTTTAATTATTTACATTTATACCCTTTCCTTCCCAGAAGACTGAGGGCAACTTCCAAAATAATAAAATTACAATTAAAAAACATTTAAATACAACCCCCCCCCAAAAAAACCCAACACTCCAAACCCCCAGCAACCTCCTACCTAATCCCTATCACTATTCCCACCTTCCAAATGCTGTAACAAAAAGAAAGGTTTTACACCCTGTCTGAAAGATGCTCATGCCCACACTCTGATATACCTCCAGGGAGATGGAGTTCCACAACATTGGGGCAGTAACCAAGGACACCCTCCTGTGCATCCCATCAATCGAACAAGAGTAACAGGAGGAACTCACAGGAGGGCACCCCAAGCCTACTGTAGGGGGTCGTGATGTCACATGGTAGGAAAGACAGTCTTTCACATACATGGGTCCCAGGCCGTTTAGGACTTTAAAAGTCAAAACCAGCACCTTGACTTTTTCCCAGAATGCTATTGGTAGCAAATGCAGACTCCAGAGCACTGGTGTAATGTGCTCCCGGTGATCCATCCCCAAAAGGAGCTGTGCAGCCGCTTTCTGCACCAGCTGCAGTTTCTGAAGTGTCATCAAGGGCAGCCCCATGTAGAGCACATTGCAGTAATCCAGCATCAAGGTAGTGAAGGCATAGATGAGAATAGCCAAGTCCAAATAAGAAAGAAAAGTTGGTGAAAGCACTTCTGGACACTACTGCAACTGACAATCCAGACTCAGCAAAAATCCAGAAGCACTCCAAGGCTGCAAACCTGCGTGACCAAAGGGACCCAGACCCCATCAATAACAGGAGTCTCAATTCATCTCAGAACACAGGGTTGGCCAACCATCATCACTTCAGTATTGTCAGGATTCAGCCTCAAACAGCTCAACCTCATCCAGTCCCTGACAGCAGTCAAAAATTGGGTAATCAAACAGGTTAGTGCGTATTGAACAAGATCTTTTTTTACACATTCATTGAAAGGCTCAAGGTTGTTTTGCAGTATGAATGTGCAAAATGGTGATGTGAACGGTGATAGGGAGCAGGGCTTCCAACCCAGATCTCCATGAGAACAGGAACCAGATCGTGGCCGCTTGTATTCTGACAGACTAAGATTGGAGCAATGAGTTCTCCAGAAACAGAAGCCTTTACAAAAATTTGTTTCACCTCTTGTTGATATTTTTTGAAGCTCCAATCATGCACATCTCAGTTCAAGTGAATGAATGAATTTTATTTAAGCATGACACATGGTCATTGCATTACAAGGAAAAGAAATCAACATGCAACAAACACATATTCACAGCATGTTATTAAATTAATAGCATAAAAGGAAATTAAAACAGTAAAATAAGTTCAGCTAATTCACCTTATACCAATTAACAATTAAATAAAATAAGGTACAGCAGAATTCCCATACTAACATTCAAGCTTGACCTCAACCCAAAATAAATATATCAATCAATTATCTAAAATAATTAAGCATAGACCACAATTTATAGTCCCATACAGAACAAACTTAACACATCTATGTAAGGGGCCACCCCATTTGATGATGATGATGATGATGATGATGATGATGATGATGATGAACAAACATTTATATAGCGCAAGCAGTGTACCTGGCACTTTACAAAGTAATAAAATAGACACGGTCCCTGCCCCTAGGGCTTACAATCTGAGAGACAGGAGCTGGGGGAGAGACTTAGGAAGGGGAACAGAGGGAGAGACTAACATTCATGAAGATGCGAGGTCTCAAGTGCATGTACTTGGCTTGGTTATGATGAGAATGACAGCAGACAGGTCCATGTTGCAAGGATAAGGGTAAACAGACAATAGGTATAGGAATAGTGGCTCAGCAGGATAAAGAGTCAGACAGAGCAGAGTGAAAGAGGTGAGTTTTAAGGAGAGATTTGAAGGTATGAAGGGAGGGTGCAAGACGGATGTGGACAGGGAGGGAGTTCCAGGCATAGGGGGCAGCAAGTGAGAAGGGACGAAGGCGCTTAGGGGAACAGGGAAGGCATGGAAGGGTGAGAAGGGACAGAGGAGGAGCGAAGTGCACGGGCTGGAGTATGGAGGGCGATAAGTGCAGAGAGGTAGGGGGGAGCAAGGTTATGAAGAGCTTTATAGGTGAAGACTAGGAGCTTGTGCAGGATTCGTTCAGGAAGGGGAAGCCAGTGAAGCGAAGAGAGGAGGGGCTGCCAATGGTCAAACTGACTGGTGAGGTAGATGACCCTGGCAGCAGAGTTTTTGACAGAGATGAGGGGATAGCTGATCTACTCAGCTATCTTCAGGAATTACCCAGGAGCAAAACCAGCCTTAGTTCCCTCCAGAGAAAAAAGAAACCTGCCCAGACCCACCAAAAGAGTCTATTGGAGGTCGTCTATGGGTGATCTGAATTCCAGAAATCTCCTCCATGTATATGTCATCTGGAGGAGGAATTCTTCAAGGAGCTTAATTTGGGCTAAGTCTGAGCTATTGAGTAAATAATTCAAAATTATTCCTTCCGACCTCCCCAGTATCTGGTTCAAAATTGGCCGCAGGAGTTTCTCCCTCTAATCATCGTATAGGTGGCAATACAATAGCATATGACCAGGAGTCTCCACCTCTTCTTGATCAAACGGGCAGAGTCATTCTGTAAAGGGCAGCCCCAAATAGTGACCCTCCAGAACCTTGGATGGTAAGGCATTTACTCTTGCCTGAAATATTAGATGTTTAGCTCTACTTGAGATTGGCATAGAAAGATATAAAGCCATAGAGCAGGGAGTGGGACCTCATTGCTCATAATTCCTCAGATGGGGAGAGGCCCGAACCTTAGCCATCTCCAACTGCCTATTGATGTCCTCTGTCCTCTGCAGTACCTCCCTCAGAACTGTTACTGTGAGTTTGTGTATCAGGTAATCCTGGGATAACCCCATCTCCTGTAAAGAAGACTCAACCCTCCTCTGCCATGGGTTAATGTAAGTATCACGACTAAGCTCCTTCGAGAGCTCAGACCCTTGGGAGATAAATATCCTGGACCACATTTTGAGAACTTGCTCAAAAGCCATCTGCTGCCATCCTCTTTGGCCCAGCTCCAGCCTCACAGCTGCATGCAGGGTCCCCTTGTTGTTACCTAACAACCCCGTCAGGAATCTGGCCTGCATCGAATCCAGATTTTGCCTGACGAGGGTGGCCCATAGCTCTGCACCATACAAGACCTGCGATCTAATCTTGCTGTTATAGAGCTACAATGCTGGTACTACCGCCAATCTACCTTGTCAGGCAAAAAGACTTTGTATAGCATGTGCCGGGCCTTTAGCCGCCATCAGGCATTTGTGTACGTGATAGTTCCAGGTGAGTGTTTGATTGAATAATATTCCTAAGTATTTGAAAGTTTTAACTTCTTGTATCTCCTGCGAACCTATAGGCCATCTATGGATCTTCTTCCTTGATGAAAATACAACAATTTTTGATTTTTGGTGATTGAGGGTTAATTGATGTACCTCACAAAAATCGATGAAAGCCATTAGTTGCCTGGTCAAACCCACGCGAGTCTGTGATAAGATTACCACGTCATCTGCTTGCCAATTTTAGAGGAAAGCACGTTGCATCAGCCATTTTGGGAATCACTTCATTTAAATAAAGATTGAAAAGAAATGGTGCAAGAACGCAGCCTTGCCTGACTCCAGAGCAGGCACAAATCGGTGGAGTAACATGTCCCTGTGGGTCCACCTTCACCCTCAGGGTGGACTGTGAGTACAGAGCGTGGATGAGAAGCACCAACCTTCAGTCCACAGAGGAGTCCTGTAGTTTCCCCCACAGTATCTCCCTGTCGACCGAGTCAAAGGCAGCCCTCAGATCTAAAAAGGCTGCATATACTGCTCCACTCCGCGCTCTGTACTTTGCCACCAAATAATACAGAATGAAACATTGCTCCACAGTGGAGCGTCCAGATTGAAATCCCGCCTGCTCTGGGGCAATGATAGCCTCCTGCTGCATCCAGGCCCGTAATTTATACAGCAAGTACTTTGCATACATTTTCCTAATGACTGATAGAAGACTGAAAGGCCTATAATTGGCTGGATCTTCCTTAGCTCCCTTCTTAAAAATAGGCACCACGATAGCTGTGGCCCATATAGGCAGAATCTTACCGGTGTTATTAATAGCTGTAAATAGTTTGGCGAGCAACGGGAGCCACCAATCTCTGTGCTCTTTGACAAAGTTGATATGAATTAAATCTAGGCCAGGTGCTTTATTACTCTGGATTCTGGAATGAATCAATCAGTTCGAAAACCTTGCCTTCCGTCACCGACGGCCAGGAGGGCAGCATCTTGAGCTCACTCCAGCTTGAGTTCAGAAGCTCTTCCTCCTGTCTATCTTCTCTGGTCTGGTAAAGAGCCATAAAATGTCTCATCCAGAGCTCTGGGGCGATTGGATGGTCTATTACTCTTGAAGTAGGAGTGGCCCTGCACTTTATTATTTGCCAGAAGGTCCTTACATCCTTCTGGTCTGAGGCCCGAAGCAGTTTCATCCATTGTGCCTCACCATAAAACTTTTTATTTTCCTTTATCAGGAGTTTATAGGTCCTTTTTAGTGTGGTATACTCCACGGGTATTTTAGAGAGGGAGGTCTGCCTGTAGATCCTATATTGATGTTTCAGTTTGGTTCTGAGGGCTTGGCATTCCTTGTTGAACCAAACTTTATGCGTGCCTACAGGTAGCGGCTTACTGATCTTACCAGCCGACTGGGTTTGTTGGAGAAGACCCGCAGAGAACTGGCCATATGTGTCAATTATCTCACCCCAATCATTGGCCTGAATAAGAGAGTCTCTAAGACTGATTATGTGTGGCATCTGGATCCAGCAAGTGGTCCTAGATGCCATGTCGGTGCTCCAAGAGGGGGCTTTATAAATTTCTAAGACATCTAACAGTGGGCTGGGATTACTAACTGCCCTGTCTTGCCAATTATCCCCAGTTAGGAGGCAAAGTGGTAAATAGTCTCCCATAAGCTCCATTCCAACAAAGAAATCAATAATATGAGGTAGAACTGATGCTGAGACCATAATATAATCTATTGTGCTCGATCCCTCCTGGCCAATCCCGAAACCCCGCACCATTTAGCACATAAAGATTATGGGCAAGGGCAAACTCAGCTAGTCTGATCCCTGATTAATTGATTTACTGATCCTTAAAAACCCTAGTCTTCAAGACATCGGATGGTGGAAGAGAAGACATGTCATAGAAAGGGGCAAGCTTTTGATCATCTGGGTCGATTCTAGAGTTAAAATCCCCAGCCAAAATTAGTAGGGCTTCTGGGTGCTCCGCACATAGCTCATCCAAAAACTGCTCCAGTAGATCCCAGCTGTTTTTCATAAATGAGCCTGCATTGCACAGTGGCACATAGATGTTAATAATCACCCATTTAGAAGAAGCCAAAGTAGCAACAAAGCCAAGAGCAAGATGAGGCAATGATACAACCTTAAAGTTCTTAAATGGGGAAGGTTGACGAATCAGACAGTCCAGCCCTCCACATGCCCTCCCCCGCTGGTTATAGGAAACTGCTGGAAGACTATGGGCAGTGAATCCATCTAATTCAAGTGGCCTCTTGGCCCAAGTTTCTTGTAAAAGTATTAAACAATATTCCTGGGCAAGCGAAATAAAATCTAACTCCTTACTATGCCTTGCCCACCCCACAATATTCCAGGAGCAAAGTGTAAAAAAGTCCCTATTGGGATCCACCGTCAGTCATTGTGGGAGGCCAGGGCTCCCTTCCGGATGCTTACCCAGGACACCCTCTGAGTAACCAACTTCTACAGCGGTACTCTTAGAGGGCATCCCCAAGTCAGAAGGGACCCTCCCTGGTATCGCCTCCCCCCACAAAGACAGACTCCTTAAATATTGTTGGTTGGTACCCATTTCTAAATCCACTATGGGGACCTTCCGGGGAGGATGCCTGAGCAGGGGGGATCATATGGGGGCTTAGTGGGTCTCTCCCTGGGCGAATAAACATTGGATTCTGCACAGAGGAGACCTGGCAGAGCTGACCAAGATTATCTGCAGGTTCAGATAGTCTTCTGTTACTCAGAGTGGAGAGGGAGGGCTTTATCACCAAATGGCTCCTAGCCTTAAGGCTTTGGGGGCTCTTCCCTGTTCGTATAACCATTGGGTTCTGCACAAAGGAAATCTGACGGCACTGATTAGGGTTAACTACAGGTTCGGGTAATCCTCCATTACCTGACATAAAAGGGGGAGACTTAATCACCAAGCGGCTCCCCACCTTATCATGGAAATTTAACAAAGGGGTGATTACTGGATTTATATATACCCTTTGCAACTGCACCCCCCAGTAGGCAAAATGCGCCTTAGATGCTTCATTGGTGGTTATAAAACTCTTACATGATTGTAAGACTTGGCATAAGATGCATGGTGGTAGATTATATGCCTCCTATACATAATATCTGGGATATTTGGTCTGTCTCTGCCATGACTGGCCACTGATTTAATATCCAGGAGGCGTTGCAAACCAACAAATACAGGTTGTCCATATTGGCTGATCTAAGAAAATCAGTGATACATCTTCAAAACCAACAACAGTTTATCAATACTGTCAATCTCACTGAAAGGAATGGAACTTGAGCCAGGACAAAGACCTAATTCTGGCACTGGATAGATTGCCTAGTATTGTGTTTCAGTGCAACTGTCAGGTCCCGGGCGCGAACCCTTGGCCTTGGGATGCCTGAGAGGCGCTTTTGGGGCCTGCACCACCTGTTCAATTCAATTCAGTTCAATTTTAATATTAAGGGAACTAGCTTCCACCATGTCCCAAGAAAATAAAACCAGAATACAATACAATAAAATCAGTTACATACAATGTAACATAACATAAACATAACATAAACATATTCCAAGGGGGGGAGAGAAAATTCCCAACCCATTTGCATAGACCAATATGGTCGCATAAATAATCACAATCCTATGTATATGTAACAAAACAACAATCAGTACATAGGTAAATAAGTCTTAAGTCAAATGGCAGTTCCAGGCCATACACGATTGACCAGTGCACGAGCCAAAAGAGTTAGGTTCGTCAAATGGTCCAAGTTCTTAGATGTTGCGAAATACACCAGCAATTGTTTAGGGGTAAAATTAGGTCTTGACCCAAGACCTAAAGCCAGAACTGACTCCCTTTCATACTGTGTGAGCGGGCATACAAATAATACGTGGAGTAAATCCTCAACTTTGCTGAGATTGCAAATACACAGCCTCTGATCATATGGGATGCCTGCACGTCTTCCCAACAGTACTTTGGTGGGTATCAAATCAAACCGTAAAAGTGTAAATACCCTACGAAGGATCCTCTAATTTCACAAGATAACTTTCAAGTTCAGAGGTATACTTAAATTCCTTATAATAGGGCGCACTTTTCAAGTCATGAATTTTCCCTAGGTCTGTTTGAATCGCTTGATCTGTCAGTTGTCTAAGAACAAGTCTCTTCCTACTACATTGGGGTATAGTGAGCAACATTCCCATAGAAAGTCCTAACCTTTGAAGAAGATTCTTCACCTTGCAAGTCCAAGAAGACACAGAAGCCCAGGACTTGGCCTCCACATAACAGCGTCTGGGCAACTGATCCTCTGACATATTTTCTAACTTAAGCCAGTAATTGACTATTGCCATATGAACTCTAACCATTATGGGCAGGCTGCCTGTTTCCAACCAAAATGAACATATTGTTACAGATTTAGGGACTGCAAGGAGAGTTCTTAAAAACACATTTTGGGGGAGCTCCAGAAAATCCACTGAAGCCAAGCCCCAAACTTCCTCACCATATAGCGCACAGGGCCTAGCTTTTGAATTAAATAGTTTCAACGCTGGGGCAACTAATTTACCCCCATAGAGTCTCCAGAATCTTAACAGCCCCAATACAGATTGATGGAATTTAACCTTAACCATCTGAATATGCCCCCGCCATTTACAGTTGCTAGCAAACCGCAACCCCAAATATAGATAAACAGAGACCTGCTCGAGGATAATCCCATCGAGGGACCACTTATGATGTCTATAGATCTTCGGGCACTTCCCTGCAATCATCACCTTCATCTTTTGGTAATTTATAACCAGGTGCATACTGGAGCAGAAGTGCCCCACGGCCTGCAGCATCCGTTCCAACCCCAAACCCGACGGGGAAATAAAAGCCATATCTTTCGCATACATCAAAGTTGCCAAGGACTGCCCCAAAACCCTAGCAGGAAGATAATATTCCTGAGTAACTGCTGCCACAATCCCATTCACATAAAAATTAAAAAGAAATGGCGCCAGGACACATCCCTGCTTAGCCCCATTGGCCCCAGGAATCCTATCTGATAATTGCACCCCCCTGCCCACACGGACCTTTAAAGCAGAGTTGGAATATAATAAGTGAACTAAACCCATCAACCTGTGATCCATATTGGTGGAAAATAGTTTGCTCCAAAGAATATTCTGGTCCAAAATATCAAATGCAGATCGCAGGTCCAAAAAGGCAACAAATAAACTACCCTTACGAATATTCACATATTTTTCAAGAAGGTGAGAAAGCATAAAACAGTGATCGATTGTGGAGTAACTAGCCCGAAACCCTGCCTGTTCTTCAGGAAAAAAAATTGCCATTTTTGCCCAATCCTCGAGCTTGGCAAGCAAATATTTGGCATACAGTTTAGCGACCACATTGATCAAACTGATAGGACGATAGTTCTGCGGCAGATTTTTGTCTCCTTTTTTAAAAATGGGGGTTACAATGCTGATGTTCCAGCCTGCCGGGATGCAACCAGCATTGGAGATGGTATTGAATAAATGGGCAAGAATTGGCAACCACCACTCTAAATTATACGCGAATACCTCCACAGGGATACCATCTAGCCAGGGGAGCTTTTCCCTTCCTCATTGAGCCAAGCAATGACTTAAGTAACCCACAATCCACCGGCGTTCATTGTAGAGTATAATTTAAGCCCTCCTGTGGAATAACATACTCATCGGGGATGGAGGCAAAAATTCCCCAAAAATGTGCTATCCATACCTTGGTGGCAAGACTTGCTTGTATAGAGGGTCTTCTATACCCCCTGTTCACTAGGGTCCAAAATAAGGCATAATCCTGATTTTCAAGGGCATTTGCCAGCTCCTTCCAAGCATTACGCTGAAAGGCCTTCTTTTTCTCTTTAATTAATTTTTTATAAAGTTGTTTTACCTTTATTAATTGGCTGATATATGGCTGGTAAGTACTAGTTTTGACCTTCCTGCGCCAAGTTGTATGCTGCCTTTTAAGGGTAACACACTCAGCATCATACCAACTAGGTATAGAGCATGCACCCCATTGCTGATTATCACGAGGTCTGTTGGGGGCAAGTGAGTTCCTAAAATACTCCATTAAATACTCAAAGGCCGTAATAATTTTAGAAAAGTCACTTGGCTGTACAGCTAACATCTGTTGTCTAGCTTCCTGCAGAGCCTCACTCTTGTAAAGGAAAATGCTATCCCTTTCCGTTTCCTCAGACCAACGAACCCGTTGGACCACTTCACATATATCATTCCCTTGGGGGCAGGTAACAGGGCCTGAGTCTATTTGGTCCTGGGTTTGTCCCTTACAAATCATGTCAAAAGAAATAGGGAGATGGTCCCCTGTACCCTCCATCTGTACCTCAAAATTACTACATTTGTGCAAATAAGGCTCCTGCACTCCAATGTAGTCAATCACACTACAACCCCTATTAGACATAAAGGTGTATTGGCCTAATGGATCCCCCGGGGATCGCCCATTTAATAACTTCCACCTCCCAAGATATAAAAAACTGAGAAACTGGGCTCCCTGCGCATTAACTTCCGTATCCCTAGAAACCCTTATGGGCCAAAAGAAATCATCATCTACCTCAATCCCCAGGATATCTGCTTGCCTAGAGATAGAGTTACCAACTCGTGCATTAAGGTCCCCAAGTAAAATTATGGGGACGCCTGGGTACTCATTGCTCAGGACATCCACAAAATCACCGAGTTGCTCCCAAAAAGAGGGATTACATGCTGATCTTGGAGGTAAATAAATATTAAGTAAAACAGCCCAGTTAATTGAATCTAAGGTAAACACTGTAGTTAAAACATTTCCAGAAGGACAGTCTAATACCATACCTTCTGAAGTCGAAGTATCCTTAAAAAGGGTAAGTAACCCTCCTGAAGGTCTACCACAGTGCGCAGTCCTGACTGCGGGAACATCCCAAAAAGAGTACCCCGGGAAACGAAAATTAGAAACATCAACCAGCCAGGATTCTTGGAGGCAAATAATATCAAAGGGTTGCTAGGAAGTCACAAGCCTCATGATTCCTCAGCCCAGACCATCCTGCAATATTCCAGGAAACAAGTTTAACCTTGTACCCTAGGGTCTCATTTACCCTACCATCACCTAGTGATCCCCTAGAGACTCCCTCCACTCCCAATTGTTCACCCTCACTCACAGGAAACCTAACGGAAGGGGGAGGGGCAGCTTCTCTCTCTAGTTGCACCAACACTACCCAAAATAGTTTCTGCCCCTCTGGACTCTCTAGTAACTGCCTCCCCATCCAATCCAGACTCCACAGGTCTGTCCCCTTCAGAAACCGGGACATAAACCGGGTTACTTGACATACTGGGCAATGTATTAGCCAATTCTGAAACTGCCCCATCCAATAATACCCTAGCACAAGGGGCAAGATCATGCACCATTGGTGGGGAAGAACCCATGCTGCAATTTTGCTCGAAGGTCTTACTAACAAGCCTATCCTGAATGGCCAATAATTTCCCTAAAAATAAGTCCTGATCTGGAGGGGGCAAGGCATCAAAAATGTCTACCAATGCTGTCTCATCCATTTTGCAGAAGGAAAAACCTGCGCAAAAATGAAAAAGGCTAGAACCCAGTCTGGCAGAAGGGGAATGAGGCTGGGTTAGCGTCTCTCTGGCCTGGCTTCTATCTACTTGTACCTGCGAGGCAAGCCCCAAAAAATATTCATAGTAGCCTCGGCCATAACCACACGATCTCCAGCATCCCCCGTCAGGGAATTTAAACCTTGAGCACTGGGAAAAGAATCTGTTTGTATCACCGGAGGTTAGTTGTTAACTCTAAATAAGTCTCCATAGCCACTTCTTCACTGGCAAGGGACCTGGGTTCTTGAGTCCCAGGGTCCGTCTCAGGGGGGCCTGCCTGCGGAAAATAAAAAACTCTATCAATTGAAAGCCCCCAATGTTTGAGCGAGTAACGGGCCTAGCAGTACTCAGGGCAGCGCCCCACCTGACAATATCAGTATGGATGGAAGCAATTATTTTCAAAACCTGTATACATACACCCCTTAGGTTGCCACTATGGGATTCCCTCTTCCCAGGGCCAGTGCCCCTTATGTCCCCTGTATGTGTCATGACTGGTGCGTCACTGAAACTAACAGCGAGCACTTCCCTGGCAGGTGAATCAGAAACTCCCAGGTCCTCACTTTCATGCCCCAGCAACTCAAACCTGTTAGAGTCTGATACAGACAAAACAGAAGCTGGTGGAGTCATAGTTCTAACAAAGTCCACAATCTTTGGTTGTTTCAATCGAGGCTTCTCCTGTGCTGTTGCAGGGGAAAAGGACAGTCTATTCCTTTTCCTATCTCCCATATTGGCTCTCAGGCACTACGTCCTAGCCCGGCCCTCGCCTAAGGCCGCGTGCACAAGGGCGTGCCCTTGCACGCGCAGCCCTTAGGTGCATGGCCACCAGCCGCTGGCTGCTTTTTTCAGATCTGTCAGCACTCTGGTCACCACGGGGGCCAATCAGCGCTTTCCACGCAGGCGAGGAGGGGCCTGTACACTCCTGGGATTTCCTGGGCTTTCCCCACTACACCCCCAGGGGTCTAAAATCCCCTATGCAGCCTGGTCCTACAACACCACTCTCCGGGGCAGCACGTCACCACGTTCCAGTTTTGGTCAATGTTCTCCCAGTTTCTCCACTCTCTCGCAACACAACACACTGCCGCCAGCCATTGGCTGCTCTTTTCAGATCTGTCAGCACTCCGCTCACCACGGGGGCCAATCAGCACTTTCCACGCAGGTGGGGTAGGGCCTGTACACTCCTGGGCTTTCCCCACTATGTTCCCAGGGGTCCAAAATCCCCTATGCAGCCTGGTCCTACAACACCACTCTCCGGGGCAGCACGTCACCGCGTTCCAGGTTTGCCCAATGTTCTCCCAGTTTCTCCACTCTCTCGCAACACCACACACTGCCGCCAGCCATTGGCTGCTCTTTTCAGATCTGTCAGCACTCCGCTCACCACGGGGGCCAATCAGCACTTTCCACGCAGGTGGGGTAGGGCCTGTACACTCCTGGGCTTTCCCCACTATGTTCCCAGGGGTCCAAAATCCCCTATGCAGCCTGGTCCTACAACACCACTCTCCGGGGCAGCACGTCACCGCGTTCCAGGTTTGCCCAATGTTCTCCCAGCTTCTCCACTCTCTCGCAACACCACACTGAACCACCTGTTGGACCTGTTCACCTCCCACATTTCTCCTCTATATGCCTTCCCCTGTCTTACTGCCCGTTACATGGCCACACCCTCTCCCAGCTGGGGCTTGTTTCCCTAGTCCGTCCTCTCCCCCCCCAGCTTCCTGATTGGCCACAGATGGTACTTAAACACTGATCTGGCCTCAGGAAGCTAGTGGAGCAACATCTCTTCCCCACTTTGCTCTGTGTGTGGTATAGTGGTGTGTAGTTCTCTACTCTGTAGCAGAGATTCCCCCCTTGATTGTGTGTTGTGTATATGTGGTGTGTCCCCCTTACTGCCCTGTTTCCCCATAGCTTGTGTGTCCAATCCCCTTTTGGTGTGTTCCCTTACCTCCTTGTTCCCCATAGCTTGTGTGTTCAATCCCCTTGTGGCGTGTTCCCTTACCTCCCTGTTCCCCCATAGCTTGTGTGTCCAATCCCCTTTTAGTGTGTTCCCTTACCTCCATGTTACCCCATAGCCTGTGTACCCAATCCCCTTGTCGTGTGTTTCCTTACCTCCCAGTGTCCCCTATAGCCCGTGAGCTTGATCGCCTCTTGGGAGTGTACTGACACTCCCCCACCTGGTTCTTCCTCTGGGCACCCTCATACCTGGTACCCTTCATGGGGGTGTTGGGTTGGTGACCTGGTAGTCCTTGTTTGGTTCCCGCTGCCCTGTCCCCTCTGGGTTCCTTTTGTGTTGTCCCCCATTATCTAGGGGTTCCCCTCCACCCAGGACTTGGTAGCCCTGTCCCGTAGCTCTGTTCCAGAAGAACCCCCTGGACTAGGGTTCTTCGTTCCTAGTCCTTCCTGGTAGTTTCCAGAGTTACAGCTCCCTCTGTAATGCCCTCCCCATAATTTCAGGACTTGGGTGTCGGGCCCCCATAACCTCCCTTCTCTTTGTGGTGTGGGTTCTTTCTTCTTCTCTCTGACCTCAGTGATGAGTTAGACCCTCTCTGAGGCTGGGTTTCCTGGCCGCAAGAAGAGAGTAGGCTCTTGGTTCCAAGTCATACTGAGAGTTCCTCTTTCCCGCAAGTTCCCCTCCCTCACTGGGGTCCTTCCTCTTCCTTTCCCTTGGGGGGTGGGCCATCCCCCATTCTTATTCCCCTGATATCCTGTACCCCTCTGACATCCTCTTCCTTGCCCTCGGGGGGTGGGCCATCACCCATCCTTATTCTCCTGATACCTTTACCCCTCTGACAGCAACAGCATTAATCATATTCAATGAATTCTTAGTAATGCATGCTCTTCACATTGTAATGATTTTTTCAGTCTTTCCACTCACATTTCTATCCTATCCCCCCCCCCAAAAAATTAAGTGGAATATCTGCTAAGGAGCTACGGGGAAAGTGTTTTGCTGAGCTTTACAGGTTTCATTTTCTTTAGCTCTTATGGATGGGATTTCAAAAGGACTAAATTGAGCCACCGCAAATTGAATTGTTCCACTTACAGACTGAATTCTGAGCAGAGAATGCAGAAAATCATTGGCAGTTTATTACTTGTTTGTCTGCGACTGTCGCTGAAATATGGGTTGACTGTCTGCAAAAATCAACAGTTTCCCTAAAAGAAAAGTGCCCTTGGGGATAGAAGAATGCAGAGTCTGAGAAATTTTCAAGCTCCTGTGCTTGTCTGATTGAAGCATCACTGGAACTGGCAGGGAATGTCTGAATTCTGAATCAAACAGGCAAACAATGGCTAGGTAATATGTATGATGAGCCTTTGGTTGCATTGTGTTCTGCTTGTGATTTATTTTACCACACCCCTCTTTGATTCTTTTAAATAACTTCACACACAAACAAAAGGAGGGGAGGATATCCATTTTACATTTTCTTTTGGAGATTTTGGGAGGAACAAGCTAAAGAAATAAAAATGACAACTTGTTTTTCAACATTTTTGCTGACTAGGTTCAAGTTGGAGCTGCAAAATCTAAGGTCACGATCCTCTATCCATTCAAGTCAATGGGAGCTGAGGCTATTTCTCCTGCCATTTCCCATGGTAAATCACTCGCTCTGAACATGAAAATGACACCACCATTTTGGAGGCTGTGGTGGAGTCAGGGGTTAGGAATGCCCTGTTTATGGGATGAGTTTCAATTGGTGATGCCTGCTAATGTGGCAGATGTCCTGAGGTCTGTTTGGGCCATGACTTGTGAATTAGATCCATGTCCATCCTGGTTGGGGATAGCCAACAAGGATGCACTGGTGCTGGTGCTGGCAAGGGTGATCAACACCTCCTTGTAGGAGGGGAGGGTGTCGGACAGACTCAAGGAGGCAATGGTCCATCCCCTTCTCAAGAAACCATCACTTGACATGGATCCCCCAGCAATTTATCAGCCTGTCTCTAACCTACCCTTTTTAGGGAAGGTTACTGAGTGGGTGGTGGCCCGTTAGTTGCAGGTGCATCTGGTTCGTGTCTGTTTTATTGTCCCCTTTCAGTCTGACTTTCATCCGGGATACGGCGCACAGACTGAGCTTTTGACCTTGCTTGATGACCTCCTGGAGGAACTGGATATGGGCCATATGACCCTGATGGTTCTAATACATCTACCAACAGTACCATGAATCATGAGATGTTGGTGACTCACCAGCGTGACTTGGCTGGGGTGGACAGTAATGTTTTATAGTGGTTCCGTTCATGTCTCATGAATAGATGTCAGCAGGTAGCGCTACAGGATTGTACATTGTCCCCTGGGGGCCTTTCATGTGCAGTTCAACATGGTTCCATCTTGTCCCCTCTCTTATTCAATGTGTATATGCAGCTGCTTGGGGAGGTCATTTGTAGCTAGGGGAGTCTGTTGTCATCAGTATGCTGCTAACATAATAAACTTTCTAAATAAATAAAATTAAAACAGTTTTAAAGCAGGTTTCAGCTGTGCCAGAAGTGCCTTCTGACAATTATTTATGTTGAAACAGGTCTGTCCATATACTGCAGACTCTGATCTCGCCACTGTCATACATGCATTCATCATGTCGAGGCTGAACTACTGTAATGTTCTCTATATGGGGCTTCCCATGGTGATGGTCCAGAGGTTAAAGCTTGTGCAGAATGCAGCGGTCCACCTACTTACTGGGATGGGCCAATGGGAGCATATTACACTGGTGTTCCCAGCACTGGACTGGCTGCCTATAATCTTCTGGTTCAAGGTGGTGGTTATGACCTTTAAAGTCCTATACGACCTGGGCTCTGCATACTTGAGGGACCACCTCACTGCCTAGGCCCCTGGGCAGCTCCAGCGGTCATTGGGGTGCATGCTCATGGAGGTCACGCGTTATTGATGGGTCCAGACTGACAGGTGGGTGTTCACGGCAACTGCTCCATCACTGTGGAACTCACTCTGGGTTGAGATCCATCTCAGCCCTGATATCCTTCCCTTTCACCAGCAATGTAAAACATGACTCTTCCACCAGGCCTTTGTGGGGGGGTAGGGAGTGGCTCGGAGGGCGGGAGGGTTTTGTTCTTTTGCGCACACTCTGTTTTATTGATTCAGTTGCTCCATGCGGGGGGGGGGGGGGGGGGGGGGGTCACGGGAGAAGGGTAGGGAGTTTCTGGGTTGGGGTAGATTTTTTTTTGCACACTTCAGGATTTTATGGTTAGCTGGTTTTTAATCTGTTCTTAATTGTTTTAAATTTTGATTCTATTGTTTATGTGGTTTTATTGTATGTTAGCCGCCCCAAGTTGCTGTTAGCAAGGGGGGGCGGGGTATAATTTTATTAAATAAAATGGGTTTTTGGTCAGAAATAACATTTCTATGTGGCAAAAAAAAAAAGATATTTGTTTTGGCTTACATGTTAAGAAATGTGGCATTGGCTCGGTGGGACCCTCTATGGCCTGCTTTGGCCTGCTAGCCACCATCACATTTGTTATGGGGCATCCAAATATTTTCTCTGGAGTTACACCAGGCATGGTGGAAGCTTGCCCAGGCTGTGACTTCAGAAACCTCCAAAGTCACAGCCCAACCTAGCCACTACCATGTCCAGGGAAAGGCCTGACTGACTGGATACAACGGGCTATTGCATGTGGTAGCATGCTGTTCTCTGCCAGGTCCAGAATGACCTTCATGATGGGCAGCCATGGTGACCATCATTGGCTGCCATGGCCTCCCGTCATGGCGGGGAGGGGAGAGTGTTGGGCCGCTGGGCAGAGCACAGGAGTGGAGCTGGGACCCAGCTGTGTGAAAGTTTGTTCCATGGCTGGACCTGATCCTGACCGGGGTGTGAGTGGCACCCTGGTCCGGATCATGTGTGATGGCAAACTGTCACATATGTTTTACCCAGTGAGTAGTAAACACAGAATGGAGGTTTCTAGCAGCTGGAAGAACTAGCCCCTGTTGACAGAGTGCAGAGAGGGCTGATCCATCTTTACCCCTTCTCTCTCTACACAGCAGCTTGTCAAGGGAGCTGTCAGCAAGCTTAGAGAAAAGTTTTCTTGCAGCTGCTTTAAGCAGCCCCTAGGTACCTTGGATCCTACCTGGCTGTTGAAGTTCTAAGACATCAGCAGTAGCAGCAACTGGCCAACAGCTCATCCATGGGAATAAGATTTTCTAGTGGGGCCAAGCCCCATTAGCCCAGTGCATAAACCACCACTGCTCCTTGATAAAGTAGGAACCAGATAGGGCTGAAATGGAGTCTTCAGGTATATTCCATCATCAATTAATTTGCCTGTTCTGATCTCAGTCGGACAAAATAGGGACCAATAACAATCCAGTTCCCATTCTGACAGAGCTCCATTATGTCTGTTCCATCCTGATCACCGCAGTATTGTGTCACAATTTTTTAAAAATAACTTTTTGCATGCGCATAATAGACAAAGTACATTTGCGCATGTGCAAAAAGTCAAAATATATTTGCACATTTTGTACATGTGCAAAAAAGGTATTTTGTCTATTGTGCATGTGCAAGATGGTACAATGCTGGTGGTGGACAGGCTGGAACATCTAAAAGAACAGTTGTGCAGAGATCCGCCACAGGAAAAAAACACATGGAAAGAAAAAGGCTGTATGTTGAGGGAGAAGGAAAAGGACCGTGTGACGGGACTTGTGAGAACACCATTGATAGAACAATGAGGAGGGTGGGGTAAGGGGGTTCTTTAGCCCCCCACCTTATTTATTCATTTTTTATTTATTATTGTTTAAATGAAGGTCCTGAGCCCTGTTTTAATGTTTTGTATGGTTATTGATGGTTTTAAATTGCTTTTATGTATTATATTTTATTGTTGGAAGCCGCCCCGGGCTGCTTGCAGGAGGGGTGGGGTACAAATTTATAGAATAAATAAATAAATAAATACATATAATATCCAAGTTCCTGGTATGCTCCATATACTGCTGTCAGGTGCAAAAGAAAAGGTCCATGTGTCTAGTGAAAAGGAAAAGGGCCATGTGATGGGGCTTGTGCGAACACTATTATAGAATACATATAAGATCCAAGTTTCCAGTATGCTCCATATACTGCTGTCTAGTGAGAAAGAAAAGGGCCTTGTGACAGGGCTTGTGAGATCCGCATTGATAGAACGCATATAATATCCAAGTATGCTCCGTATACTGCTGTCGAAAGCAGCGCAGAGCACTCCAGGTACAAGTGGCCAACAGCTGGCACCACCAGATCAAGGTGAGGGTTCCACAGTCCCATGTACTGTCCGCTCCGTGAACCTGGGGGACGGGGGGGAGGGGTCAGTTTTCTGGCCTTAACACTATCGTGGGGTCTAGTTCTGGGATTTGTGGTCAGGCCACCCAATGGTACTGGGAGCGGTTGGCAACATTAGCTCTAGAGGTCAAAGCCGCTACACCTGTTTGTGATACAGCCATAGTGTGCAGTGAGACACAAGATAGCCACGGGCAGCCTGGTTTGACCCTTGGTTTACATGCATAAGCCATTCACATCTCCTTGCAGGGGGATCACTTATATCAGACAACCAGGGAGCGGACATGGAAGGGTGAGTTTTTAGATATTTCCATATTACACGGGGAGGACCTAGGTGATGAGGACACTGAGTCCGACAAGGTCAAGATTAAGCGCAAGAGGCCACAAGTTACTAGGACTTGGGGGAAATGGTCGGTTTGTTTCTATATATACATGGGGGTAGTGGCCTATAGGTTCCCAGCCAGCGCCTGGCAGTTAATACAATATGTTACTCAGCACATTTTTCACTGGTATGGGCAATGTTGTGTCAGGGCAATCCTAAAAGATTTGGAGACTAAGGTGATGGCAAGTATACTGTACGGGGTACAAATCTGGGGGTATGATCAGAAGGCTGTAGATTGATTACAGGGCTCAATCTATCAGTTTTGGCAGCAAATCCTCGGGCTTCCCCCATCGGCTAACTCAGCAATGATAGCGCTGGAATTGGGTACCCATTCACTAAGGGCTATTGCTGAAAGGTGGCTACTGAATTATTGGGCGAAGACAAGGGACGCTCCAGGTGCTTCATTGGTGACACTGGCGATGAAGGAAAAACAAATAGACTCGGTTGGTGGCTGGGATGTTTGGTGGGCTGAAGTGAATTCGCACCTAGCTTTATTGGGTTTTTCGGAGTTTTGTCTCCAGGACCTTACAAGTATACAGATAATAAGACTATTGAAACAATGCATATGTGATGTAGACAGACAAAAACTAAGAGCCTCAGCCAGTGGGACTAATAACTCCCCTTTCTATAAGTATCTTCTACCTCCGAGAGGAGGAGTTCCATATATATTTTCTCTTATTGATCCCGGACTAAGGCAAGCTTTTAGTAGGTTGGGATTTCAATCCATGCAAACGGACGTTCTGCTGGGGAGATTCCAAGGGACTCCGTATGCAGAACAGCTATGTCCTTGTGGAGTTGGGATCAAGGATCTGGCACATTATTTACTTATTTGTCCTATCTATGATTTCCATCATTGCCAACTCCAAGCTGCTGTTTGATGGGACACACTTCAACCTAAAATCCAGCAGTTGATATACCTTTTGGGAGATAATGATCCCTCCGGAATGAAAGCAGTGGCGATCTTTGCAATGAGAATCGAAAAGATTCATAGGGGTTATGACTCCTCCTGATGGTCTCAGCCTCTCAGAGCATGGTTTAGTATTAGGCTGGATGAACTTGTGCTGGTTTGCATCTTGGGAGGTTGCCTATTTGTCTGTGTCGCCTATGGTTATTTCTATTGTTTTATATGATAAAAACTCAGTTTTTAAAATTACCCTTAAATAATTGGCACTACGCTGTTTGTATGCCTGTGTTACATTTTGGGCTCTGTAATTTGTATTTCTTCATCTGTTTTCTTATTGTTGTTGTATTTGTGATGGCCATGTGGCTAACAATAAAATAAAATATTGGTATTGGCAATATGCTGTTATGATACAAAAGGCATACATGGACTTTGGGGGTATGGCATGGCTTGAATACGATTAAATATTCCAGCGAAAAGCTTCATCCAACCCTCACGTGCACTGGGATATAATTGATTACATTTTGAACTCACAAATCATGGCGCTGCATCACCTGGCTGCAGGCATTTGGACCGGGAGTGGAGTAGTTCTCCAAGGGGCTCCAAAACAAACCCTGGGCAAGCCGGTATGCTGGGCATTTAATGGGAAAGGGTGTTTTTGTCCCTGATGCAAATATGTTCACACCTGTGGGACTTGTGGGGGAGCCTACCTACTTCAAGGGGCAACATGATGCGGGCAAGCAAAAATTTTCCAACAGAGGTGCAAAGTCTGACTAGCAAGGGGGCAACGGTGGTCAGCATGACAATGGGGGGGTGTCAGGGGTTTGGTTCCCACCCCAATTAAACTGGAGGTCCTGGGCCCCCTCCAGCAGCATTGCCTGATAGAATTGACACTGATTAATTATGGCTGGGGTTTTCAGAGGGTTTTAGCATAGACTTCTAGGGTCTTGGGGTAAGCCAGAAAACTAATAACTTGAAATCTCTTCAGGGAATGGAGGAGGTGATCTGAAGGAAGATTAGCAAGGGAATATCAGCAGGGAGGGTGGCAGGTCCTTTCAATTCACCCCCTTTTCCTGCCTTGTGATGCTCTCCATTCGGGATTGTGCCAATGAAGTTCCCAGGGGAATATTGGTTAATCCATCACTTATCATACCCCAGGGGCAGTTCTGTCAATGATGGGATTGTGCCTGAGTTGTGCTCAGTGCAGTACACATCTTTTGATGCTGCAGTGTGCATAGTCTGGTCATGTGCTTGGTTGATGTCCACATTCACAGCAGTAGTGGCTGAGCTGGGTATCTCATTACCTGGGAAAAAAAGTTAGGGTCCTGCAGCCTGTCTTTCCTTCCTAGGCATCATGATTGACAGTCATGTGTACATCTATCCTTCCCCCTTACAAGCTGGCCACCCTACGGGCGCTCCTGAAGGACTTTGTGGGCACCAAGAAGGTGACACTGAAGGCCCTGCAGTCTTTAGGTTTGGGTGAATGCAGTTCGGATGTTCGTAGTTCGAACCGTACTCGGTCTATTTGGATGTCCGAACCGAACATCTGAACCGAACTCTTGAATGACCGAACAGTTTGGTTGTGTTCGGATGAATTCGGGGGCAGGAAAAACATCTTTTCAGGGGGGGAAAGGTAAGTTTCAGTTAGGTTTCAGTTTGTTTCGGTTTCGATAGTGCTATTTTTGACTGTTCGACCAATTTCGGCCAACCCGAACTCGGCTGAACCGAACCATCGAACGCGAACTTAGGTTTCGAATTGAACATCCAAACTGCATTCTGTTCGCCCATCCCTAGCAGTCTTTTCTTTGGCACTTAAACCTTTCCTGCAGCGTGATAGCACCTAGCAGGGCTTGGTGTACTGATGGGGTGGGCCATAGCTGGGGCTACCCCCCCATTACTGCATATGGATATCCAAGGGCTTTAAGGAGGACCTGCAGGTCTGTCTCACTTTCCCTGACAGCTACAATGCAGTTTCTTTGTGGAGGGAGGTTCGGCTGCTTGAGGATGACCTTCAGGTAGTATCCGATGCTGAAGGGGGCATGGGCTTCGAGGTTTTCTTTCAGAGCAGCTGGTGCGCTCAACATTGGCCTGGGATCTAGGAGTGATTGTGGATAATGCACTGAAATCCACAGCCCAGTGTGCCGCAGTGGTAAAAAAAGCAAATAGAATGTTAGGAATTATTTGCAAGGGAATAGAGAATAAAACTGAGGGTGTCATAATGCCTCTATACAAATCAATGGTGCGAATATTGAATATTGTGTGCAGTTCTGAGCAGTTCTGGTCGCCCCATCTCAAAAAAGACATAGCTGAACTGGAAAAGGTACAGAGAAGGGCAACAAAAATGATCCAGGTTATGGAACAGCACCCGTATGAGGAGAGTCTTGATAGGTTGGGGCTCTTCAGCTTGGAAAAGAGATGGCTAAGAGGAGATATAATAGAGGTCTATAAAATCAAGAGTGGTGTGGAACTTGTAAACAGGGAACGGTTATTTACCCTTTCAACTAGTACTAAAACTAGGGGACACTCCATGAATCTCACAGGTGGCAGAGAAAAAACAAAAGAAAGTATTTTTTCAGTTAGCGTACAATTAGGTTGTGAACTTTACAGCCAGAGGAGTTGGTCAAGGCCAGCAGTATAGCTGAGTTTAAAAGAGGTTTGGACAAGTTTCTGGAAGATAGGTCCATTAGCAGCTATTGGCCAGAAAGGATTGGGGAACAAGACCCTTTACTGTCGGGAACCTGGGGATGACCCACAGGGAACGGATAGCATGGTACGAGGGAGGAGGGGGGTGGTTTGGGGTAAAGGGGTGGGTAGGGAGGGTTGTGAGGGGGGAGGGAAACTCTGGAGGCAGGGTGAACAGCCAAGGGGCAGGGGGCAGGATGGAGCAGATGGGAGGGAAGGAGCGGCAATAGGGGTGGCTATGGGGCGTGGATGGTATGATCCAAGGGGACAGGTGACTCGTCTTCCTAGGGGACTGAGGGTCCTGGTGGATGTTAAGAGAGTCACACACACCCCAACCCACTGAGGGTGAGAGAGGATCTGGGTCTAAGGTCTGCCTGTAAAGGGCTGCTGCTGCTGAATGCAAGATCTGCAGTGAACAAAACCCCAGTGATCCGGGATTTGATCCTGGATGAGGCAGTGGACCTTGTATGTAGTACAGAAACCTGGAAGGATGAGGAGGCAGGACCAGTTTTAGCAGACCTCATTCCAGCAGGGTATGCTGTGCAGCACCAGCCCCACATGGGGTGCCAGGGGGGGATGTGTAGCTATTATTTTTAGAAAGAGATGGCCAGTTAGGAGATATCCAGTTCGGGAGATTCTAGGTATTGAGACCCTCCATGTGGTGTTTGATTTGGCTGGGGGCAACCTTGGGGTGCTGCTGGTATACCGGGCCCTTCCTGTCTGGCAGCATCCCTTGCCACTCTAGCAGAGCTAGCTTCGGAGGTGGCACTGAACTCCTCCAGGACCTTGGTGCTTGGGAACTTCAACGCTCATGCTGACGCTGGCCTTGTAGGAGCGGAGCGTGAGTTCATGGATGCCATGGCAACCATGGATTTGTCCCAAGTGGTCAACTGCCCAACCCATGTGTGGGGGCACACCCTCAACCTGATCTTCTGTTCTGGACTTGAGGTGGGTGAGCCATTAGTGGGGGATGTGAGGATCACACCCTTGTCATGGATGGATCATTATATCCTACAGGCCAGTCTCTCAGCGCACCTCCTTCAGAAAGGACCAGTTAGGTTGGTTCGCCCTCGGGGGGTGATGGAACCGCAACGGTTTCAGGAGACTTGGAGGCAGTTAACTGCAGACCCCGATGGTCACTCTGTCGATAAGCTTGTCCAGCATTGGAATATCTTGCTGGGGGAGGCAATTGACAGGGTGGCTCTGAGATGTCTTCTCCCTCCGTCTCATCACTGCAGGACCCCTTGTTTTACTGAGGGGCTGCAGGGGATGAAACAGGTAGGTAGGAGACTAGAGCGATGCTGGTGTCGAATTCGCTCTGAATCTGACCGATTTCTCCATAGGACCCATTTGCGGTCCTATGTTGAGGCTGTGAAGACAACAAAGAAGGAGTTCTTTGCTGCCCTCCACCAACCATGACCCAGAGGTGATTCCAGGGGCATTGTGGATGCTTAGGAGTGAAAATTAGACAGTTGCATTAGATCTACCACATCTGGCTTGACCTGGCACGCATACAAAAAGACATTTAGGGAATTCCAGAATTTTCTGGTCAATCATGGGATTCAGGAGGAATGACCCATCCCTCCCTGATACATGGAGTGTGGAAGGCCATCGAGGGATGGGCTAGGGAGGGGGTGGGTAGGATGCAAGCCAATACCTGTCAGCAGACTGGCTCGCTTGGCCTCTTCGTTGCCAATGGTCTGTTCTTCTGCCTACGAAGTGGTGCAGTTTAGGGTCACTTTTACCATGGCCTTCTTCGCTGCTCTGTGGGTCAGTGAGCTGATACCATCTTCGTAGATGAATAGGTTGAGCAGGTCCCGGCAGTTAAGAGATGTGGAACTAAGGCCTGATTCATTTGCCCGCACTATTTGGCCATCCAAAAATTATCAAATGGGAAAAGGGAAGCTATTGGTGTTGCGCCAGTCATCATTTTGGGTGGTTTTCCCAGTCTCAGAAATCAAGGCCTACCTAGAGCTCTTAGGGCCCCTCTTCATTCATCTGGGAGGTACCTTTTTGACCAAATTTCCATTCATGGCAGTTTTTTAAAAGGGTATAGCAAGGCTTGGGCTGCAACCATCTGATTATGGATCACACTCATTCCAGATCAGAACTGCGTCCACTGCTGATGCTGCGGGATTGTCTAGACCCCAGATTTGGACGTTAGGCAGATGGAGGTAGGGTGCTTATCACACTTATCTGCAGCCCCTCAGCCCCTTCCAGTAGGGTGTTTGTGTTGGGTTGGTAACTGTGTTTTTTTGTCACCCACAGGCTCCAAACAGCTGGTCACCATCTGGATATGTGGGCACCGCTTAGTGCGTTGCGCTGAATGCTGCACAGCAAATTTGAATTTTGAAACCCAGCTCAGCTGTGGACTTCATGCTCACCTTTCTTGGTTTGGGAACAGCGGTATACGCTTCGAGCAGCTGATGCCTTCACTTCTCTGCAGGGCCACACACTACGGACCTCCTGACATTCTGGTCATCCACCTCAACAAGAATGACCTGAGGTTGTGTAATGCATGGGAACTCACTGGCAACATCAAGTGCAACATCTCCCAGTTAACATCCGAGTGGCCACAGTCCTCCATCTGGTGGTCTGATCTGTTGGAATGTCGGTCCTGGCGCTATGCTGACAACCCAGGCAAAATTGAAAGGACACAGCACAAGATTAACAGAGCAATCTGGGCATTCATTGAGCACATTGAAGGCAGGGTTGTGCATCATGAGCAAATTTTGTGCCAAGATTCAGGCCTCTTTTTGAAGGATGGGGTGCTTTCTGAGAGGGGGAAAACCATTTGAGTTGAGGACTTACAGGAGACTCAACAATGGGTGTTTTTATACACACATTTCTCGTGCATGTTTGCTGTTAGAGCCTGAACTTTCTGTGTGTCTAAATCACTCACCCAGATCTTAAACTTCCGGATCTTTGAACTCCTGCATAGAACTTCTCCCAGAACGTTTGTGTGTAAAAGGTTCTCCTGGTAAACTGCTATGCTCCAAGCAGCTGTGGTCACTTCATTTCCATGGCAGCCCCTCACCTCTACAGCTGTAGCTATATTAGGCTGCCTCAGAGCAGTGTTTGTGTGAAGAATGCATCCAGAAACTGCCTTGGGGTTGTGTGTGTGTGTGTGTGTGTGTGTGTGTGTGTGTGTGTGTGTGTGTGTGTGTGAGAGAGAGAGAGAGAGAGAGAGANGTGTGTGTGTGTGTGAGAGAGAGAGAGAGAGAGAGAGAGAGAGAAATGCATCTGGAACTTACTTGTGGACTTGTAAACCCAGAAGACTGAAAAACCAGCACTTTAAAGTGTGTGTAAAAATGCCCAGTGGCAGCTCAGCATACCTGTGTGAGGGGAAAGGGGAAAGTGAAAGGGTTCATCCCCTTTTCGTGGTGGTTAGTGGCTTAGAAACCATGCTGTGGTGAAGCTCCCTGTGAGCTAAGGGGGCGCAACTGCACCCCATCACCACTCAGGGAGAGGGGGATCTTACGGGTGGGTGCCCTGATCCAGACTTGGGATGGCTGGAATGGGGCTCTACCCCACCATGACCCAAGCGGAGGGTGACCTTGAAGGGTTGAGGCACCCAGGTAGGCATGTCGGGGGAGCCTGGCTCCCTTCCTGCTTTATGTGGTATGGTTCCTCTCCGCCATGCACAGAGGTTTCTGCTCAATGTTGTGGTGTCATACAATAAAGTTGTGGTCAGTGCCTTTATCCCATACTTGTGTCCTGTCTGTTCTTATGGTGCACTAAGTGGGGCCACTGCAGCATGCCCCGATGGTATCCCAGCACAGACATGTGGTGGGCGATGAGGTAATACGCTTCAAAGGGATCCTGCACAGCGAACCCCACCTGGACATCTGATCGGGACCACACACCAGTCAGCACCATCAGCTCTGCACTGGTGGTCTCCGACAAGCCATAGTCAGCAGTTGGGGGCCACAGAAGGTGACCCAGCTTCAACAAGTGGTGATAGACCACCCCACGCGACCGCTGGTACCCACGGGCCCTGTGAACACAGCCAAAGAAGGACATGGCCAGGGCAGGGACCCCTTTCACCAGACAGGCCGTGTAGGTGGTCAGGCTGCACACAGAGAGAGCAGACATGGTCTTCGCAGCTGACCACCCCACATGTGTGCACCTCATCTCTGGGATGCGCCCATTGGGTAAGGGATGCAGGCCCAGCATCTCTGCATGCAGCTGGCAATTGCTGGGCACTCGCATCATAGCCAAAGTAGTGCAGGCCGGAGCTCAGACTTGCATAGGCACCTGTGAGGCTGTCCGGGCAGCTCAGGAGCAATTACACGGCCAGGGAATGCCACAGGTCACACAGGGCCATGATCTCACGGAAAGTCCAGCTATGGGAGACACCAGGTGCGGGAGGGCCTGCGAGCCCTGGGGAACCACTGCCAGTCATGGTCCAGCAAGTGGAGGATACTAACTGCAATGAAAGAGGGGCCTCACAATCCCTGGAGGGACGGGAGGGGAAGCAGGGGAGCTCCAAGGCCAAGCGATAGGGCCACAGGCCGCAACATGGCACGGCAAAGGAGCGTGGCATGGGGTCCAGATCCAGCACAGCTGCTGTAACCAAGCGCACATACAGGACAGCCTACACACTAATCAGGGTGGCGAGGACAACAGGCAGCCAATATACAGAGGTGGGAGGTGATGACAGTAGTAATACAGCTGCTTCACGCACACCTGGGCGCTGACTGGACCCTGTGTCAGGCCCCAAGCGAGGGCGCAGGTGTGGTCACTGTGGTGCTCCCGGCCTCCCCGCCATGGTTGCCCTGTAGTAGCCGGGCCAGCCAGCTGGGGGGGGGCAGAGGTGACCCGGGGCCACCCGGTCGGTTGCCAGGTCGTTACCTGGGGTGGGGCCACACATGCCCCAACCTATAATGGGTGCGGCTCCAACCCACGCGGGGCACCATTCACCATGGAGCTGGGACAGCTGGGCACGTGCGGGATGCACCTAGCAGTCTGCGCAGAGTGGTACTGCTTGCACACGGACCTCTTGTGCATCCAGACTGCAGAGGTGCATCTGGTCGCCTGGCTGTGGGTGTGCATGGCCAGGAGTGCTGCTACAGCCCACAAGGCCCACCATGGGTGCAGGTGATCCCTGGTCAGGTTCAGTGCCCAGCAGGTGTCCGTAACAGCCCGACAGGTCCTCCTCTGTGCCTGGGACCATGTTGCTGTGCTCTGCAAGATGGCCAACCGGCTCCAGGGCCGGAGGGAGACCATGGACTGCGCTGCCCAGCTCGCTATGCCCATTGCCCAGTGGTTATGGGTCATGGAGCGGGAACAAGGGTGGTGGTCCAGGGCGCTGGTTCAGTGGGACGAGGCTGCCTGGAGAGTGCACTTTCAGATGGACAGGTGCAGCTTTCTGCGACTCGCAGAGCTGCTAACGCCCTGGCTGGAGTCGCAGCAAACCCCCATGCAGGCCCCCATTTCCATGGTCCAGCAAGTGGCCATCGGGATCTGGGCCCTGGCAACTCCCAGCTGGTCCGTCTCACAGCACTTCAGTGTCAGGGTGAGCACCATCGCCGGGATCCTGCGGGACGTCTGAGAGGCAGTGGAGGATGTGCTCCTGAACCGAGTGATCCATCAGGTGGACCAGGAGGCCGTGATGGGCGGATTCGCAGCTGGAGGGTTCCCCAACTGCATGGGCTTCGTGGACGGAACCCAGATTGAAATCCTCTGCCCATCCAATGGGGAGGCCGTGGAATATGTCAACCGACACGGGTACCACTCCCTGCAGCTGAAAACGGTTGTGAACCACCGGGGATGGTTCATAGACATATACACGGGCCACTCCAGGCACAGCCACAATGCCCGGATCATGACCATCTCTCCCTTCTATGCCCAGATGTACCGCTGGGACTTCGTGGACATGGGGATGTCCTGGATCGAGGGGGTGCTTATGCCCCCCTGCATTCTGGGGGACCCTGCCTATCCCCTCACCTGGTGGCTGATGAAGGCATACCCGGTTGCCAGGAACCCCGTGGAGGCGCTTTACAATCCCTGCCTGAGTGCAAGCAGAACCGTGGTCAAGAGGGCCTTTGGGGCCCTCCAGCAGTGCTGGAGGTGCCTTGCGGGCTGCCTGGACTACACGGTGGAGACCTCGGTACTTGTGAACAGGGCCTTCTGTGTGTTGCACAACGTGTGTGAGGCTGATGGGGCCTCCCTTGACTACCACGTGCTCCGACACCCTCCAGGCCCCTTGCCTCTCTATGTGAACGCAGAGAACTTGTGGGAGTACCGATACACAAAGTGCATCCATGCTGCCCTGGCTAGGCAGATCAGCTGGGAGGCTGAGGCTTGAGGCCACACACCACCATCTCCACTACCCCTGGGTGGTGCTTTGTCCCCGGCTTGGAATCGTTTTTCTTGATTCCGGCCAGTGGTTGCTGTTCAGACGTTACGTTTTGTTGTTTCCTAGTGGGAATTGCTTTGACCACCCTTTTGGAGATGGTCCAGGCTGGAGCTCCAGAAGGGTGGTTAATTTTGTCCCCTGCTGGGTATTGTCTGTGGTGAACATCTGGCGGCCACTGAACAGACGTTCAGGGCCCTTTGGCCCCACCACGGGATTGTGTGTGGTTCACTGTGGTTGACTGTGATCTCGTAACGTCTGAAAACACCCATTGTTCCCATTTTCAATCTAGGGTTTTCCTTTCTCCATACGAGGTCTCTCACTAATGCCTCAACCTGGTGGAAGAAAACCTCAGGGATATCTATTGGAAGCGCCATAAATTTATAGATAAGTTTAGGTAAAGCAATCATCCTAAGTAAGTTAATTCTTTCTAGCCAGGAACACATCAACTTTTGCCAACTAGTAAATTCATGCCGAATTTGTTTAAGGATGGGCGGGAAATTAACTTTATATAAGTCTTTGCAATCTTTTGTTAATATAATTCCTAGGTATTTTATCCCTGCTGGACTCTCAGGTAAAGGGGAAATCCCTTTTATTTGTTTTGCCTCCTCCACTGTGGGGGCGAAGACAAAGGCTTGAGACTTATCTTTGTTTATTTTATAACCCACTATTTTTCCAAAATTTTCTATTGCTAGTAATAGAGGCGGGATTGACTCAATAGGATAATCTATGAATAATATCAAGTCATCTGTGAATAAAGCCAGTTTATATTCCTGTTCACCTACAATCATGCCTTTGATTTGATTATTTTGTCTCAGTGCTGCAGCTAGTCCTTCTAAAGCGATGGTAAATAGCAGTGGGAATAAAGGGCAACCCTGTCTTGTCCCCCTATTTATCTCAAATGGTTCCGTATTATGCGCATTCACTCTCAACTTAGATTGTGGGTGAGCATATATTGCTGTTACTGACTTGAGAAAATTTGGGGGCAAGCCCACTTTTTTTCAACATGGCATACAGATATGTCAGCTCCAAAAATTCAAAAGCTTTTTCAGCGTCAGCAGCGATGATCATTGCTGAAGCTTTTTTATTTTTTTGTGCATAAATTAAGTTAATCGCTTTCCTTATATTGTCCATACATTGACGCTTTGGAATAAAGCCTGCTTGGTTTTTGGTGTATGATTTCCCCAATCACAGCTTTAAGCCTTGTAGCTAATATTTTTGCAAAAATTTTAAAATCTGTGTTTAATAATGAAATGAGTCTGTAGCTTCCACATTTATCTACTGGTCTACCTGGCTTGGGTACTAATGTGATTTGGGCATCACAGAAGGAGGATGGCATTACTCCATTTTTAAAAATTTTGTTGAATAATTTGGTCAAGTGAGGACTTAATCATTTGGCATAGGCCTTGTAGAATTCAGGGGGGAAACCATCTGGGCCATTTGCCTTATTGTTTTGCATACTTTAAATAGTTTCCTCTACTTCCAATGTTGTGATAGATGTATTAACATAAGCCTGCTGGTCTTTATTTAATTTGGGGAGTTCTGTATTATTAAGAAATTCTTTTATCTTTTCAGGGTCAGGATCTGAAGAAGTATACAATTTTTTATAAAACTTCAAAAACTCTGCTTGGATCTTCTCCTGCTCACTTATTACCATGCCACCCTCTCTTGTAATGCTAGTTATTATCATTTTTTGCTGTTGTGTTTTGGTTAAACGTGCAAGTGCTTTCCCTGCTTTGCTACTGTGATTATAATAATAAAATTTTATCTGCTTCAATTGTACCTTGACTTTTGCTCACTCTATTGTATTTATTCTTTCTTTCACCTTATTTATTTGTCATTGTATCAATTTAGACGGGGCTTTTTTATTAATTGCTTCCAACCTGTGGACCTCTGCATAAATCTCCCAAGTCGCCTCTCTCTCTTTTTTATTAACATATGACCGCAAAGCTATTCCCTCACCCTTTAAGGTGGCCTTCACTGCTTCCCAGAAAATAGCCTCACTGTTAGTGTTTACTGTGTTCTGGTTAAATTCAATATATTTTTCAATACTGCGCCCAATTTTTTCCCTAATGTCCTTATTTTTCAGAAACCTCCTATCAAAAGACCAGTTATGTTCATTGACCAATGGGGTGTTGCTTAGCTCAATTTCAGTAACAATAGCATTATGATCAGTAAATACCAGTGGTAACATATAACAACTCTTACATTTCCAAGGATCATTATTCCCTACAAGTACATGATCTATTTTGGAGTAGATATTATGGACCTGAGAGTAGAATGTATATTCTCTACTGTTACATTAAGATATCTCCACACATCCGCAATAGCCTGAGTGGTAAAAAGATCGCTAATTTATGCTTGTGATTTATTGATGCGGCAACTTTTAGATAGATCTAAGTCAGTTAGGGGTGTGTTTAAATCCCCCGAATTTCCAGGGTCCCCTTAATATTTTCTATAATAATAGGGATATAGTGTTCAAAAAACTTGATCTGCCCTGTATTTGAGGCATATATATTCACTAGCATCACCCTTTCACCTTGCAGGGTTCCTGTTATTCAAGTTCAAGTTCAAGTTTTACTTTATTGCTTAGCCAACTCGGCCATTGCACATGTATACATATATACATTATTTTAATACTATGCATACTAATCAACTTAAAAACAGACAAAAACACATACAAAATTTTTACATATTACTTGCACCATTTATAAATTAAAACTTCCATCAGTTACAACCCGCCAATTTAAATTAAAAGTATAACCGCGGAAGAAAACCATAATATCCCCTTTTCTACCTAACAATAACCTTTTAGATACTAGAAAATTCATTCTAACTTCTCAAGCCCTTAATATAATAAACATTTGCACCCTTGCCATTTCTTTATTTGTAACCAAGCCAGAAAACCCCACCTTGGAGCACATTTGAGTAGGAACACATGGTACCTCCCCCACCTCCTGGGACTAATACTTTTTGGGTAAATTCCCACAATCTCTCCTCCAGTAATACCTAAAATCCTCCTGTCTCCTTGACAGTCTGGGCTTTATCCTTAGCATGTTTTACTAATGTCAGGAATTTGGCCACTTTCCCTGAAACTTGCTGATTTTTATCTTCCAGCAGGAATTTTTCTTCCAAGCCCCTCATTCCTTGATCTCTAAAGAGTGGCGCAATAAGTATCTCCCTCCATTTTTTATATGCGGGGCAATCCAACAGTATATGCGCCATTGTCTCAACACAACTTTGATTTATGCTGGTGCATTCCTTGCACAGACGATCTTCCTGCGCCTGCCCTCTCAGTCTACCCTCTGTAACTGCCGAGGGGAATACATTGAATCGGGCTAAAGTCAATGCCCACCTTATTTTCCTCAGCCTATACTCGGATAGATAGGTAGCTCCTTCTTTGGGGGGCACAATATTTACATATAACTTTGCAACCTTCTGCGAGACGAGCAATGCATGTTCGATCTGAAGTTCCTGGTCTAATATCCGCATTTTTATTTCAGACCACGCCCTTTCGACTGGGAGGGATAAAAGATATACCACTGAGAACCCCAGAGCATTTAGGGTCGTATTAATATATTCCACCCAGCGCCCCTGGGCATAATATATTATCTGGGATGCCAATGAGCCTGAGTCTGTTTTAATTAGTCGTAACCAGTATTTTAACGTTGCCATTTTTGCATACAAGGCAACTCGTTTAAACCCTGTCTCAGCTCTTAACAGCACTAAAGGTACATATTTGGGGACATGCAAAATATAACGTAGCATCCTATTTTGTTCTATTTCCAACTCCTTTTGTTTCCCAATGCTCCAAATTTGAGCACCATAAAGAAGTTGGGGGACCAGCTTGGCTTTTATCAGTTTTTTACTTGGATTATATAATTTCCCCCCTTGATTCCAGTAATAACTGGTGATGCCCTGCCCAGCTGCTCTTACTGCTGCCCGTACCACTTTCACATGAGCGGACCACGTTGGATAAGCCGAAATAATGACCCCCAAATATTTATATTTAGTCACCTGTTCAATTTCTACCCCTCCCATGGACCACCTATATTTCCTCTGCCTTTTCCCAATCCTCATTACTTTAGTTTTCATATAATTAATTATCAAATACTCATTTTTACAATAATTACTAAATGCGTCCATCAGCCTCCTAAGGCCCACCTGTGTCCTAGCAATTAATACTGTGTCGTCAGCATAGAGAAGCAAACTTATTTTCTGATCTCCTATTTCGGCCAGATGGAATCCTGAATCTTCTAGCACTCCATTCATGTTGTTCAAATATATGTTAAACAAAATGGGGGCAAGGATACAACCCTGCCTAACCCCCCATTTTACATTTACCGGCTCGGACAACCCCCCTATATTGTTAACTCTCACTTGTAATAGATTGTTGGTGTGCAAGGCCCGAATCAGAAACAACAATCTATGCTCCATGCCATACTTCAACAATTTAAACCAGAGTCTTTCCCTACACACTGTATCAAAGGCCATTTGGAGGTCAACAAAGCATAAATACAGATTGGTACTTTTACCCTTGAGGACATACTTTGAGATCAACTGTTCAATCACAAAAATGTGATCCACTGTTGACACTCCCTTTTTAAATCCTGCTTGTTCCACTCCTATTAGCTTTCTTACATCCACCCATTCTTGCACTTTGCCCAATAAGTATCTGGAATACAGTTTCCCCACTATACTCATCAAGCTGATAGGACGATAATTCCCCGGCTCCTGTGTATTCCCCTTTTTATATATCGGGACCACCACGCTATCTAGCCAAGTGCGCGGAATTTTTCCCGACTTGTTTACCTGCGTAAACAGACAGGCTAATATCTGACTCCACCAGTCAATGTTCCCCTTCAGAAGTTCTGATGGAACAAAATCTTTCCCCGGGGCTTTATTTATTTTTAGCTGTGTAATCAATTTCTTTACTTCCTCTGCAGTAACTGGATTCCATTGGGGTAAGGACTCAATTGAGAATTTTAAATGGTTTTCTAATTCTATTTGAGGCTTGGAGAATATGGCGCTATAATGTCTTTCCCAACTCTCCGATGTTATATTTACCTCCTCCTTTTCCCTACCTGAGACCCAGGTAGATCTGATTAATTTCCAAAACTCATTTAGGGTTCTTGTTATTAATAAAAACCTCCCCTCGTCATCTTTAATGGTTTTACTTAACTTGAATGCTGTTCTTTTACTAAATCCAATAAATACACCTGCTTTCTTTTTACTGGTGCACAAAGCTACTATATCTCCAATATTATTGTTGATGAATTGTGAGACATCACTTGAAAGCAAGTGAGTTTCCTGAAAGAAGAAAATGCCAACAAAATTTTCATAATGGAGATCCCTGACTTTTCTACGTTTTACCGGGGAATTAAGCCCTCTCATATTTAAAGTTAACAACTTTATTTTATGCATGTTGGTATATATCCTGTTTGTTTTTTTACCCCTGACTTATCTTTGTTCCTGTGTCTTTTCTTTGTTTGACCGATTTTCCCTCTGTAAAAGCTGATTTGCAAAATCAGCATCCTGTTCATGTTTGCCTTCATCCAATTTTTCACCATAAAATTATACTTAATATTTTTAAGTCTCGATTCCCCAACTGTGAGACTTTCACTACCCCCTCCCCCAACAACCAAATAAGAACATTGAGCCCTCCAACTCCCACGCCCACCTATCCCAGGAACTCGCTGGGATACCCTGATTTCCCTTGCCTCAGAAAAGCCACTAGAGTCTCCTCCCCCCCATCAGCTTGATGTCTTTTGAACAGGATCCTAGACTCCCCTTTTTGGCACAAATGTGTGGTCTGCCCTTTGATTATAATGTAGTTTTAATTTTCATTTTAATAGTTGCTCTTCGGCTTCGCCTCCTGTGTTCTATCCTCTTATAATTATAGTTCAGTTACAGCAGTAGATGACAGGTGCAGAAAGGCCTCAAGTTCCTCTGTTGCTGAAAAAACTTTGGGTTTCCCATTTAGAGAAATAAGCATCTTCGTGGGGAATTTTAACATAGCTTTTAATCCTCTCTCATGCAAGATCCTAAAATATTTTCTCCATTTTCTTCTTTTTGCCATAGTTTCAGCCTCATAATCTGGAAATATTTTGACTATGTTGTTCTCAAATAGCAATTTTTTTTGTGTCTAGCTTTCCTGAGTATTTCTTCTTTATCTTGGAAGCTGGCAAATTTAACAAGCACAGTGCATGGTCTAGTAAAAATTTTATTCGGAGGTCTCCCTGTTCTGTGGGCTCTCACAATCCCCACCTCATGGAGGTGTGATTCCTCAGGAAACTGGTCTTGTAATAGGACCCAAATCAGCTCCCTCACATTGGTTTTTCTCTCCCCTCTGGAATTCCCACAATTCTTAAATTGTCCATCCTAGATCTGTTCTCTAAGTCCTCAGTCTTTTGGAGGAGGAATGCTGCTGAATCATGCATTTTTGTAAGCTACTTCTCATTAGAGGGTATTTTCAGATGTTATGAGATCACGCTCAACCACAGTGAATCTCGCTCAATCCCGCGGCGGGGCCAAAGTGCCCTGAACATCTGTTCGGCGGCCGCCAGATGTTCACCATGGCCAATACCCACATGGGGTCAATGTCAACCATGCTTCCGGGGCTCCCCACCGGACAATCTCCGGAAGCGTGGTCAAAGACATTCCCACCGGGAAACAACAAAAAGTAACGTCTGGATGGCAATCACCAGCCGGAACCAAACAAAATGATCCCCAGCCGGGGACAAAGCACGCAGCGTCGCTGCCAGGCAACCAGCAACAATGCAGCCACCGGAGGGAGATTTAAAGGGAAACCTGAAGCAGGGAAGTGTGGCGGGATGGAGCAAGGAGGGAGGCAGAAGAGAGCAGTGGGAGAGAAAGCAAGGGTGGAGGAGGAGACGGCAGTGGAAGCGGTGGAGGGAGAGCAGGCAGGGGAGGGGGAGGCAGGGGTCATGCTGAGGATGGAGGACGCGGAGGGACAACACCTGCTGCAGTCAGGACAGGATGCCCCAGGGACAGCAGTTGGACTGGTGGAGGAGGCACCCTGGAAACGGGTAAGGGGGAACAAGGGGAGGGGAACAGGGGGCCCAGGGGCACCAAGGGGGGGCAGGGGGCCAGCCTGGGCTCCCAGAGGAAGGAGGGGAAAGGGGGCAACCCATGAGAGAGGCCAGATCTGCATCCAACCATAAACCCCCCACCCCTGCATCCCACAGACATGGAAAAGGGCCCGGGTGAATGAGCCCCCGGAGGACACCAGCGCAGCCCGGGTGGAAGAGGAGGCAGTGGAAGAGGAGGATGACCCACAGGGGAGACGAGGGAGGAAGCCCTACCACAGAGGGGGCCAGTGGGGGCTGCAGGAGACCCAGAACTTCATACAGATCTGGGGGTCCCTGGAGTAACACCTGGAGCTCGCACTCAACCAGCACAATGAGCATGTCTACCAGGACATAGTGGGGGACATGCAGGTGGCGGGACACCATCGCACCATGCCTCCCAGTCCCCACTGCCCTCTGGAGGGTGCAGCTGCTAAGGGGGTACCCGGGTCCAGGTCCCGCCCTCCCCCCAACCACCGCCCCCCCTGCCAGACCAGGAGGTGGCCCAGGACACTGCTGGGAACACAGACAGTGGGGGTGACGGGTGCTCACGGGGCCATCCCAGGAAACGTGGGGGATGGGAGGGACGGGGTTGAAGGGGGAGGGTAGTGTGAGGGGGGCACTGTAGGGGGTGAGGCACAACTGGGATGGAGGGAGAGGGGTTGGGTGCACATGTACAAGTGGGTGAAATAAAGTGTGTTTGCATTATATTGCCTCTCGGGCCCACATGTGGGTGATGGGGGGGCGACCCCCACCCATGCAGGGGCCGGCCCAGGGAACCCCCAGTGGTGGGCTGGGGAGGGGAAGCCCTCACACCTCAACCTCCCAACTGATGTGCCTCACCAGGGCATCCCGGATGCACTTCGCATAACTTTACTCCCTGGGGTTCTCGAAGTTCACGTACAGGGGCACCAGGCCAGGGGCCCGGTTGGGTTTGGGGTATTCCAGGGCTGCCCCCTCGGTCTTTCACACGTTGTGGAGCACACAGCAGGCACCGATCACCAGGGCTGAGGTCTCCACGGTGTAGTCTAGCTGCCCAACGAGGCTCCTCCATCGCTGCTTGAGGGCCCCGAAGGCTCACTACACCACGGTCCTGCTGGAACACAGGCGGGTATTGTATAGCACCTCCACAGGGTTGCGTGTGACTGGATACACCTTCATTAGCCACCAGGTGAGGGTATAGGCAGGGTCACCCAGGATACAGGGGGGCATCGGTACCCCCTCGATCCAGGTCATCCACATGTCAGCAAAGTCCCCCCAGAACATCTGGGCATAGAAGGGGGATATGGTCATGATCCAGGCATCATGACTGTGGCTGGAGTTGCCCATGAAGATGTCTATGAACCGGCCCCGGTGATCCACAACCGCCTGCAGCTGCAGGGAGTGATACCCGTGCCTGTTCACATACTCTGCAGCCTCCCCAGGGGAGGGGCGGAGGATCTCTCTGTGGGTGCCATCCACGGCTCCCATGCAGTTGGGGAAGCCTCTGGTCGTGAATTCTGCTGGTCCATCAGCTGGATCATTCTGTCGAGGAGCACAGCCTCCACAGCCTCGCACACATCCCGGAGGATACAGGCGACGGTGCTCAGGCCTACCCCAAAGTGCTGGGACACGGACCGGCAGGAGTTGGACATTGCTAGGGCCCAAACCCCTATTGCCACCCACTGGACCATGGAGATGGGGGTCCTCATGGGGATGTGCTGTCGTTCCAGCCAGGCCGTAAGGAGCTCAGTGAGCCGGAGCAGGGTGAGCTTGTCCATCCTAAAGTGGGCCCTCCAGGCTGCCTCGTCCCACTGGGCCAGCTCCCTGGCCCACCAACCCTGTGCCCGCTCAGCATCCATATCCACCTGTCAATGGGCATAGCGAGCAGGGCCGCCCAGCGCATGGTCTCCCTCCCCCATTGGAGGTGCCCGGCCTCCTCGCGGAGCACCGCGGGCCAGGTTCAGGCCTGGCTCACAGCCTGCCAGTCTGCCCCAGAGAGTCTCTGCATCCTGAGCCGGGCGAGGGCTCTCCTGCAGCCATGGTGGGCCCTGTGGGCCCTTGCAGCCCTCCAGGCCAGGGTAACCTGCAGGCGGGTGCCCAGCTGCAGCTCCGCGGTAAGGAGGTGCAGCTGCTCAGTGTAGTCATGGTACCACTCAGGTGCAACCGTGAGGTACATCCAGTAGATGACTACCCTGTCCCGCTCCATGGTGGTGGGGGCCCCGGGGGTTGGGGGATGTTTATGTTGGCCCTCTGATGGCCAGGTGGGCCGGGGTCCAGCCCCCAGTGGGTCGGGCCCACCAATGCAGTGCTGGTGTCTGTGGGCATGCGGTTGGGTGCATCTGCTGCTGGTGCATGGGGCCTCACACCTGCACAGGCGTGTGGGGCTGTGCACTCCTTGTGCAGCTGCAGGTCATCAGCCATCACTGCCCCCCCCCATTTGCAACACCATGTCCTCACCAGCCTGATTAGCCGTTCTGTGTGTGCAATTGTTTTCTGCAGCTGTGCCAGGTCCACACCCCATGCCTCGCTCCATTGTGCTACAATCTTGCAGCCCTTGGCTGCCTGACCTGTCCTTGGGACTCCTCAGAGGCCCCCCCCAGCCCTGGAGGGTATGTGTGCCCCTCTGTCCATGGTGTTATTCTCCCTGTCTAGCTGGACCATGGCTGGTTGTGCATCCACTGGGCTCCCTCTTCCCGGCCCCCATGGAGCCCCCATTAGCTGGATCTTCCACGAGACCATGACCCTGTGTGACCTGTGGCATACCCCAGCCGTGCAGCTGCTCCTGGGCTTCCCAGACATCCATTCAGGTGCTTATGTGAGCCTGAGATCTGGCCTTCGCTACTTTGGCTATGAGGCGAGCGCTTGTGATTGCTGGCTGCATGCGGGGACTTTGGGACTGGTTCCCTACCCCGATGGGCGCATCCTGGAGATGAGGTGCTCTCATGTGGCCTGGTCTGCAGCTGAGACCGTGTCTGTGATGTCTGTGTGCAGCCTGGCTGCTTACACACTCTGCCTTGCGGAGGGGGGCCCTGCCTTGGCCGTTTCCTACTTTGGCTGTGTTCACAGGGCCGATGGGTACCAGCGCTCCCGTGGGGCGGTATACCACTGACTGTTGGAGCTGGGACAGCTTCCATGGCCCCCTGCTGCTGACTGCTGTGTGTCAGAGCCTGCCGCGGCGGAGCTGTCGGCGCTGTCGGGTGTGTGGTCCCGTTCAGATGTGCAGTTGGGGATGTCCACGCAGGATCCCTTCGAGGCCTACTACCTGATTGCCCACCACCTGTCCTTGTTGGGGTACCATCTGGGCATGATCCATTGGCTCCACCTGATTCACTGGGTGGGGAACCCGGCCCCTGGGCCCATGGTGGCCCCCAGCAACACGCTGTGAGTCCCAATGTGCCTCCCGGCCCCCCGGTTGCCTGCCCCCATGTGGGCTCCCACCCATGCCTGGGGGGCCAGTCTCTGCTGGCTGCTCCCTCCATGATGTCTCTGCCATTCTGCTGTGCTGCCTGCTTCCCGGGGTGCTTCTGCCCCTGCCTGTGGCCCCGGGCCCCCTCCGGGCCCCACCCCCCGGTCTGCCTCCACACCCGGGGTCCCCTCCGTGGTTGCCTTCCCTGGTGCCTGGGTCCAGCACTCTGCATGGCCTCGCCAACCCGCCTGTGTCCAGCGGACTGTACCCACCCACCAGCGCTGCCACCTGTTACCCCCCCTTGGGTGCCTGTGTGACCTTGGGGTTCTGGGGCCCCCTTACTGCCCTTTGCTCCTTCCTCCGGGTGTGTGTGTGCGTCCTTTGACCTGCAGTGCTGCACCAGCTCTCCTGGCTGCCCTCCATTGACCTCTCTCTGTGTGGGGAGGGTCTACGTGTGCCTCCTGTACTGTTCCCGGCTGGCTCAATGTGCATTGTGGGCCCCCGCTGTGCCTTGGTCCCAAGCTCCTGGAGCCCTCCTTTCCGGGGCTGCCTGTGTTGCTGTGGAGTGCCCGTGTGGACAGTTCTGCTGTGAGGGTTGTGGTTGCCATTGCCTGTGTCCTGCCCTGCCCCTTTGCAGTTCCCTCCCCTTCCCTGTTCTGCCCCCCCTTGTGCCCATTTTGCCTTGTGTGTTGTCTGGGCACCCGTGTCCCCCTTCTCTTACTTTCCCCTGTGTGTGTGTGTGTGTGTGTGTGTGTGTGTGTGCGTGCGTGCGTGCGCACGCCTGGGCGTGTGCTTGTGCTGTGTGTTCCACTGTGGCCCCGCTGTCTGTGTGCCTGTTGTGTGTGGTACCTGTTCGGCCCTTCTGCCTGTCCCCCCTCCCTTCCTGTTTCCCTTGTGTGGGCGTTCCCTTGTGTGCCTTTTGGCTTCGTTTGCCCTCAGGCGGCCATGTCTGTGTCCCGCCCCTGCCCGGTGGTTTCTGGGTGTTTTGACCACGGCCGGGAATCGGTGTCATGTCTGTTGCACTGTCCTGGCCTGTGATCTGCCGGCCCAATTCCCTGCTGTGGTCCCAGTCCCATCACATCTGTTTGGGGCTTTTATTCGCCCCGGGGAGTGGTTGTTTGGTTCACCCCCACCGGGAATCCACTGTGGTGAACAAGGCACCCGTCACGTCTGAAATCACTCAGAGACTGCCTGGTCCTCCAGGGTAGATATTCTCTCCTCAGCCACCTCCATATGCTTCCCTAACATTTCCAGTTTTTTGTTGCCTGCTTCTACCAATGAGTGCAGTTTTTTAATTTCAGACTTGGGATCATTTTTCATTTCTAAAATGAGATCCACAACAGACCTGTCTCTAGGTTCTTCTTGATCTGCCAAGTTTGTCTGAGCCTCAGTTGCCACCATATTGTCCCACTCCGCATTGGCCTCTACCTCTCTGACCCGCTCTGCTAGTTGCGGGCGGCAATATTGCTCTAACGCTGTTTCTTTGGGAGTTTTTTTTCCCCGCTCAGCTCTGGCTATGTGTGCCATGCTCTCCACCTCATTTTTTGTTCCAGCAACTATTGGAAATGATTTTTACCAGCAGATTTAAGCACTGCTCAGGAGGAGCTCTGGAGATCCAAAGTTACTCCGCTCAGTGCATGTGCAGTTCCCTGAAGATGGAATTTTTAAAATAATCTTCATGCCTCTTCCATGCATTTAACCCTTGCAACTGCTCCTTTTTAGTTTCCCTTTAACTAGATTCCTCATTTTTGCATCCTTCCCCCCTTTTAAAGTGAAAAATTACTGCGGTAGTAGTTTTTTGGTAATCTGCCTCCTATAGCTATATCAAATTTGATTATATTATGATTACTATTACCAAGCAGCTCTACCACCATATCCCCTTGGCACCAGGTCCTGTACTTCACTTAATATTAGATCCAATTTAGCTACTCCCCTCATAGGTTCCAGGACCACCTGCTCCAAGAAGCAGTCATTTACAGCATCTAGAAATTTGACCTCTACATCACACCCTCAGGAGACATTCACACAGTCAATATTACAGTAATTGAAAGCAATTACTGTAACTTTAGCATTCTGTCTAATCTGTTAGTATTTCACGGGCAATTTCAACATGTTCTTGTCATCGCCCACCTTGACTACTGCCTTCAACTTCCTTCTTACTGGACTTCCCATTCTCAACTTGACTTTCTTGCTTCTGTTCAACTTTCCACTGCCAAGGTCATTCACCAAATCACCATTTCCACTGTTTTGATCATATAAAGAGGCTATATCAATTTCCATATATCTAACTGCAATGATATAATAAAAGAAAACAAAAATGGTTAGACAAAGTCCACTAATAGGCCCAACAGTCTCAAAAATTCACAGTACAACCGGAGAATACAATTAACAAATGCACCCAACAGCCTCAGAGTGTGAATCCAATCAACCTGGGTTTATTTAACAAAGATACAATCCAATCAACCTGGATTCATTTAACAAAGGTACAAAAACTCATGTTGCCTTTGGCTTACAATCTAAAAGACAAGGAGGGGGAGGCAGGGAGAGGGGACAGTGGGAGAGACAGGAGAAGACAAACATTCAGGCGGATGCAAAGTCTCAGGTGTGTGTGCTTGGCTTGGTTACAATCAGGTTGGTTGCAGCAGTATATGGGGAACAACTAGCAGGCGTTGGGAAAGATGGTGAGGAAAAAGTGGGTTTTGAGGAGGGATTTGAAGGAGTGGAGGGAGGGGGCAAGGCGGATGTGGGGAGTGAGTGAGTTCCAGGCATGGGGGCAGTGAGGGAGAAGGGTCAAAGGCTGTTAGGTGAGCAGGAGAAACAAGGGAGAGTGAGTGAGGGGACAGAGGAAGAGTGGAGATCGCATGCAGGAGTGCGTAGGGAGATTAGGTCTGAGAGGTAAGGGGGAGCTTGGTCGTGGAGTGTTTTGAACGTGAACACCAGGAGTTTAAACAGGATACATTCAGGAAGGGGGAGCCAGTAAAAAGAGAAGAGGAGAGGCTGCACATGGTCGAAGCGATGGGCAGAGTGAATCACCTTGGCAGCGGAGTTTTGGATTGCGATAAAGGGGGACAGGTGAGAGCGAGGGAGTCCAGCAAGGAGGAGGTTGCAGTAATCGAGGCGAGAGATAGCCATGGCATGAACAAATGTTTTGGCTGAGGAGGTAGAGAGAAAGGGGCGGAACCGAGCAATGTCATGGAGGGCGAATCGGCAGGATTTGGCAACAGAGTCAATGTAAGG
>QEPC01013498.1:10417015-10429264 GCA_003113815.1 Sphenodon punctatus | reverse complement strand
GGTATGGGAGTGGGAGGAGGAGGTGGGTGGGAGGCAATGTCCTGACAGATCTTGTCAATCTTTGAGGTGAAGAATTATGCAAGATCCTGAGCAACAAGGGAAGAGGGCAGAGGAGGGCAGGGGGGGCTTAAGAAGAGAGTCTAAAGTAGAGAAGAGGCGGCGAGGGTCGCGAGAGAAAGATTTGATCCTGGAGGCATAATAGTTTTGTCTAGCTATGGAGATAGCTGAGGAGAGGGAGAATTTGTAGTGGAGGAAGTAAGGGAAGGAGCGAGATTTGCATCAGAGGCATTCGGCAGCCCAGGTGCAGGAGCGGAGGTAGCAGTTGTTAGGGGTGAAACTGTGGCAGGGGTTTGGGGGCCGGATGGGGCAGGAAGAGAGGGGGGCAAAAGAGTCAAGGGTTGAGGAGAGAGAGTTGCTGTGAGCGGAGATGGCAGAGTCAGGGGAGGAGAAAACGGAGGGGAGTTGGGGGGATAGAGAGGAGGCAAACTCCATGGGGGGTAATGGCCTGCATATTGCAGAAGGGGCGCGGAGAGGGGGAGGAGGAGGGGGGTTGGTGGGAGAGGCTGAAGGAGGCGAGAAAGTGATCAGAATTATGGCAGGGATCAAAGAATATATACTGTTTCATCCTTCACAATACCTCCAGCCTTGCAAATAAGCTCAGCGGGTACATCCACAACTTCTGAGCTTTTATGAATGTATCCCTGTCCTCCTCTATATGCTTATCCTGTTGTTTTCCCTCCCCTTGTCCTTTTTATCCTGTAAGGCCCTTAGGGCAGGGACCTGATGCTATAGTCACAACTGTTTAGCACCAAAAACATTGCTGACACTACATAAATAATTAGTCATAACAATAACAGATCATTCTATTGTTTTTACATGGAAAAAGGTACTAAAAAAAACCTGCCATCATGCAACAAGTATGCTGTTCCTTCTCTGAGTCAGCTGCAATAGCAGTTGACATCACAGTCAGTTGTCAGTGGTCAGCATTTCATTAATTTAAGGGCAACACTTTGTCTTTCAAAAGTCTTCCTACTTTAAGAATAATCAGAAGACAATAAACTGCTGTTAAACATGGAGATTGTGTCAAATACTCAAGGTTCTCTCTGCAGTCATTTCACAAATAAATGCTAATGTGCAGTATACGAAGAAAAGAATATGTTCTGGCAGGGGCACGATCATATCCCATGCACTGCTAACCAGTTTTGAAAGCAGACAAAATGTTCATTACCCTTAATGATACTCATAACTCCACACATAACTATGTTATTGCAGATATCAAATTTAATTATTGCAAACAGTAGATAAAGAAAAAAAAACGTTGTTGAATACACAGCCGGGACCACTAAAACCTGTGCTGCAGCTTCACTGCTGTTCCCCATGTAGCAAGGACAATACACAGGACGTTCATGTAATTAAAAACCTGTCTAGGGTTAATCAGGCCATTTTAGCACCAGACAACTGTTTGTTGTGTATTGCTGGTACAGATTATCTTATTTTCACAAACATCGTTCCATTTCCAATTTAAAGTGTTCTTAAAGCATCATGTAATTGTATAGAATTATGGGTGGTAAAGCAGAGAGGATATGTTTTCCCCACCCTATGTTTTGGAGAGAATGTGGTGGTAGTGGGGTAGAGAGGCAATCCTCTCCTACATCAGTATGCGAATGACACCCAACTGTACCTCTCATTTTCAACTGACCCAGGCCTGGCTGTCTAGGTGCTTACCCGGTGTTTGGCAGCTGTGGCGGACTGGATGAGGGCTAATCGACTGTGACTGAATCCTGACAAGATGGAGGTGATGTTAGTGGGTAAGCCGATGGAGGTAACGGCTCCATGGGTTGGGGGGGTTTGCCCTCCATTGGCTTCCCAGGTGCGGAACCTGGGGATGCTCCTCGATGCGCAGCTCCGCCTGGATCTCCAGTTGGAGGCTGTGGTGAGAAGTGCCTTCTGCCAGTTACATCTGGTATAGTGGCTTTGGCCGCTGGTTTCAGTTCTGGATCTGGCCACGATCATCCATGCTTTTATCACCTCTCAGTTACATTACTGTAATGCACTCTACATGGGGCTACTTATGGTGAAAGCTCGGAAGCTGCAGCTCATGCAGAATGTGGTGGCCTGGCTCCTGGTGGGACTGGGTCACTGGGAGCACATTACACCAGTGCTCTGATCTCTGCACTGGCTTCCAATAGTCTTCTGGGCCCATTCAAAGTGTTGGGTTTTGATCTATAAAGCCTTAATTGGTCTGGGCCCTGACTATTTGCGAGACCGCCTCACTCCCCGGGTTCTGGACCAGCCCCTGCGGTCATCTGGGGGTGCCCTGTTGGAGGTCCCCCAGGCTTCCCGGGGAGTCATGCAGGACAGGGTGTTCTCAGTGGCCGTGCTGCGCCTTTGGAATTCCCTCCCCGTGGGGACCCGACTGGCCCCGGACCTCCCAGTTTTCCATAGGAATTGTAAAACCCGGCTGTTCCATCATGCATTTGGCAAGGGAGAAGGATGAGGGTGGGGGGTGTTGGGTTGAGGGGGGTGGGGTTGGGTTTTTTTTCTACTCACTTTTATTATTGTTATCAGTATATGAATTTTTAAATATATTTTATTGCATTTTATTGATTTTTATTTTGTTAGCCACCCCGGGCTGCCTGGAAGGAGGGGCGGGGTATAAATCTTTTAAATATTTAAATAAATAAATAAATTTTGGCACTGGTCCGACTGGGGGATAAAGTTGTGTTGTGTAGCTGCTTTTCCCACAAAGTTCATTCCCTCCTCGCCATGTTATTGGATAGGTCAGTCACACAAAATGTTATTGTGTGGTAACTTCTAGCAGGGCCAGCACTACCCATATAGGCAGCACAGACAGCCACCTAGGGTGGCAATTTGAAGGGGGAAGCTCTTCCACCTTTGATCCAGCTGCTGTCAAGCTCTGTGGCTGGATTGGAGGGGGGGCAGGAGAGATGCCCCCTTGAACTTTCAGCCCTAGGCTGCCCCAAGGTACCCAACCTCTCCTGTCCCCACAGTTGTGACTGGAATGAGACAGGGGTGGTGCACCACCCTAGGTGCCCCCTGCACCTGATCCAATCACAGAGCTTGGCAGCAGCTGGATTACGGAAGAGGGAAGATTGTCTCCTTCAACTTGCCACCCTAGCTGGCCTTGTCCCTGCTGTAGATGCCAAGTTCCAAGACTGGATTGGGGTGTGGTGGAGGCGGGAGGCAGAATGGAGAGCTTCCCCCTTGAAATTGCCACCCTAGGCAACTCCTCATTACTGTTCCAGCCACGGAGCCTGGCAGCGGCTGCAGGGATGGGGACACCTAAGAAGGCAAGTTCAAGGGGGCAGCTCTCCTCTCCGCCCCCAATCCAGCCACCGCTAACAAGGACTGTGGCTAGATTTGAGGGGGCATTAGCCCCCTGTGGCAGCAGAAATGTTTGTGCCACCCCTGACTTCTAGTCAGGGATGAATTAACATATACTATTCATTTCTATCCCACCCCCCCACTTGCTCCTTTGGTGTAACATGTAAAAAAAAAATTACCATACATTAATGGTTTGTGTGGTTCCTCCTATTCCATGAGACAGAGTATGATGTAACTGGGTAGGCTTTACCGCCAAGTGAACATGATCAAAGATGTATGAGAAAGACAGACGGAGAGAGAGAGACCAGTTTCAGCTCTCCAGTAGTTTTGAAAAATTAGTGTATTTGTATTTTTAAAATTTCCTTTAAAATCTGTTGTTGTTTTTTTAAGGTTTGCTTTTTGGTAGAGAGTAATAAGTAGAGCTGAAACTCAGTTTTTTGAAAACTTCAGAATTTGGTGAAGATTCCAGCACTCAGTTCTGAAAGTCCAAATTCCAAAGTTCTGAGGACCAAGGCCGTTCCTCAGAAAACTTGAGAAACCACTGTGCACATGGCTGGACAGCTGATCTTCTTCTGGATATGAAACTAATGCCATATTTGGTAGGAGGGGGATATGGGAGGGGACAGTTGAGTGATGGTAAGCCATCGGGCAAATTTTGATTGGCTGGCGAAGCCAGATGGTGAGTTTTGATTGGCTGGTAGGGTAAAATAAAAGTGAGTGCAACCATTTTCCATTCTCTTTGGTGAATTTGGCTGTGTGCTACAGTGCTGGATCTGCAAATAATAGAATGGGGGGAGGGGCACCTGTCCTGTCCTGTCCTGTCCTGTCCTGTCCATAAGGTCAATGTTGGAGGCTGGGGGTTACCTTTACCATGCCATGCAGTTTTTTAAACAAACTAATTGGGTGCCACATTGCTTCTGCCTGCTGTTTACTTGGCACTTGGCACCATGAAGTCAAAGAGATCTCTCTGCCTGACTCCATTTCTCCTTGCCTGGTCTGTTCAAGTTACAAATACCAGTGCCATGCCAAGAGGCTGCCTCGGGTGTGCATGTGTGAATGTCTGGTTTCTTACTTGTGGGTGTTACAATTTTGTCTGCTTGGCTGGCTTTTGGTGGAATTTATTTCTCCTCACAGTTCCACACTGTTTTGTGGGGTTGTGTGTGTTGCCTTCTTTCTTTTTGACCAAGGCTGCGACTGTCGCATGGCACAGCCCAGCCTAATTGTAAAGTGTAACTTCTACTTTTCTGCCAGCTTCTTGGCACCATGATGCCAGTGGTATTGCTCTGCCTGGCTCCACTTCCTCTTGCCAGTTCTGTTCATGTTACCAGTGCCACAGTAGTACCAATGCCATGCCTTTTTAAAAAAATAAGAAGGTGCCCCTGGGGGTGGGTGGGTGATTGAATGTCTGGTTTCTTAATTTTTTCTGCTGGGTTGGCTGGCTTTTGGTGAGATTTATTTCTCCATGCAGTTGCACAGTTTTGTGGGGTTGTGTGTGTTGTCTAGCTGGTGGGATGGCACAGCAGAACCTAATTGTAAAGTGTAACTGTAAGTTCTTCTATTGTTGTTCTGTCTGCTGCTTGGTTGACACCATATGGCCAGAATAGACCAGAGTGATCTCTCTGAATGACTCCACTTCCCTTTGCCTGGTCTGTTCAAGTTACCAATGCCATGCCTTTTTTAAAAAATAAGAGGGTGCCCCTGTGGGTGTGTGTGTGAATGTCTGGTTTCTTAATTGTATCTGCTGGGCTGGTTGGCTGGCTTTTGGTGGGATTTATTTCTATATGCAGTTACACACTGTTTTGCGGTGTTGTATTCTTCTTGAGTGAACGTCTTTTGCTACCCTGCTTTTTTCCCCACTACTGGATTGGCATAATGATTAAAGCCAGTCTCATGCTCACCAACAACAACTCTTCCAGCAGTACTGATGATTAGGGCTGGACGAACAGGTCACAGTTCATGTTCTGCCATTCAGTTCGGTCTGGTTTGGTTCTCTCGTTTGGTTCGGCCCGTTTGTCGCGTTCCAGTTCGGCCGTTCAGTTAGGTTGTGTTCGGGTCGAGTCAGGCATTTGGAAAAAGGCTCTCTGTGCAAGATATTATGGCCTCAGAACCATGATCATGGGTCCTGGGGTTAGAGTGGCAGCTTAAAGATATTGGCCACAGTCCTCCCTGCCTGTAACTAGGTCCCAGAACCCTGGCAGTGGGTCCTGGCGCTGGAGTGGCTGTTTCTTGATGCGGTTGAAAGACATTGCCTCTGAGCGAGGAATCATGGCCCCAGACCCATGACAGTGGGTCCTAGGGCTAATGTGGCAGCTTCTAGATATTGGCCACAGCCCTCCCTGCCTGTAACGTGGCCCCAGAACCCTAGTTGTGGGTCCTGGGATGGAGCGACTGTTTCTTGATACGGTGGAATGACCTCGTTTCTGTGTGAGGAATGATGGGCCCCAGAACCTGTGGCACAGACAGCATGAGTGGCATTGGCACTAGCACCAGCAGACATTAGTTTCCAGGGTACAGAACCCTTGGCACAGATGCCATACAGGTCTGGCCTGGGGGCATTGGCACCAGCAGACATTGGTTGCCAGGGTACAGAACCCTTGGCACATATGGCAATATAGGCCTGTTGGCCATTGGCACTAGCAGCAGCTGACATTGGTTGCTGGGGCAGGCAGTCAGGTGGCATGGCATGAGCTGCAGTCAGGCAGACTGAGGCAGGGTTTGAGCTTTATCTAATATTATATATATATCTATATTATAAAACTAACTGCTATTAACTATCTAATTATTATAAAACCAATGTAACTAAATAATGGAATACCTAACACCTAGTCCTACAAACACACTCTAAAACTGAATCACTGATCTCTATAAACTATAACTATGGAACTAAATAATGGAATATCTAACACCTAGTCCTACAAACACACTCTAAAACTGAATCACTGATCTCTATAAACTATAACTAAGCTAACTTAACTAACTAATAACTAACTCCTACCTAACTACTATAATATCTCTCTATATATAAATATACAATATAATGCAGGGATTAGGGGTGGGGGACAGACACAGACAGCTCACAACAACACAGGGAGGGGTACAAAAACTGAAATAAAACTTAAATCAACCTAATCCTACTCTAATAAATTAAAAAACAGGGGAAGGGAATGAGGGATGGAATATGGCGGGAGAGGGAAAGGAATGGATTCAATGGAGGGTAGGGAGAGAGAGAGAACACAGGGATGGGTGAAAAATAAAAACAACAGCTAAATCTATTTAATATAATCGAAATAAACAAAAATATGAAGGTAAATGGGTTGAATGGGTGAAATAGGAGGAGGATGGCAATGGATTGATGAAAACAAAACTGCTGGGAGAAGGAGCCTTCTGAAACAGCTGCTGTTCAGGAACAGTGACTAGCTCAGAAGGTGTTGGGCTACCTTTCTTATTTTTTAGTACAATTTTGTCTATCCCTGTTTTAATTGTTGTTAGTTTTATAATGTTTTAAATATTTTAATATTGTTTTATATTGGATTGTTAGCTGCCCCGAGCTGTTCGCAGGAGGGGCGGGGTATAAATATATTAAATAAATAAATAAATAAATAAATAAATTAGTTTTGTTTCTTGCTGTGCCCACCTCACCGCAAGCCCCATTGACTCCGTACAGTCTAGCCTGTGTCCAATCGCAGACTTCGAAGCCAGTGGTCTGAGGCGAAAAGGGATGGTGATTGGGCAGGATGGCTGCTACTCCAAGCCTCTCACCCCTGGTGCCTGGAAGTCTGCTCCTCAGCTGACTACCCCTCCCTGTCACGTTTGACCTTCCAGTGACACTTTTTTTGCCACACGAACTCTTCCGAACGCGATCCGAACTGACTGAACTGTTTGGTCATTTCGACATTCGGATCTAGTTCTGTTCAGTCAGTTCATGTTCAGATTTGGGTTCAGTCGTCCGAACAGACTGAGTTCAGTCCAAACTCCAAACTTCCAAACCGCGTTCGCACATCCCTTCCGACGATGCTTCTAGAGGCTTGTGAACAGAAGACCCCTTATAAGGCATCAAATACAAAGGCATGTGAACTCGTAGCTCAAAGCGTACAGTGGGTCACAGCCAACATGTTACCATTTTCCTTTGTGGAGACAGATGATTTTAAGGACTTCATGCAAAAGTTTTTCCCATGTTGGAAAGTCCCAAGCAGGATGTACTTTTCCAACAACGCTGTGCCAGAACTGTACGTTAAAAAAGTAAAGAGGGTGAAGGAAGCTTTGAGGCAAGTGGAGGTAGGGAAAGCTCATATCACCATGGTCTTGTGGACCAGTGGTGCCCATTGTGAATATCTCACCATGACTGCTCACTGGTTGTACAGAGATAAGAAGAGCAGCCTGGGACGCAGGCCTCTCCCCTTTTTTTTTGAAAGTCACACTGCATGGGACATTTCAAAAGAACTTTCAGTCATCCTGAAAGACAGCCTGGATCCATTTAAATTGGAGGTTGACTCCATAGTCATGCACAAGGCAAGGAACATTCCAAACACAGTGCTTCAGTTCGATCCCACTCGAGTCCCATGCCTTGCACACTGCGTCAACCTAGTGGTGCAGAGGTTATGGAGTGATAAAGAGGCTGAAGACACATCCCTGCTGATCCAGAAGTGTAGGAGCTCATTGATAGATGTCGACACCTCTGTGGACATTTCCACCATTCTGGCACAGCAAGAGGAGCACTCAGGGAGGCCCAAGGTAATTTGTCCCTGCTACCTCAAAATCTGATTCAGGAGGTGAAGACAAGGTGAAATTCAACTTTACTCATGATGGAGAGGCTGTTGGTACAAGCGAAGGCCATCCAGGACCTCTACCTGGAAGGGTCAGATCCACTAAGAAGGAATGTAGACAACCAATTTATCCACAACACAATGGATTCTTCTGAAGGGCATGGTAACACTGCTGAGACCATTTCATGAATCAACAAACTTAGTGAGCAGCAGTTACATCTCTCTGCCAGTACATTTACCTTGTTCACTTGCTGGATGGGAAAAACCACGGAAATAGCATCAGATTTCAAGAATGTGGGCAAGGATATTGCAGCACGACTGGCGAGGAAATTTCTGGAGGGCCTCAGCCTCTACCTTTCTGAAATGAAAGAGGCAAGTCACGACTGGGTCTCCTTTTCCCTTGACCCTTGCTACAAATGAGCAGCATAAAAAAGGAAGCCTGAAGAAGCCTTCAAGCCTGAAGAAGGAGGTGGTAAGCAAAGTGCAGGAACTCATACTCCTGCAACAGAGGGCACAGAAGAAGACAGAGTGGAAGCCGGGGTGGCTTCCCATGCACCATCATCTTCCAGTGCGGCCACCCATGGTAAGTGTCTGAGAAAGCACAGCAGAACAACTGAAAGTGGAAGCCTGATTGCACTTGCTCATGAGGAACAGTTGTCCTCCTCAGATGATGAGGAAGTAAGTGATTCAACCGCTATGACCGAAGACAGAGAATGAGTTCCTCTGTGCAGCTGCAAAGAAAGAGGTGGAGGAGTTTTTTCAAGACTTATGCTGAGCACCATTTCTGTGGCTATGAGGAACCATTGGAGTATTGGCAAGAACAAAGGGTTGCCTGGCCTACACTGTACCAATTAGCTGTAGCACATCTCAGATACCCTCCCCGTTCCGTCCCTTGAGAGAGAGTGCTCAGCTGCACAAGAAACGTTTTTGGACCGAAATGCACCTGCCTCTCAAACACCAGCCTGGAGACGCTTTTTTTCCTGCGCATGAGCAGTCATTTCCTCCATCCGGAAGATGAGTTGTCATTTTCAGAGCCAAGCAATGAGGGCATTGCGATCCAGAATATGATCTGGACTCAATCAGATAAGGAGCAGGAGAGGAGACGTAAAACATAAGAAGAAGGTGACTTGTTTTGCACTACAACCATTCAGCTCTAGTCTGAATGGTCTTAGGCCTAAAAACAGGAGACTGATACCAAAATGAAGGCTGGACCAAAGCAAACAGGAAAAGAAGGCACCAACACCAACTGCACTAATGATACACAAGGTGGAGATTGGTGTTGCTGCTGGCTTTGGCGAGTGCGAGGAGGACAGACTGCTGCCCTGGGCTACGAGGACAGAGCACAGAAGGGAAGGAAGACCAGTGGTGCTGCAGGACCACCACCACCAAACCCAACACCGAAAGGCACCACGTGATAGCAGACAAGGTGGAGGGAGGTGTTTCTGGCAGCTGAGAGTGCAAGGACGGAGGACAGCCCACAGAGGAAACCCCACATTAAAAAGATAAGTCACTCTGTGAGGGGGTGGTGTTATGAAGATGATGAGTCACTGCTGTCATGACTGTGGCTTCTTTGTTAACTTAAATTGTTAGTCTTACACTCTAGTTCCATAATTGCTCTTCCTTTAATGTTTTATTACTGTTGTAAGGTTGAGTTTTTTAATTGTTGGTGCTACTGTTGTATAGAGGTAGTTAGCTACAGTTAATTTAAGAGTAGAATAATAAAATAACACTGTGCTTTAGGTTGGTTTTTTGTGTTGTTTTATTCTAATTCGATTAGTTGTTTAATGTTTGTTTTTTGTGCCTCTTCTGTGTTGCAGATTCACAGAATGATTGAGAGATGCAGTGGACTGGAGGATGGATACACTTACTCTTGTGTTCTTGTCCTTTTGAAGTTTGAGCTTTTTCTAAATTGAATGATTGACTTAATTCGAAATTAGAAAGGACTGGCTTTTTCTCCTCAGGGATAATCGTCCAACTACCATTCTTTGGAGTCATGAAGGAATTTTTTAACAACAAAGTCCTTTTTTCACCTAATTTTGGTTTTTTTTGGAAATCTGTTGTAGTTTTTTGTTGTTGTTTGTTCTTTTGAGGAACATGATTAACTGCACAAGCCTAACTCCTTTTCTAAAGCCATCAACCTTTTCTAAAAGTCCTTTTTTTCACCTAATTTATGGGGGTTTTTTACCTCTGTTGTAGGTTTTTTTTAAGGAACATGATTAACTGCACAAGTCTAGCTCCTTTTCTAAAAACATCAAATTAATACAATTTTAAAAACAATAAAATTCACTCATGTTTCCTGTAGTGCTTTTTTCAAATGTGGGTCTGGCTCTGGTACCACATTTCAGTGGAGGGAGGAATTACTAGGTAGCATAACATCAGATATCACACTGCCCCTGCCCAGAGTGGTACTAGGGCAAGCATTTCTTTCTCAACTGCCTGCTAAAAGGTGCCCCATTTCACAGGAGGGAGGAGTTTTTAAGTAGCATATGTCTCATCAGATCACTCACTGCCCTTCCCAGAGTAGCATTGCAAGCTGCGTTCATCATTTCTTGGCTGGCTGCTGCTAGGTACTCCATAGTGACTGATAGAGGGGAGAAGAATAAGTAGGCACAGTATTCAAGATCACACACTGCCCCTGCCCAGTGTGGCAGTAGTACCACATTAACTAAATGTGAATTTCTCTGCAGCCTGCTGCTGGGTGCCCCATTTCAGAGGAGGGATGAGTTTTTAAGTAGCATATATCTCATCAGTTCACCCACTGCCTCTTCCCAGAGTGCCATTGAAAGCTGCATCCATGGTGTCTAATAGAGGAAGGAGGATTAAGTAGGTAGCATATGTAAGATCACACACTGCCTCTGCCTGGTGTGGCAGTAGACAGTAGTACTTAACATGCATTTCTCTGCTGCATGCTGCTGCTGCTTGCCCCATTTCAGAGGAGAGAGGAATTTTAAGAACCATACCTCTCATCAAACCACACACATACTGCCCCTGCCCAGAGTAGGGCACTGTCTAGCTGCTGCATGTGGCATATCAAATGAGATTGTGTACATTGCGTGACTGTGCCACAGTGACTAATGCAGATTGACCTGCTAGCCTGGGCTGTGGAGTGACCCCCATGGATGCAGCTTTCAATGGCACTCTGGGAAGAGGCAGTGGGTGAACTGATGAGATATATCCCTACCCAGTTGGGACTGGCTTTGCTTTCCCCTCTGTTGATCATGCCATGAAGAGTAGGTGTGCGAACGCAGTTCGGACATGCAGCGTTCGGCCCGAACTCAGCCAGTTCGGACAGCCGAACCGAACGGCCAAACTGAACGCTGGAACCCCCAAACAATTTGGACACGTTCAGATGAGCTCAGCTGCGTTCGGGTGGGAAAAACCTGGCTGGAAGTTCCAAGGAAGGGTGGGGGCAGCTGGGGAGAGGACCTCCTGGCCCCAGGGTGAAGAGAGGCTTCGACTAGTAGGCAGCCTGCCCAGTCACCATCCCTCTCTTCCTCAGACCACTGGCTTGGCAGTTTGCAATTGGCCACGGGCTAGACTGCACAGAGCCAATGGGGCTTGTGGGAAGGCGGGTGCAGCAAGTAACCAAAGTGATTGCCCTCCCCCCATCCATATTGTTCTGAGCTAGCCACTGATCTTGTCATCAGGCATTTCCAGAACTCTCCCTCTCCCAGCAGTTTGTGTTCCTCCCAATGCATTGCCATCCTCCTCCTATTTCAACCATTCCCACAGATTTACCTCCATAGTTTCCTTTATTTAGGTTAGATTAGATAGATTTAGGTGTTATTTTTATTTTTTACCCCTCCCTGTGTTCTTTCTCCCTCCCCTCCATTGAAACCTTCCCTCCTCCCAGTATATATGCCGCCATGGCAACTATGAACTTGTCCCAGGAGGTGATCTGCCCGACCCACATGGGGGGACATACCCTCGACCTGATCTTCGGCTCTGGCCTTGAGGCGGGGGGTCCGGTTGTGGGGGAGGTGACAGTGGTGCCCTTGTCGTGGACGGACCATTATCTCCTTCAGGCCGATCTTTTAGCACGCCCCCTCCAGAAGGGGAAGGGACCAGTTAGGATGGTCCGCCCTCGGAGGCTGATGGAACCCCAGCGGTTCCAGGAGGTCCTGAGGGAGCTTACCCTGGA
>QEPC01013498.1:10390449-10414994 GCA_003113815.1 Sphenodon punctatus | reverse complement strand
GGCTGTGGAACTCCCTTCCGGAGGAAGCTCGCCTGGCCCCAAGCCTTTTAACATTTCGGCGGAACTGTAAGACCTGGCTGTTTGCCCAGGCCTTTGGGAGGGAGGGTGGGGAGGGACGATTTTAGTCCCCCACCCATTTATTTATTATTTTATATGTCTAGCCCTGTTTTATATATGTTATATTTTATATTTAATATTTGATGGTTTTAAAATGAATTTTAATGTTTTGATTGTTTTATTGTTGGAAGCCGCCCCGAGCTGCATTGCAGGAGGGGCGGGGTACAAATTTGGAAAAATAAATAAAATAAAAATAAATATATTCCATCCCTGATTCCCTTCTCCTGTTTTTGGATTTATTTAGAGTAGGATTGGATTGATCTAGGTTTCATTTCAGTTTTGTACCCCTCCCTGTATTGTTTGTTGTAAGCTGTCTATGCTCCCCCCATCCCTGTGTGTGTGTGTGTGTGTGTGTGTGTGTGTGTGTGTGTGTGTGTGTGTGTGTGTGTGTGTGTAGATAGATAGATAGATGTAGGAGTTAGCTTAGTTATAGAGATAGGTAGAGATAATGTGTAATGAATCAGTTTTAATATTTTATAGCGTATTTGTAGGACTAGGCCTTTGTAGATATTAGATAATATTCCATTTAGTTTCATAAGTTTTAGAATTGTTAATAGCAGTTAGAGTTAGTGTAGTAGATATATATAATATTCAAATTTTGAATACATAAATAAAAAGTATATAAAATCTTCCTCTGCATAATTTGGAAAGGAAAAATGGAAAAGGTAAGCAGGAGAGGCCGGTCTTCTGCCCGTAAGGCAGGCAATGGGGCATGTGGCAGGGGTCATGCCAGCGGAGTGGCAGAAGGCATTAGCAGCAGCCCGAGTCCATCACCATGCCCCAAACTGCACAGGTTTAATTTTGGAAGACAGGCTTCAGAGGCTCACAGCAGTGGCATTAGGGGTGTGGTTTGGTGGTGCCTTCTGCCAGCATCCTCCACTGCTATGCAGGGCACTGGAAGGTTTGCACTCCAGGAGGCTGCAGCTGTCTCTGCTGTGGCTGCAGGAGCAGGTGCTTCGGGGTTAGATGTTCCTCCAGGGCCACTAATGTCCCCGACCTCCATTATTGATGTGATCCCCAGAAGTCCAGGGCTGGTGGATCCTACCCCAGCTGCTAGAAGCAGGATTCGATCCCCGGGCAAAGGCAGCAGGGAGAGGAGCAGCAGAAGCAGCTATAGGGAGCACAGGGAGAGTGGCAGCAGCATGGTGGGAAGTCGATCAGCCTCAGGGTCCCGGTACTCCCCTTCACAGGACCTATCTCAGTTTGGGGACAGCAAGGCAGACCCTAGTCCTGTGGAGGAGATGTCTGGTGCTGAGGCGATGACTGTCCCTCTGAGAGCTGTGTCACCACCATGTTCTGCCCCTTCCATCAGCGCTGTCAGTGGCGCAGCACCCAGTGCTGCCCAGAAGTCAGAAGGGGGCAAAAAATACTGTGTATGGGCGCATTTTAAGATGGTGTGGGTGGATGATCCCAGGGAGGTGCAGAGCAGTTTGTGCCAGAAGGTGGTGAACCATGGGCAGGTGCTCACAAACCTTGGCACAGCTGCCATGGTGAGGCACCTCAAGGGATGCCACAATGCTGTGCTGCTAAGTGGGCAGGCAGGGGCAGTGGACGCCCGTGGGTTTCCGACTGAAGCAGCCAGTCGTCCGCCTCCATCAGCGGGCTAGATTTCTGCTCGAACAGCTGCCTCTAGCAGCAGGAGAAGTGTTGCTGCTATGGGGGAGCAGCAGCAGCAGCAGAAGCAGTGTCAGTGCACCATAGAGGAGCTGGGGTGGGGGCAGCTGCCAAGTCCATGTGGACCTGTATGATGTGGCGGACTGCATGACTTTCAACTGAAATCCATGCATATGTTGGGGAAAATGATCGCGCTGGATGGGCAGCCCTTCTCAGTGGTCAGGGACATGGGTTTTAGGCATCTGATTGGCTTCCTGGCACCCCAGTTTAAGTTGCCCTTGTGCACCACCCTGAGTCGACAGGTGGTGCCAGCCTTGTATCGGGCTTTAAAGGAGTGGGTGAGGGAGCAGCTGGCAAGGGCTGAGGGTGCCACCGTCCACTTCACCACAGACCTGTGGTCAAGTAAGAATGCACAGGATGCATACCTGGCATTGATGGCACACTGGTGGCAGGACCCAGAGGCAGCATTTCAGAGTGGCAGGAGGGGTCCCAAAGCAGGGTATAGGTGGGTCCTGCTTCGGGCGGAAGACATGGACGACCCCCACCCATCTCGGAACATCGAGAAAGCCCTGACTACCATGGTGAGGGAATGGGTCACCCTAGGTGCACACTTCACCAACGGATGCGTGGTGACGCACAATGCGGCCAACATATTAAGGGCAGTCCGTGAGAGGGGGAGTTTCACCAGTAACCCTTGCGCCACACACACCCTTCACCTGGTGGTCAGGGACGCTCTGGGCTTGGGGGAGAAGGGAATTGGGGCAGGCACCCTTAGCTCCCTGATTGAGTGGGGGAGGAAGCTGGCTGGTTTCATTAACTGGAGCATGAAGGGCAGCAACCTCCTCTGGGCGAAGCAGGCAGAGCAAGGCTCCACAGTGCACTAGCTGGTGCAGGATGTGTCCACCCAGTGGAATTCCATGTTCCTGATGCTCAAGCAGCTTCTTGAGCAGAAAGCTGCCTTGCATCAGGTTCACCTGGTGCTGGATAGTGTGGCATGCGTACAAAGGGGCAGAATGAGAGAACCTGACTCACACAATCTTCGTGCTCAGACCATTCCTGGCCATGACAGAGACCATCAGCTCCTCTACAGCCACCATCAGCCAGGTGACCCCTCTGGTCCAGAGTCTCCTAAGGAGGCTGGACGAAATTTTCCAGGGGCGGGATTGTGGCCAACAGGGCAGGAAGCTGGTGGATGAGGCGGTTGTCCTGGTGCAGCAGCTGAAGGCAGGACTGATGCGTGGTTTGATGAGCTCCTGAAGTGGGTGGAATACATTTTGGTAACCGTGCTGGAGCCCAGGGGCAAGGGCAGCATGGTATTCCAGACAGAGGTCTATAGCCACTGGAAGGATGACCTGGTGGAGAGGGTCCAGCAGGCAGAGCAGGCTCTTGAGAGTGTGAGGCAGCAGCATCAGGACACCCCTGGGAATGGTGAGAGTGAGAGCAGCCACCCCTTTCAACTGGAAGGGTCTATCCCTGCCCCCAGCCCTAGAAGTAGCAGCACCAGTAGCAGCCTGAGCAGCAGCAGCACCCCTATTGCGAGCAACAGCAGCTCATATGCGCAGACCACTCTGGCGAGCATGGCCCCGTGCACAGCAGGTCAGGCAGTGTGGCTGATGGCAGTGGTGAAGGTGGTGCCCAAGCAGAGGTACGTGAGAGAGTACGACAGCACCTCAGCAGCAGTGAAGATCTACCTGGAGGAGGAGCCATACATCGATCCCAGCAGTGATCCCTTGGCCTACTGGGCTGGCAAGACCAACATTTGACCATCCCTGTCCAAAGTGGCCAAGGGCCTCTTGTCCTGAGCACCAAGTGTCCCCAGTGAGTGGGTGTTTTCTATGGTGGGGGACATTTGCTCGCCGCACCACCTGAGACTGGGGGCCAAGTTGGTGGAGAAGTTGCTTTTCATCAAGGTCAACCTTCCACTGATGGGATTCCCAATCTGCCTTGACATAGATTGATGGTGCAGTGGCACATGCCATCCCATGCCAGGGGTAGTCTTCGGACGGGGCTCCTCCTCAATCTGGGCAGCTGCTGCTGCTGAGGTGATGTCCCTCCCTCTCAATGCCCGGTCCCTGCCTCTCTCTCTCTCTCTCTCTCTCTCTCTCTCTCTCTCTCTCTCTCTCGATGGTTTCGGCCGGTGTATCTGATTGACCTCATGATGCTGGGTGGCATTGGGAAGCTGTCTGCCTGCCATCCGACCTCTGGCTAGACAATCTCGGTCTGCCTATCTGACTTGCTCTCTGTCTCACTGCACAGTCTACAGTCTTTGCCAGCCTATCTGAGTGCCCTGCCAAGGTCCCAGATTGCCTTCCCTACTGCCTCTCATGCCACGCTGCCTGTTTCCCCACCCTGGTTGCCAACCTCGAACCCTGCCTCAGCCTGCCTTCTGCTGCTCATGCCATGCTGCCTGTCTGCTGCTGCCTCTGCTGTGTCATGGGTTCTGCTACCAGGCAATCCAATCTCTGCCGCTGCTCCACTGATGTCTAGCATCCTGCAATGCCCGGCCAAGTAGGGGTGCTAGGCCAACCACCAAGCCCCAAGCCTTCCCGGCCTCTGCTGCTTCTGCTTCTGCTGAGTCTCAGCCAGCCAGCCATGGCACCACGGGCACCCCCATGGGCCAAGCGCCGAGCCTCCCTGTCCGGGCAACCCAGGGTGCCAAGCCCCAAGTCTTCTCAGTCTCTGTTGCTGCTGCTGCTGCTGTTTCTCTGACAGCCTGCCATGCCCCCACGGGCAACCCTGGAGCACCCCAAGCCTCTGCTGTGGCCAAACATTCAAAACATTCAGGGGGAATCTGAACTCCACGGGACCGAACCCATGAACACAAACTAAGTTTTTGAACTGAACGTCTGAACATCAGAACTGCATTCTGTTCGCAAATCCCTAATGAAGAGTTTTTGGAGACTGTACAAGACAGAGGGAAATAAGTTACCACAACAAGGTACCAGTCCATGAGGAGTGGGTTTTTTGGGTTGTTGTTTTTTATTTTAAATGAACCTACCCAACTAATAAGAAATAACAAAAAACTTAGCTACCAACAATCCCTATATTATATCCTAACTATTTAATATATATCTCCTTAATACTAAATCTAAAACCTAATCCTGTTAGTTAACAAATAGCAATTCCTACCTATATTTATCTATATATTTATATCTATATCTAACTTAATCCTATGTATCATATATTCTATATATAATATATGCTATATCCTATATATAATGTAACCCACCTACCTTATTTCCTCCAAATCCCAATTCCCTCCTATGAGGCTTCCTTGCCCGCCCTGAACAGCTCTGGCCCCAGACTGGAGTCAGATAGACCAGGCCATCACATATGATGGCCCACTGTACCCTGGTTCGAGATGTTTTCCAGGGCTGCGGAAGTGCTTATCCCAGACTGTGACTTGGCAGGGACCCCAAGTAACAGCATGGGCTAAACCCTGTCACAGTCCGGGAATAGGTCTTCTGCCAATTTTTGTTTTAAAATTGAGACAATACTCAGTGTAGATCAATGGGATTTGGAAGATAAAATGGGAGCCATATCTCCCCTGCAGGTAAATCTGGGGTCGTTATCTTTGGTCCATCTGCCCTATTACCAAAATTAGTTGGAATTGGTCCACAGGATCAAAAGTTATTAAGGGTCAACACACCCAATAGGGCATTTTTACACACATCTTAAAGTTCCGGATTTTTCAGTCTTCTGCATTTAAAAGTCCACAAGTATGTTCTGCATGCATTTTTCACACACACACTGCCCTGAGGCAGTTCCTGGATGGATTCTTCACACAAACACTGCCCTGAGGCAGACTAAAGTAGCTGCAGCTGTAGATGTGACAGGCTGCCATGGAAACCAAGTGACCACAGCTGCCTGGAGCAAAGCAGTTTACAAGGAGAATGTTTTACACACAAAAGTTCTGGGAGAAGTTCTATGCAGAAGTTCAAAGAGCCAGATGTTTAAGATCTGGGTGAGCAATTTAGACACACAGAAATTTCAAGGTGTAACAGCAAACATGTAGGAGAAATATGTGTGTAAAAACACCCATACATGGGGCAACTACATACACCTTCTTTCCAAAGTAAATCAGACTAGGAGCAAGCTGACCTTATAGAATAGAAATAGACATATGCAGCCAAAATATAGCATAGTCTGAACAGACGCATACAGAGTATCCAGTGCTGTTATAAGTGGGACATTGCTAGCAGAGTTACGACTTATTACACCAGTGCTGAATTGACCTATGATCATTCCATAGACCAGCCAAAGTAAATTGAGTCATGCGACTTCCACATATTTTGATTCAAGTTGACCTTTAAAGTCACTGACTAAATGTAACTGTTATTTAACATCCACAGCTGTTTTGGGAGAAATGGCATAAAGCAAAGGATATTAGAAACAATAGAAAATGACAGGCATAAGAAAAAATAACAAATGTCGCAGCTGTACGATTATATGCTTCAGCTATTGTTGTTTTCAGCAGAACTGGATCTTCCACTGGGAAATAACATGAGTGACTTACACAGCTCTCAATGATCACATGTGCAACTCCCATTGAAGTCAACAGCTCTTGTGCACATGGGTGGAGAATAGAGTTGGTTGAAAACAGGCATGCCATATTGACTGATTGATCTGAAGAAAAGTGAAGGTTCCAAAACTGCTCTGGGGAAATTTCAAACTGAAGAATGACAAGTGTAAAAATGTACTAAACAACGACACTCCATCAGAGAGAGAGAGAGAGAGAGAGAGAGAGAGAGAGAGAGAGAGAGACTGTTTAATGGAACAGGCTACCCACATATCCTGGAAGAACTAGCTACAATACAGAATGTAGGAATCCTCCAATTGCAAGTTGTCAGCTACTAGCCCTCTACAACTGCAACCCATATTCAACGTGACTGTGCCCTGAAAAAAATAATTCCAAAACCGTTCACCAACCCTATTTAGCCTTCAAACAATCCCTGCAAGCCTCTCAGAACTGATCACCAATAATGAAATCTCCCCACAACACATACCACTCCAAACCAAAGACCAATATCCTGCCAAAAACCAGGTGTAAGCTCATGCACAACTCTAATGCAGCTCTTATCAACACACACACTGCCAAAGAGAAAACAATTCAAAATTAAAGGAACCTACACATGTCAATTACAGCATGAAGTGTAATTTAATCAAATGTCCCTTGGGAAAGAATGTAATTAAAACCATAAAATCCATACCAAAATGAATGAAATGACACAGACAAAAAGATTAAGGACAAGTGCATTGAGTCACTTCCTCCAGAACTGACCACTCTGATTCTGAACTGTAAATCGTTGTCCTGAAAGGGAACCTGTAAGCAGCTTTAAAAGAGGAGCCTGGGAAGTAAAATGTATAACTCTGTTGGACACTAGAAACAATGGACTAAACAGCCAGTGTAGCCTAGTGGTTATGATGTTGGAGTTGGACCTGGGAGATGAGAATTCAAATCCCTTCTTGGCCATGCATTCACTGGGTGGGTTTGAGCACGAAATTATCCCTTAGCCTCAGTTCCCCAGCTGTAAAATGGAAATAATAGGGGTGCGCATGTCATTTTTATTACAATAAAAATAATGAATTTTTTAAATTATTATCATTATTGCAATAACTAAAATGACAAATCATAATAATGAAACTAGAAACAAAAATAACTTTTAAAAAAAATAAAGAGGAAAACTGAAAAATGTATTTACGGCTATAACATTTATATTTCTTATTCAATTCTGATGACAGTTGGGAGTATTATACCCCCAACAGAGGGCACTATGTGTGCCAATGTTTGAAAAGATTAGATAAAGGGAACCAATTTTAGAAGCAATTGAATGTTGTGATTTTAAGAAAAGCACCATACACATTCCTGGATACAACTTAATTATCTTCCATCCAATTTGCATGTCACCTCTGAGTACTATGTCCCTCCACAAGATTAACACAACTGCCAATTTTCAGAAAGATTGGATAAAGGGTCCTGATGGTATAAGAAATTAACTTGAAAAGACATTTCCAGCTGTAACATTTTTATATTCCATCTTGTTTACAAGTTGTTTGGCAGAAATGTATCACGTACCTTCCCTGTCATCTCTGACAAACTACAGGACAATTTGATAAAGGGACCCAATTTGATAAGACATTGGGTGAAAACAGACATGACGCTAACCAACCTTTAACCACCTTTGGTGGTTATTTATGCATGTTTCAGGGCTGTATTGGTGTCCTATGCAGCCCTGAAACATGCATAAATGACCACCAAGGGTGGTTAAAGGGTGGTTAGCGTCATGTCTGTTTTCACCTCATTGAAGCTGTTCCCTTGAAAACCATTATTCAGATAAATAGCAGCACATGCAATGCCAGTCAGAGGCAGGCACCTGGCATGTCAGGGGGAGAGAGACGGTATGAGGAGGATGTGGAGCAACACAGAAGACTGACAGACACATTCACTGGCCAATTACTGCATGCTTCCAGCTTTATAGGACCAATCGGTAGTGACTTTGAGGCGGGCATAGGGGGCTGTCCTCAGGAAGGCATAGAAGGGACATAATTGTGACTTTGGAGATAGCATCCCAGCAATCAGGAGACATAGGGCATTTTTACACACACCTTAAAGTTCCGGATTTTTCAATTTTATGAGTTTACAAGTCCACAAGTAAGTTCTGGATGCCTTTTTCACACACACACTGCCCTGACGCAGTTCCTGGATGTATTCTTCACACAAACACTGCCCTGAGGCAGTATAAAGTAGCCGCAGCTGTAGACGTGATAGGCTGCCATGGAAATCAAGTTATCACAGCTGCCTGGAGCAAAGCAGTTTACCCAGAGAATGTTTTACACACAAAAGTTCTGGGAGAAGTTCTATGCAGAAGTACAAAGAGAAGAATGTTTAAGATCTGGGTGAGTTATTTGACACACAGAAAGTTCAGGATGTAACAGCAAACATGCAGGAGAAATGTGTGTGCAAAAACACCCATAGTTTACACATCCAGGCTAGCTAATTATCATCACAATCACATCCTGCAGCACTATGCTAGAGGACATAAGAGAACCTCTATTGGCGCTTTCCTAAACAGATGCTTCTGACTTCCCAGTAACAAGTGGGGGAGAGATTTTCAGATGGTCACAGCACCGAATGAGGATATTTGGTTGATGTTTCTGCTGGTCAATTGGCATCACAAACTGATCTTATACCACACTGGGTGTTTTTAGACACCCATGCATGTTTGCTGTTACATCCTGAACTTTCTGTGTGTCTAAATCACTCACCCAGATCTTAAACATCCAATTCTTTGAACTTCTGCATAGAACTTCTTCCAGAACTTTTGTGTGTAAAACGTTCTCCTGGTAACCTGCTTTGCTCCAGGCAGGTGTGGTTACTGGTTACTTGGTTTCCATGGCAGCCTGTCACATCTACAGCTGTGGCTACTTTAGGCTGCCTCACGGCAGTGTTTGTGTGAACAATGCATTCAGGAACTGCCTTAAGGCTGTCTCTGTCTGTCTGTCTGTCTGTCTGTCTGTCTGTCTGTGCGTGTGCGTGTGCGTGTGCGTGTGCGTGTGCGTGTGTACACGAAAAATGAATCCGGAACTTACTTGTGGACATGTAAACCCAGAAGACTGAAAAATCTGGAACTTTAACATGTGTGTAAAAATGCCCAGTGACACGTAAGAGAATCCCTGGTATAAGCTCCTCTCTGCATATGCTTTTCAGGCATATAAAATTGGGATGGTTTATCACAACTTTCTGATATTTGGCAGAGATGAGCATGAAAGAGTGGTATATAGCCCTGAAAACTTTCATGTACACTGGTTGGACTACAAAGTTGTTACAGTCAGACATACATTTGTCCCCGCACTAGGAATAAGACACAGACACAGGTTGCTTGGGTAAAATGGCCACAGCTGCTTTATTACAAACCAATCACCCTTCAATAACCTGTTAAGAAGAACAAAACCCAATTAGAACCACTCAACCAATTATCCAACTCATAAAGAAGCGGTGGATAGAATTAGACACCAATTAGCCTGATCAAAACTTTTTGCCCCATCGTCAATTGCCTCCTTTATCAAATTGACCCACATTTTCTTAGAATTCCAATTAGAATGCCAATTATTATTATGCCAATTAACTGTTGCTTGAACTTAGGCCGAGCTAAGTAGGGTGAGTAACAACAAGGGGAGTGAGAAAGTTAAAGAACCTGCCTGTTTTAAAAACCGTCTGGGCTATCCGCCCAACCTCTCACTCCCCGCGTTCAGTACCATCAGTCTAACCTCCTGGATTGGAGATACCAGTCCAATCCCCCCTTTTTCACTGGACTACCTTGGTCCATTACCCAAAAGGACAGACGCAGATGCATACTTCGGGACCGCTTAGATCCTACCCATATGCACCCTATGCCTCTCCTTCCTTCCGGGGATCATCTGGGGCGCCACTCCCCTGAAATGATTCCCTACTTCACCTTGGAGGATGAACCAATCCTCCCCAAAGATGCCTTTCTAGGGTGGAACCCACCCCCATTCTTTACCATATGGTACTGAACACCGCCGCAGCTGTGACAAAAACAAAGGCCCGGAACCCACAACAGGACATCTCAACAATAGAACAATACTGTGAGGAAGTAAAAAAAAAAACCATGGGGACAAAATTCCTTCCTGATTCCACATTGCACTGGTGACCGGATTAAAATCCAAAATACTAGTCCTGGGGTGGGCGGGTGGGCTTTGCTCGCACGCTGCCAGCCAGTGTAGAGCTGCGCAGCGCACGCCTGTCATGTGACCTCTCCCCACCGATCAGCATGCACAGATTTCGCGCTCTTCTTACAAGCCCAGGCTCTGCAAGCGGCAATCCCAGCAGATTGCCATTGCAAAGCCTACAAGCCGCGGTCCAGTTCCCGCCTGGTGGGAACTCCTCCAGGAGGACCCTGTGCCTTCTTCCCCAAGTGGGGTGGGCACAAAGTCCCCCGTGGCGCACAAGGCACCTAGCGGGGGGATTATAAGTTAATTGCTTATCCCACCAGGACCCTTTATCCAATCCCTCTGAACGGGTGATTTCAGACATTACGAGATCACGCTCAACCACAGTGAATCACAGCCAATTCCACGTCAGGGCCAAAGCACCCTGCATGTCTGTTAGGAGGCCGCCAGATGTTCACCACAGTCAATACCCACATGTGGTCAAACTCAACCACATTTCCAGAGTTCCCAGCGGGACAATGGGTGATTTCAGACATTACAGGGCCCATTGGCCCCGTACCGAAATCACCCAATTCCTTCCCCATTGGGATCACCCTGTCACGCTGTAACAGACATGCGGGGGGATCCTGGTGGGGAATTGGAGAGGGGGTGGGGCTGCATGGCACAACGTGCGGTTGCACGGCCCCGCCCCCTCCACGCTCCCCGCTGCCCATCCTCTGGGGAGACGGGCAGGTGGCGGGGCCAATGCAGCTGCCGCGTTGGGCCGGATTTGCCATGGCCCGGGGTCCCACCGGTGATCCCGGGCCATGGCACCCGACCGGACAAGATGCCGGGGTTCACCCTGGCATGGGATTGCATTCGACACGTGGCGGCCTCCTGTCCCGCCGCTTCGGCCGCTCACATGTTGAATGCAATCCCATGCCGTGGTAACATCTGGAGGGAAACATTCGTTTCCCCCAATAGATGTTACGCGATCACAGCCACCACATGGAATTGAGCATGGTTGACTGTGATCTCGTAACGTCTGAAATCACCCAATCTCCGAAAGCGTGGTCAAAGAGATTCCCAACGGGAAACAACAAAAAGTAATGTCTGAATGGCAACCACCGGCTGGAACCAAAGAAAATGATTCCCAGCCAGGGACAAAGCACGCAGTGTTGCTGCCAGGCAATCAGCAACAACACAGACCAGGGAGGGAGATTTAAAGGGCACACGACAGCAGCCGGGACGTGTCGCCCTGGCGCCTTCCGGGTGCTTTGATCACGGCCCGGCCCAGGATCAGCGTAATGTCTGTTGCGCTGCCCCGGGCTGTGGTCTGGCTTCCCGATTACCTGCTGTGGTTCTGCTCGCATCATGTCTGTTCAGGGCTTTTTTTCACCACAGGGGTGGTTGATCTGTTCACCCCCGCTGGGAATCCACTGTGGTGAATCGGGACAGCATAATGTCTGAAATCTTCCATTGTCAGAGGGTGTTTTCAGATGTGACTGCACCGATTGGCCCTGTCATGAAATCAATGTATTAATCCCCCACCGGGACGACCCTGTCATGCCTTAACAGGCATGTCGGGGGATCCCGGCGGAGAATCGGGGAGGGGGCGGGGCCGCATGGCACAATGTGCGACTGCACGGCACTGCCCCCTCCATGCTCCCCGCCACCCACCCCCTGGGGAGACGGGCAGGCGGCGAGGCCAATGCCGCCGCAGCGTCTGGCCGAGTTCACCACGGCCCGGAATCCTGCTGGGGATTCCGGGCCGTGATAGCTGACCAGACGTTACTCTTTTTTTATGCCTGCGTGGAATCACTTTCACCACACTTCAGCTGATTTTCATGCCGGTAGCCCGGGAAGCGTGGTTGAAATTGACCCCATGTGGGTATTCAGCATGGCGAACATCTGGCGGCCGCTGAACAGACGTGCAGGGCACAGTGACCACATGTAGGTATTCAGCGTGGCTCACTGTGATCTCGTCATGTCTGAAAACACCCAGAGATAGTGAATTTATGAAGGGATATAAACTTGCCAAGTTCATATACATTAAATATGAGACAAAGAAGTTACAGCCAAGAATGTATATGAAGAGTTTTGCAAAATAATATAATTCAACTGCTTCTAAAATTGGATTCCTTTATCCAATCTTTTTGGAATTTGGTACAAGCAATGTGTTTTATTGGAGGTACAATCCTTCCCAGTGTCAGCTAAATATAATGAAAAACAAAAAAGTTAAGCTGAAAATGTGTTTTCCATTGAAACCAATAGAAAACAAAAAAGAAAGCAAAAATGAAAACGACAATTTGACATTTATGAAAATGAAAACAACAGATTTAAAAAACGAAAATGAAAATGAAAACAAAAAATGACATGAGCCCATTGAGCACACCTCTATTAATAACGACCTACCTCACAGGATTGTTGTGAGGGAGACCTAGATAAGGACTGTAAAGCACCTTGAACACTGCACTATATAAAGGACAAAAATAACAATAAATAAAGATTTGGTATTCAGAAACCACTATAGAAATGCATAATTCTCAGGCAACATGCTGTTTCTACCTACACCTGCTGTTTTTGCTTTATTGTATTTAAATGTTTCAAATTGTTAATGACCTTTTTTGCTTTTAAGTGCTTGTGGAACGTAGCCTGCATTGCTTTGCCTGTCTAAGGACCCAGGCTTGAACTGGTACCCTCAAGGCATCAGGTGATTCTGCAGTGCTATTGGCTTCTTCAGGCCAGGTACCATTATTGGCCATATTATCTCCCTCAGCGACAGTCAAGCCACACCCCTCCTCAACCTCTCTCCATGCCCCAAGCTCCCTAGTTGGCAGTTGGCCTGCATATAAGGCCATCCATCCAGGAGCCAAAGGAACCTGGGTGGATCATCAGTTCTTCCTGGTGTTCTTTCCTGTTGTTACCTTCAGTGTCTCCTCCTTGAGGTTCTGTGCATCTTGGACCGACTCTGCACTCCCTGAAACTAGTGTGTCCTTTGGGACAACTGAAGGATAGCCCTTCTGGCCCTCCCTTCTAGAACCTGGTCCTTGGTATCTTGCTGGCGAGTCTGGGATATTACGGCTTGGATCTGCTTTGATGGGGGATGTGCCCTGTATGTGACTGCCCAGTGAGCCCACTCTGCCCAGCATCAGCTCTGCTTCATCTCATTCAATCCTACCTCATCTACGATGCCCCCTTGTCCATGTGCTGATCCCCACAATGACCCTTGGATCCCAATCCTACACTATCTCCTGGACCTTGGACCCCAATCCTGCACCAACTCTCTGACCCCGATCCAGCACAAACTCCCCTACCACGTTTCCCTAGACTCATCCTGAAACTGCTCTCCGTGCTCAGTCTGGGTCCCCTTAAATCCCTGAGACCAAGAACTGTAACCCAAAAACTTGCAACCCACTGACAGAATTTGGTCAAATAAAAAACCTCATCTGAATTACTTTGAGTACACTGTCAAAACTTTCACTAAAATTGTGTTTCCAGAAAAACTTCGATTTTCACCATTTAACGGGTTTAAAATGATATATTTCACAAACTAAATGTCACCATTTTGTATGCAAAAGGTTTTTTAAAAAATTGGATCAAAATTTAATTTTTTCATTAAAATTATTGTGGTTGTGAATCATTCAACCCAGTTCTAGTAAAGCCCTGTATATATTAGGTTCTGGGTGCAATCCCCAACTTAGCTGGGGTAAGTGTCAACACCACCTGGGGAATGATTGCCCGACTGGGTGTAAAGCATGCCATAACATTTGTACAGCTGTTTTACTTACCACGGTATGGGGTGGCTTAAGAGGGCGGGCTCCAGTAAAGCCATCATTGGCCACCATGGCTGCCCATCAGCTGTGGGGTGGTCTGCTCCATGCAGCACAGGGGCAGAGCCGAGCAGTTGCACGTCCAAGCATAATGTTTGTTTAGTGGACTAACTCCTGTCCAGAGCAGAGAAGTCGGTGGTGGTGGCAGGAACCATCACATTTGAAAGCATGCTATCTGACTAGTAAGAAAGTAGCTTATTCAAAAATATTATTCTTTCTGACCAAATTCACCAAATGCATTTAAATTTTGTGTTATGACTATAGGTAAAATCAAAAGTGCAGTCAGTGAGGCAGCTCCCTGGCTTGGCCTGGGGTGGAAAAACATGGCTGTCACTCTCTGGGTTGCCAGGCAGCATGAAACAAACGTGCCTGCCACCAGGAAAGACATCCCTCCAACTTCATCCCTTTACCTGTGGCCAGCCCCAACCCTATCCTGCTCCCTTTGCTCCACCCCCACCACAATGGAGTAGGAGACTGGATAGAACCTCAGACTCTCTACTGGAGTCTCAGCAATCATTGATTTACTCAATGGCAACCAGTAGTCAACGGCACACAGACTGGTGGTCCCTGCCCTGTAGCCCAGATGGCAAGGCCAAATAAAAGTGCTGGCCTGCATTGGCCAGCCTTGGGCCCGGGATGTGCCTTCGAGATTTTCCCGAGGTTGCATCCCAGGATAACCACTTGCCTGCCCTGGGCCAGTAGTGGGCCTGTAAGAGCGGGTCGCGCCGCTCGGGCTCTGCAGCGTGTGGGCCGTTGCTAGGCAACGGCCCGATACCCGGAAGTAGGAAGCCTGCGGGGATCTAGCATAGTGCGCGCTCCTGGCCCCGCCCCCGTGTGCACGTGAGGCAGTGGGATGCTCAGCGCGGGCTGGGGCCCCGCCTTGGGCACACCGGCACGCACTCAGGGCTTTACTATAAAGCAGACCGGCGGGGCTTGGGTTTCCCGCCGGTAATCGCTATTGAGAGACTAGTATCCTTGTTACAGTTTCTGAAGTGTGGAGAGCGAGAGCAAGAGAGTGAGTGTTGGAGTGTGGATGACCCCCGTGTTTCCCCTTTCCTGAGAGCAAGAGCGGTGAGTGAGTGAGCGAGCCTAACCCTATACTGTTGTGTGACCACCCTGAGAGCCTGAACGTGAGTGGTAGGGGAGCCTTTCCCTTAAACCCTGTGTCTATTATCCAGCCCTATACTCTCCTTCCATGTCCTTTGTGAGAGTGTCCTGTCCTACACCATTCCTTCCCGTGACTTCCAGTCCCCTTCCCTTCCTTCCCCCTTCCCCAGGGTCCTATCCCCTTCCCCTGTTACCATCACTCTCCTTTGCACAGTGTCCCTGTCCCCGCGTAGCCCCCCGAGTATCTGGTATCTCCCTTGTGCAGGTCATTGTTGCCCTCCGGGGCAAGGGGTTACCTCTCTTTTCCGTCCCAATGATGAAAAGGGTTGCCCTCTGAACAGGAGGGAAAGCCCACCCAACACCCTGAGGGACCTTCTAGTTGCCGATAGAGGAGTGTGGTTGAGAGGTCGCCCCCTACCCTTGGGTTTACCCTACCCCCTCCTCCTCCTTTCCCATCCTCCCCTTCCTTCTCCCTTCCCCCGTGATAGAAACCCCTCATTCTTCCCTGTCTGTCCCTCCCTTCTCCCTTCCCCCGTGACAGAATTACCGGCACCCCCTTTTTTTCTGGATAGTGACCAAAATGACGTCCAAGGACCAGCTCCAGAACCTCATGCATACGATCCAATCCCTTACAATGGAAGTCCAAGATCTTAAAGAAGAGAATAAGGAGCTTAGGGCCCATTGTCGTTCCTTGCAGGACCCGGTGGAACCACCCCTTTCCTTCCCTTTAGGAGGGGAGGAGGGGGCCACGGGGGGTATCGACCCCTCGTTGGTAGTGCCCATCCCTAGAGAACCTAAGGCCCATTCGACCTGACAAATTCTATGGGGATAGGAAGGCGTGTCAGGGTTTCTTGGCCTTATGTAATCTTACCTTCCAGCCCCAGCCCTTGACCTATCGCTCTGACCAAGCCAAAGTGGCGTATATTGTGGAATTGTTGGGAGGAGTGGCACTGGATTGGGCTACCCCCCTTCTGGCCTCAGATGATGATCTGTTAAGGAATTATAAAGGATTTTTGAAACAATTTTGATTCCTATTCGATTATCCCCATTGGGTGAAAGATGCGGAACAGGCAATACTTCACCTTCGACAAGGTAGAACCCCCTTGTTGGATTATATTACTCAGTTTCAAAAAATTGCCTTTGATCTAAATTGAAGCGATTCTGCTTTTCGAGCCCTTTTCCGTCAGGGTCCAAATGAGGAGATGAAGGACCAGATAGCCTGGGCACTCACCCACCCCCCCCCCAGACCTTGGAGGAAATGGTCATCTTGTCTCTACGAATTGACGAGCGCCTTGCTGAGCGCCAGAAGGAGCACAAACGAGACCAAGGTAGGGGGTGGGGTTGGGGGAGTCCTGGCCCACAGTCCGTCCCTCCCTCTCCTGTCATGGAACGGGATACTTCTGAGCCCATGCAGATTGGAGTGGTCCGAGGGCCCCTTAGTCCAGAGGAATGGGACAGGCGTCGCCAGCTCTGCCTCTGTTACTATTGTGGGAAAACTGGGCATTTTTCTAGAGATTGTCCCTCTCGGCCTCCCCAGTCCTTGCTATCGGGAAATGCCGAAGGCCGGGGGAGTGGGGGGACCACCCGGTGAGCGATTGCTATTCCCTCCTAAAACTTGAGGCGGGAGTGGGACACTCACCCCAATTGTATGTTTCTCTCACCCTACAATGGACTGCCCACCGGTGCCTAATAGTTAAGGCGTTGGTAGACTCGGGCGCCTTGGGAAATTTCATGGACACGGTTTTTGCTACATACCATAAAATCCCTCACCAGTCCCGGGCCTCAGTTGAACTGGTCTGAACAATCAATGGGTCTCTCCTTAACTCCGGTCCCTTACACACTTGTTCCTATCCCCTTCGATGTTCCATAGGGACCCATGTCAAAACCCTTCAATTCGACCTCATTTCCTCCCCATTATTTCCCCTGGTTCTAGGTATCCCTTGGCTTGTTGCCCATAACCCTTCTATTAATTGGAGTAATCGGACCCTTACCTTTCCTTCCTTTGGTTGCCGATCCCATTTTCTTCCCCTCCCTTCTATTGGAACCACTGTCTCTGCACCCCTGGTCCCTGTAGTAGACCCCCGTATACCTCCCTATTATCATGACTTAAGTGGGGTATTTAGCACCCAGGAAGCATCTGAGCTCCCTCCTCATAGGGCATATGACTGCCCCATAGAGTTAATCGAGGGCCATGAGCCCCTGTGTGGGCAAATTTACAATCTATCCCCTGGAGAAACCAACAGCCTTAGGACCTACATACAGGAGAATTTAGCGAAAGGCTTTATCCGCCACTCTACCTCCCCCGCTGGAGCCCCCCTCTTCTTTGTGCCAAAGAAGGAGGGGGACCTTAGACCCTGTATAGATTATCGGGGGTTAAACCTAATCACAATTAAAAATCGATACCCTCTACCCCTCATTTCCGACCTTCTCAGTAAGCTCCAAGGTGCCTCCCTCTTTACTAAATTAGATTTGAGGAGCGCCTATAATCTGGTACGAATCAGAGCGGGGGATAAATGGAAAACCGTCTTTCGGACACGCTTCTGCCATTTTGAGTACCTTGTGATGCCGTATGGTCTAGTTAATGCTCCCGCTATCTTCCAACATTTTATTAATGACATTTTTAGGGATGTGCTTGATCTATACGTGGTAGCGTATTTAGACGATATCCTTATTTTTTCTTTCTCCCTCCATGACCATATTCGCCACGTCCGGACTGTCTTGGAAAGGCTTCAGGCCCATAAATTGTATTGTAAGCTAGACAAATGTCTGTTCCATGCATCTTCAGTTCCCTTTATAGGGTTTATTATCTCGGCGGAGGGCGTACACATGGATCCCAGCAAGTTGGAGGCTATCAACCGGTGGCCTGCTCCCCATACTGTAAAGGCGTTACAAAGGTTTTTGGGCAGCGTTAATTATTATCACCAGTATATCCCTCGTTACGTGGATTTAACTAAACCTCTTACCCGTCTCTTGCAGAAGGGGACACGTTTTGAATGGGGCCCTATGCAACAGGATGCTTTCACGTTCCTGAAACAGGCCTTTATGTCCGCCCCGCTGTTGCAGCACCCTGATGTTTCCTTGCCTTTCTTCATTGAAGTGGATGCCTCGGACATTGCTATAGGTGCGGTGTTAACCCAGACTTGTGACTCCTCGGGAAAACGCCTTCCTTGCGCCTTCTACTCCCAGCAGTTAACTGCTGCTGAAAGGAACTATCCAATCATAGATAAAGAACTTCTGGCTATTAAAGCCGCCTTTGAGACCTGGAGGCACCTTCTGGAGGGAGGCCTGCATCCTGTACTTGTATATATGGATCACAAAAACCTGACGTTTCTTCAATCAGCCCACATTAACAATCCTCGACATGCCCCATGGGCCTTATTCTTCGCCCGGTTTTCCTTCACGATACAATATCGTGAAGCCCCCAGCAGCCTTTGCTGCCCCCAGCAGTCTTTGCTGCCCCCAGAAGCCCCTCCAGGTGAGCAGGGCCCCACCCCACAGCCACAAGCCAAAGGTGCACGCCCGCCCCCGGCGGGCGGCAGCCCTTGGGCGGCGCTTGAAGGGCGTCGACAAAAGGGCGCTGGCCGTTGTGTGGCCGGAGTGAGGACCTATGATGCCTCCCTATACCTTCCTCACCTTCTCGCCCTCTATCACCGCCCTCCTTCGAGCCTTTCTCACGCACCCCCTCCTTCTCCCTCTTCCATCACCAGCGGCCTTTCTCCAGCCAACCTACCCCTTATTCTCACCCACGCCCATCCCCCTTCCCCACCCTCATCCCCCCTTACCCATTCCCCCTAGGCCCAAACCCGCGACACCCAGGTGTTCCACAGACCATTGTGGCCAATACGAGGCCAGTGCACGACTCACACCCCGCAAACCAGGCCGTTCCCCATCCCCCAACCTCATCCGCATCCCGTGCCTTCCCAAACACCAATTGCCTTTTTCCTGCTCCCTCTGGAACTGCCGCTCATCCGTGGCTAAAGCTCCCTTCATCCACGATCTCTTCCTCTCTCGCCCCTTTCAACTCCTTGCTCTTACAGAAACCTGGATCACGCCCTCCAACTCTGTTACCCCGGCCGCTCTATGCTCCGGGGGCCTGTCGTTCTCTCACCGCCCCCGCCCTGAAGGCCTGGGTGGTGGTGTGGGCTTACTCCTTGCTAAGCACTGCCAATTCAAAACCCTCTCCCCTCCTCCCTCCCCCTCCTTCCCTTCCTTTGAGGCCCACTCTGTGCGCTTATACTCCCCTCTACACCTTCGGGTTGCTGTCATCTACCGCCCCCCGGGTTCCCTCTCCTCTTTCCTCCCGGACTTTGAATCCTGGCTCACCTTCTTCCTCTCCGATGATATCCCCACTCTTATCCTTGGTGATTTCAACATTCACGTTGACACGCCCTCCGCCCCCTCTGTTTCCCGCTTTCTCTCTCTCGCTTCCTCCTTTAATCTCCGACTCTGGACCGACTCCCCCACTCATACTGACGGCCATTCCCTCGACCTCGTCTTCACTCGAAACTGTTCTCTAACTGACCTCTCCTTTGACCCCTTCCCTAGTTCTGATCACTTCCTCGGCTCCTTCAGCCTTTCCCACCGACCCCCCTCCGCCTCCCCCTCTATGCGCCCCTTCCGCAATATGCAGGCCCTTACTCCCTCGGAGTTTGCCGCACATCTTTCCCCCCTTCTCCCCCCCGTTTTCGCCTCCTCCTCCCCTGACTCTGCTGTCTCTGCTCTCAACGCTTCTCTCTCCTCGACCCTTGACTCTCTTGCCCCCCCCTCTGCTCGCCCCGTCCGCCCCCTCGACCCCCGCCCCTGGCTTACCCCTGCCATCCGCTACCTCCGCTCCTGCGCCCGGGCTGCCGAACGCCTCTGGCGCAAATCCCGCTCCCTCCCTGACTTCCTCCATTACAAATTCTCCCTCTCCTCCCTCTCCTCGGCTATCTCCCTAGCTAGGCAGCGCTATTATGCCTCTAGGATCGAATCTTTCTCCCGCGACCCTCGCCGCCTTTTCTCTACTTTCGACTCCCTTCTCAAACCCCCCTGCCCTCCCCCGCCCTCTTCCCTTGCTGCTCGGGATCTTGCGTCGTTCTTCACCTCCAAGATTGACAAGATCCGTCGGGATATTGCCTCCCGCCCCCCTCCGCCCCCCGCTCCCCTCCCGCCCCCTCCCCCGCCCCCCTCCCTCCTCGCATCCTTCCCTCCTGCCTCTCTCCAGGAAATCTCTGCTCTTCTCTCTTCATCCAACCCCTCCACCTGCCCCCTTGACCCGATCCCCTCCCGCCTCCTGACCTCTATTGCTCCCACTGTCGCTCCCCCCCTTCTGCATGTTGTCAATCTCTCCCTTTCCACAGGCTCCTTCCCCTCTGCCTTCAAACATGCCACTGTCTCCCCCATCCTCAAAAAGCCTACCCTGGACCCTTTCGATCCCTCTAGTTACCGGCCGGTCTCCCTCCTTCCCTTTGCTTCGAAGCTCCTGGAACGTGTCGTCTACTCCCGCTGCCTGAACCTCCTCTCTGCCAACTCCTCCCTCGACCCTCTCCAGTCCGGCTTCCGCCCCCTCCACTCTACTGAAACTGCCCTGGCCAAGATCACCAATGATCTACTTGTCGCTAAATCGAAGCGCCACTACTCCGTTCTTGTCCTCCTTGACCTCTCTGCCGCCTTTGACACTGTCGACCACTCGCTCCTCTTGGACTCCCTTTACTCTTTGGGCTTCCGTGGCTCTGTCTTTGACTGGTTCTCCTCCTACCTCTCTGACCGCTCCTTTAATGTCTCCCTCCCCGAGTCGACCTCCCCCTCCCTTCCCCTCTCGGTTGGGGTTCCCCAAGGTTCTGTCCTTGGCCCTCTCCTCTTCTCTATCTACACCCGGTCCCTTGGTGAAATTATTGCCTCCCACGGGTTCCAATACCATCTCTATGCTGATGACACCCAACTCTATCTCTCTACCCCCTCTCTCTCCTCCTCTGTCCGCTCACGCCTCGTCGACTGCCTCTCTGATATCTCCGCCTGGATGTCCCGACGCCAACTCAAACTGAACATGGCCAAGACTGAACTCCTCATTTTTCCTCCCTCCCCCTCCTCTCCCTCTGACCTGACCGTCTGCATTGATGGGGTCACCATCCGTCCTGTTCTCCGTGCCCGCAGCTTGGGCTTCATTTTTGACACGCACCTCTCCTTTAAACCTTACATTGACTCTGTGGCCAAATCCTGCCGATTCGCTCTCCTCAACATTGCCCGCATTCGCCCCTTTCTATCTGTCTCCTCGGCCAAAATCCTTGTTCATGCCATGGTTATCTCTCGCCTCGACTACTGCAACCTCCTCCTTGCTGGCCTCCCTCGCTCCCACCTGTCCCCCCTTGTGGCGATCCAAAACTCTGCCGCCAAGGTCATTCACTCTGCCCGTCGCTTCGACCATGTGACGCCTCTCCTCCTCTCCCTTCACTGGCTCCCCCTTCCTGAACGTATCCTGTTCAAACTCCTGGTTTTCACGTTCAAATCGCTCCATGACCAAGCTCCCCCTTACCTCTCGGACCTAATCGCCCTACGCGCTCCTGCGCGCGCTCTCCGCTCTTCCGCTGTCCCCTCCCTCGCTCTCCCTCGCTTCTCCTGCTCGCCCAACCGCCTTCGTCCCTTCTCCCTCGCTGCCCCGCATGCCTGGAACTCCCTCCCTGCCGACGTCCGCCTCGCCTCCTCCCTCCGCTCCTTCAAATCCCTCCTCAAGACCCACCTTTTCCATGCTGCCTTTCCCAATGCCCTCTAGTCTTTCCCCTTGCTCTTACTGTCAGCCCTCCTCTGCTGACTGCTGCTACCGACCACCTTGTAACCAAGCCAAGTACACGCACCTGAGACTTCGCATCCGCCTGAATGTTTGTTTGTCTTCTCCCATGTCTCTCCCGCTGTCCCCTCTCCTTGTCTCCCCCTCCTTGTCTTTTAGATTGTAAGCCACAGGCAGGGACCGCATCTGATTGTATGTTCTGTACAGCGCCAGGTTACTACTGGCGCTTTATAAATGTTTAATAATAATAATAATAATAATAATATCGACCAGGGTCGCAGAATACGATGGCCGATGCCTTGTCCAGATATTATACCACAATGGAAAAGGAGGGCGATCTACATGGGCCCATCCTCCCGGCACACACCTTTGCAGCAACCCTTCCTTCCTTCATCCAACTACAAATGGTAAGTCTACGTGACCCCTGTTTGCCCCCCTATCAGCGTAAAGCCGGATTATTGTATTATCACGGGAAGGTGGTAATACCTCCTAAACTCTGCCCTCAGGTATTGTGGGCTCACCATGACTCTCCCTTTGTGGGTCACCCCAGGTTCCAACGTATGTTGTCTCTGATTCGAAGAACCTTTTGGTGGCCCTCCCTATATTCCGACGTTAAACAATATGTCCAAGGCTGTACAACATGTGCCCGGACTAAGACCCCCCCCTGTTCTTTGCCAGTAGGCCTCCTGCAGTTAACAAAGGGACCTGCAGGCCCTTGGCTAAAAATCACGTTAGACTTTATTGTCAGCCTTCTGAAATTGGCCGGATATGATTCTATATTAGTTATTGTAGATTACTTCATGAAGATGGGGCATTTCATCCCCTGCAAAGGACTTCCATCGGCACCTGTGACGACTCGTCTTGTACTTTGTGAGGTAGTCTGTTTGCATGGGATACCACGGGAAATAGTACCGGATAGGGGACCCCAATTCACCTCATGCTTCTGGAAAGCATTTTTCACACTACTGCGAATCAAACTCTGACCGACAACTGCCTACCACCCTCAAGCGAATGGACAGGTGGAACGATTAAATCAACATGTCGAACACTACTTAAGATGCTTTTGCACATATCTCCAGGGGGATTGGGTGGACCTCCTTCCTCTTGCTGAGTTCACATATAATAATAGTCCTCATTCCTCCCTAGGTACCTCGCCCTTTTATGTGTCTTATGGTTTTCATCCTCCTCTCTGTTTCCCAGAGGTGCCCTTCTCTTCTGTACTGGCTGCAGGGTCATTAGTTATGACTATACACCAGGCTCAAAAAGCTGCCCAATGGCACCTGCAAGCAGCTTGTCAACATTACAAGGTAATGGCCGATAAACGACGTCGCCCCGAACCTTAATTCAAGGTTGGGGACTTGGTATTGGTGCGTAAACACCATTATCCCACCTTACGTCCTTCGGCGAAATTAGATGATGCCTATTTTGGCCCCTTCCCTATCACCCACAAACTTAATCCAGTCACCTACATGGTGGGCCTCCCCTCCCATATGAAAATCCACCCCTCCTTTCATGTCTCTTTACTGAAAAAGGCACACGTGCCTGCCTATGCCATTCAGCGGGGGACCCCCGCCCCACCCACCTTTCTCCCCACTAGCCCCGAGTACGAAGTCCGTGCAATCTTGGACTCTCATTTTATTGGCCCCCGTCTCTATTATCTCCTTGATTGGAAATATTATGGCCCCTCCAACCGGTCGTGGGTACCCGCTGTGAATGTGCATGCCCCACGGCTTGTTCGGCAATTCCACCTCCGCCACCCCTCGAAGCCTGGTCTCCATACTAGGATGGGGGGGAGGGGGGGCTTGGATGGGGGGGTACTGTAAGAGTGGGTCACGCCACTCAGGCTCCGCAGCGTGCAGGCCTTTGCTAGGCAATGGCCCGATACCCGGAAGTAGGAAGCCTATGGGGATCTAGCATGGTGCACACTCCTGGCCCCGCCCCCATGTGCACGTGAGGCAGCGGGATGCTCAGCGCGGGCTGGGGCCCTGCCTTGGGCACACCGGCAGGCACTCAGGGCTTTACTGTAAAGCAGACCGGCGGGGCTTGGGTTTCCCGCCGGTAATCGCTATTGAGAGACTGGCCCCCCCTTGTCCTGGTATCCTTGTTACAAATTCTAAAGTGTGGAGAGCAAGAGCAAGAGAGTGAGTGTTGGAGTGTGGATGACCCCCGTGTTTCCCCTTTCCTGAGAGCAAGAGCGGTGAGTGAGCGAGCCTAACCCTATACTGTTGTGTGACCACCCTGAGAGCCTGAACGTGAGTGGTAGGGGAGCTCTTTCCTTAAACCCTGTGTCTATTATCCAGCCCTATACTCTCCTTCCACGTCCTTTGTGAGAGTGTCCTGTCCTACACCATTCCTTCCCGTGACTTCCAGTCCCCTTCCCTTCCTTCCCCCTTCCTCAGGGTCCTATCCCCTTCCCCTGTTACCATCACTCTCCTTTGCAC
>QEPC01013498.1:10314090-10385727 GCA_003113815.1 Sphenodon punctatus | reverse complement strand
AGAGGAACGAGCGGAACCATTCAAGAACGGTCCCGCCCAACCCCCCCAGGTCACGCAGTCGCCTCAGCAGCAGCCCATGGTCCATGGTATCAAAGGCGGCCGAGAGATCTAGCAGGATGAGAAATGTTGAACATCCTGCATCCATCTCCCGGTGGAGGTCGTCTACCAAGGCCACCAATGCCGTCTCGGTGCCATAGCCGGGGTGGAACCCAGATTGAAAAGGGTCTAGGAAGCCGATACTATCCAGATGCACCTGGAGCTGGAGCGCCACTGCCCGCTCAATAACCTTCCCTAAAAAGGGAAGGTTAGAGACAGGTCGGTAGCTGGCAATCGCATCCACGTCCAAAGATGGTTTTTTCAACAGAGGGCGCACCACAGCCTCTTTAAGGCAGGCCGGCAACCTCCCCTGCCGAAAGGACGGTTGAATGCTCCTGTCCTGTCCCAAGGAAAACAAAGAACTGAGTTTCATCATAAGCTTTTACTAGGGGAGTGCACCAGGCCCCCATGTCATTTTTGTTTTCTATTTTCCATTTTCATTTTCATTATTCAAAAATGTCATTTTTGTAATCATTATTAATGACAATGCCATTTTTGTTATCATTTCAAATGAAGGTTTTATTTTTAATATATATCATAATCAGAGGAAAATGACTGTGAAAAGAGATTTATTTATTTACTCGTAGCTTTATTTACTATCGTAACAAAGAAATTGGAACAACCTGTGGCAAGGCATTTTAACTCAACAGATCACACTCTCTCAGACCTGGAAATCTTCCCTATAGAAAAATCCTCCACCCCAAAGCTACCAGATGCCAGGGGGAACTTCTGAATATACAGGCGTGACACCCTAACACCCAATGGCCTCAACTTAGAGGACAATACCTGAACCTATTTTTTCTTGTAAGAACAACTACATCTGATGTCACACCTTAGAACCTCTCTACCCTCAGTGTTCTTGGAACTGTCAGCTTGGCTCACAGCACGCTACAGTTCAAAAATCAACTGAGTTACTGATGAAGGCGGAAGCCGAAACGTCTAACTAGTAAATCAAGCAGAGCTCTCACAGAACGGAGAGAAAAGCCTGGCCCTCCCATTATAATAAAGGGTTGCAGTGCCCTCCCCAAGAGCCCCCCTGATTGGCTGTGGGAGGCAGCAGGCATTGAGCAATCACAGAGTACCATGAGACTGCTGAGGCCTGATTGCGCTGCTCATTGGCCAGTGATACATCCTCAGATACTGCTGAGCTGTTTGCCCCTCCCAACACAGGTACAGTTCAAGGGTTCAACCCTGTTTAGGGCTCCAAGATGTCTGCTCCCTCCTCCCCTCTCCATATTTTTCCTCCAAAACCCAACTGCCACAGCACTAATAATGACAGCGCTAACAACATTGTCGTTTTTGTTATTGTTATTATTATTCTCAGCTGTTATTATTGTTATTGTTATTCTCAGTTGTTGTTTTTGTTATTGCAATAATGAAAATGAAAATGACAATTTTCACTATTGTTATTGTAATAACAAAAACGACATGCACACCCCTATTGCCCTATGAGGAAAAATTTGTTGACATATATGTTGCTTCTTATACTATTGTCTTTGTCTGTGATGCTCAAAATGTTTCACAGGCATAAATCCCATTCGTTTCAATTGGGTGTGCAGTGTTACAGCACCGTGAGGATCAGACTGCCTGTTAGTAAAATTCTCAAGCTTGTAATGATGTTGTTAAACTAGGTATTGAACTTCTTTAAAAATGTCAAGGTCCTAGATCAGTGTCGAGTGTAATAATGTAACCAATTTATTGCTGCTAACAGTGCCCAGGAATCGATCAACAACAATTAGGAATTTATCAATCCACCAGCACTTAAAGAATCTAGATTTCTTTTGGGAGGAAATGTGCCTTGTCTCCTAGATTAAAAAAATAATGTGGATGCACAGGGGTCATTGTGTGCATACATTTTGCCTACAGCAACTTTAACCCACTGGGAACAGTGACACCAAACTTTGGACAATAAAAATGTCATTATAAAAATGTCCAGTTATTTCAGTTATGCAGCAATTTCAATTTATAATGTTCACCATGACATTTTGGCATAGGATTAGAGCTGAAATCCTAAAAAAACCTGGAATCCCCATCAAATTCCACATTACCGTACCTGGTGGAGTTGGGTAATGTGGAACATCTGACTGTTTCCCTTTGGGGTGCCTGAAACTTACCTTCTCTGTGGAGTGCAGACCAGGGGCAGCTGGTGGCAGGGGAAGATTGGTACATTTGTCCATGGTGACAGCAAGGGGTGGGGATCACAGGAGATGGTATGGCCCAGCTCCTGGAACATGCACTACTCCCTTCTGAGTAAACTAGAAGGGCATTGTGAACTGGAGGTGCTGATGTGTGAAAGTTTGACAAATTCCCACAAGGGTTCTTGGTACTGGTGAGAGTATTACAGATAGCAAACCCACTACCAGTTTCAAACTAAATCAATTACTTTGTAGAAGTTCATTGAAATCAATTCATCTAGTCTTGAGTAAGTGGTTTGGGATTCTGTCTTCTGTATTGTCTAAGTCAACGGAAATTATTGTTCCTCTCTACTGAGCCATGCTCAGGCCTTTTCTAGAGTACTACATCCAGTTTGAGACACCTCCCTTTAAAAAGGATACTAATATTCTGGAGAGGATTCAGATGTGAACAACAAGGATGATAATGGTAATGTAGGTGGAGACTGAAGAAGAGATATTGAAAGAATTGGAAATGTTTAGCTTAGAAAAAAGAAGATTAAGTTGGAGGTGGAGACATAATTACAGGCTTAAATATATCAAAGGTTGCTAGAAGGAAAACTGTGCAGTTTTCTGGTCACTGAGGATAGGTGACTGAGGATAGGACTAGAATTAATGGACTTAAAATAAAAGAAGAAAATGTTTAGGCTAAATATTAGGTAGAATTTTCTATCAGAATAGTTAGTCAGCAGAATAATTTGCCAAAAGAGGTTGGTGGGGGTGGGGGAAGGGGGGGGAGCATCAGTGGAGGTCTTTAAGAGTAGGTTAGAAAACATCTTTCAGACAGAGTGTAGCATCTTTCTTAATGGCATCAGGGGCCTGGGATAGATAACCCTCGGGGATCATTCCAGCTCTATGATTCTAAGAAAAGCTGATGTTTCAGACTTATGTTTGAAAAATCAAATTATTTCAAAATGCCAGGACTGATGGTGAGGGCTAGAGGAAGGACTGGTAACATGGTAGGAAGGGGAACAAGACCAGAAAGCAGGGGTGTAGACATGAAGTGACCAATTGCAGTGAATGTTACAGGTCATTCGCCGAAATTCGCAAGACACGGAAACTTACTAACCTTTCTTCTGTTTTCACCATCATTGTTTGCGAGTTGAACAGAGCTGTTACAGGGATGATCCCAAGTTTTATGTGTGCCCCACACTCACCCCTGGGGGCTGTAGGGATGCAAAAGTTCAAGATAAGTAGCAGAGACGTATTGGAAATGGCTGTAAAACTCTTGTAAAAGTCCCTCCAGAAAATGCTGGAGTGGTGAAATTGATGGGAAATGATGAAAAATCGCAGGCACCAATATCAACAATGGCAGAAGTGTGGACTCACCAGAGACTGATGAAATACCAACTAACACTTGTAGGGCTCCCAAAAGGTTGGTATTTCCCTGCAGAGCAGAACACTTGCTCTCATCACAGCCCTACAGGGGTGTAGGAGGGAACAAGGAGCAAGAAGGGGAACACCACTGGCAGGGGACAAAGCAGGAGGACACAACAGAGGGGTATGCAGGGAACAGGGAGCAAGGCAGAAGGAAGGGGGAGAAAGAACATGGCTGAGAGGAACCAGGGAGCACAGCTAAGGCATAAAAAGACGAGTGGAGAGTAAGGAGACAAGAGTTTAGAGGTGTGCACCAGGGGCTCATGTCATTTTTCTTTTTCTTTTTTCATTTCTGTTATTTAAATATGTCGTTTTCGTAAATATCAAATTGTTGTTTTTGTTTTCGCTTTCGTTTTCATTTTCCATTGGTTTCAATGGAAAACACATTTTTGGTTGTAACATTTTTGTTTTTCACTATATTTAGCTGAAACCTGGGTAAGGCATTAAGTGTACCAAATTCCAAAAATCTTCATATACATTATTAGATGTAACTTATTTGCATCACATTTAATGTAGATTTAATGTAGATGTAACTTGGCAAGTTTATACCCCTACCCATATTTCCTATCTCTGCCAACTTTCAGAAGGATTGGATAAAGGGTCCTGGTGGTATAAGCAATCAACATATAAATGTATGTCTGACTGTAACATCTTTGTAGTCCAACCAGCGTACATGAAATTTAGCAGGGCTATATATCACACTTTCACTATTATCTCCAACAAATATCAGAAATATGTGGTGAAGGGTGCCAATTGTATAAGCCTGCAAAGCATATGCAGAGAAGGAGCCTATGCCAGGAATTCTCTTACGTGTCACTGTGGTATAAGATCTGTTTGTGATGCCAATTGGCCAGAAGAAATGTCAACCAAATATCCTCATTCGGTGCTGTGACCAACCCAACATCTCTCCCCCACTTGTTACTGGGAAATCAGAAGCATTTGTTTAGGAAAGAGCTAATAGAGATTCTCTTATGTCCTCTATCACGGTGCTGCAGGATGTGGTTGTGATAATTGGCCAGCCTGGATGTGTAAACTATAATTGTTTCCTGATTGCTGGGATGATATCCCCAAAGTCCCAGTTATGTCCCTTATGCCCAGCTCAGGGCTTTCCCCTATGCCCGCCTAGAAGCCATTACCAATTGATCCTGTAAAGCTAGAAGCTTGCAGTAATGTGTTTGGCCAATGATAGCGTCTGTCAGTCTTTTGGGTTGCTCCACATCCTCCCTCCTACAGTCTCTCTCCCCCTGCCATGCAGGGTGCCTGCATTATTTATATGAATAATGGTCTTCACAGGAACAACATCAATTGCTTATAAAATTGGGTCCCTTTATCAAATTGTCCAGTAGCTTGGTGGAGATGACAGGGAAGGTATGTGATACATTACTGCCAAATGTCTTGTAAACAGGATGGAATATAAAAATGTTACAGCTGGAAATGTATTTTCAAATTAATGTCTCATACCATCAGTACCATTTATTTATTTATTTAACCAAATTTATACTCCGCTTTTCCCGCCACAGGCAGCCCAGAGAGGCTAACAACAATAAAAATATATAAATATAGTATAAAACAATTTAAAACCCTTTAAAATATAATAATCACTCCACCCACCCAATTCCAATCCTCCTGAAATTATCAGGAGTATTAAGCTTGTGGAGGTACATAATATTCACAGGTTTCGTGCAAATTGGACGCAAGATAAAGAAGTTGTAGCTGTCAATGTGTATGAAGTTTTTCTTAAAATCAAAACATTCAATTTCTTCTAACATCGGTTCCCTTTATCTAATCATTTCGTAATTTGGTACACATAGTTCCTTCCATTGGGGGTACAAAATACCCAAGTTTAATCAGAATTGAATAGGAAACAAAAAAGGTATAGCCAGAAATACGTTTTTCAGTTTTTTCCCTTTATTTCAAAAACAAAATGTCATTTTTGTTTCTATATTTGTTATTATTATATGTTGTTTTCGTTACTGCAATAATGATAATGAAAATAACAATTTTCATTATCGTTATTGTAATAATGAAAATGACATGCACACCCCTGGAATGCAGGAAGGGGAGGCAAGACCAGAGAGAGCAAGACAAAAGTACAGAGTGGAGCCAGGAACCAGAAGTCATGTTCCACTTAGCTTTTCCTAGTGCTAGGGCTGCATCCCTTGATTTCAGTGTGTGGGAGTTCCAGCCCTTATTTTACCACACAAACGCATATAAGTTTAGCAATAGCAGGAAGATACTTGCCTCTCTCTCAAGTCATTAAAATGAAGTATCAATTCAACACAGAATAGCAAATGGACATTCTTTTTACTGCTTATGTAGCATGACATACATAACTGGAGTTCCACTGTAAGTAAATGTGAAAGTTCCTCAAAGAGATGTAGTGGCTGTACATTTCCTAGTTTAACGTGGGATTTTTTCTCTTTGTAGCAGTAAAAAGGACGATGGAATATGGAAAGCGAAGCAAAGAAAATAAAAATATAATTTACCTCAGACATTTTTTTGGTTTGTTTTACTGTTTAGTCAGTACCCTCACCCCACATCACATCACCACATCATAGTAGGAATCAGAATCAACAGGTTGATTTCAACAGCTCCCTCCATCACCAGCTCTGACCTTGTCTCAGGCCACATTGGGCATTTTTAATGCACCTTAAAGTACTGGTCTTTCAAATCTTTTGAGTTTACAAGTCCACAAGTAAGTTCCGGGTGCATTCTTCACACACTTACTGCTCTGAGGCAGTTCCTGATGCATTCTTCACACAAACACAGCCCTAAGGCAGCCTAAAATAACTGCAGCTGTAGACGTGAGGGGCTGCCATGGAAACCAAATGACCAGCTGTGCCTGGAGCAAAGTAGTTTACCAGGAGAATTTTTTCCACACAAACATTCTGGGAGAAGTTCTATGCAGAAGTTCAAAGTGCCAGATGTTTAAGATCTGGGTGAGTGATTTAGACACATATAAAGTTCAGGATGCAGCAGCAAACATGCATGAGAAATGTGTGTGTAAAAACACTCAATTAACAATCACTTACAACACACTGGGTAAGATGCACCTACCAGACCTCAAACAGCCTTGCCCCACTCCGAGCAACCTTACTACATGATGCAGTGTATTGTGTGCCTGGAAGCCACCAGATATTCACCCCACTACATGGCAGGGTGGGCAGCTAGATGCTATGTGCTGCATCCAAAATGGCCATGGGACACAGTACCTCTCTGTTGGTGGCTCAGTTGATTTGTGGTATGCTGTGCTGACTCGGCCGACATGGTGGCACCCAGGCATCCACTTCCTCTGCTGCGGCAGTGCAGGTCTCCCTGGTATATGGAGGACCTGAGGTTGCTAAAGCATGAAGGTAGATCAATGGTTGGAGTGTAGGTGGTGGCATAGACTATTTTTGAAGGACTATGCCATGGCTGTGGTGGTGGCAGTGAAGAAAGCCTTCTTCTCTATTGCCATAGCATCTGCAAAGTGCTGCCCAGTGGAGTTTTTCCAGGTGGTGAATAGCTTATTAAATCCTCGCTGTCGCCACCTGGAGTTAGGGTAGTGAGCTCCTGCTATGACAGGTTTGCCAACTACTTTGCAGATAAAGTTGCTTGTACGTGGCTCAATTTAGGCACTGCTACTTTGACTTCAGTCAGAGTTTGGGGAGGCCCAACCTAGATCCATGCCCATCTTTGCTAGTGAAAGCTAGCCAGGAGACACGTTGGGGCCATTGCTGGCCTGTCAGTATGCCTTCATTTAGCAAGGTAGGCTGCCTGATGGCCTCAAAAACTGCGGTCATCTGTCCCCTGCTCAAGAAACCATATCTTGATTTTGACTCCCTAGCCAGCTACTGTCCTGTCGCTAACCTTCCCTTTTCAGGGAAAGTTATTGAATGGGTGGTTGCCCTGCAGCTCCAGGTTGTAAGGGTTAGGGTAGGGGAATAAGGAAGTTGGCCCTGGAAAGCCAGCACGCCTTCAAGCACCCACACTCAAAAACCCCTTTTGTAAGGGGCAAGCTCAAGAATGCAAGGAAAACACCCTTCAGGTTCTTATGTGGCCCAAAATCCCTCACAAGAGGAACGAGGCACAGATCATCATAGGGGGGGAGACAATGAGGCCCTGAGCAATGCCCCCACCCAGCCACCACCACACCTGTTGCCGTTCTGTCACCAATATCCACCACCCTAACACCCCACACTCCCAGTGCTCCGGGAGGGAAGAGGGGTAATAGTGGTGTCATGCAGTGGGGGGAATGAGGGAAGAAGGCCCGCGGGGAATGCGGGGTTGGAGGCAGAAGGGGAATCACACGAGGAGGGAAACGGAGGGGGCCCAGACAATAGGGGTAAAACAGTGATTCACAAACACTCCTTCAATCACACCTTTCACCAATACACACTCAGTCTCCACTCACCCAGTTCACTCTCGCCTCAGTCTCTCCACACTTGCCACGTTCTTCTTCCACAACTAAATCCTAATGCTGCACCAAGCGTTGGGGGTCAGTCTGATTACCGGAATTGTTTGAGAGTCTCTGTCCCCCTTTTATCCTAACCGGGCTGCCCTCGTTACTGCCGCAGATGCTCAGAGCATTGCGGCGCTTCTGCTGGCTCCACCCCCTTGTTCCCTGATGCCCTACGTGGGGGCAAGGCCCTGCATGTCAGCTGGGGCTCTGCCCCTTTTGCCGACACTGTAATTCCTCTCCCTTTCTGCCGCCACTTGCGAGGAGGGATTCCCAGCAGCGGCGGCCCTGGTGCTGCCAAAACCTAACAGTACCCCCCCCCAAGGTCCCCCACCCCTGGGACGGGGACCCAGCTTCAGGGGGTGGCAAGCATGGAAGGTCCGAACAAGGCAGGGAGCATGAACCGCCGAAGCGGGCTCCCAAGACCTTTCAGAGGCATTGTAACCCTTCCAGTCTACTAGATAAAATAAAGAACCCAGAGAGCATTTAGAATCTAAGATGGCAGCTACTTCATATTCAGGGGAACCACCCACCGCCTCTACTACAGGAGGGGGTGTAGGATCGGGAAAAAGGGGCGGATGGTAGGGTTTCAAAAGCAGCAGACATGGGGAGGCAAGGATACGTGAAACATGACAGGATTCACCTGATGATGAATAGGAAAAAGTCCCATGTACTGGGAGTCGAGTTTCATAGATGGACAAAGAGACGGGTAGTTACGTCGGTCGACGCACACTAGATCCCCCATGGCGAAGGAAGTTGCAGGCCGTCTATGGCAATCCGCCACCCGTTTATACTGCTGTCAAGCTGCTTGGAGCATGGCACGGGCATAGGCATGGCAGCATTGTAGTTCTTGCACAAGTGCCCCAGCTGCAGAAACAGTCACTGTAGGGAGATCAGGGCAAATTTGGGGGTGAAACCCATACGTAACATAGAAGGGCGAGGATCCAATAGAGGCATGGGAATCATTATTATATGCAAACTCAGCGCGGGCTAAATAGTCCAGCCAGTCATCCTGCTCTGGGGATTGGTTAGTGCGCTCGGCTTGCCCATTGGCCTGGGGGTGGTACACTGTTGTGGGGGTCAATTGCACTTGTACGGCAGTGAACAACAATGCATGCCAAAAGCGGGCGAAGAACTGCAACCCCCTATCGGAGACTATGGTATGTGGAAGGCCATGGAGTTTAATAATGTGTTGTAACACCAATTGGGCTGTTTGTTGGGCTGTAGGTAAGCCCTTACATGGAACAAAATGCACCATTTTCGTAAATTGGTCTACTACTACCAAGCTAGCAGTATGGCCTTGTGAGGGGGGCAATTCTACAATAAAATCCATATGTATCCATTGCCAGGGTCCTTGTGGAAGGGACCTAACTGCAAAAGTCCTGTGGGAGCCATACGTGGTGTTTTAGTGCAGCTACATACCTTGCATCCTTGTACATATGCTTGAACATCTCTGTTCATTGTTGGCCACCAGAAGTGCCATTGTACTAATTGCAAGGTTTGTCACTGGCCCGGGTGTCCTGCAAAGGGCGCATCATGATGGGCTGTAAGGATTTCTTGTTGTGCTGCTTGAGGGTCTAGAATTGCTGTGCGGTGGGTTTTTAGTCCTGTCGCAATCGTAGAGGGTGGTGCGTTGGCAAAGCAATAGGGCATCACCAAATATTCAAAAAGTCCATACCTGGTACGGAAAACTGTCTTCCATTCATCGCCGGCTCGTATACGAAGAAGATTGTACACTCCGCGCAGATCCAACTTTTTAATATGGAGGACCCTTGCAACCTATCCAATAATTCAGGGATAAGGGGTAATGGATAATGATTTTTCACTACAATGGCATTTAAGCCCCTATAATTGATGCATGGGCGTAACCCTCCATCCTTTTTCGGGACAAAAAAAAGAGGGGCCCCCGCTGGGGACGTAGAAGGACGAATGAATCTCTCAACAAGATTCTCATCAATGTATGTTTTTAACATCTGCACTTCAGGTTTTGACAGAGCATATAGTCTCCCGTAGGGAGGACTGGTATTAGGAAGGAGATCAATAGGGCAGTCGTAACTTCGATGAGGGGGTAGTTCCAGAGCATCTTGTTCCCGAAAGACGTCCCTTAGGTCATCATATCCTGGGGTAAAGTGGGCAAAGGAAGCGAAGCGAAGGTACCAGCTACATATATACTGGGGTTTGGCGAGGGGAGTTGTTGACAATTTTGTGCACAGGAGGGATCACTGAACGTGATGTGCTTTTGTTTCCAATCAATAGAAGGGTTATGCCTGCATAACCATGGGTTACCAAGAATAACAGGAAAGTCGGGCATGTGAACCACGTTTAAAGCAAACCTTTTCGTGGTGCTTCCCCATAGTTCCTTGAAGAGGTTTGGTACAATAGCGTATGGGGCCAGATCGGAGGGGTGACCCATCTATGGAGTATATGGCTGTAAGTTCCTCTTTTGTCTGGAGAAGAATCCGGTATCGAGATACTAACGTTTCATCAATAAAATTCCCGGATGCCCCCGAATCAATAAGAGCCCATATTACTAGGGAACGTTATGAGGACAGCCTGAGCATAAGGAGTACACAAAAACGATCCTTTGTTGCTTGGTTATGGGAGGTTTCTAGAAGGGGGAGCAGGGAGGTCTGGTCAGTTTTTACCAGGGCCCCCCCTGCCCGCCCCGGTCCTCCTCGTTTCCCACTGTCCATTGCTCAGGGGGCAATTGTGGACAGTTGCGCGAAAAATGGTCCACTTCCCCGCAATAGAAGCAAAGGCGCCCCACCCTACGGCGTTCTTTCTCCTGTGTCGTAAGGGGCCCCCTGGATGCACCAAGCTGCATGGGTTCAGGGTCGCCTGGCTTGCATCCCTCAGGGTGCCCTTGGTTGTTACCTGGAACACGTATGGGCCATGCTCGGACTCCTTCTGGGCGGTGCTCCCGTCGGCGTTCTGTAAGCCTATCATCTATTTGGCATGTTAAATTCACAAATTTAGCCAAAGTGTCTGGCATCTCAGTCATAGCTAACTGATCTTTTAGTTCATCATTAAGCCCCTTTTGATATAATACCTTCAGTACCTTGTCTGGCCAGTCTAGTTCTGCAGCCAAATGCTGAAACCGGGTCATGTATTCCAAGGGGTCCCTTGCCTTGTTTTAATGTTGTAATGGCAGCCTCCGCATCTTTAACTCGATGCGGGTAGTTAAATAAAAATTGAAATTCTTGGAGGAACCTCTTATAGTTTTTCAATAGGGGGCTCTCCTTTATTAACAGAGGGGTGGCCAAATCAAGTACCAGGACCTCCAGGTGTCCAATAATTTTATTTTTTATTTATTTTATAGATTTATATCCCTCCCCCTCCTGCAATGCAGCATGGGGCGGCTAACAACAATGATAAAAACAATGAAAATCAGTTAAAATATAAATATAAAATGCATCAATAAAACAGGGCTAAAAGACAATAGTAAATAAATAAATGGGCGGGGGATTAAAATCACCCCCCCACCCTCCCTCCCGAAGGCCTGGGCAAACAGCCAGGTCTTACAGTTCCGCCGAAATGTCAAAAGGCTTGGGGCCAGGCGAGCTTCCTCCGGAAGGGAGTTCCACAGCTGCGGCCCTACCACCGAGAATGCTCGCTCCATCATGGCCCCCCGCTTAACACGGGGGACCTCCAGGAGGGCACCCCCGGCAGACCACAGGAGCCGTTCCGGGGCGCGAAGGGCGAGGCGGTCCCTAAGGTAAGAGGGGCCAAGGCCATATAGGGCTTTGTAGATCATCACTAGGACCTTGAACTTGGCCCGGCACACTATCGGCAGCCAGTGCAGCGCTCGGAGCACCGGTGTAATGTGCTCCCGGCGACCCGTCCCCGTAAGAAGATGAGCCGCCGCATTCTGCACCAGCTGCAGCCTCCGGGCCAAGAACAAGGAAAGCCCCACGTAGAGCGCGTTGCAGTAGTCGAGCCGCGAGGTGACGAAGGCATGGATGAGGGAGGCCAGGTCCGGGCCAGAGACATACGGACGCAGCCTACGTACCAGATAAAGCTGGCGGAAGGCAGCCTTGGCGACTGCCTCCACCTGCCGTTCCAGCCGCAGGTCTGCGTCCAATATGACCCCCAGACTCCGGACCTGCTGAGCTACAGGGGGGCAAACCCCCCCAACTAGGGGGGCCACCACCCCCTTCGCCCTCCCCACCACCATCACCTCCGTCTTATCTGGGTTGAGCTTCAGTCTGCTCCGCCGCATCCAATCCGCCACGGCCTCCAAACATTGGGATAGCACCGAGGCTACCTTGGTCTTGTCTGTGGGGTAAGTTAGGGGCTGTAAGCGTAAGGCTAACTTACAAAGAGCTAAAAACCCTTGAAATTGCTCCCTATCCCCACTGAACTTCATTATAGGGGGGTGTTTAGGTTCTCTACCCCCCCACCCCTGGTGCCCTATTGGCTTCAGGGGGGTCTGGTACTAAGGGACCCATTGCCATAGCTGCCCCTTCCCCACCTACAGCCCCCTGTGCCTGTTGCTCTCGAATGTCCTTTACTTCCATTGCCAAGGACTGTATGGCCTTGGCCATTTGTTCTAGCTGTCCTTCCAGGTCCATCTGTGCCCGTGATACTGTAAGAGTTAGGGTAGGGGAATAAGGAAGTTGGCCCTGGAAAGTCAGCACGCCTTCAAGCACCCACACTCAAACCCCCCTTTTGCAAGGGGCAAGCTCAACAATGCAAGGAAAATGCCCCTCAGGTTCATATGTGGCCCAAAATCCCTCACAAGAGGAACGAGGCACAGATCATCATGGGGGGGAGACAACGAGGCCCTGAGCAATGCCCCCACTCAGCCATCACCACACCTGTTGCTGCTCTATCACCAATATCCACCACCCTAACACCCCACACTCCCAGTGCTCCGGGAGGGAAGAGGGGTAATAATGGTGTCATGCAGTGGGGGGAATGAGGGAAGAAGGCCCACGGGGAATGCGGGGTTGGAGGCAGAAGGGGAATCACATGAGGAGGGAAACGGAGGGGGCCCAGACAATAGGGGTAACACAGTGATTCACAAACACTCCTTCAGTCACACCTTTCACCAATACACACTCAGTCTCCACTCACCCAATTCACTCTCGCCTCTGTCTCTCCACGTTCTTCTTCCACAACTAAATCCTAATGCTGCACCAAGCACTGGGGGCCAGTCTGATTACCAGCATTGCTTGACAGTCTCTGTTCCCCTTTTATCCTAACCGGGCTGCCCTCGTTACTGTCGCAGACGCTCAGCAGAAGCGCCGCGATGCTTTGGCTCCACCCCCTTGTTCCCTGACGCCCTACGTGGGGGCATGGCCCTGCATGTCAGCTGGGGTTCCGCCCCTTTTGCCGGCACTGTAATTCCTCTCCCTTTCTGCCGCCGCTTGCGAGGAGGAATTCTCCGGCGGCTGCCCCACTGCCGCCAAAACCTAACACAGGTACATCTCAATGCTACTCGTTTCCTGGACCCATGTCAGTTGGCTTTTCATCCTGGGCATGGCACCAAGACGACACTTGTGGCCTTGGTTGATGATCTCTGCTTGGAAATTGACAGGGGAATCATACCCTGTTCATTTTGTTAGATCTCTTGGCAGCCTTTGATACAGTTGGCCATAGGGTATTGTTGGCATGGCTGCAGAACCTGGCAGAGGTGTGTGGGATCACCCTTGAATGCTTCCGCTCATTCCCAGATGGAAGAACCTAAAAGGTGATGATGAGCGTGTAGCACGGTAGCTACTTTAAGACAAACCATGGCCCTAATAGAAGAAAAGGCTAGTGGAAGGGTTGTATGTGGGTTTCTAAGAAAAGCCTTGAAACCTTAATTTCCAGCAGCTGCTTCTATAGTCTTGAAGCTAGCTAATCAGTTGCAAGCTATAGCCCTCAACTGCAGTTAGCTGCGTGGAGGCATGTGACTCTCCCAGCCAATCGAGTGACGGTCGAGGAAGTAGTAGGGAGGAGTCTAAAAGTCGGCAGTTTGCCAGAACCAGGAGGAGCTTGAAGAGGAAGGATGTGCAGAGGGTTGCCAAGGCAAACCGCCTGTACTCCAGCAAGCGGTGAAACTGCCAAAGGGACAAGCCTCCAGCGTTGGGAAACCATACAACAATCAACAGCGTAAACTCTACCAGACACCATGGGAGAACCAGGTGGAAGCTGAATTAATTAGCAGGCTTTAAAGATGAGCTAGAGACTTTGTTATTGAAGAACTCTGTTCAAAGCCCTTGGGCCATAATCAGAAGTCAGAGACTATAAGTAGCCCTGGGCTTATAGCAAGAAACTGTTTATACCCCAGTTGGGAAGGACTTTTATGTTTGTTTATTGGTTGTTTATACAAGGGACCCACTTTGGGGAGAAGCCCCTACCCTGGTGGACCAGGTGGGTTGTAAGGGGAGTAGGGAGACCAGAGGAGAATTGCCCACCAAACATTGTGTTCTGTTGTGTGCCATGAGTGGGCCAAAGCGGGACTGTGCCCCACCAATGGCCAATTTCTTTATTGCTGTTATAGGAGTCAAAATACAGAGCCCAGTGAGGGGTCAAATTTACTAACCAAACCCTGAGGGAACCGAGACTTTATTTAGCCAGAGGAAGCTAAAATTCTAGACGTGGCCTCAGAGAGGGACAGAGAGATTGAGACAAGGCTCTGGTGAGTCAACCACAAAGCTGGACCAAATTACATCACAGTCTGTTAGACCATTACAAGGGAGAATTTTATGTGACAGGACAGTTAATTCCCCAGAGATTACACAGTTGGATAATCTTAAACCTGTCCACAGAGTGGTGGCTCATCATCCTGCCAGGAGCTTTCTCGTGGGACCCCAGAAAGGTCAAGAAAGAATTTGAAGAGAAACTTACTAAAGAGGAAAAATTAATAATACAAACTTTTTAAAGTACATCAGAAGCAAGAGGCCTGCTAGAGTCAGCTGGGGCATTTATTTATTGATTTATTTATTTATTTTACTATTTTTATACCCCCACCCCCTCCTGCTCAAGAGCAGCTCAGGTCAGCTTACAAAACATCAATATAAACACATATAAAATATCATTCAAAACACTGAAAAGGATAAAAAATATTATAAGAACATAAGTAGTGCCATACTGGGTCAGACCAATGGTCCTTCTAGCCCAGCATCCCATCTCAGACAGTGGCCAATCACGGTGGCTTAGGAGAAGCACCCAACAGGTCACAATGGGGGATCCATTCCCTGTTGTTTTCCCTCAGCTCCCGTCATGTTCCCTGATCCTGTCTGGCTAATAGCTGCTAATGAACCTATCTTCCAGAAACTTGTCCAAACCTCTTTTAAACTCAGCTATAGTACTGGCCCTTACCACAGCCTCTGGCAGTAGATTCCACAACCCAATTATACACTGAGTGAAAAAAACACTTTCTTTTATTTGTTTTAAATTTGCCACCCATTTTATTTATTTATTTATTTATTTAAAATGTATAACCCTCCCCTCCTGCCCTCAGGGCAGCCCAGGGCAGTGAACAACATTAAATAAAAACAATACAATTATTTTTTTTAAAAAGAATTAAATACAATATGTGGGGAACCCCCACCCCCACCCCTACCCCTCACCAACATTGTGACAGAACAGCCAGGTCTTACATACACACCAAAACAGCAGGAGAGTAGGAGCCAACTGAGCTTCCTCCAGGAGTGAATTCCACAGCACAGGATGGCCACCGAAAAAGATCTAACATCGGTAGCCATCCGCCTCGCCCAGGGAACCTCCAAAAAGGCTCTCACGGACGATCTCAAGAGTTGCACGGGTACATGGGGAGTAGGGATGGGCAAATGCGGTTCGGAAGTTCGGAGTTCGACCCGAACTCGGCTTGTTCGGATGACCGAACAGGAACACGAACCCAAACGTGAACATACCGAATGAACTGAACACCGAACGGTGAAATGGTCAAACAGTTTGGTCAGTTTGGATCGCGTTTGGGTGAGTTTGGGTGGCAAAAAAAGGTTCACTGGAAGGTCAAACATGACAGGGAGGTGTCAGTCACTGAGGAGCAGACTTCCAGGCACCAGGGGTGGAAAGGCTTGCAAGAAACAAAACTAATTATCTGCCTCCCCCCTTCCCAACACCTTCTGAACTAGTCACTGTTCCTGAACAGCAGGCGTTGAGGAGGATTTTTAGATTGCTTTAAGTTTCATTCCAGTTTTGTACTGAAATGAAACTTAAAAACTGAAACCTTGTGTTATGCATTTCACTGTACAGACTCATTGAGCATGTATGTATTCAGTTCACTACAGACTCCTCTTCTGTTTGTGATTCCCCCTCATCCCATATATATGGGATGTATATATATCCATATATATATCCATATATCCATATATATATATGGATCCATACTATGTATGGATATGGATATGGGATGGGGGAGATAGATAGATAGATAGATAGATAGATAGATAGATAGATAGATAGATAGATAGATAGATAGATAGATATAGAGAGTTGTAGGAGTTAGCTTAGCGATAGAGATAGCATTAGTGATTTAGTTTTAGTGTTTGTAGGAACAGACCTGTGTACTTATTAGATAATCCATTTAGTTCATAGCATTTAGAATAGTTAATAGCAGTTAGATTTAGTGTAAATAGATACATATAATATTAGATAAAATAAATATATAAAAAAACCCATATAAAAACAAAAAAACCAAATAAAAAACAAAAGAAAACCATATAAAACCCAATAAAAACCCCAAAAACCATATAAAAAACAAAAAAACACCCATAACAACATTTCCCGAACGGCCGAACCGAACAGCCAAACCGAACGGCCTGTTCGGATGACCGAACCGAACAGCCGAACCCGAACTCGGCGAACTAACCAAACGGACGAACCTAACGGACGAACCTAACGGACGAACCTAACGGACGAACCTAACGGACGAACCGAACACAGCCGAACCGAACGGCCGAACCGAACGGATGAACCGAACGCAGCCGAACCGAATGGACGAACCCGAACCGTGATCTGTTCGCCCATCCCTAATGGGGAGTGAGGCGGTCCTGTAGATAAGCAGGGCCATGAGTTTCATGGCATGTCCCCTAGTTCTAGTACTATCTGAGAGGGTAAATAACTGCTCCTTGTTTATTAGTTCCACACCACACACGATTGTATAGACCTCTATCATATCTCCTCTGTCGTCTCTTCTCCAAACTGAACAGCCCCAACCTACCAAGCCTCTCCTCATACGGGAGCCCTTCCATGCCCTTGATCATTGTTGTTGCCCTTCTCTGTACCTTTTCTAGTTCAGCTATGTCTTTTTTTAGATGGGGCGACCAGAACTGCACACAGTATTTGAGGTGCGGTCGCACCATTGATTTGTACAGAGGCATTATGACATCCACAGTTTTATTCTCTATTCCCTTCTGAATAATTTCTAACATTCTGTTTGCTTTTTTGACTGCTGTTGCACACTGCGCTGTGGATTTCATTGTATTGTTCACAACCACCCCCAGATCCTTTTCTTGAGTGGTAACTCGAAGCTTAGTATCCAGTACTGCGTACACATCATTTGGATTATTTTTCCCTACATGCATCACTTTGCACATGTCCACATTAAATCTCATTTGCCATTTAGATGCCCAGGAACCCAGTGTCGTAAGATCCTGTTGCAGTTCCTCACAGTCTGTTCGTGTTTTAACTACCTTGAATAGCTTGGTGTCATCTGCAAATCTGATCACCTCACTCTTAACACCCTTTTCCAAATCATTAATAAATACATTAAACAGTATCAGTCCCAATACAGATCCCTGAGGCATACCACTTTTTACATCTCTCCATTGTGAAAACTGACCATTTAGTTCAACCCTTTGCTTTCTATCTTTTAACAAGTTTCTGATCCATAGTAAGACACTATCTCCTATCCCATGACTTTTTAACTTTCTCAAGATTCCTTCATGAGGGACCTTATCAAATGCTTTCTGGAAATCTGGGTTCACTATATCTACCGGGTCTCCCTTGTCCACATGCTTATTTACACCCTCAAAGAATTCCAACAGGTTAGTGAGGCATGATTTACCTTTACTAAATCTGTGTTGACTCTTCCCCATTAAAACATGTTTGTCAACATGCCCTGTAATTCTGTCCTTAATGATGGTTTCCACCATTTTGCCCGGCACAGACATCAAGCTTACTGGTCTGTAGTTTCCAAGATCATCTCTGGATACCTTTTTAAATATTGGGATTACATTTACCACCCTCCAGTTCTTGGGTACAGTGGCAGATTTTAGTGACAGGTTACAAATTACTAACATATAACAACATTAGATGACCAGGGAATAGAAGGGGTACTCACTGCTCAGAGAGGATAAAGCCATTGAAGATAAGATGAATGAATTCTTTGCTCTGGTCTTAACATCAGAAGATATTGAGGAGATACCTGTGCCATAACTGTTCTTTGTAGGTGATGAATTTGAAGAGCTGTCACAGATCAATGTGATTTTTGGAAGAGGTTCTAGAGTAAATTGACAAACTAAATAGGAACAAATCACTGGGACCAGATGGTATACACCCCAGAGTTCTGAAGGAACTCAAGTATGAAGTTGCAGACCTACTAATAATAATTTGTAACCTATTGCTAAAATTGCCCCTGTACCTGAGGACTGGAGGGTAGGGAATATAATGCCGATATTTTAAAAGGGTTCCAGAGGTGATCCTGGAAACTAAAGTCCGGTGAGCCTGACATCTATGGGTATTTTCAGACGTTACGAGATCACACTCAACCATGGTGAATTCCCACATGGTGATCATGATCCCGTAATGTCTGTTGGGGGGGAACAGAAGTTCCCCCCCAGATATTCACCCCCATGAATCACGGGGGGGAATCACATTCAACACGTAAACAGAGGTCCTGGCTGGACCATCTCTGTTTGCGTGTTGAATGTGATTTCCCCCCCCCCCGTGATCAAGGGGACCATAACATCTGTCCCCCTACCATGGCCCGGAATCAGCTGTGGGATTCTGGGCCATGGTCAATGCGGGCGGGCACTGAGGCCACATTGGCCGCAGTGCCCGCCCGTCTCCCAAGAGGGCGGCCGGCCTAGGGAGCATGGGAAGGCATGTGGCCGCATGTTGTGCTGCATGGCCCCACCCACCCCTGGATTCCCCGCCGGGAGCAATCAACACATCTGTTGGCCATTATGTGTTGGCCCCGGCGGGAAATCATTAGGGTGTTTCCGTGGTGAGGCGAATTGAGCCCTGTCACGTCTGAAAATACCCTATGCCAACAAAATTGTGGAAATTATTATTAAAAACAGAATTACAGGGCATATTAATAAACATGGCTTAATGGGACAGAGTCAACATGGCTTTAGCAAAGGGAATTTGTGTCTCACAAATCTATTGGAATTTTTGAGGGTGTGAAGAAGCATGTGGATAAGGAGGATATAGTGTATCTGAAAGTGTTTGATAAGGTCCTTCATGAAAGACTCTTGAGGAAATTAAAAAGTCATGGGATAGGAGACAGTGTCCTGTGGTGGACTGGCGACTGGTTAAAGGATAGGAAACAAAGAGTAGGACTAAATGGTCAGTTTTCACAACGGAGATAATTAAATAGTGGAGTGCCCCAGGGATCTGTACTGGGACTAGTGTTGTTTAATGTATTCATTAATGATCTGGAAAGGGGAGTAAGGAGTGAGGTGATCAGATTTTCAGATGTCAACAAGTTATTCAAGGTAGTTAAAACACAACCAGACTGTGAACAATTGCAGTGGGATCGATCACTGTGCTCCCTTCCCCACCTGAGCTGGTTCTGATTCAGCCATTTTCTATCCCTCAGGAGGATGGAATGGTCCAGAGTAAAAAAGGGCGCCTATTTTGCAGCCTGTAAGTGTGAGAGGGGGAGAGGAAAAGTGAGAAGTGGCTTTAATCCTGGAGTGGGGAGAAATTCAAGCCCGGGGGCCAAATGACTGAAATTTAACCACCCACTCCCCCTCCTAGCCCACTTTTTAAACCCCCCTGCCCAGTCAGCACCCCACCATACTCACGATTTTAAACCCCCTCCCTGTTTCAGCATCCCTCCTAGGCTGCAATTTAAATTCCCCACTTGGTCCCAGCATCCCTCCCTGCCCACAATTTACCTCCCCAACCCAATCCCAACACCATTTCCCGTCTGCAATTTAAACCTCCCGCCCGGTCTCGGGACTCCTCCTTGCCTGCAATTTACCCCCCACCCCACCCCATCCAAACCCAGAACCCCTCCCTACCTGCAAATTAAACACCACCACCTCTTCCCTGTCTCTGCACCACTCCCTTCCCAGTCCCAGCACCCTAGCCAGGACACTCAGTGGAGGACGGTCAGATAGGGAAAAGTAGTGGGAGACACTTCAACTATGCATGCATGACTTTATTAATATTCCATTTACTAAGATAGGAAATTCAAAACTTTATAACTTTAAAACTACCAGACAAATTTTGAAAAATAACAAAAAGGCACGCTCTGGAAGGCACCCTTGAATTTCCTAACACCACTACACCTCAACATTTTTTTCTTGCACTACACTTTCAAGCAAATACTAAAAGCATCTGAAACAGGCAGAAAAACCAATTTTAACTCATTGGGTAATTTCAGACATTACGGGATCACAGTCAACCACCCTGAATCACAGTGGATTCAGGGTGGTGGCCATGATCCCATGAACCTCTGTTTGAGTCCCACAAGATGTTCACTACGGTGAATTTCTGGCAGGGTTCAAAGAAAACCACAGTTCTGGAAGTGTGGTTCCAGAAGCATGGTTAGGTTGGCCACAATCCAGCACTGGGCTGGCAATGGCCACGATGCATGTCTGCTTGCCAGCCCCATCCCGGAATCAGGCCCCAACCATGGGACGTGGTCGGGCGCAGTGGCCTCATTGGCCGCTACACCCGTCTGTCTCCCTGTAGGCAGGCAGGCGACCGAGCACGGGGGGGCGGGTCTGAGTGGCCGCACATCGAGCCGTGCAGCCCCACCCCCTCCCCGTGCAGCCTTGCTCCCTCAGAGATCAATCCCCCTCAGAGATCAGGCTGGCACGTCTAAAGGATGGCCTGTATGATCACAGACTGGGATCCAAGACGGATCCTGGTTCAGGGTTCTGCATGGCAAGCCGAACGGCCCATCATGTCTGAAATTACCCTGATTTGCAAATCACTGTCACTCTTGTTTTTGTCTGATTTGCATAGAATTTGGACAGGTTCTATCCCTTACCAAAGCGACCCTCTCTGCCAAAGTTCAGACAAATGGTTTAAATTATGCCAATTTTATAAACAACAGAATGTTCATGTGTTAAAACAGACGATGAGAGCTGACCATAACTAGAGATCCGCTCCCATGGCTCTATAATGTTAAGATTATGGACTATGGGTGGGAATTTTGGATAGAACTGGAACCGTCCCAAAATGACCATTTTGGTTTTAAAACAGTGCACCGAAATTGCAGTTCTTTTTTGATTCTGGAGTTTGGGGTTTTTCGATTAATTTTTTCCAGTTTGTTCTCATTGATTTCAATGGGAGAAAATCCATTGAAGTCAATGAGAAAAAACCCAGGATTTTATTTTTTTTATTTTTTTGGAAAAAAACAAAACCAACATTACACCCAGAGTCTCTTCCCTATCAAGGACCTTTATAGTGTTGGTGAGAAGACCTTTAGGGCTTGGGTGTTGTGTTAGTAACCGTTACTAACTTAAGGTTGCTTTAAAAAAAGAAAATAAATTAACTCGTATTTGACTTACCCCCTTTTAGAACAGCAATTCACAGGTTTTCTACCTTTTAATTGTGCTGCCATTCCTTACATTAATTGCAAATCTTAGGAAATTTAAAAGGCATTTTTCATTGTGTATCTGTTCACAGGATACCTTACCACTAAGCCTTCTTTGACAGAAAGCTTTAGAACAAAATTAATTAACAACCCCTCTGTGATAGATCATGTAGGCGATTGCCAATTAAATTGGTAAAGCAAATCCCCTTGTCAATCTTTGTTTTCCCTTCAGATAGGAGAACAGCCTCCTGCCTTGTACCCACGTGAGTAACATCAGGAGGTAAAAACAGACCATCACCTGTCAAACTAATGGACTGATTTAATCTCTATTCACAGTGGGCCTACTCCAAAATGTAAAGTCAATTGCAATAAAAATCTTTTTTGATTATTTCAGAAGGAGTTATCAACCATAGACTGTTGTGAGAGTCGAGAGTTAAGCACACGAATAACTACTCTAAAGTTACACAAACAAGTTCTAGTTCCATCTCTTCATTCCAAGCAGAACATGAGGCAATGACCAAATTATTCCATTTTTCCTTTTGAAAGGACATTGCCTAGGCCTCACTTCATGTAATGCCCAATTGGGCAAGATCTTTTTCTATTGTATGGTGTCATTTATTTATTTATTATTTCATTTATTCAATTTTTACCCAACCCTTCCCTCAAAGGTTCAGGGCAGATTACAAAAATATAAAAAGATATAAACATTAACATATATACAGACATATAAAAGCAATTTAAAAACCCTTAAACCACACCAACAAACCCTCTCCCTAGCCCATCCACGCAATCCCACCAAACCTTACTCCAGCCCACAAAACGCCTGACCAAACAAAAAGGTCTTGCATCTCTTCCGAAAGGTGAGCAGGCTCGGGCTTAGGCAAGTCTCCAAGGAGAGAGAGAGCGACAAAACAGAAGGAAAGGGGTGATCTTTCAGGCACCTGGGGCCTGCACTGTTTAGGGCTTTCCAGGCACAATTCAAGGAGCTGGTTTTGACATGTAAAGTTATTGGCTATTTAAGATGTGGATGTTTTGGTTTGGTTTTCCATCAGCATATCATGTGCTGAGCTACCAATCTACATTAGGGCTGAAATGATCCGGCCCATACTTTGTCACAGATATAGGGTATTTTCAGTCGCTACGAGATCACTCTTAACCACGGTGAATCCCCACATAGTGAACATGATCCCATAACCTCTGTTGGGGGGAACGGAAGTGCCCCGCCAGATGTTCACCCCTGTGAATCTCAGGGGGGAATCACATTCAACACGCAAATGGAGGTCCTGGCCAGACCATCTCCATTTGCATGTTGAATGTGATTCCCCCCCGTGATTCATGGGAGTGACCACCCGGTGTAACACTGAACAGACGTGACGTTGACACGCTCAACCACGGGGAATTCCCTGTGGTTGAGTGTGTCAACGTCACGTCTGGCCGCTGACCACGGCCTGGAATCAGCAGCCGTGCTCGTCGCCGATTCTGGGCTGTGATCAATTTCCTGGGGACAGGTGGGTGCAGCGGCCATATTGGCCACAATGCCCGCCCATCTCTGGGAGGGCGGGCTGCTGGGGGAGCATGGGCGGGGCAGGATGGGGGGCGCAGGGCCACTCCCCCTCCCCCAGATTCCCCGCTGGGAGCAGCCAACACATCTGGTGGCCATTACGTGTTGGCCCCAGCGGGGAATCAGTAGGGTGTTTCCGTAGCAGGGTGAATTGAGCCCCGTCATGCCTGAAAATACCCATAATCCACATTTTATGATTCCATGATTGCCTTTATCCCCTAACACAGTGCCATTTTGCACATATACATTATCAAACTCCCTTTATGTCTATAAGCATAAATGTATTAAATGCACATGTTCAAAATGACACCATGGTGTGTTGTACAGCACAATACAGTGACATTTTTCACATGTATATTTAAAGAAATACATTTTTTTTTACCAAAAGGGATTTATTATTGGGGAAGTACAAAATGGCACTGTTTAAAGGGAGAGGACAGACACCTCCAATGCTATAGGAGTGAGCAGATCGGTCAGAGATGGAATCTGCCCAAAGATGGACTTCTCCATCCCTAATCTACATGTCCTCATTCTATTCACAAGGCCAAAACTCAGGTGACCTTTCTCTTTTTTATTAATTCAGTACCTGGTGGCTGTTTTATTTGCTGCTGAATGCTGGTGTCTATTACCCGCCTTAAACATTTGCTATCAAAACAACCATCAATACTTTGTTCTGATTGCTTCCTAAGAGCTCATGTTTAAATAACTAATGTATGTGTGTATGTTTAAATGCATGGGTTACTATTTCAGGTTCACGGGTTTCTCTTTTATTATTGTATTGTTTTCATTACACAATTTTAAAGAGATCTATGTTTTGTAAATAAGTATAAATTGTTTTTTTACTAGGGATGGGACTTTTAATTTCAGTTTTATTAGAAACAGTCCAAAATGGCTGTTTTGGTTTAAAAATGAAGTGTCCAAAAATCAGGCCCATTTATTTCAGTTTTTCCATTTTGTATATTTTTCATTGACTTCAAAGTGCCCCATCCCTAAGTTCTCCACAACATCCCCTGGGACAGGAGGTCCAACTGCCCCCACCCCTATTCCCTGGGGCCCACACTACTGGCCTCAGAGGGTGAGAGTGATTATCTATGTTCCTAATACATCCACCCCTCCAACTCCCAGGGGCCCGACTTCCTCCCTCCACCCTCCCCCGCCCTGGTGACTGGCATGTACTTACAGACCTTGGAAGATGAGGTGAGGATCCTCTGCCACCAGTGTGGTGCTGCTGAGGGAGGCCTCCCAGCACCAGAAGGCTCTTTGAAGCAGTGCACTTCCAGACCATCACGGCTGCAGGAGGCCTCCCAGCAGGCTTACGGGGGTGAATTGCCAAGCTCCCTGATTGGTAGTGCACATGTGCAGAATAACCACGTGGGCCATTTTGTGCGTGTGCATCCCTTTTCCAAAATGGTGCTAGCAGCATCAGCACCATTCTGCAAAAAGGCAGCCATTCTGTGCATGCATGAAATGGAGATCCACATGCAGAGAACAGTTGTCCTTTTCCAAAATAGCTCTGGCACTGCCAGAACCATTTTGGAAAAGGACTGTGCATGCAAAAAATGGCCTCGGACAGCCACAGTGGGCTGGCAGTGTGCTGCTGCAATGGAGCATGCTGGTGCCAGGAAGCCTCCTTCAGCAGCGAGGTGCTGGCAGCATGGCATAGTGAAGGGGCCTTCCAAGAGGCCTCCCACTGCCATGGTAGGCCAGCAGAATGCCACTGCAAGGGGTCCTGCATGTGATGGGAGGCGTCCCTCAACAGTGGTGGGCTAGCAGTGGCAGATCCTCACCCCCATCCTACAAGGTCAGTAGGAGGGCTTGGTCCCTATGAGATAACTAAGTCCTGGCCCTTCTCCAACAGGGCCTCAGGTGTGGGGGAAAGATGGGTCCCTGGAGGATGTTAGGAACACAGATCCTTATCCCCACCCTACAAGGCCAGTAGTGAGACCCAAGGGATGGAGTGGGGGAGGTTGGACCCCCTTTCCCAAGAGATGGGGGGATGGGAGAGGTTAGGGATATGTCACTTCTGTTCCCTTTTGATCTGGTTCCCCTTACCATTGATGTTAATGGGAAGATTTCTCATTGATTTCAATGGAGAACGAACGAAACTGAAACTGAAAAAAGAAACTAACCTATAGGGATGGGCGAACAGATCGTGGTTCGGGTTCGGCCGTTCGGTTCGGCCCAGTTTGGTTCGGCCGTTTGGTTCGTTCACCGAGTTCAGGTTTGGCCATTCGGTTCGCTTTGGGCGTTCGGAAAAAGTATTGCGAGAGCACGTTATTGTGCCAGAAACCAGAAATTTGAGTGCGTACAGAGCTGTGTGGCGAGAGAGTGTGTGTTTGGTTGGGTATCTGTTTGGTTATTGTGTTTTGGCTGTTGGTGTTTGGTTTGGCTATGTTGTTTGGCTGGTTGGTGAGTGTTGGTGTGTGGTGGGTGACTGTGTTTTTGTTTGGTTGGTTGCGTGATTTAAAAAAAAAAAGTTGAAGAAGGTTTCTGTGATGATTCCCCAGCTGGGGGCCAACTTGGTGGTCTTGGAGGAGGAGGAAGCGGTCGCTGCCCCTAGACCTCCAGTGGTGGTGGTGGCCGGATCCTTGGATGAGGAGCAAGTGGCGGGCTCAGGAGGTGCTGCCAGGTTTGTAAACTTTTTTTTTACTTTGAGGACAAAAAAAGTTGTATCTGTTAGAGTGAGCTTACTGGCGTGTGGGTGGGTGCGTGGGTGGTGGGCATCAACCAGGCATAAACAGTGAGCATCAACGGGTAGCAGTGGATGTCTGCCACAGAAAGAAAAGGTACTGTAGTGTGGGGGGCTCTGGCATGAGCAGGACCCTCACCCAAACATGTGCCAGGCTAGCAAGGGTTTCCACTCTTTCAGTCACACTGTAGGCTGGTCAGCCAAAATGCCCTCTCCCAAACCTACTCGTTCCCCAGAAGACACAGATTAACTAACCACAGCCTCCACACAATGGTGAGGCCAGGGGCGACCCTCAAACAGAGAGGGGCAGTGAGCATATCCCAGAGGCAACTGAATGCTTATTCCCCATGCAGCATAACCTGCAGCTGCTTATGTTATTCCCACTAATAGGAATTCAGTCCAGTCTCTTCTCGGGGTTTGCCAGAGGAGGGCTTGGTCCCTATGAGATAACTAAGTCCTGGCCCTTCTCAGGATTTGCTGGTGGGAGGCTAGTCCCCTGTAAAATAGCAAAATCCTGCCCCTTCTTGGGGTTTGATGGCGGGAGGCTTGTCCTCTGTAAAATAGCAAAGTCTTGCCCCTTTGCAGGGTTAACTGTGGGTGGGTGGGTATCAACCCAGGAATAAACAAACAAATAATTATAGCACTCCAGGGCTCCCCAGCACCCCACTGGTGCCAAAAGCAGTGCACAACCCTTAGGCACACTGCCCATGGTGTGCACCTGCGGCACTGCCTTGACCGTGTGGGGTCTAGAAGGATTCGTCCTGGAAGTCCATGTACACGCCAGGTGCCATGCGTGGCTTCTGACCTTCCACTATCCAGGTGCAGCCAAAAGAATCAACACCCGACTTCAGGTACCGGTAGAAATAACCTGCCGCTGCTCCCATTGTTTGCGTGTGCTGCCCTGCTACTGGAGGGTTTCCTTGACACTGCCTCCCACAGTGAATATGACCACAGGAAATGAAAGGGGACACTTCCCCCAGCTGTGCTCCTCCAAAATCACCGGCCAAATTCTTAGAAAATTAGAAAAGGTAAAGAAGAAGTGCCCTTTTGGGAAAGTAACTGTTTTTGCTATTCCTTGTGATCTTCTGGATTGACCAAATCTCTCTGCTCCTTCCAGTCATGCTCTATTCTGTCCCAGTTTCTTGACAGTACTCTAGCTCCTCACTGAGCATACCCGGTTTCCCTGGAAAACTTGGGAAAGTGGGTTTCCTTGGGAAACTGGGGCATGCTCACTGAGGGAAATGAAGCCAGAGTACTGCCAGTAAGATGGAATAGAACAGAGCATGAGTGGGAGGAGAAGAGAGTCCTAGATTTCCCAGAATGCTCCCAGAGAAAAGATGGTGGGCAGATCCCCCGGATTACAGCCAGGAGACGTACCTCACTGGGGCTTCAGCACTGAAGGGACCTCAATGGCGGCAGCAGCAGCAGGTAGCGAGTCTGCTCCACTTCAACTCTAACAGCATATCTAATCCTCTCAGGGTATTTTTAGATACGACACAAGCACCCATAGCCATGCTTACCCCAGTGTGGCCATGGGTGATAGTGTCACATCTGCTGCCACCCTGCCAGATGTTCACCACGGGTGGGAGCAGAAGTAATCCCAGAGCTTGGCAGGGCTAACCTGGGATATGTGATTGGTTTCCGGCCAGTGCACATCCCACGTTAAGCCATGCCACTCTCTGGGGAAAGCATCCTTGGACTGTCATGTCTGATGCCATGCCAAAGGCATAACGTCTGATGACCTGCTTCACCTAACCCTGGCCCATGGCTGGAGCAGTTCTGGGCAGGCATGGTCACCACACCCACCCATCAGGGAGGAGGCAGGGCTGTGCTGACAAGCATGGGGGCGGGGCCATGTGGACCCACATCTGCATGTCCCTATCCCCCTACCCAGCTGCCAGAACATTTGTTTGGAGGCTGGGGAAACCCCGGTCTGGGGTAATGGGGGCTCACCCCTGGGTGGGTTTAAGCATAGTGGCTGACTGAGCCATCATGTGTGAAAATACCCTCAGTGAATTTGCTGACCCTATCCCCTTCCTGCTAACTATGGCTGGGTTCAGCTTGGTGGTGTTGCCCTGATCGTTGGTCACAATCAGCTTTATCCTCTGTGCCCAAGCCCTGCCGGGGACATTGCTCCCTGATGACGTGAGCTGTCCCGTTGCAAATCTGATCCTGGCTGGGTCCCATGCTCACCTCATTTTCGTCACTGACCCCACTTGTCCTGTGCTACAGACCTCAAAGGTCATTGAGTTCAATGCCTGTTCTAAGGTGGGATGTCCTTACCTAAAGCAACATGGGCAGATGATAGTCTAGCTGGTTTTTGAAAACATCCAATGGAGTTGATTGTACCCCATTAGGCTGATTACGGCAGCTCATTCCATTTTTAAACTTTTCTTACAGTTAGAAAGATTTTTTCTAAAAGTTAACTGAAATCTACCATGCTGCAATTTAAGCCTATATCGTAGAAGACAGAAGAGTGGGAGAGCATGACACAGCAATCATTACTGTAATTTTCATATAACACAGATATTATATAACATCATTTCACATGAAACTTTATTTTTAATATATAGCAGTTTTTTTGTCTAGCCCTCAGACTTGGCACATCCTATAATTATGATTTCATTGCTGGTTTAACTTTAATAAAAGTGCCTTCCACTAACTTGCATTATTAATAAGCTAACGTGTTATGGAGTATTAAAGTAAAAGGATTAAGTCTATAATGATCTTGTTCTGATGTGCCTATAAGCTAGGGAAGCCAAAAGGTATGCAAGCAGGATTTAACTTTTATAAGCATGTCCATCATAGCTGATCTATAACAGCTGCTGCAATTAACTTTACATATCCTTCAACAGGAACAAAAAGATACTCTGGTATTTCAGGTTTTTATAAGTGGTTCTTCATAAAAACACGTAAACTGTATAGACTGCTTCAAGGTTTGACTTAGAAAAGGAGTCCCTCCTTCCAAATGAATGCGCATCCAAACCTTTGTTTATTGTTTAACCATTGTGGAGGGAAGTAGACAAATAATCACTCAAATTAGTCATGTGAAAACCCTCTTTATAATATAATCTGCCAGAAAATTTCTTTGAGATTCATGTGTCTCATTTCAATTTTGGAACTTTCACTTAAATCAGGGTATTTTCAGACGTGACAGGACTGTATTGGCCCCGTCATGGAATCACCCTTTGATCCCCCGCCGGGATCAAACCGGCATGTCAAACAGATGTGCCAGCTGATCCTGGCGGGGAATCGGGGAGGGGGCGGGTCCGCACGGCACAACGTGCAGCCGCACGGCCCCGCCCCTCCCATGCTCCCTCGCCACCCGTCCTCTGGGGAGACGAGCAGGTGCCACGACCAATGCGGCCGCAGCAGCCGCCCAAATTGACCACAGCCCGGAATCCCACAATGGATTCCAGGCCATGGTAGTCATCAAGACGGGCCAGGCCCCTTCATCACGGCGGGGAATCACATCCACTACGCGATCGGGGCCGGTCCTGCTGGTTCCGCCAATCACGTGGTGAATGTGATTCCTCGCCATGATTGATGGGGGTGAACATCTGGGGGGGGAACTTCTGTTCCCCCCATCAGATGTTACGGTCCCTTACTCACCATGTGGGTATTCAGTGTGGTTGAGTGTGGGATCGTAATGTCTGAAAATACCCTCAGTTATTTAAAGTTTACAAAATCATGAGTGATGAGGAAAAGGTAAGAAGGGAGGCATTTATTAACCACTTTTCAAAACAGTAGAACTGGGAGATACCCTATAAAATTGACAGACAGTAGGTTTAATACAAATAAAAGAAAGTTTTCCCCCCCCCCACTCTACATATAATTAACCAGTGAAACTCTTTGCCATAAAATGTTAAGGCCAATAGCATAGCTGGGTTCAAACAAAAAAGAGAGAAGTTCTTGGAGGATGGGTCCATAAATGGGTATTAGTCAAGTTGTTTGGGGGTGGGGATGAGACCTTTCACTGTCAGGGGCTGTGAGTGGACAGCAGGAAACGGATCACTCCATTGTGACCTGTTATGCGCTCCCCTGAGGCTACTGTTGGAGGCAAAATGGGGGGCGGAATGAACTGTTGGTCTGACCCAGGATGGTTTTGTATGATCTTATGTTATTAATTATTTTATTTTATTTTATTTTATTAGCAAGCATTTATATAGCACCAGCAATGTACCTGGCACTTTACAAAAAAATGGAATAGACATGGTCCCTGACCTAGGCTTACAATCTGAGAGATAGGGGGCGGGGGGAGACAAAGAAAGGGGAACAGAGGGAAAGACAAGGGGCGTAAGATTCACAAAGATGCGAGGTCCCAGGTGCATGCACTTGGCTTGGTTACATTGAGAATGACAGCTGGCTGGTCCATGTGGTGAGGCTATGAGTACACAGACCTCAGGTAACAGATTGTACTGGATGGTGGGTATCAGCAGGAGTTAGGTGAGGGGAACAAGGAGTCGGGGAGCTATTATTATTATTATTAGCAAACATTTATATAGCACAAGCAATGTACCTGGGAATGAGCCAGGTACAGACTCATTCCCAGGATTATTATGGCCAGCAGACTGATCTACCTATATAACAGAAAATCCCTTTTGTGGATAACTCTAATCCATATATTTCCTTATTCTGGATAAATATGTTTTATATTTCCCACAACTCTGAAAACACCATAGTACTGTTACAATAGAACCACACTAATCCAGTCAATTCTCTAATTGGGACAAAAAACCAGGATTCCCAAGTTATCTGGATAGGGCTATTTCTACTCTAGTGTTGCTAAACAAACCTACCCTAAAGCTGGCATCTCGATTTTTCTGAACCCAGAGGCATATCCACTTTTGAAATATTATGATATTATCACAAATCTTGCAATTTGGGGGCAGAAAATTGTAAAATATGGAGAGAGAAAAATGAATTAGTCTTCATGGGGATCAAGAGAACAGAAAGAAGGATCAGCACTACCTTGGCAGACGTGCCAGCTGGCTGCCTTCCTCAGTGTTGAGTCTGCTGACAGAATTCAGGAACTCCAGTCACTGTAGCTCGTGCCTTTACTATTAAACTGTCTCACATTCCTGTCTCCATCCTGGTTCACCTTCTGGTTTTTTGTCTGCTCAACCCCCTGTGTTTTAGACTGGCTCTGCTTTGCCCTGGATCCAGTGTGTGTTCTGGGTCAGCAATCCAAGCAATTACTGAGATGGTTTTCTGTAACCCCCCAAATCAGCAACTAACCAGTATCAGGGATGTTTGCTCCACATCACAGGACATGGCTGTTCACAAGTTCATCCAGAACCAGAAGGTGAGATGATTGTTGATGGTTTCAGATTTCTGCTTCAGTCTTTGGCACAGCCCTGAGACTGGCCTTCTCTGACCACAGAGAAGCTGTTAGAAACCTTTCTTCTTTTTAAAAAAATGCATAACTACAATTTGTTAAAGCACAGTGAGGTTAGCCCACTATAGCCCTTTGGTTAATTATAGTGAGATGAAAGTGAATGTAGATGCATTATTTAAAATTATATGGCAAATTAAAAAGTGGGAAATCCCTTTGGTTTTTTAATAAATGAAGAAACATGCTCTAAAAAAGAAATGGAAACCAGTCAACTTATTAAAGGAAGCCCATAGCTGTAATGACATTCAGGCTGCTTATGACAGGATGACAGCTTGATAGCTTTATTTAGAGTTTCGGTTAACATTTCATCAGTCACCAGCACATGCACACTGAGCCGAGAACAGTCCCTGTCATAAAAGGGAAAGAAGAGAAATTGCCTTCCTGTCTCTGATCGCATCCATTCTGCTTTTGCTAATTTCTTGATAGCATTAACTTTTGGTACTATTCTTTAGCATTTTACAATCTGTGGGTATCTTGAGACAAATTCATTTCCTTCTTTCGGTTGTATAACATTTGAAAAATTCAGTGTATTTTCTCTGCTCTGTAGCAGCATAAATAGGAAACTATCTAAAACACTTATTTCTTTGCTGAACAGCTGTATCGCTGCCTAGAAAAAAATAATTTAATACTTCCTTTGGTGACTTCTTGTAGAAAAAATATCACTGTCTACAGTTTTTAATATATATCACAATAAAAAATTAAATATAATAAATAAAACCAGCACATAATTTCTTTTTAAAATGTCTTTCCTGAAGGAATGAATCATCATAATATACTGCAGTTGTTCAGTCAAATCTCAAGTTAAGGTTGAATTAAAATTTTCATTTAAAGTGACGCAAGATACCCTTCTGTCTTTACAACCATCTAAAGTATAGATGCATCAAAACTTGTACTTGAAAACTTGGAGGAGGCTTTAATTTTCTATAGAAGTTGTTTAGTATCTTTTTGTACAAAGGCTATATGCTCAGAAAATGTTGACATTCCCTTCACCATTTTCATCCTAAGGACTGTTGCTTCCAAATTTTACTAGGAGAAGGTTGGTAAACAGGAACAACATCCAATGTTTTTAAATTATTCAGATATTGAATGCTTCCCACAGTTTCCTTATCTACCCTTTTCTCGAGTCCTGTCAGTTTTGTTGCCACAGTCTAGAGCAAGAGAACAGTGTTAGCAGCTTTGTAAGTAACTTTATTACGTGGTCACAGACCATTGTAACGTAATAAAAGAAAACATCAAAATACAAAAACAACATCGTTTCCCAAGACAAAGGGATTCGTAAACAATATTCCTAAACAGTATACCAAATATCTAGTCCAGAAATCCATTACATAATGTGAACTGAGGAAATTTCATTAATTAAGAAGACACAGCAACATATCCTAAAAAGGATTTCCTGAGGGACACAGCTTGCACTAAAAAGGCTGCGGTTTACTTAATAACATCAAGTTTTGAACTATCAAGAATCAGGACTAGCAATGCATGGTCGGATCGGCCTGGGTAATGTTCCAAGATATAGCCCAAATGCTCCAGATGCGGACTATCATATAAACGACATCTCAGAAGAATATGGCCTACAGTCTCCACTTCTAAATGATCAAATGGGCATAGATGCTCAATATAGGATAAGCCACAGATCCGGGCCTCAAAGACACGGGAGGGGAAGGCATTAAACCTTGCACCACAAATTAATTGCTTGGCCCTACCAGAAATAGGAGCAGCCAAATAATCTGCAACCTGCCCCATCTCCGGGGTCCACATTATATAGTCCCAGATATGGGGAGACAAGCCCAGCCTGCCAATCTCAGTTTTTCGGACCATATCCTCTGAGCGAGACAAAATCTCCCCCTTAAGGGAGGCCGGAGATTTGTGCTGTAAGTACTCTGAAGAGAACTCCATCTGTCACAATTGGAGATCGATCTTTACAGACCGCTGACTAACAAAGGGGTCCTCCCCCAAATCCCTCAGAAGTTGTGATCCCTGACTGCAGTGTTAGCAGTGAAACTAACTGCCCTTGGGACAAATATATGTGCTTTGTGGGGAGTTGGAGAAGTCCCGAATGAGTCTGCCCAAGGAATGTGAACTAAGGAGCATGGGCCGCTGGATCTCCCCAGGACATAGGGAGTGCAGGGTATAATCCTCAAGACTGCCAAAGGTCAGGCTGGTGGGCCTGGGGAAACAACTTTCATTAGGCTGCAGAGAGACTACAGAGCCTACTGCACTGGTTGTGTTGAGGATGTGGGCACCGTAGGGTATAGTATTAAGTCCTGTGTTGGGATGTGGGAACAGGATAAACCCCTTAGACTGGTACTAACAAGATACAGGCATGCTGGGCCTTTCTTATTGTAACCCCTCAGTCACCTGCCATCATGCACTGCTCCCCCTGTTACTCCCTGTCCCCACAGGGACAGGGAGGCTGTATAGCAGAAGGCTGTTCTCTCTGACTGAGGGAAGTATAACTAAGGTTCCTCCAGACATGAAGAAGGGTGTAAGAGCTCCATAGTCTAATCTCCACAAAGGCTATAAATTCTTGGAGATAACTTTTTCCAGCATATCAGCTTTGGGGTCTGGGACCCAGTGTTCAACCTCTGTCTGAGGTGCTGAGGTGGAGGATTCATGAGACCCAAGATATTGGTTCTGCTCCCGATTTTATTTTATTTAATTTATTCAATTTATCTTTCAAACTTATACACTGCCCTTCTCACAAAGGCTCAGGGCAGCTTACAATCCATAAAACAACAATAACATTCATACAGTAAAACACGCACTCCCTCCTCTCAATACTCCCACCTTCCCCTATCCAAAAACCCAACCAACCTTCATTCACGCCTGGCATCCGCCAAATGCTCTTTCAAATAAAAAAGTTTTACACTGCCACCGGAAGATGCTCAGGCTCAAGTGAATCTCCCGGGGTATGGAGTTCCATAAAACTGGGGCAACAACCAAGAACGCCCTCCCATGCACCCCAATGCAATGGACAAGGGTAACAGATTAAACCTGCAAGTGGGCACCCCCAGCTGACTGTAGGGGCCGCTATGAAACATGGTAGAACAGGTGATCTCTCCGATATATGGGACTTTGACCATTTAGAACTTTAAAGGTAAAAACCAGCACCTTGAATTGTGCCCAGAATGTTATAGACAGCTACTGCAGACTTCGGAGAACAGGTGTAACGTGCTTCCAGCAACTTGACCCTGAAAAGAGCCGAGTCATCACATTCTGCACCAACTGCAGCCTCTGAACAGTCATCAAGGGCAGCCCCATGTACAGCACATTGCCGTAATCAAGCCTTGAGGTGACATGGGTGATTCAAGGGTATGAGGGTTATGGGAGTCAGGGCCGAAAGGCCACTGTCTGGAGTTTGTGACCCCTGGGGCTTGATGCACCACACCTGCTTTGAGTTATAGGGCTGGGTCTACTGGTGTGTGGTAGAATTCTGAACTGGCATTGCCTACATTGGGTCCAGTCCCAAACCCTGCGGATCCTGTGTGTGTACACAGCCAGGCAGATCCCCATTGCAGGCACATTGTGCCATGTGGGAATCATGTGCATACATGATTCCCCTTACCTCTCGGACCTAATCGCCCTACGCACTCCTGCACGCGCTCTCCGCTCTTCCTCTGTCCCCTCCCTCACTCTCCCTCGTTTCTCCTGCTCGCCCAACCACCTTCGTCCCTTCTCCCTCGCTGCCCCACATGCCTGGAACTCCCTCCCTGCCAACATCCGCCTTGCCTCCTCCCTCCGCTCCTTCAAATCCCTCCTCAAGACCCACCTTTTCCATGCTGCCTTTCCCAATGCCCTCTAGTCTTTCCCCTTGCTCTTACTGTCAGCCCTCCTCTGCTGACTGCTGCTACCAACCTCCTTGTAACCAAGCCAAGTACACGCACCTGAGACTTCGCATCCGCCTGAATGTTTGTTTGTCTTCTCCCATGTCTCTCCCACTGTCCCCTCTCCTTGTCTCCCCCTCCTTGTCTTTTAGATTGTAAGCCACAGGCAGGGACCGCGTCTGATTGTATGTTCTGTACAGCGCCAGGTTTTGCAACTGGCGCTTTATAAATGTTTAATAATAATAATAATAAATAATAATGCGTGGTGTTTGAGATTGACCCCACTGACTTCCACATCACTCTGGCTGCTTATCTGCCTTGGGCATGGGGAGATGCCCTCTGCTTGCTGAAGGGAGATGACAGGTAGCAGAGAGTAGTAAGAAATATACCCCTGAGCCAAAGTATCATCTGCTCCACTTTGGGCACCTACCCAATCCTATTATTGTTGCTTCTGTCCCTCTCCCATACACCCACTGTCCTTTCCATTCTGACAGGTACTGCATTGTTCCCAACAGGAAAGAGAGAGGTAAAGCAGTGACGCAGTGCCATCATCTGTCTGGCCAGAATTGAGACCCCCAAATGGTCAGTGAGCAGCACCTGGCAGCAGGATGATATAGGGATCATCATAAGATTGTAAATGGTGAGCTGTCTGGCCCAGGGGTGCATCTATAGCCATAACAGGGCCTCACAGGAAGGCAGTCCTGGTAGCCTCAGATTCACTGATCCTTAGGTCCCAGGACTAATTGAATATTTTGTAGAATTCACAGGTACAGGAAATATTCCAGCTAGAAAAATCCTTTACCAGTAGAACCCCATTAGATCCTTAGGCTAATTATGTGGGGTTCTCTCCCCACCTGCAGCTCTCAGTCCTGAGAGTGGCTGCTTCCTGTGGGGCCCTGACCCCTCTCTGCTACTGTTATAAAACAACTGATCGCTGAATCCCCCCTTCTGGAAGGGGGACAGTGGTGTGTGTGTGTGTGCGAGAGAGAGAGAGAGAGAGAGAGAGACCGTTTTCATATGGACACCCCCCTCGCACAAGTGTGTGTGTGTGGGGAGGACGCTCGACTGAATGCCACAATGGGTGAGGGGGAGATCGGTGAGTGTCTGTGGGAATGCTGCGGGCAGTGGGTGGGGTGTGTGCATGCTCCTACAATCCACCCTCCACCCATCACCCATGCACAGGGCAATGGGTGCCAGTGCCTGATGCTCCATGTGTGGAGATGGGTGGAGGTGGGTGGGGGTCCATGGGAATGCACTGCCATGCATCACCCACTCACCGTGCTGCCAACCCATTTGCTGTGCCCATTAGAAAAGGGCCACACAGAGAGAGAGAATGCATGTGCATGAAAGCCTGTGTGTACATGCATGTGTGTGAAAACTTATGACACTTCTACACTGGTGCAAGCAAACACCAGACTGCCAATAGTTAAAGGTAAGGGTGGGACACCGGGGAGAATACCAGATACTGGATGTACCGGTATCGGATCTCCCTGGTACTGGATTTACTGGTATCGGCATACCGAAATTTTAACATTGTCCACGGTACCGGGTGTTTACATTGCGGCTAACGACTTCATTGGCCGCAATGTAAAAAATCCGCTACTGCGGCCAATGTTAAAAATCCGGTATGATGGTACAGGTAAATATCAGATTTATCTGATTAACCCGATACACCCAAATACCGGCAAAATCGGATCTCAAGAGAACCGGAATTCCCACCCCTAATTAAAGGTGTGGGGCTGTGGTGGGACAGGTAATGGGGCTCCTGCATTTTGTTTTCACGCTGGAGTCTGGACCTTGCAAATTTTAAGGTCTGCTCTAGTAATAATATTTTCATCCCCCAATATATTTTCAGATAACGTGGGCTGTCTAGCTGGAGATTCCAGATGCGGCTGTCTTTCTCTACTTGCTGACAGTGGGGACAAGGTCCAGCGCTTCACTTCTCCTTTATAGTAGAGCACAAGTGTGTGAGAGAGACATAGCTCAACTGCTGCTTGCAAACTGACAGCTGCCCACCAGCTCACAACCATGTCCTGGTGGAAGCAGAACCCTCAGCTGCCCCCTCCTTGATTGCTGCTAGAATGTGATAAGTCAAGAGGGCTTTTCCCCCCACTCTTTCCACATCAACCCACACTTACACCATTCTTCATTATCCCTCTCAATGGGTGGTGTTAACACACATGGCACTGGCCTGTAATGGCATGAAATGGCCCCCGTTGGCCAGAGCCTAACCTGCACGTCTCTTATCAGGCAGCCAGATGTGGGTCCACTACATCTACCAACTGGGTAGGTGGCTGCCCAGGAATATTCATTTATGTAAATAACTTATACCCCACCCCTCCTGCTAAAGCAGCTTGAGATGACTAAAAAAGCATAAAATACAAGTAAAATTATAATAATAATAAAACAAATATAATATAAATGCACAATAAAACTTTCCCATCCATGAATTCAGTCAACACACATCAGTCCCCCCTCACTAACCCTGTCTCCCCACCCTTCACCCATTTCACTCACCGAAAGCCTGGTGGAACAGTCAGGTCTTACATCTTTCTCAAAAGGAGGCCACCTGGGCCTCTGCCAGGAAGGAGTTCCACAGCCTAGTGGGGCCACTGAGAATGCCCTCTCCATACGACTATGGAGGATACCCAGGGGACTTTGAGAAAGGCATCCCTGGTTGACTGCAGGGGTTGATCCAGAGCCCGTGGATTGAGGTGGTCCCACAGGTAGGTAGGGTCTAGGCTGTGTAAGGCTTGGTAAGCACCAACACTTTGAATCAGGCCCTGAAGACTATATGCAGCCAGTGTGGAGAATGGCGCACCAGTGTAATTTTCTCCTAGTGACCCATCCTCGTGAGTAGTTGAGCTGCTGCATTCTGCACCAGCTGCAGTCTCCAAACCATCATCATAGGTAGCCAAATGTAGAGCGTGTTACAATAGTCTAGTCTTGAGGTGATGAAAGCATGAATGATAGTGGCCAGATCAGAGTCCTAGACATATGAACGAAGCCACCGCACGAGATGTAACTGGAAAAATGTACTCTTACCCACAGCATCCACCTGGACATTCAGGCAGAGTTGAGAAATGAGAAGAACTACCTGTCTATGAACCTGGGGGACCAGCGGGGGTGAACTCCATCAATAATGCAGGATGCCACCCTCACCGCTCTCCCCACTAGCATCACCTTTGTCTTGTCAGGATACAGCCTCAGCTGGCTTGCCCTCATCCAGTCTCCCACAGCCATCAGACACTGAATAAGTACCGAGACTGCCAGGTTTGGGTTGGATGAAAACAAGAGGTAGACTTGGATGTCATCAGCATATTGATGACACTGAACATCAAACCTTCTCACGACCTCACCCAGAGGCTGCATATATACGTTGAACAGGAGAGGGGACAGATTGGAGCCTTGTGGGGTTCCACATGAGAGGTCTCGGGGTAATTAAAAGAAATTCCCAAGTACCACCCACTGAGTTCTTCCAACCAGGACAGAGTGGAACCATTCAAGAACAACCCAGCCCACCCCAGCACAGTCCCACAAGCGAGTCACCAACATCTTGTGGTCAACGGTATCAAATGCAGTCAACAGATCTAAAATGATCAGCATGATTGACGAACCCTGGTCCAATTCCCAGTGGAGGTCATTGACTAAAGTCACAAGCGCACTCTCAGTGTCATAACCCAGGAAAAAGCCAGACTGGAAGGGATCCAGAAAACTGATACGATCCAGATGCCCCTGTAGTTGCCGAGCCACCACACGTTCAATAACCTTCCCTAAAAAAGGAAGGTTAGTGGTCGATACCTGGCGAGGGAATCAATGTCAAGCGATGGTTTTTGACCAAAGGTCACACCACCACCTCTTTGAGGTAGCTCAGCACTCTGCTGTCCCGAAGGGAGGCATTGATCACCCCCACCAGCAATGGCCCCAGCGTCTCCCGGCTGACCTTAACCAGCTCGATCAAGCACGGGTCCATTTCAATCAATCTTTATTTGACTTGACCATAAGGTTGTTGTAATTTTTTTAAATACAGAAAAAGAAAAATTTCAGTAGAAAATAGTACAAAAATAAAACATAAAACTGATAAAATCAAATAAATAAATACACAAATAGCAGTTTTCAAGACAAATTAAAAGGCTCTCATAATTCTACATTTCCTAATACCACAAGAGGCTTTGAACCCATCTTCCTAGCTAGCATCATATTTGAGCCATATTAGCTACCCTTCTAATAAATCTACCTTGGGAGGATGCAAATAGGAGTTCAAGCTTTTTTGGAAGATCCCAGTGTGTCTTACCAGCTAAGAGTGTAGATTAAAATTGCTTCCTAACATCAGCTGTGTAACAGCAATCAAAAACACAGTGCTTGAGATCATCAGTCTGGTTAATACCACACAAACAGACTCTTTGTTCTAGAGGAACTTGCCGATATTTGCGGTCAAGTACTTTTGACGGCATTTGCTGAAACCTAAATAATGTATAAGCTCTTTGAAGATGAAAAGATTCTAAACAAGTGAGATAATATTCCAACCCAAATCTCAGTTTATATTTGCTTAGAGATGGAGCAATCTTATTTTGACTTATACTATCCATATCGTTCTAAATAGCTATATCTCTCAGGCATCTTGTTGGAACTTCTTTTGTCTGATATTGTGGCAGTTCCTGTAGAGCAGTAAATGAAAAGCCTACTGAAGATACCAGTTTGTTCAAGTTCTCCACCCAACTATACTTCTGGTCAGCTGCTACTGCCTCCAGCCAGCAAAGTACTGGCAATCTATCTCTTGGCAATTTAGTTAGTGTAAGCCAATACAAAAACACATTTAATCATGCTTGCAGTTCTATAGGGAAAAGACCGAATTTGGCCCTCATCATACCAAGACGGGTGCCTTTGTGAACTCCCAGTATAAATCTCATTAGTTTATTCTGGAAGAGTTCCAATTTATTACCTGCTGTGTAACCCTATATCTTTGCACCGTAAATAGTCTAAAGAGTAAGTTTACTCTCCACAGGTTTTATAAGAGGCAATGTCTGTTTCCCTCCAGCTGTGTTCCACAATCTAAGGATCCCATTGGTGGAACGAAGTACTTTTAAATTTGTTGCTTTAATATGCTCTTCCCATGAGCCCGTTGCATGAAAAAACAGGCCAAGGTATCGAGAGGATTTCACCTGCTCAGGGGATTGAGGAGGGGGCAGGACTGCGTGGTGCGATGTGCGGCTGCACAGCCCCACCCCCCTGTGCTCCCCTGGCCGCCCGCCCTCTGGGAGATGGGCGGGCACATTGGCCAATCTGGCTGCTGCTCCTAATCCCGCATCGGGGTCTGGGCCACGGTCCGGAATTGGTGGAGGTAAGAGACGTTACTTTCCACCGATTCTGGACTGTGGTCCAGCTAACCACAATTCTGGACCTCTGGGTGGCTGGAGGTCCAGAACGGTTGTCAAAGTGTTGCCCGCCCGAGGTTCACCATGGTGAATATCTGGCAAAACGCACTATAGAAGCTACGGTACAGCAGCCACCACAGGGGGTTCACTGTGGTTGACCATGGTATCGTAACGTCTGAAATTACCCAATATCACCATGTCATCAGAATACAACATGGAGAGCTGTCTTCCCCTGATATATACAAGGTGGAAAGTCTCTCCCTGTTTTAACTTTACTTTACTTTATTGTTTAGCCATTGGCCGTAGCAAACTTACAAAACATGTAAAACAAAACAATAATACCCAACATGGCTGTATCAATCCCCCCCCAAAACAAATATTGATAATAAGCCAACTATCAAAATACATCACTATTTTAAAATTAAAATAAACTCATAAAATCAGAATCAGAAATTTTCCAATTGGCATAATAATAAATATACTAAAACACAATATAACAATAAATTTTCCATAGCCTTGCCCTTCTCGGGATTTACAATGGCGATGCTTAGCCCCTGAACTCTAACTCTTTGTATTCATCCTTTCCTTCTGTATGTGGTGATTTTATCCCTACTTTTACACAATTGGTAAACTCCTTTGAAATTAATACCATAATTTCAAATATAACATTTTCAAAATTCATCAAAAATCCAACATCTGACATTTCCATGAGAAAATTTACCCAGGGCCCAATCTCATACAATTTCATACAATTTCCAAACTCACTTCACCCCATAATTTCGGCCAATTCATTAATAAATTTTCTCCTCACTAAAGAGGCTCTAAAGCCATATTTGGCCACCGTTTTTTAATTTGAGTAAGATTATCTGACAAACAAAAACTTAAACATTTTTCCAACTACCAAGAGGGGCTAAACCCTATCTCATCCCACATTTCTTGTCTTTGCCTATCATATAAAGGACAAACTAGAAGATAATGAGCTAATTCCTCCACCTTTCCTAGGTCACAGATACATCTCCTTTGTTCAAGGGGAATTCCCCTATACCTCCCCAATGTCACTGTAGACTCAAAACATTGAAACCATAGAGTTGTGAAGGCTCTCTCAATTGATACTCCTGGACTGCAGACAAATACAGGCAACCCCTCCTTCAGGGGAATAAAAAGTCCATAAGCCGGAGCCGTCTTTGCAGATCGCCCACTCGACCTTTTCTGCTGCAATCCCATATCAGAAATTCTTTCTTTAATCATACTTATTTTCAATGGAAACTGTATTAGATAAGAAAGAGATAAACCTAACATATTTAACTGGCTATTAACATATTTCATCCATGGGGAGGTCATGAAAGCCATTTCCACTTCCCACATTTTATAGATCAACGAATCCCTGGGACTTGAACTCAACTTCATAGCGAAAACTAATACACTTTTCTTTAAATGAGCTTCCAAAGTTGAGGAACCCGTTTCCAACCTCACCAGTGCAGATGGAACACCCATTGGGACCCCCAACAATTTTTTTTTTAAAATCATTTGTAAAGGTTCCAGGATTGCAGAAGTTTTTGGGGGAAACCCCCACACCTGCGCCCCATAAGAAATCTTTGCTAATACCTTCCTTTTGAAAACCTCTAAAGCTGGAGCAAAAAGGCGACCCCCTTTACCAAAATAAAATTTTTCCACCATCCTTGAACTTATGACAGCCTCCTGCTTCACTGCTTTGATGTGTGACCTCCAGGAGCCATTATGCGGAAAAAATTACCCCCAGGTACCTAAAATAACGTACCTGTTCAATTTGAACTCCATTTAGGGCCCGTGACATTTGTTTGTATTTTTTTGTAAACACTAGGATCTTTTTTTTTTGGATAATTTATCCGCAACCCTTGATTTATACATTCCCTACCAAAATCTGATAATAATCTTTTTAGGCCAAGTCTAGCTGTGGATAACAATACCGTGTCATCAGCATACATTAATAATGACAACCTCTGACCTGCAATCTTGGGTGCCAAATAAGCTCCCTTATCCCGATGAATTACTATCAAATGAATGACAAAAAGATTAAAGAGGACAGGGACCAAAAGGCACCCCTGCCTTACTCCTCTAGAAGTTGAAATCTTTTCCGTCAATGCACCCCTCCTTCCTAACCTGATCTGCAAGCTGGTTCCCGTATATAATGATTGGATCAATTTCAGGAGACAGGGATCCATATTTAACTGATGTAACTTTTCCCATAATTTATTTCTGTCAATAAGATCGAAAGCCGATGACAGATCTATAAAAGCGGCAAAAAGATCTAACCCCTTTTGTTTACAACGACCAACCAAATGATTCAGCATGAAGCAATGATCCACTGTGGATCTGCCTGCTCTAAAACCAGCTTGTTCATCCACAAGCAGATCATACTCCACAATCCAGTCATTTAAGCGAGTCAAAAGGAGCCTGGAATAAATTTTGGAAATGATTGATATTAAACTTATTGGTCTATAATTTCGCAGCTCATCTCTTCTTCCTTTTTTGTAAGTTGGGATAACTACACTCTCCTTCCAATAGTTAGGAACCTCTGCTGCGTCATTTATAAGGGAAAAAAGATGGGCTAGAGCTTCACTCCACCAACTGGAATTTTGTTTAAATAATTCTGGGGGAAGAAAATCTCCACCAGGTGCCTTCCCCCTCTTTAGCAATGATATGGCCTTCTCAACCTCCCCTGCAGTAACCTTCTTCCAACCTGGAAATCTATCCATAACCACACTTGACAGTTGACTTTCTGCAGGCAAGTTAGCATTAAACGTTTCAAAGAAATGCTTTGTCCATGCATCTGCTGGAATCAGGGGATCTATTCTAATCGTTGGGGTATTCTTTAAGAAGTTATTTACCAACTTCCAAAAGACCCTGGCCTCATTATTTTTTAATGCATTTAAAAGTTCTCCCCAACACTTTACTGCAAAGGCCTGTTTTCTTTCCCTAATAAATGCTTTATACTGGGCTCTAGCACAACTAAATTTCCTAATCTGCCCCCCAATATTTTCCCCAGTAAGATGCCTTGCTAGCCTCCAAAGATCCTTTCTTTGTTTTTTGCATTCCCTATCCCACCAATGAAATTGTGAGAAGGAACTTCGTTGCCGAGATCCACTCTTAGTTAACCAGGGGAGTAAATGCTTTGATATCTCATCCAAAATCGCAAAGCCCCTTCTTATATCCCTAGCAGCCAGCAAGTCAGCCTTCAAAGAAACCATTAGTTCCGAATTTAGACAACATAATAGTTCAGTTTCTAGCTTTGAAGTCCAATATTGTCTTACCAAACCCCCACCATAAATCTCATCCGGTCTAACCTGTGAGCAACAATCATCTAGAAGCGGACGGATTTGCAAAATTAAAGAGAGAGGGAAGTGATCACTTTCAATTCTGGGAATCACTCTAAAATCCCTTATATTTTTAATTTGAGAAGGGGAGATGATACCATAATCTATTACACTAGCCCCATTTGCATTTACAAAAGTAAATGCACCCTGATAGTCTCCATTTGCATTCCCATTTAGGATATAGAGAGAGTATTCCAGACTAAATTTGTACATAAACTTCCCTTGCTTATTTATAACTGTATCTTGTGAAATCCTATCCGCATTCCAATCCAAATACTCGTCAGAGACAGGGCAAAGGCCCAAAGCACTCAAAATCCGCTCCGCATTTGGCCCAATCCTAGCGTTTAAATCACTGAGAATTAGATAATCGTCCCTCGGGAAAGTGTCTCAATTTTTAGCAAAGAAGAGTTCAAACTCTTCCCAAATAATAGAGCCTCATGGCCCTGGTGGGATGTAAATATTATAAATTTGCAATCCTAGAGTTTGGTCAACTAGAAACCTTACCATTTGAAAGTTGGCCCCTTTCTCTATCAAATTTAGGAACTTCAGATCCAATGATTTTCTTAAGAGCATGGAAAGCCCACCCACAGGTCTCCCTTTTTTCCCAGGCACAGCAAGAGCTGGTATAGCCCTATGAATAAATCCATCAAAAATCAAGTTCTTGGGAACAGTTGCCCACGTCTCCTGCAAACAGATCACATCATAATCTTGTAAAAAATTCAAGAATTCAACATCAGTATACTTTATTTGAATACCAGCCACTTTCCAGGATAAAAATTTTAACAGAGAGGGGTGCTTTAGTTGATATCAGAATCTTTTTCCAACAGGAGCTAAACCAGCTTTCCTCCTTTCCAGGGATTTTTCCCTAGCTCTGTCCTTGAATGAAAAAAACCCCGGAAGCAATCGAGACAGACTGTTGCCCCATTTTATTTCCCAATCCTTGGGGCCCAAGGCCTTGACTAACTTCTTTGTCTTTCCCCCTTTCTCTATCCAATTTTAACAATTCACACTCCATTTTGCCCTGGTTATTTTCCGAAGAAATATCACCCCTATTTCCCTTCACCTGTCTTTCTTCGAGCAGGTCTTTTGAAAGAGCCTTAACCAAACTACCAGAATCCAGCTGAGAACCCTGCTGGGACTGAACCAGGGATCTCCCTAATTCCTTTCCCTGAATCCCTGTTGGAACAGACATTATAGCCCCCTCCTCCCTGGAGATATTTTGTACAGCCGCTGATGGGGCTGTTGGAACATCTAAACCAACCAAAAACTCCTGGGAGGAGTGTAACACCCCTCGGTTCCTAGATCCCCTCCCATCCCCCTCTTTCTGTGTTTTTGGACCCATGCTTCTAAACTTCCCAGTTCTTACACATATAGAGTCCAATTTATCTAAAATTTCTATAAAATTCAAAGGCTGCCGCATGGAGCAGGATTTATGCGAAGATAGCTTAGAATGGGGTAAGGTACTACTTGGATTTTTTAATTGGGACCGCCGTACCTCCAACTCCATAGATTCATCCTTTTTCTCATCCAAAACAGTTCCTTGCTGCTTCCTAGCCTGAACCTGATGCAATTTTTGTAGTAAGGGAGGAGGGCTCACCCTATTGCCTACTTCCTGCACTACCTCTTTCTCGTTAATCTGTAACGACAAGGATTGCTGGGTAAGCCAGGTAAATTTGGGGATATCCGTCTTTCTCCTATCACAGAACCAACTTTTTGATCCATAGCTATAGGAGCATCATTATGAAGAATTTGTGATACATACACCCCTCTAGTATTTAACTTTACCTCTTGCGCCAAGATTTGTGCCACTATATCAGTTGAACGAAAAGTAGCAACAAACATCCACCTTTTTTCTCGCGTTAGCACCTGGTGTATCACCATTATATCAGAGCTTACAAATGTATCCTCCAACAAAATTCTCAAATGCTCAGCAATATCCAGAGCTGTGTTCCATAGGGGGAGAACATCCGAAGGTAGGGGTAGCACCACAAATGTAAGCATAACAGGGGAATATACAAAACATCCCCTATCTTCCACCATTATTAAGCCCTCTGAAGAGGGGGCAGGGATGAATTTTGATCTTCGCTGGACCCTGAGAGATGGGCTGACCCCTTATACAAGTTGGATGACTAGGCTGATCCTTCAGCTTAACTAAATTGTGTAAACCATCAACCTTCTTATTTAAGTCATATAACTGGGCACATAACGAACGCAACGTGTGCGATGTAATCAGGGCCAGATCTGCCACCACCGTCATTGTTCTGGGACTCTGATCCTCAAAACTTCTAGAGTCCAGGATTATTTGACCCATATCCTCCTCCCTTCCAACTTGTTTTGCAACCACCTGGGATTGATCCCAGTCCATTCTCTCTTGACTCACAGCAGTTAAAGGGGCAAATCAATTCTGAAGCTCAATGGGCACAATGTCCTGGTTATCCATACCTTCCAATTCCTGTTTTTCTGAAAAGAATACATCAATGTGCTGCTGGTTGGAATTTTTTGCTTGAAGAGCTTGACCCATAACAAGTTCTTTCCTTGGTCGCTTTGAGTGAACCATATTAAAGGCACAGTTCACCTTGTATCACCAACTCTCAGAAGATAAACCCCAAGACTAAGGGCAGGGAATCAATTCCTAGCCCACATACACCAATGTCCACACTTAATGCAAACTATTGGTGATTAGGGGGACAGGTGAACAATTATAAAATGAAACGGGAAAACTCAGTTCTTCTTAGTGCCTCTTATACCTAAGCCAGTGAAACCCGGCCAGCTCTACACCCTTAAGGGATCAAAACAAGGCAAACATAAATAGTAAAACATCAGCATCTACCAGTCGAAACCCCAACACAAAACCTACCACCCCTAAAGCCCCTGCAGGCCCCGAATGGCCCCAACTTGGACCCTTCGGCTCGCGGTCGCCGGTTGATGGCCTGCAGCGCAGCCACAGGTGCCGGCTTTTTATTAACCCCCAGTTAGGATCCAATCAGGGAGGGAGGGAGAATAGATAGCCCCCAAGACATTTCAGACTCCTCACACACTCCTAAAATCCTCTCTCTTTCCCCCCGGAGCAACCGGAGTGGCAGGGATCAGCGGGACAGCAGAGGCGGCTTCAGCAAAGGCTCAGTTGTCGGTAAGTATCGCCCGGAAGGAGCCGCAGGTGCTGGATTTTTATTAGCCCCCAGTCAGGATCCAATTGGGGAGGGGGGGAGAATAGACAGCCCCCAAGACAATGCAGACTCCTCACACACCCTCTAAAATCCTCTCTCTTTCCCCCAGGTGGCTGGAACAGACCTGGAGCAACCGGAGCGGCAGGGATCAGCGGGATCAGCAGAGGCCATCTCTCCCTGTAGCTGTTTGACAATATTGTTTATAAAAAAGTTAAAAAGAAAAGGTGCCAAAACACAGGTTTGTCTTACCCTATTTTTGTTGGAATTTGGTGTGTCAAATTGCCCTCCTGCATGACCTTCGTATAGGTTTCTTGATACAGTTTCTTGTTCAGAAATAATAATTTCCTATCTGTGTCTGACTTGACTAGTTTCACCAAAAGAAGAATCAAAAGCTTGTTTCTAATCCACGAAGGCAGCAAATAATCTGGCTCCATTAATATGAACATTCATTCTTTCCCATCTGATCAATAAGTAACACTGATCCATTGTTGAGTAACCTCTGCAGTAACTGTTCTTCTTCAAACAGATTACTCTCTTTAGCCCATTTTTCCAACCTAAGCAACAAAGTTTTTGCATACAATTTTGCTACAATATTGATAAGACTGATAGGTCTATAGTTAGATGGTAAACATCTGTCCCCTTTCTTAAAAATTGGGACAGTAAGGGTCAAGTTCCACCCTTTAGGAATTACTCCATAAAGGTTAATATGATTAACCAGGCTGCATAAAATTGGAGTCCACCAACTGATATGTTCCCTAAGGAGTTCTCCTGGTATCCGGTCTTACCCCTGAGCTTTATTTGATGGAACTTGCAATATTAACTCTTCAATCAACTGTTCTCCAACTGGAGACCATACAAATAGTCATAACTTCTGGATCACATAAGCAGGGGTTAACCAAAAGTGGTCTGTTAAATATCTCCATAAAATGCGCCTGCCAACTTGGACCAGAAATGCTTAAATCTAAGTGTGGGAAAGTTTGACAAAAACCCTTATTTATGAGGGATCAAAATTTGGAGGTCTCATTTTGCTTTATTGCCTGATGCAAACAGACCCAAAGATATTCCTGGTACTGCCCTTTTTTGCTCTTTAGGAACACTTTATACATTTTCTTTAAATCAAGGAAATAGCTCAGCATCTCTAAAGATTTGTCCTTTTTAATAGCCCTAACTGCCTTATTCACCTTTGCTTTCATTTGCTGACACTCTTTATCAAACCAGGTTGGATTAATGTTTATCTTATAACCACTAGTATTGCCTTCCCTGCTCCCCTAAGCGCCTTCGTCCCTTCTCACTTGCTGCCCCCCATGCCTGGAACTCCCTCCCTGTCCACATCCGCCTTGCCCCCTCCCTTCATACCTTCAAATCTCTCCTTAAAACTCACCTCTTTCGCTCTGCTCTGTCTGACTCTTTATCCTGCTGAGCCACTATTCCTATACCTACGATCGGTTTACCCTTATCCTTGCAACATGGACCTGCCTGCTGTCATTCTCATCGTAACCAAGCCAAGTACGTGCACTTGAGACCTCGCATCTTCATGAATGTTAGACCCCTTGTCTCTCCCTCTGTTCCCCTTCCTAAGTCTCTCCCCCAGCTCCTGTCTCTCAGATTGTAAGCCCTAGGGGCAGGGACTGTGTCTATTTTATTACTTTGTAAAGTGCCAGGTACACTGCTGGCACTATATAAAAGTTTGTTAATAATAATAATAATAATAATAATAATAATAATAATAATAATAATAATAATAGTATTAACCAGAAATTCCTGTCTCACCTTTTTCATCAGACACGTAAAGAGAGAAGAAAAATCAATGTTCAAACAGTCAGGGTCCATTTCAGAAGAGGTGACACTGACCACCCCAAGAACATCCCCCACATCGATGGGTAACACCCACTGAAACTGATCCCATTATATGGAACCGGACGGAACCAGTCCCACAGTCTGTTGCCAAAGGCCACCGAGGCATTCCATAGCAGGCCATAGTGGGCAAGCACATTGTGGGAAAGATGTGGTCACCATCCCAGCCATTGTTTGTACCACCATCCCAGCCCTGGTGTGGAGGTCGCCATGGTAGCTGTCATGGCTGCCCGTTATTGGCAGTCATGGCTGCCCATCATGGTAGGGGGAAGAGTTCCAGGCACAGTGTGGGGGCAGAGCTGCCTGAGAGTCATCACTTCCGGCTAACGCTCCCCGGCCAGGCTGATCTACGGGAACATTTATTCAATTCCCTAACCTGACCTGGTCGAGGGTAGTCCCCCCCACCTCCCACCCCTCCCTGCGAAGTGTAGCCAGCACAGTGGTTGTGTGTCTATTAAAACCCAAAGTTTGGGGGAAAGTTAATCTTATGCCTCCCAATTACTTCATCAAAAATGGGTTTTTACCCATCTAGATCCTGTATAAGAATCTTTAATAATAATATTTATATAGCACCCCAATGCCATAGCATTCGGATCACTTTACATATAACAATTTAACACAATTTTTAATCCTCACAAAAACCCTGTGAGGTAGATTAGTATGATTAATTTAAACCTAACACCTTGTGAAGACTTTTTCTCCTGCTAATCTGCAGTTGTTCTTTTGCCCTGCTACCCTTTCCTTTGAAATGGGTTTCCTTCTTGTTCATGAATAATGCCTCATTAAACTAGGTTTCACCTATGAACTGATTCTCCAAATACTCCACTAGTAACAGACTGAGTTCTTATGCTGGAAACAAGATTAAATAGCCTCTATAAATCCTTCCTGTTAGAATGCTTATAAATTTGATTCACTGTTTCCACATCACTCATTTTCTGTGGTAAATGTAGTACAAGGTCACATTACACACTATAAACAGACTGTGTGTGGCGAGAGAAACCAAGCTGTCCCATGCTGTTTCAATATATTCAATTGGTTCTTTCAGTTTTTTGTTTTTTTAATGGGGGGTGTGTAACATTGAGTGTCATTGCCCTGTGCTAACATGTATTGTATGCAAAATCATGAACAAATTAAAGAAGCGTTTATTGGAATGCTATAACAGGATCAATTATTGAAAGTATACGTTTTATGGAATGTAAACATTTGCAAATTACTATGGCATGTTTTAGTAATGAAAAGCTGAATTATTTAAATTCCAGACACAATAAGGGAATCCAAATGGGATCATAAAGATTGTATATGTGCATGTGACAGAGGAAGAAAGCGATGAGAGAGAATTTTCTACTGGCATAATGTTTTCCAAAGATGTACTTTACTGCTCAATAATTGATAACTACTCAGTTGTATCTGGACAACCCTATGTAGCATCAGCTGATGATAGGGATGGTGGAATTACAATCATGATCTGACTTTCTAGGAGCTGTCCTGAAGGCATGTGAGTGTAAGAATAGGCTCATAATTAAACCTGGTCTATATGGAAACATTTTATGTATAACTTTTGAAAAATAATGACAGTCTAAACACTTACTAATTAAAAATAAAAGTGATTATTACAAAGGAGCAAATGTTTTCTTAATCTTGATAGAGCAGTTGTTTCTTAGACTTTGTTCATGTGATCACCTAATCCAAGGGTTATTACTACCCCTACTTTGCTTTAATCTCTGCCCCTCCCCCATGTTCACATGAGCACTGTGATTATAATAATGTGGGAGAAAGGGGACTATCCCCAGGGGTATATACTCTTGATTAAATAGGAGAACATGGACCTGATTCACAAAAATCTCTGCAACTCACATGACCATTAACCTGTGTTTGTCTCATCCCATAGCAATGTTTTCACACAACTACTGATTCCCCTTTATTCCCCTGCTCCCTCCCACCCCCCACCCCCACTTCTATGTCATCATATTTCCCACAACAACACTAAATGCATAGAGGAATGCAGTACTGATATGCAAAAGACAGGAAGGGGTAAAGAACACAGAGTGTAGGACGTGGTGGAGATTCCTGCTTCATCACACTCTGACTACAACTCTATGGTCAGTTGGAGGTAAGAAATAATGTAAAGTAACACGAAAGGATGTATCAGGAGTCAAAGCTTACTATTTATTTATTAAATTATTTTATTCTGCCCCATCTTTGGATGGAGTTGGTGAAAAGCAATCCTGACCATCGCAGCAACCGTCTGGTCAATCTTTCTGGGAGGAGATTAGTGATGCCGGTTGATGCGGTGGACATTTTGGGGTCTGTTCGAGCCACAAGTTGCGAATTAGATCTGTACCCATCCTGGTTGGTAAAGGCTTCCATGGAGACATTTGGGGCGGTTCTGGCGAGGGTGGTTAATGCGTCCCTTCGGCAGGGGAGGCTGTCGGCCAGTCTCAAGGAGACTGTGGTGCGCCCCCTGCTGAAGAAGCCTTTGCTGGATGTGGACACACTCGCCAGTTACCATCCTGTCTCTAATCTTTCCTTTTTAGGGAAGGTTATTGAATGGGCAGTGACTCTGCAGCTGCAGGCGCAGTATCGGTTCCCTTGACCCTTTTCAATCTGGGTTCTGCCCCGGCTATGGCACTGAGACAGCGATGGTGGCTTTGGTGGACGATCTCCACCGGGAGATGGATGCAGGATATTCTACATTCTTGATCCTGCTAGATCTCTCGGCCGATTTTGACACCGTGGACCATGGGATGCTGATGAGACGACTGCGAGACCTGGGAGGTCTGGACGGGACTGTCTTTGGGTGGTTCCGCTCATTCCTCTCGGGGAGAAGCCAGTGGGTGGTGCTGGGAGCTGAAACACCATGCCCCCGGGCTCTGACCTGTGGTGTTCTGCAGGGTTCGATCCTGTCTCCATTTCTGTTTAATGTGTATATGCAGCCCCTGGGAGAGATCGTGAGAGTGTTCGGGGTGCGATGTCACCAATATGCTGATGATACTCAGCTGTACCTCTCATTTTCGACTGACCCAGGCATTGCTGTCTCATTGCTTTCCCAATGTTTAGAGGCTGTGGTCGATTGGATGTGGCAGAGCAGACTGAAGCTCAATCCTGATAAGACAGAGGTGATGGTGGTGGGTAGAGCAAGGGAGGTGACGGCCCCTCTGGTGGGGGGGAGGGTCTGCCCTCCCATAGCTCAGCAGGTTTAGATTCTGGGGGTAGTTTTGGATCTGGGCCTCCATCTGGATCGGCAGGTGGAGGCGCTGGCTAAAGCCACCTTTCGCCAGCTGTATCTGGTACGGAGGCTGAGCCCATACATTTCCAGGCCCGACCTGGCCACCCTTATTCACGCCTTCATCACCTTGAGGCTAGACTACTGCAACACGCTCTACGTGGGGCTTCCCTTGGTTCTGGTTCAGAGGCTGCAGCTGGTGCAGAATGTGGCGGCCCGTCTCTTTACAGGGACGAGGCGGTGGGAGCATATAACACCTGTGCTCCGCACTCTGCACTGGCTGCCTATAGCGTACCAAGCCAGATTCAAGGTGTTGGTGTTGATCTATAAAGCCCTATACAGTCTGGGCCCCTCATATCTTGGGAACCGCCTCATCTTCCATGCCTCAGGATGATCCCTGCGGTCTGCCAGGGGCGCCTTCCTGGAGATCCCCCGTGTTAAATGGGGGGTCACATTGGAGAGGGCATTCTCAGTGGCCGGGCCGCGACTCTTGAACTCCCTCCTGGAGGAAGCTCACCTGGCCCTGGGTCTGATGGCTTTTTGCCGAGCCTGTAAGACCTGGCTGTTTGTCCAGGCCTTCGGAGGGGAGGGTGGGAGGGGAGTGGAGGGGTATTCATTATTCATTGTGATGATGTTTTTATATGTTTTTATTGTTGTTTTACTTTGTTGTGAGCCACCCTGGGATGCCATAGGCATGAGGGGGCGGCCAATAAATATAAATAAATAAATAAGAATAAATAAATAAACCTGATAATCCAGGTGCAGCAATGGATAATCCAGGTGCAGCAACTGGTGCAGCTAACACCCAATTGTCCACATGATAATTTCCCCCCAAGACAGCTTCCCTGTTGGTGTTTACTCCACCTGCAACTGAACACTATTGTAATGAATTGTCACCAAGCCAGACAAGAGGGGAGAAGTGGAGGTACAACTGTACCAGACCATCAAACTCAGGGCCCCCCAAAATAACAAAAAGCCCACTCTTTTATATACACTAAAATGGTCTGAGTAAAATAATATTTGCAAGTAACATGTGAAAATAAAAGTACTGGTATAATTTTTTCAGAAATTGTTTTAAAACTGATTAACTCAATTCAAACGGGGAGAATGAAAGGTGGTGCTCCACAGCTACCTGGATGAAAGAGAGCCCCAAATTAATGGTTCTCATTGTTCCCATTAGTGTAAGAATTCTGGTGGTGGTTGAGGGTTAGGGCTCTTGAAGACTGTCAGTTCAAGTTCTGGTTAGTCTCAAACTGCATATCTGCCTCCAGTTTACCCAGCTGTGAAGGTGTACCTGAGCAGGGGTGCCGTAAATATAAATTAGTATTTATTGAGCACCCAATGGGTTACCTGACCAAGCACTGACTGCCTGGATAGCTGGAAAAAAAATCCGTCCTCAGAAGTGTCTGGGAAGCTGATCCTGGCTCCTACCTGCACCCATGTGCTCTCTGGACTTACTCAGTCCCCTGGTGTGAGCACCACTTATCAGTGGCGACTCCGGGCCTTTCATGGCCCTTCGCGGTAGAGCGCCGGCACCTCACGGCACGGAAGGATGCCACCAACAACAGTTCAGCGCACCTTGGGCACCAGTCCCCATGGTAACTGGCCCCGCACCCCACGGTGCCTTCAGTATAAACACCAGCATGGAGCTCACCACCGCACTGGTAATCGGAGAGAAACATGCCCCCCTCCGCTGAGCTATGTATTAAGTCTTGTGTCTTCTTGCTTAAACATGATATTGGTGGGAAGGGGGTGCGAGTGTGTGTGTGAGGGTGTGTGTGAATCCTTGAGCCCCATGTGCTTGAGAACCCTTCAGCATTCCCCCTTCCTGACTGAGAGAGTGAACGGTGTGTGTGTGTGTGTCACAACCCCCCTGCCCCTGCCTGGTTTTCATTCCCGCCTCGTCCTTGCTGTGTGTGATCCTGCTTTTCCCTACCTTTTTGCTGCGAACCCTTGCCTACCCCACACGTATTCCCCACTAGTGACGCCTTCCCCCCTGGATTTATTGGTTGTGTGGGGCAAGGCTCTGGTCTCTCTGTATTGCTCTGCGCCCAATGATGAAAGAGGCCTGATCTCGCAGAGATCATCTGGGCCAAACTTCTATCCTGACGGGCACTTGACCTCCGCCCCACGCAAACAGAGCCAGGGCCAGAGCACCAAGTGTGAGTGGGCTCCCCCTGAGTGTGAAAAGCCCCTAACCCCGGTGACAACTGGCTGGTGATTAGCTGAGCTGGGTTCTTCCTCTCCCAGCACACTAAGCCCCAGCTTCTGGCTGGAAATTCAATGGGCGCACAGTGCACCGAAGTCATCATAGCAGGGGTGCACATGGGTCATGCGTGCAATGTCTTTAGTCAGGTGAATGCTGGGAGGATCTGAGTGAGAAGAACCCAGCTCGGAGGAGCAGGAGCCAGGCGGAGCAGCTGGGCAAGTGAGTCAGCTCGGTGAGCATGAGGGTGCGGACAGGAGCCAGGATCGGTGTCCCAAAAAGTCTGGGAAAGTGCACTTCTGGGACATCAGATAGCCCTTCAAGTCGCATTTGGGCACTGATTGGTGCCCAACTGTTGCTGGGTCAAGTTGAACACCCCATATTTGGTGGGGTGCCCGGTTGCACCACTATACCTGACTGGGGTGGTAGGACTTGGTGGTGGCTACAGCATTCCCTTGTGCACTATAGGCAGGGTGGCCATACCTCCCCTTTAGAGAGGACACTTTTGAAAAATACATGGTGCAGGGCTGCATTGGTGCCAGTGCAGCCCTGCATCATGTATTTTTCATAAGCATAATCTTTTAAAGAGGAGGTATGGCCGCTAAATAGGCAACTGGAACTGATGTTCTTTGACCACACCAACCTAATGGTCTGCATGGTTTGGGACAGTCATTAACTTATTTTTTTGATCCCAGGTGCAACAGAACAAGGGGCAGCCTGCTTGTGTGACTGGACCTTAAATTCCTTTCTTGTGAAAAATGAAAACTGGAGTTCAATGTGATTACTTTCCAAAGTCCTGAATGACAACCTTTTGTTGTAGTCCCATTAATTTTCTATTGTTGAGATACACTTATACAGCTGCTGTTTTTTATTTAATTTGGTATTACTTTTTCCTACGTGTAAACAAGCATGAAGGTAGAAAGCTGCAGAATTCCCAAGGGTCTGATGTTAAAATTATTATTGAAAAGTGATGGCAAGCCACGTTCACCAGAGTCTAGGGTTCTACATCAGAAATCTACTAGCAGACTGCTGGACATAGTGCACTATTACTATCCATCCAATAAGGTGAAATAAACTAAGAAGAGGGTGACTCAGACTGGTGGGGTTGGCAAGAACACTGTGCCAAGTGCATGTTATTCATCACTATTAGGGCTGAACTGAGTAGAAGAAAAATTATTCACGACTATTTCAAAGTACCTGAGTAGCAGGCCCCAGTTTCCAGGAGCTGCTTGGTAATACTTTTGAAAACATGGTACCACTTGGTACATGGTAAATTAATCAGTACTTGGTAAAATAAAGAGTATTTTGCAGGGTATTTTACCAAGTCCCCTTTCTCTTGGAAATATAACCCAGTATGCTCTCAGAGAGTCAGAGTTCTAATTATTTCTGGGAGCATGCTGGACTACTTTTCCCAGTATGCTCCCATAGAGAAGATGGTGGCCAGATCGCCTGATGACCTGCAGCACTGGGGGACCTCTCTGGAGTAACAGTGCTGGGGGGTTGGGATCTCACAGCAGCACCAGCCAGTAGTGAGCTAGTTCCACTTCAACTTCACTGGTGAGTTTGCTGCCCCTGCCCCCTTTCTGTGTGCCATGCCTAACCCCTGCGCCCACCACACTTTCTGCATACCACATTAGGGAGACATGCATGCCCCTCTGTCTGCCTGCCACATGCAAATCCTTGATTACTCGAGGTACCGAGTACCGTACCGATTTCTCAGTTTACTCGGTAGTCTACAAACCAAGCTGAGTACCCAGATCCTCAGTAAAAAGTGAGGAAAACCGAGTACTGAGTTACAGCCCTATTCACTATTATCTGCTTGTGAAGGAAAGTTTGTCAACTTTTCAGCTAATTTATAGGATGGCCCTCAGGTTAGTTAGTACTGGTATTACAAATTAGCACTGGTGTGAATAAAGCAGGACTCATACCAATGACTTAGCACCTGTTGCAACATGTCCTAAGAATTGTGTTGTTAAAAAGCATGGCTCCTCTGAAACCCCCTGCTATCAGCCTCTTAGTAGGACTGATGCGGCAGCAGCTGTTACCACACCGTGATTCCATTTCGGAATTGCCCGCGCCACACCACGGCTTTTCTGCGGACATTCCGCTAATTCCGCCGGCATTCTGCAAATTGCGGAATTGCAGAGAAATTGTGGAAACTGTCAGAAAACTGCTGTTCCGCTATTTTGTGGTGCTGGCGGAATGCGGAAGTAGCGAAAATGTCATGTTTCTGCTATTTTGCAAGGCCTGTGGAAGTAGCGGAATGAAATTAGCGGAACTGCGGAAGTAGTGGAATGAAACTAGCGGAATGAAAGCCTCTGCCACGCCATACCACTAATTGTGGAAACGCTGTTTCTGGAAGAAATAGCTACCGCTGCGACATTCCACTACAGCCCTACTTCTTAGCTGAACCATTGCATTGCCTGAGGCTGGCACAAGGTAGGACTGAAATTGATGATTTCAGTGAATACCATATCCAACAGATTTGCCCAATCCAATCCAGGTCTGATGAAATAGATCAACTGTTTATTTTAGTTTTTTGGTATGTCGGTTTCATCAGTTCAGCCATTTTGGTATTTCATTTTGGCTATTGTGCATGCACAATAGCCAAATTGAAGTGACTGAACCAAAATAATGAAATAAGTAGAGTTATCAATCCAGAATAATTAAAATATCTGATATGTGCAGATATGAGGTGAAACTGTGGTGGATTTCTGCATAATAGTCCGAAGATGTGGATTATCTCCAGAGATACGATAAAAGCAATCTGTTTCATCTGTAGAACAAGGAGTAAAATCAACCCTAAAGGGGTACTTTAAAAACAAATGTGATTGATTTGAAAACGACTCCAGTTTAACATAAAATATTTAAATTGTATTAAGAGTTATTGTTTGCAATACAGAAACAATACTCTCACAAAAGGTATTTGGCATCAATAGTACCCCAACATTCCCAAAATTATGGTACTGGGGGTTGAATTGAATGTTTGGGGAGGATATTACATGCAGTATCTTAGGCATGTAGTGCTTTCATTCTCCCATTCATTACAATTGGGGTCAAATTTACCCTCAATACTATTTTAGCAAAATTTTCTATAAAAAAACAACTGGAAGGGCAAGGAATGAACCAACACAGGACAATTGACCCTATTATAATGTTGAGGAATACATGGAGTATTTATTTATATTATACATTTATTTAAAATTTATATCCCGCCCCTCCTACCCACAGGGCAGCCGGGGGCGGCGAACAACATTCAATTTAAAAAAAATTAAAAAGCGATTTAAACAATTTAAAACAATTAAAAATACAATAAAATGAGGGGAAACACCCCACCCCTACCACTACCCCTAGCCAAAAGCCTGACGGAACAGCCAGGTCTTACATACACGTTGAAACAGCAGGAGAGTGGGAGCCAACCGAGCCTCCACCGGGAGCGAATTCCATAGCACAGGGGCGGCCACCGAAAAATATCTAACATCGGTGGCCACCCGCCTCACCTGGAGAACCTCCAAAAAGGCTCCCACAGATGATCTCAAGGGTCACACGGGCACATGGGGAGTGAGGCGGTCCCCCAGATAAGCAGGGTCCAGGCCGTGAATGGCTTTAAAGGTTAAAACCAGCACCTTGAAACTGGCCCGGTGCTTTATAAGCATCCAGTACAGAGCCCGGAGCACTGGTGTCATGTGCTCCCTGCAACCCACCCCCTTAAGGAGATGGGCCACAGCATTCTGCACCAGCTGCAGCCTCCAGACCAGCTTGTGACAGTGGCGAGGTCGGAGTCTGAGAGATACAGCCGAAGCTGCCAGACAAGATGTAACTGCCAGAACGCACTCCCTGCCACGGCCACAACCTGAGATTCCAGGCTGAGCCGCGAATCAAGGAGCACACTCAGACTCCGCACTTGAGAGACCATGGGAGGGCGAACCCCTCCAACAAGAAGAGATTCAACCACCTCCAGGTCCCCCAAACCCTCACCCACCAACATCACCTCCATCTTCTCAGGATTCAATTGCAGATGGCTCGACCTCATCCAAGCTCCCACAGCTGACAAGCACTGGGAAAATAAGGAGACTCCATGGCCTGGGTCGATGTAAAAGGAGAGGTAGAGCTGAGTGTCATCAGCATACTGATGACACTGCATGCCCTGAAACCCTCTCACGATCTCCCCTAATGGCTGCATATAGATGTTAAACAAGGGGGGGGGGGGCAGAATGGCACCCTACAGGACTCCACACGTGAGGAGTATGAAGTGGTACAGGTTTGCTAAACATGTTTTATGGATTTTTTTGTATCTCTTGGGGCATGATTTACCCCCAAATCTGTCTGAGAGTTAAATGTGAAGAAAGGGTCCTGGCACTGATCATTTATGCATGACATGACTTTATGACAACATTTGAAAAAAATATATCATGAACACTGACTCAGTTCAATATATATTTTATTTATTTATTAAAAATTACACCCCACTTTCCTCCAAAGACTCAGGGTGGGAAAAAATCTTTGGGCCACCCTTAGAAGTACAAAAATGTTATGATGCTTGCTTGACTGATGGGTCCTGCATGCCTACCTGATTAGTACATTTGAGGTGTGGAAAGAATTCCCCCCCCAGACCTGATTGGCAGTTGACTCACTTTCCCCTACAGTTGAGGCATGGCTTGCTTGTTTGAGTTATACACATATATTTGACAAAAATCCCCCTGTTATTTCAAGCATTTAGAAAGTCTTTTTCATTCCTGATATCTACTTGTGGAAAATTTTATTATAAGCTCTATTTTTTTTTTCTGCAGATGAATTCTTCTGTTGGGACAGTTAGGTATGAGGAATCCTGCCTTGGAGCAGGGGGTTCAACTAGAGGGCCTTTGAGGGAACTATGATTTTATGGCAGCTGTAAATTCAGATAGAGATCTCAGTCCTGCCATTCTTCCTCTCGTATCTCTCGGTCATGGGATTCACCAGGAGATTTGGTGGAATAAGAACATCAGAATTGGTTTCTGAATGATGACAACACTGGCCAATGAGTCACATTGTTCAATAAATCACTCAGTAAGTTACATTATCGTGGATTCTATTATAAACACATATGCCGCAAATTAGTGATTATCCAGCTGTTCATGCATGATAGACTGTTTACTTCTTTTCCATTACTCGCTTTCAATCAACTATTTACTTTAGAAATGTGGGTTAAGTACGTTTAGGTGTAGAAATGTTTTGTGTGCTAATTATGCTAAATTATTACAATGTGCAGGTAAATTGACAATGCCTAAGAGAGATTCCAAAGAACTCAGGGCAATGAGGCATGCCATTTGCAAACACAATTTGCATGGATGGTACTTCAAAAGAGACATACAGTTAGATAATATACTGAGGCTCATTTTTGCTAACTGTAGAAAAACAACTTGATTTTCACCACATGCATATAAATTTTGCTATTTTTACTGACATCGTAATATGTATAATAGTAACAATTAGCAATATCAACAATTGATATTAACAAAAACAATTTACAGCAAACAAATCAAAGTAACTACAGTATTTTCCTTTCTGAAAATGCACTAAAATACAGCCTAAACTTCATTTGACGAACTATATTATTATTATTATTATTATTATTATTAACAAACATTTATATAGCGCCAGCAGTGTACATGGCACTTTACAAAGTAATAAAATAGGGCTTACAATCTGAGAGACAGGAGCTGGGGGAGAGACATAGGAAGGGGAACAGAGAGAGTCCCTCTGGATAGTATCTGTTTTGAAAATGTACCATTGCCCCCCACCAGCCCCCACAAAGGACTCAGAGATGTTTAAAGTTTTGGAAAAAAATTGGCAGCAACCCTTTATTAATAAACCAACAGTTATCCAGTCAACAACAGAAATATAAAAGGTACAGTGCATAACAAAGTAAGCTTCTAGCCAGCCCACTTGGGGACTGAAATCTCGTTTCCCTCCCAGCAGAGTCAGAGTTGAATAAGACGTCCACACCCAATTTTCACCAAAAGGTGAAAAAGATGGAGGACGAAAGCACATGCACAGCCCACCAAGCCGCCCAGCCTAGGTGAGGAGTGGATTGGGCACCCCCCTCCTTGGAATATCCACACAAGACTGCATAAGTCCTGCGTGCAACCCCAAACCTCACCTAAATATGGTGATACTCAGTTATGCTAACTGGACTGGGCAAAATTAACAGCTGAGCACTGTACCAAATTGCCACAGGTGATGGGCTAAGCTTGATGACCCCCCCCCCACCCCCGAATGGATACCGAACCAGGCAATGAGACCGGAAACAATCCATTCAGGAATAACGAGTTACCCTTCCAGGACAAATGCACCCCATCTTTCCGAAACAATGAACCATCCCTAAAAATAATTTTCGGATGACATTTCCTCCCATTGCTCTGATCCATATCCCAACAGAATTGTTAACTTACTTGCCAGACCTGTCTAATTTATTGGGGTAATGCACCCCCATAGTATTCTAGGCAGCATATTTACCAATAGGAATCACAATTCTGGAGCCTGTTTTCGGATCTCCCGTAAATCAGCCACCTCTGATTAAATGAATTCCAAGCCTGACTTTTGCAACAGAACATTTTCTCCCAAATGGAGGACCAGGACATCTAGCAATGGCCCACTCACCTTAGGCTTGATCCATGGGAGGAACTGGCTCCATTTCATACCCAAAAACCCAAATCAAGTAATGTCCAGCCAATGATCCAGCCCCAAATTAGGATTACAATGCTCTAAAGTGACCCCCAAAAGTAAGACTATGCCCGATTATCCACACTTGCTTTTGCCAGGGATTGGGGACACTACCTGTTGAAACAAACAAACATATAGTTAGCAACAAGAGAGTAAATTCTACAAAATGCAACTGTACTAAAGTAACTAGACCAAATAGCCCACAGGCCTGACATAACACTTGTAGGTTTGAGATCTCCAGCGACCTATGGCTTGAATGTCTGAACCTGAAAAACCAGATAGAGAAGCCGTAGTTGTGGCTCCAGTTCTAAAGGAATATGCCCCATATTCACTGGGACACAATCCAACTATTGCTAATAGCTTCCTGAAAACTGCAACAAACTGATATCTGGTAAGCAGGGAACCATTACAGTGCACAAACAAAGGGGTAGGCCCATCGGGACGAACTCCCATGAACCGCTGTACCGTGTCAACTGGGCCCAATGTCTGATTGGGAGCGGAGTGCAAACAGATGGTCTTACCAGGACCCTGCTGGTCAGTCTTTGAATGCTTTAATAAAAGAAAAAGATAAACATGTTCAATTTGATGCCCCAATCTCATGGCCCAATGCCCCCTGCTTGGTTGACATAACCAGTTCCCCCACTCTCAAGGCCCCCAAAAAAGCAACTAAAAAGCAGTGCAAAATAATGGTATTTTACTGCTGTTATAACACAGTAAATGCAGAGAAGACATTAACTGGAACAGCACTTTAATTGATAAGGGGTGGCGGGAATCAACCCTACATCCACGCTCCTTAGACCATCCTTCCAAAGCCCTCCTTAAATGAAACCCTAAACAAGAATCCCTAAAATGTTGTCGCTTGGAATGAAAGGAAACAGCTGCAAGACTTCCAGCTATAGACCTAGGATTCAAACCCTCTCTGCAAAGAAAGACTGCTCCTCCATAGGAGGCGAAGAACTGTGAAAGCCCAAAAAAGTCTAAGCTCATTGTCAAACCAAGAGTCATAACAGGCCCATGTGGAAGGTGCAAGAGAACTCCTCACTGCACTGTCAATCACTCTAATCCAAGTTTCCACAGATGAGCCGGAATCCGAATCGGGATCAAGTCTACCTCTGGAACCAACTGTTTGAAGTGGGCATTCTGAAATCAAGAGAGCATCTGCAATGGAATTATCTACCCCAGGGACATGTTTGGCCTGAAACAAAATATTAAGCTTCAATGAGCACAAAACAAAAGCGTGCACTAGCCACATGACCCTCATGGATTTAGATGACAATGAATTGACAATGTGGACAACTGTCAAATTGTCACACAAGAAGCAGATGCTCTGGTTTTGGAATTCTTTACTCCAAATTGACACCATTACAAGCAAGGGGAACAATTCCAAAAATGTCAAGTCTTTAATTAGGCCAGACACCTCTTCCTAAGGCCACCGCTCAGAGCACCACACTCAATTGAAGAACACCCCAAACTTGAAACCGCCTGCAGCATCCCATTAAATTTACATATCTGATCTCAACTGCAACTCCGATGGCCAAAATGATACCCCATTGAAATTAGAAAGAAATTTGAGTCACGTTGAAAGATACGCTCGGATCTCATTGTTGATTCAAACCCAGTGATGAGGATCTTTTGCCCCAGCTGACGCTCTGTACAGTCTGGCCAAAAATTCCCTTCCTGGGGCAACGACCCTACAAGCAAAGTTGAGGAACCCCAGCAAAGTTGAGGGTCCCCAGCAAAGACTGAAGTTCCCTCAAATGAATCTTCCTCTGGTACGTTATCTGTAGCACTTCCTCCTTCAATTGAATAAGTTTGCTGTCTGGTAACCTAGAACAGCCCTGAAATGGATCAAGTTCAATGCCAAATATATCAGAACATGCACTGGACCCTTCATCTTTTCCTTGGCTAAGGGAACCCCAAGCTCAGCAGATATTTTTAAAAAAGATTCAAGAAGATGCGCACAGTCCCACATGTCCACATGTCCCGCAAATAAAAAATTATCCAAATAATGGGAAATGTGCGCATCTCCCACCCTAGCACGGACCACGCATTTTAGCATGTGACTAAAGGTCTCAAATGCCATGCAAGAAATGGAACAGTCCATTGGCATGGCCTTATCATAATAATAACATCCCTCAAACTTATAACCTAACAAATCAAAATCCTTCAGATGCACTGGCATGAGCTGAAAAGCAGATTTTATATTACATTTAGCTAACAATGTCCGAAAGTCACAACTCCTAACCATGCACACCACTAAATCAAAAGAGGAATAGTGGACTGAACAGAGCGAAGGATCGATGGCATCATTCACTGAACCAACTCTAGGGTAAGTAGGGATGGGCGAACAGAATGGAGTTCGGAAATTCGGTCCGGTTCGATTCGGTTTAAATTCGAGTTTGGTTCGGAAGTTCAGTTCGGTCGACCGAACAGACCAAGTTCGGTCGAACTCCAAACTTCCGAACCAAGTTCGGCCATTCAAAATCAGGTTTTTTTGTGTGTTTGTTGCCACTAGGGATGGGCGAACAGAACGGAGTTCGGCAATTCAGTTCGGTTTGAAATTCAAGTTCGGAAATTCGGTTCGGTTTGGTCAACCAAACAGATCGAGTTCAGCCAAATTCTGAACTTCCGAACCACGTTTGCCCATCCCTAAGGGTAAGACCAATGATGGATTATTTGAAACAACTCCCCAGGAGCTTTCTTTGGTACTATGCCCAAAGGAGGTACTCTGAAGTTCTCCAATGGTGGATCAGTAAAAGGGCCAGCCACCCTGCCCTCCCATACCTCCTTAGCAATCTTAACTCTTGCAATATGTTCCAAACCTTTCAGGGACAATAAATTAGGTTACCAAAATGAACCGCAAACCCCCTCAAAAGGAATCCTAAAGCTCTCCCTGAATCCTAACATCAAATAAACCACATCTGGAAGCTTAAGGTAACCAGACAACCAATCCTGGAGGACTTATAACTTAATTGGCATTGGGGCCCTTACCCTGATGTGCCCCTACTCCTGGGGTTGACTTCCCATAAGGGGCCCCGCTACCCTTATCCTTGGGTTTTCCCTGTTTGGTTCTGGGAAAGTACAAGGCGAAATGGCACCCAAGACAGGAGGTGCAATCATGCTGAAACTTGCACTGCTGACAAAAACACTTTCTCCTCTCATTAAAGTCCCAACAAGACAAGTTTCCTGTCTCAGATCTCCCCACCTCAACACACTCATTTTCAGTTCTGTCGCATGCCCCCTTAGTGAGGACATGCCCACTATCTGCCCGTGCTAAATTCCCCAATTGGAACATGCATTCTAACCATAACTCCCCTACATGGAGATCCCACCTCATGCTAGGGTTCATAGAGGTCCTCATCCTGAAAGTCTCATCATAGCGGAGCCACCCAGGTCCCTGGAAAGTCATAAATGCATGGTGAATTATCTCAAAATACTTCAGCATGGCTGACTGATCAATGGTTGTGACTGAATAACCACTCCCATATAAATGGTATAGGCAGGAACCCAGTTGCTCCAGTTATGATTTGCATTTGGCGTCTTTATTTTTTCTTGCTCCCCCTTGTTAGATTTGTCATTAGGGTCAGGGACTGGCTTCCTGAAAAGGAGAGCAAATACGTTGATGCACTCTCCCTTCCATATCCTCTCTCTAGTGCTGATAAGGAGATGCTCCCCAAGCATGGGGGACACCTCAGCGTAAGGGATGATAGATCTCACAAATTGCGAAGGATGTCCCGCACCGACCTGTTGCCCTTGTCCCCCCCACCTCCAACAAGAGGGGAGAAACTACCCTGCTGGTTGGGTGCCTGTCAGACCCCAGTACAATTTTCCACTAGCCCAGTAAAAGACAGAGCAGCAGGGGACCACTGATTCACCTGATCAACTGGCCTGCCCAGTTTCCAACCCACTCCATCCTAATTAAACCCTGCTCACTCGTCTCCCCTGATCCCTGCTGATTAGAATGGCCCGGTCCAGACACTGTTGGCATCAAGGGGCACTAATCCTACTTCCCGACTCACCAGAAGTGGGTCCATGATGAACACTGTCATCCAGTGCAGCTGTATTCCCACTGCTCTGATCAAATCCTGCCATCTCCTTTTCCTTCTCCACTTCCTCCAGTCTGCCCACCAATGTCTTTATCCTGGCTGCCAACTCATCTTCCTCCGCAGCTGCCCTGGAAGAAGAAATAACGTTCTGTCTCCCAAGGGGAGAGGTACCCCTGGACATCCCATGGCACCCATGGAAGCAGAAAGGCCCTCACCTACATTCACCATCCCATAAGCTGATACCCGACACTCTTGCAAGGCCGCTATGCTTGCCTCTTGTTTCCTCACCTCTCGCCTCAGGGAGAACTCCAGTGGTGCCCTGGGCCTTCCCTGTGGCCTAGAAGGAAGAGGGGCCTCACCCTGAATATACCCCCTCACCACACCTGCCAGATTTTGCAGCTCCCTGGGGCACCTCAGTGGGTGGATGGAGGGCCTCCTCTCAAAGACGCCTACTCTCAGCACTAACTGGTCCCATCAGCACTGCAGGCCACCCATGCAGCCCAGGAGGAGGAGAAACCTCCCACTGAGAACACTTCCCTGCTGCTCCAGATGATTCTAACAGAAGCGCAGGCCACCCCCATGGCCCAGGAGGAGGAGGAACCTCCGACCCAGAACTAGGGCTGTAGCAGAATATCGCAGCGGTAGCTATTTCCGGTGGAAACAGTGTTTCCGCAATTAGTGGAACTGCATGGCAGAGGCTTTCATTCCGCGGTTCCGCGGTTCCGCTTATTTAATTCCTCTACTTAGTGGAATCGTGGAAACATGACATTTTCGCTATTTCTGCAATTCTGCCAGCGCCACAAAATAGCGGAATAGCGGTTTTCCGCAATTTCTGCAATTTTTTCGCAATTTTTCCGCAATTCCGCGATTTGCAGAATTCCAGTGGAATTAGCGGAATATCCGCAGAAAAGTCGCGGTGTGGCGCGGGCAATTCCGAAATGGCGGAACGGAATCGCCACGCGGTAACAGCTGCTGCTGCATCAGCCCTACCAAGAACACTTCCCTGCTGCTCTGGTCTCTGGTCCTGCCCTAAGGCCACTGCAGTCACTTGTGGAACTGCTTCAGCAGCATACTAGCCTGATTTGACTCGCCAAAGTTGGAACCTGTCTCCTTCCACTTGCCCTCAAAGTCAGATACTATCTTCCTCAGCATGCTCCTGAGATCTTCTGTTCGCATGGAGAATAGTTGATGGAGATAATAGACCTTCTTCTCCTTGATCTTCTTACAGCACACAACCCACCCCAAGGCTGAACGCTGGAATTTAAAAGGGGCATTTGTCATAATCTCGTGACAGACTCCTCTATGCGAGAAGCATGAAAACCATGCTGAGAAACTGCTGGGAGCCCGAAGGCTAGCCACTCCTTTATGGAGGCCTTTCCTAATTGGGGTGGGGGGGGGGGGAATGCCACCCAGGCTAATGTACCTGAGTGGCATTTTATTAACTCATCTTCCTTGAGCCAGTGAATAGTTTATGTTTCCTTTTTTATAAATAAATAAATAAAATAAATTATGCAAATAATCATCATTGTTTTCTACCACTTCAACCGATGCCTGTGAGTGCATACAGTATCTTGGCTTCTACTTATAAGTATATTTCCACTTCTACAAAAATGGAAAATCGCCTCAAGGAAAATAAGGAAGACAAGACCTGATATTTTGAATCTTAAAATTGCTGTTGTATGAATAATATATAAATATTACTGGCTAACTTCCTAAGTAGCAAGCAAAGTTGTTGCTTCTCTGTTACGGTACTCCAATTGGTTTCTTGTGAGCCACAATGCACCCAGCAGAGATGGTTTTAGCCCAGTCCAGGGCATTATGGGCTAGCTGAAGCAGGCAGCTGCTTTGTTCCCTCCCCTACAGGCATCTCCTGAGAGAGAGAGGATGACCATAGAAAAATGTCCTGGCTGAGGGGAAATGCCAGGATTCATGACTTTAGAAGGTCTTGAACCAGGGTTTCTAGTGTTGTGGGGTGGAGGCAGGATCCTCATTGTAATAGGTACATAGGTCTGGGTCCCATGTATCTAAGAGACCGCCTGTCCTACCATGTTCCATCAGTTGGGAGCGCCCTCTTACAGTTTCTCTCTGTAACCCTTGTCCATAGGATGGGGGTGAACAGGAGGCCATTCTCGGTTGCTGACCCAATGCTATGGAACCAGGAGGTTTTCTTGAGCCTAAGCCTGAGCATCTTTCGGAGACAGTGTAAACCTTTTTAATTTAGAAGAGCATTTTTATTTAGAAGAGCATTTGGTGGGCGGGGATGAGGGCTAGTTGGGTTATTGGGTAGGGCAGTGGGGAGGGTGGGAATTTTGAAGGGAGGCAGTGTAATGACTAAGTGCACAGTACTTGGACATGGAGGTAGGCAGGGACCGTGTTTCTAGTCTCGCCTTAGTCAGAAACTCACTGGGTGACCTTGGGTCAGTCACATTATTCTATCAGTCTAACCTACCTCACAGGGTTGTTTTGAGGATTAAAAAGTTGTCTTAGTTATATGTAAAGTGCTCCGAGTACCATGGCTTTAGTGCTGTCTTGGTGAGAAGTCACCAATTACTTGCTTTGTCATACAGCAAAAGTCTCTGACAAATAAACTTTAAACATGAAAATTCTAATTATCCCAACACTTTGCTTTATTGAGCAGTTGAGAGACATTTCAGCTTGCTGTCTTCCATCAAATACCTCCTAGAAATCTACCTCTTTCATCAGGATTTTGCTGTCTCTTCACCCCAGTGCTCACTGTGCATGGTCAGAATGGTAGCCCATCCTGAGCATGTGCAGGCTGGCTTCCCTTCCTGCTGACACCATTTTGGAAAAGGGCTGCACATGAACAGAACAGTCTCAGTAGCCATTTTGAGCATGCACAGTGGTTGTTTTTTGACTCCACCTTGGAGGATCCCCCCCTTCCCGCAAACAGAGAAGTCGAGCAGGGAGAGAGCCACTGGTGAGACCCAGTGGCTAGGGCAGTCACCCTGGGCTCAGAGAGGCAGCCAAATGAGTAAAAACACCCCCTTTTTTTTGCAACTGCGGTGTGTGTGTGTTCTTGAGAGTCTTGCCTTTCTCAGCAAGAATCGAGGCAATTCTTGGTTTGTTGTCGTTTGCAAAAACAAGCCAAGAACGCTGATCCTTGTTGATAAAAGCGAGAATACCAAAATAGAGTTTCAGCTCTATATAAAATTCCATATTTGTTTCAGCTCTACTTTCAACGTTTTTCCTGACCTTGTTCCTCCCTATCATCCTGTTCTTGTTTCCAATTGAATTCTGACCCACGTACTTTGCTCCTCCTCTGCCATCATCCTCACAAGTCTTTATCCCTTCTCCCACACTGCCTCCTACATCAGGAATTTCCTTACTGGACACAGGTGTATATGCATATACTCACTCCCTCCAGAACTTCATATTCCATCTAAACCCCTACCTCTTATGTCACGCTTTCCCCAGTTCCTCACCCTCACAGGCTTCTCATTAATGCTCTTTCTATTGTCCTTTCACTCGGGAGCCTGTTCTCCCCCGTTACTAAGCTAAGCATGTGCATCTGGCACGTCTCAAATTCATGCATGCATCCCTGTCCCTCCCTATATTTTCTTCTCTCTTGTATTCCCTCCCTTGTCTATGCTAGTGTATACTAAGTAGGGCTGTACTAAATAGTACTTCCAAGTACTCAGGCCAAATACTGAAGTTCTGAGTAAATGGCTCGAGAACTCAACAGCCTTTCAGCACTGTTTTCAAAGTTTTGGAATTCAGATTTGGAGCTCTGGACCTCAGTAGCTATGGGCAAACAGAACCAAGTTCAGAAATTCAGTTCGGTTCAGTTTGAAAATCGAGTTTGGTTCGGAAGTTCAGTTCAGTCGACCAAAATATTCGAGTTCGGTACGAACTCCGAACTTCTGAACAGAGTTCAGAAATTCAAACCCCATTGAAATAAATGGAATATTATCTTATAGGGATGGGCGAACAGAACCGAGTTCAGAAATTCGGTTCGGTTCGAAAATCGAGTTCAGTTTGGAAGTTCAGTTTGGTCGACTGAACTGGTCGAGTTCGGTCCAAACTCCGAACCACATTTGCCCATCCCTAGACCTCAGACAACTTTGGAAAACTTTGAAAAACTTTGGAAACTTCAGAACTACTCAGTGCTATGTCGGTGCCTCAGCATGTGTTGCCATGTGCAGCAGATGCAGCCATTTAATTGCCTAACCAATCAGGGTGCACAATAGCACATCTACCCATTCCTCCCTCCCCCTCCCCCTTTATTGCCTAGCCAATCGGGGTGCACAACACATGCAGAGACTTTTTTAAAAAAAAAAAAAACAGTAGTGTACCAACAGCATGCCCCATCATCAGCAGTGAATGCACCCACTTTAATCATTATACCAACCAAGCAATACACAAAAATGTAGGCTAGCAAAGGACATTCACTCAAGAAGAATACAGAAACCCAGAAAAACACTCTGCAACTGAATGCAGAAATATAAATCCCACCAAATGTCAACAAGCCCAGGCAACAGCATTCACAAAATTCAGAAACCAGACATTCACACACATCTGGGATCCTCTAGTTTGGCATGGCATTGGAACTGTGGCACTGGTAACTTTAACAGACCTGAAAAAGGGAAGTGGAGCCAGACAGAGGTCCCACTGTGGCCTTATGGTGTCAAGCAGCTGGTAGAACAGTAGAAGTTACACTTCTACAGTCTACACAACGTCCCCACTCACCCACTAAACACTGCAGTTTCATGGAGCAATAAAATACCACCAAAAGTCAGCAATCCCAGAATTCAAAACATTAAGAAACAAGACATTCTCTCTCTCTCTCTCTCTCTCTCTCTCTCTCTCTCTCTCTCATGCACGCACGCACGCACGCACGGACGCACACACAGGGCACCGTCTAGTCTTGGCATGGCATTGGTACTGTGGCACTGGTAATTTGAACAGACCAGGCAAGGGGAAGTGGAGTCAGGCAGAGAGATCCATCTGGCCTCAAGGTGCCAAGTGCCAACCAAGCAGCAGGCAGAACTAGAAGTAATGTGGGACACAATTATTTATTTATTTTTTTTTAAAAAACCTGTATGGCATGGAAAAGGTAAATATAACACCCATTCCCCAGCATTGACCCTATGGACAGGACAGGCCAAACCATGCCAGGACAGAACAGGCAAGGCACCCTCACCACCACCCCAGATGATTACTTAAAGATCCAGCACCATACCACACAGCTAAATTCACCAAAGAGAATGGACAAAATGGCTGAAGCCACTTTATTTTGCCCTGTCAGCCAATCAAACCTTGCCATCGAGGTTACCATAACTCAGCTGTCCCCTCCCATATTCCCCTCCTGCCACTAAGTTTCATTTCCAGAAGAAGCTTCACTGTCCACCAGGCCCCCACACATTCAGCGACATCTTAAGTTTCAAACGTTTCCCAAACTTTTTAAAATAACGGTCTTGTTCTTCAGAATTTCGGACTTCAGCCTTTCAGAATTGACCATAATACCACAATCTTTGCCGAATTATGGAGTTTTCCAAAGGCCAAGTTACAGCCCTAATTGTAAGTCTCTTGGACAGGAACCCATCTCTAGTTAATAATTTGATAAACTGAATACTAACAAGTCACCAGGACCAGATGACATTCAACTCAGAGTTTTGAAGGAACTCAAATATGAAATCCCAGACCTACTATAAGTAATTTGTAACCTGTCACTAAAATCTGCCACTGTACCTGAGGACTGGAGGGTGGCAAATGTAAGCCCAATATTTAAAAAGGTATCCAAAGGTGATCCTGGAAAATACAGACCATTACACTTCATGTTTGTGCCGTGCAAAATGATAAAAACCATCATTAATAATAGAATTACATGACATGTTGATAAACATGGCTTAATGGGGAAGAGTCAACATGGATTTTTTTAAATTTATTTTTATTTCCATGAATTTCTACCCCGCCCCTCCTGCCATACAGCTTGCGACGGCATCCAAAATATCAAAACAATAAAATCAATTAAAATCATCATACATATTATAAAACATTAAAACAGGACTAAGATCAGCATAAAAACCCAAGTAGGTGGGGGAACTAAAACACACCCCTACCCCTCCCTCCCAAAGGCCTGTCCGAACAGCCAGGTCTTACAGTTTCACTGAAATGTTAATAGGCTAGGGGCCAGGCGAGCTTCCTCCAGAAGGGAGTTCCAAAGTCACGGCCCCACTACCGAGAATGCCTTCTCCATTGTGGCCCCCCGCTTAACACGGGGGACCTCTAGGAAGGCACCCCCGGCGGACCGCAGGAGCCGCTCTGGTGCACGGAGGGCGAGGCGGTCGCTAAGGTATGAGGGGCCAAGACCATGTAGGGCTTTATAGATCATCACCAACACCTTGAACTTGGCTCGGCACGCTATCGGCAGCCAGTGCAGAGCTCGGAGCACAGGTGTAATATGCTCCCGA
>QEPC01013498.1:10259633-10309314 GCA_003113815.1 Sphenodon punctatus | reverse complement strand
CCCCATCTCAAAAAAGACATAGCTGAACTAGAAAAGATACAGAGAAGGGCAACAAAAATGATCAAGGTCATGAATGGGCTCCCATATGAGGCTCTCCTCATATGGGTAGGTTGGGGCTGTTCAGTTTGGAGAAGAGATGACAGAGAGGAGATGTGATAGAGGTCTATAAAATCATGAGTGGTGTGGAACTAATAAAAAATGAACAATTATATACCCTCTCAGCTGTACTAGAACTAGGGAGCACTCCATGAAACTCATGGGTGGCAAATTTAAAACAAATAAAAGAAAATATTTTTTCACTCAGCGTATAATTGGGTTGTGGAATCTACTGCCAGAGGCTATGGTAAGGGCCAGTACTATAGCTGAGTTTAAAAGAGGTTTGGACAAGTTTCTCGAAGGTAGGTCCATTAGAAGCTATTAGCCAGACAGGATCAGGGAACATGACAGGAGCTGGAAGGAAACAATATGGAATGGATCTGTGACTTGTTGGGTGCTTCTCTCAAGCCACCGTGACTGGTCACTGTCGGAGACAGGATGCTGGTCTAGAAGGACCATTGGTCTGACCCAGTATGGCACTTCTTATGTTCTTATATTCTTAACTGTTCAGTGGCAGGTAGGGGTGGGATCAAACTGGAAAAAAACGGGTATCGGTTTTACCGGTTTCAAAAAAATCAGTTTTCTTGGTAAAACTGGTTTACCGGTACCGGCTTTTTTCATTGATTTCAATGGGGAAGTGTCCCCATTGAAATCAATTTTTTTTAAAACCCCAAACCTCCCCCCACTCCCAGGCTGCGCAGGTGGAAGGGGGGATACCCCCCCACCCACCCTGCCAGTGCCCAGCCTGGAAATATTTCTTTAAACTGGTCCACTGGACCTGTGGGCTCCGGGCCGCCGCCGCACCAACAGCTGCCCAGCGGCAGCCAGGGCTATTGCTGAAGGAGGCAGCTCTCCTCCGGGAGCCCCCCCCGACGATATTAGGCACTGGCACTCTGGATTAAACCCCCTGATCGCCTTTTACCTGCGCTGCAGGCGGTGGTGGCGGCGGCAGCAGCAGCGCGGCTCGGGGCCGGCTTCAATGCTGGCTTCAGCGCTTCACTAGGCCTAACGGGGAACTTCCGGGTAATTAATTAATGCCAAATGACCACGCACAATCTCTCTTCTGATTATTTCTCACTCATTACAGAGCTTCCTGGATCAGCACCAGGATCTCTGGCTGTTTTTAAACAAGATGCTACCATGAATAGTCAGTGCCACCCAGAAGCCACTCATTCGACCAGCCATCTGAAGGTGATGCAGGAGAATGTGTACTCCCGTGAGCCATGCAAGACCCACTCATGGCCACTCACGGTGCACCGCTGAGAAATCTGAAGTGTACCATGCAGGGAAAGCCCAAAAGGTGCATGGCAACAGGTGCACACACATCCTCTGCACATATGAACCATGGTGGTGAGCCACACAAGCAGACCAGTCCACTGCTCATAGGAACTGTGTGTTGAAATACAGCCTTTGCAAGTTACAGGAACTGGCTGCGAGTGCTGGGGAGCCCGGGTTCCCCAGCCCTCATGCCAGGATATATCAGTTTTAAAGGCCTGCCCAGCACGCTTCTCCCTCCCCTATGATCCATGGAAGAAGGAGTAAGGGTGTGCACCAGGCCCCCATGTCATTTTCATTTTAGTTTTTGTTATTCAAAAATGTCATTTTTGTTATCGTTATTAACGAGAATGTCTTTTTTGTTGTCGTTATCTCTGTCATCGGTACCATTCCAAAAGAAGATTTTATTTTTGGTATCGGTATTGATTCCTGCCTGCAACTAATATCTATGTAAATCTAAGACAGACAGACGGGACAAGGAAAACTATCTATTATCTAATCAATTATCTATATAACTATTCTAATCTATAGGTTTATAATATATATCTAATCTATACTACCTATCTATATATAATGTACAGGGGGGAGAAGTGCAGGGAAAGGGAGAAGGAAAATGTAGGGTATGAGGAAGGAAAGGTATGGGTAATACGAGGGCTAGGGAGGATTTTTTATGTTCAATCACCCCAGTTCTGTAAACGCAACCTGATAAGCAAGAGCTCTCACAGAATGGAGAGAAAAAGCCTGGCTCTCCCATTATAAAGGGTTGCAGTACCCTCCCCCAGAGCGCCCCTGATTCTGGGAGGCAGCAGGCATTGAGCAATCACAGAGTGCCATGAGACTGCTGGGGCCTACTTGCGATACTCATTGGCTAGCGATACATCCATCAGATACTGCTGAGCTGCTCGCCCCTCCCAACACAGGCACAGTTCAAGAGTTCAAGCGTGTTCAGGGCTTCGAGATATCTACTCACTCCTCCCCTCTCCACATTTTCTCTCCAAAACCCAACTGTCACAGCACTCATAATGACAACAATAACAACATTGTCATTTTTTGTATCGTTATTATTATTCTCGGTTGTCATTTTTGTTATTGCAATAAAGAAAATGAAAATGACAATTTTTGTTATCATTATTGTAATAACAAAAATGACATGCACACCCCTAGATAGTGGAAGGTCATGGCTGCAGCATCCACACTGGGAACCGTTCATTAGAATCCCTCCCCACACATTCTACCTGAGTGGCTGAACTGCAGCTGTGACAGTGGGCATGGGCCCACACCCCAACTTGCTTGTTTAAAAACACACTTTGTCTGATCAATGAGATGGTTTATTGCTCTTGTCTTTTCTTACTTCCATACTTAGCCTGCTACCTTGCCTTCGTTGGTCTCCATACCATACCCAACTTACAACCTTGTTTTGCCTCCATAACCAGCATTGTTGTCCTAACTGTTCATAGACACTGGAAAGACACTGGAAAGTTGGCTTCCATGGATGGAAATTTCTGGCTTCTCAGTTCTGGCATGCCCATGGACCCCATTTCTTGGCTATCTCCCTTGCTCATATACATGGAATAGCTTCTGGCTGTCAACCAGTGCTTCGTTTGACTACACCCTACTTGCCTGTGCTAATATGTTGCCTGTGATCATATGTGCTGTCCATGGGCCCCAAACCTAAGAGGAATCTATGGACAGCACATATTATCCCCTGAGCATCCCTCCCCAGTTCCAAGATGGCCATGGTAAATGGGAAATAAAGTTCACTTTACTTTAATCACAGCTGGTTCTGTGGATCAGCTGAGTACCACATGCCATGTCCTTGCAGAACGCCAGTGGTCTGTGGACCATAGTTTGGAACAATAATGCAGCCATTTTGGGCTGTATTAACAGTTGCATAATTTTTAAACCATGGGTAGTGGTAATGACACTTTACTTGGCACTAGTGAGGCCTCACCTGGAATGCTGTAGTCAGTTTGGGGCACCACACTTCAAAAAGGATGTTTGAAAAATTGGAAAAGATTCAGAAAAGAGAAATCAGGATGATGAAGTGACAGTAAGAACAGTTGGGGAATGGAATAAGCTGCCCAGGAAGGTAATGGAATCTCCCTCCTTGTATCTTTTCAAAACCCAACTTTACAAACATCTGTCTACAGTGCTGTAAGCAGAGGATGCCCTGCCTTGGATTAAGGGGTTGGATTAGATGACCTTGGAAGTCCATTTCAACCCTACAGTTATGAGAGTCTATAATTCTACTCTATATTTAAATATATGAATCATCAAAGTAACACAAAAATGCTATCCTATGTAGATATTCCTTACAGAAGCAGTCAAAATAATTTTCATAACAAAGAAAATTAGCCCTTTTGAATAGCTAGCTGCGAACTCTCACTATTGTAGAATTTACCATTCAACCATTAACAGTTTTGTTAGCAGTATTAATTTTAGCACTGGAGTAATTGCTTGGGAAGGTGCCTCAATAATAGCTTTTGCATTTTTAAAGACGGAGTCAGAGATCTAAATTCTGGGGAAAAAATCTCTGCTAAAATCAGTGCAAACTTGTATTCCAATTACAGGTTTGTGCTGGCAGAAAGCTCTGTGGATGGGCTACTGATGAACTTTACTCCAACAAAAAAGAGGGGCAGTGAAAATCATCAAGTGGAAATCATCTGTGGAAGTTCATTTACTCCCCCTTTAAGATGCCATTGTGAGGGGTGTAAAGTGGACTCTGTGCAAATGAGAATTGGGACCCAGTTTTCTCAACTGGGCTTTTCTAGAACTGAAATGGGTACCCACTGAAATGAACAAACCCGTGAAATCAAAATGATCTGAACCAAAATGAATAAAATGGGCACTGAAGAGTAACCAACTACTTTTTGTTTGATTATCTGTTTTTCATCTTTTTGAGTCTTTCATTTTTGTTGACTGTTTCTGTCACACTTTGTTCTTTGGTGTTCATATAATTGGCTTTTTGGCTGCTTATTTCCATTTTGGGTGGCTTGCCTGGTGCCAGTTTTTGCCCCACCCATTTTCATTGGTGACTGGCAGCTATTGTTTTTCAATTCTGCATGCAAAAATTAAGGGATGGACAGAAAACCAGAAGTTACAAAAATGCAAAATACCAAAATACCAAACAAAACAGGCAGCTAAAACAAAAAGAAACAAAATTAATCAAACTGAAAATTTAGTTACTTGAATATTGTGATGAATGTTGTTTGGCTCAACTACAGCCTATCCAGTATCCAAAATTGCATTTAAAAAAATGCAAATATATATTCGGCTCTCCATTTCAGCTCTAGCTTTTTTCCTTTTTCTTTTTTTTTTTCTCTTCACAATCAAGAGAAATTATTCTTATATATTTATTAAGCGTAGTCATAGGCCATTGCGTAGGTAATACAAAGAATACATACAATACTATAAAGCAATTTACTAATAACCTACCTGCCACAAATTCAAAGCAAATACATAAAAACAGGTAGTAAATACTAAATAAAATACAAGGAATAAAATAATAACTTTTAAAATATCACTCCGTAGCATCGACACGCTTAAACTCCAAAAAATTCCATCATAGCTGGAAAATCCGTGACCAATACTTAGCCACCATTTTGGTGATATCATGATCTGTATCTTGAAGGGCCAACAACATCAACTCATATTCCCCCCTCCCTGGGAATTTATCAAAGAAAGTGGACAGCGCTTTCCTTCTTATGCCATCATATAGCCTATAGGCAATCAAAATATGTTGGTTAGATTCAGCGGTGATATGATCAAAAGGACACAATCTATCTCTGTAAGGGACTCCCCCCTGCCTTCCCTCCAGGGATTTAGATGGGAGGGCATTAAACCTTGCTGCCATGAATAAGAATTTTTTGAAATTATTCTAGAAGCCTTTCTTTGGAGTAACTATCTCCCCTTGCCTTTGTTCTCATGACCAGGATAAATCAAAGGGTAGTGTTTCCTCTCTCCTGAGTTTCCTGTTTGAGGACTTACCAAGAGGAAGCTACAATAAGAAACAGTCTGCTATAAGAAACTGCAGTGTGGCCCAGGTGTTGTAAGGGAAACTGTGACCATGACTGGGGGTTCCCCCCTCTCTGCTAATTCCCTCAAAGTACCTCTGGGGGTGTCTTCAGACGTTACGCGAACATGGTGAACCATGGTGAATACCCACCTGTGGTCACCGTGTCCCGTACGTCTGTTCACGGCGCGCCAGATGTTGGCCACGGTCAATACCCACATGGGATTCGTTTGAACCACGCTTCCCGGGCTAGCCGGGGGAAGGTCCCGGGAAGCGTGGTCAGACGGACCCCGGGCCGTGGCCAAGGAAAAGTAACGTCTGGCCGCGTGCCACGGCCCGGGATCCCCAGCGGGATCCCGGGCCGTGGCACGATCGGCCGGACGCGGCGGCCGCATTGGCCCCGCCGCCCACCCGTCTCCTCGGAGGGCGGGCGGCGGGGTGCGTGGAGGGGGCGGGGCCGCACGGTCACACGTTGCGCCGCGCGGCCCCGCCCACTTTCCCCGCCAGGGTCCCCCCAGCACGTCTGTTGTGCCGTTACGGGGTGACCCCGGCGGGGAACGAAGCCGTTGGTGCCGGTACGGGGCCAACGTAACGTCTGAAAATACCCTGGATCAGCCACAACTCAATTATCGCACTTACAACAACCACTGAGCACCACTTTCCCCAGAGTGGACCTGCCTGTAAAGGGCTTAATCCTTTGCTGCCTGTATCTCAGGATTCCACAGTCATCAAAAAATGAAATGTGTTAAGCTCATCTTGGTGGTAAACCAAGATCCCATTCAGTATAGTGCCAGTAACCACAAAGACACAGGCTTTATATGTATAGAAATTATATAAACGTTCTACAATTAAATTCTTACAATGAAAGTTTATATAACTTTATACAATTAAATTACTTATACAATGAAATTCTGTGCAAAAGGACAGAATTAAGGCATTGTGAAGAGATTTTATAGGTGACATGATAATAAATAAATGATCTGTAAAGAAATAATGTCATAGTTTAGTTAGTGGTAAATAGTAAAAAGAGTAAGCATGTATGGCAATAAATTAAGTACATATGTTGTGTTAATATTGATGATTGCCCCGAGCTGTTTTCAGGAGGGACGGGGTATAAATCCAGAAAATAAATAAATAAATAAATAAATGTTACGTTACACAATATAGATAACGAAGTGTCAATAATTTCCATTTTTTTTGCATTTAAGTTTTATTACATAGTATGTTGTTCATGTAAGTGTAATTTATTTTTATGCTTTTTGGCATTTAAGTTTGGGTAAACTGTATTTTCTAAAATGTTTTTGGAAAAGGAAGGTTGTTTTTTTAAAGGATCCAATCTTTAACTTTAAAAAAAAAAAAACAATAGGATTTTTGTTTTAGGAAACAGCAGAATACTGGGAGTGCTTGCGAGTGTCCATCAATACTTCATCCGTTTTCGGTGATTCCATGCTTCTGCCATTTTTTTGTCACTTTTGTGTCTTTCCAGGAATTCTTCATCACTTTCTGGGACTTTTTGTTACTTTCTGGGACTTTTTCATCATGTTCCGGGAATTTTACCACTGTTTAATGACAGTTTTACAGTACTTTTGGTAATTTCCAGCACTTCCCTGGTGCTCATCTGGCATGTTTTCATATCCACAGCCCCTATGGTGTGCACGAGGCACACATGGATCTTGGGACTGGCCTGTAGCAACCCTGTTCAACATGCAAAAAGTATTGGGAAATGACAAAAACAGTGGGAAATCCAGTAACTTTTCCACATTGCACGAAATTCGGCAAATTATTATCTAGTCTTTCTTCATTGTTGCTTCCAACAGAAGCAGCACAAGATTTTTTGTTTCAGATCTAATTGTGCGCAGTTCTCGTGATCCCATCTCAAAAAAAATGTAGTCGAAAATAAATAGTAATGGTACAGAGAAAGGCAACAAAAATGATAAAGGGTATGGCTGTGGAACAACTCTCCTGTGAAGAGAGACTAGATAGGTTGTGGCTCTTCAGTTTGGAGAAGAGAAGACAGAGTGATGTGGAACGAGTAAATACAGAACTGTTATTTACCCTCGCAAATAGTACTAGAACTAGGGGACAACCCATGAAACTAAAAAGTAGTAGATCTAAAAACAAAAACAATTTTTTTTCCCCCACTCAGCGCACAATTAAGTTGTGGAATTTGTTGACAGATGTCATCAAGTCCAGTTTTATAGCTGGATTTAAAAAAGGATTGGACAAGCTTCTTGAGGTTAAGTCCATTAGCAGCTATTAGCTGGGTACCCTCTTACTACCAGGATCTGGGAGTGAACAACAGGAAATGGATCACCCCAGTGACCTGATTGGGTATTTTTTCCCAAGAAAAACAAAATTGGTCACTGTCAGAAACAGGGTCTAGGTTTGATGGACCATTAGTCTGACCCAGTATGGCACTTCCTATGTTCTTAATCTATAAAAAAAATCTAAAATCCTATATAACTCATAAATCTATATTTATTTTTATTTATTTATTTAAAAACTTATACCCTGTTCCCTTCAGCCCTAAGGCAGCTTGGGGCAGCTCACAACATTTTAAAACCATACATTAAAACCAATATAAAAAGGGTAACTAAAACAATTAATCATTAAAACAATAAAGGAGGTAAAACCCACTGACAAAAACCCACCCTCACTCCCCTCCTCCCCCAAAGGCCTGGGCAAAAAGCCAGGTTTTACAGGCCCGACAAAAGGCCAATAAGATAGGTGGGGGGGCATGCAAGTTTCATCTGGGAGGTAGTTCCACAGCCGTGGTATGACCACCAAGGACACCCTCTCCATCGTGGCCTCCCGGTTCACCCAGGGGACCTCCAAGAAGGCGCCCCCAGAAGATTGCAGAGTTCGCTCCAGGGCCTGGGGAGTGAGGCGGTCTCTCAGATAGGAGGGGCTGAGACCATGTAGGGCTTTAAAGGTCAAAACAAGCACCTTGAATTGGGCCCGGAACTCTATAGGCAGCCAGTGCAGAGCCCGGAGCACTGGCGTAATCTGCTCCCTACGGCCCGTGCCCATCAAGAGATGGGCCACCACATTCTGTACCAGCTGCAGCTTCCGAGTCATCATCAAGGGCAGCCCCACGCAGAGCGCGTTGCAGTAATCTAGCCTTGAGGTGATGAATGCATGAATGAGGGTGGCCAGGTCAGAGCTTTAGACATATGGCCAGATCCTACGCACAAGGTGCAATTGGCGAAAGGCTCCCTTTGCTACCTCCTCCACCTGATGATCCAGGTGGAGGCCAGGGTCCAACAGAACCCCCAGGCTCCGTACCTGCAAGGCCAGTGGCAGGCGAACCTATACAACCCAATCCAACCTATACAATTCAATAATCCTATAATTCCTATATTCCTATATGATCTAATGTCTTTAATCTTTACCTAATCTCATTATATAACTATCTTCGATATACCTTATTCTCTATATTCTATTTATATCTTATAATGTGAAAGGGGAAGCAAATGGAGGGTAGAAGTGGAAGGGGAAAAATTAATAAAATAGAGCACACACACAGACTCAGAGAGGGAGAAGATTTCTAAATGAAAATCAGAATCAAATATTTAAATCAAAATAAAACACCTAACTAAGTATAAGTAAGGAGGAAGGAAACACACAGACAATGCAATAAAGTGAATGGAATTGGAACTGGGGTCTGGAAGCGCAAAAATGAACACTAAGGGGAATCTGCCAGGTACTCTGCTCTGCTCATAGAACTAGCAGCAAACAAAAGCTACCAGGCACTCTTGTGGGGTTCTATAGGCTTCCCCTGGTCCCCATGATTATTTGCACTACCAAGTTGCTGGCAGCACTGAAGGAACACCTATCCCAGAGGTTCTCTGTGATGGTCACAATGCTACCTTATGTGTTTCCAATGTCAACTGAGCAGCAGGGATGCCAATCATGTCACCTGACTGCTATCCTCCTCCCCTCCCCTCTGCCTTCCCTGGAGTGCTTCACAGCCTGATAGCAGTCTTTATAGTATCCAATGGGGGCAAAATGAAAATGATGTTTTCAAACAATTTTGGTTTGAAATTAACTTCATTTTAGTTGCATTTGTATAAAAACAAATACAGAAAAGTCATTTTCATTATAAATTTAACAAAAATGTATTGCACATCCCTATTCTGCAGTAAAGCATTTGTATAATGCAGCCTGGAATTCTGTTTTTTACATTTCCTCTCCATCTTTAAAATCATCCTCTTGTGAGCTACAGCTGAGCTTTTCATTCATTTTTTGAGTCAGGTAAGCCAGGGCCCCATGGATTCTGGCCTAGAGCTGTTGCTGTTAAATGCGAGGTTGGTTGGTAATAAATCAACAATGATCCAGGAATTGATCCTGGATCAATAATCCAACCTCATATGTATTACAGAGACCTGGGTGGACAATGAGTTGGGACCAATATTGGCTGACCTTGTTCCAGCCAGGTACTCTGTTCAGCACCAGCCTATATCAGAGGGGTGGGGAGGTGGTGTAGCCGTTGTTTTTAAGGACACTTGGTCTGTGAGATGGTATCCTGTGCAGACCATCTCGGCCATGGAGGGGGTCCAACTCGTGATCGATTTGCTTTTGGTATACCGCGTACCTACTTGTACTGCAACATCCCTACACGCTCTAGCAGAACTGGTATCGGAGGTGGTGTTGGGATCCCCGAAGACTTTGGTCTTGGGGGATTTCAATATCCACGCGGAAGCCAGTTTAGGGGGAGCAGAACATGAGTTCATGGATGCCATGACAACCATGGGACTGTCTCAGAGGGTTAAGGGCCCGACACATGATGAGGGACATACTCTTGACCTGATGTTCTGCACCGGCCTTGAGGCAGGGTATCTGGTGGTGGGGAATGTAGCGACTTTACCGCTGTCATGGACGTATCATTACCTCCTCCAGACCAGTCTCCTGGTTCATGTCTGCCTCTGAAAAGGTGTGGGACCGGTTCATTGGGTTCGTCCCCAGAGACCAGAGAGGTTCTGGATTGCTCTAGGGGAAATGCCTTCCGATCTTGATGATCATTCACTCAATGACCTCATTGCCTTCTGGGACAGCTTGTTGGCTGAGGCTATTGACTGAACAGCTCCAAAGCGTCCGCTTCTGGAGAGCCGATGGCGGGGGTCACCGTGGTTTACGGAGGACCTGCACTGGATGAAGCAGGATGGAAGGTGGTTGGAGCGCCTGTGGCGCCGGGTTCATGCTAAAGCTGACCGATTGCAGAATTAAAGCTAGTTTAAGAGCTTATGCTGTGGTGGTGCTGGCAGCAAAGAAGGAGTTCTTTGCTGCTGTGGTGGTGCCTGCGCAGCAGCGCCCCCCACGGGACTCAGAGGGTGGGGCAGACAAAAGCGCGCAAGGCGCACAGGCAGTTGGGAACAACCCGGTCGGGGAGCAGCACGCCTGTATCTCACTCTCTCCTCCCTGACCTCCCGAGCACGGAGGTCCAGCGCAGCAGAGCCACAGCTGGGGCCCAGCTTGAGGCCACGAGGCAGAGCCCGGCACCAACACCGGAGCAGGGGGGAAACGAGCGTTGATGCTGTATAGAGACCTCCCCTCAATAAAGAGTCTTGCAGCATGTTGGTGTCATTGAGTACTTGGGCCAGCAGCCCACAGCCCCTCACCTCACAGGCCTCCCTGGGGACCCTGGGCCAAGGGAGAAACACCACATGGTGTCAGAAGTGGACTTCACAGTCCAGTGAAGCCGAGTACCACCTTCCTGCTCATGGAGCACTTCAAGCCACCACCACTCCTCAGCTTTGATGGGAAACTGGGTGACAACTGGCGGAGATGGGAGCAACAGCTAGGCCTCTATCTCACCATCACTGAGGTGGCTAAGAAGCCGGAAGAATATAAAGTAGCAGTGGTCCTGCACTGCCTTGGAAAGAATGCCCTAGAGGTAAATAATACACTGCCAGATGTGTTTTCAGACCCCACCAAGAAGACCCTGACAGAGCTCCTTATGGCACTGCAGAACTATTGTGTCCCCAAAAGGAACCCCGTGTTCGAGCGCTTCCAGTTCTGGCAGCTCCAGTACAATGAACAAGCAGGGATTGACCCTTTCCTCACCGCCCTGCAGGAGAAGGCCCAACACTGCGAATTTGGGCCCACCATAGACCTCATGCTCAGGGACAAGATTGTGTTCAGCGTCCCTGACCCCAAGCTGAAGGAGAGGCTACTAGAGAGACCAGACCTCACCCTGACCCAGGCAGTGGACATGTGTCGCATCATGAAGGCCCAAGCCAAGGTGATGTCTACCGAGCCGCGGGTACTAGCAGTGTCCCCCTGACCCCTGTCTAACCCGTGAAAGACTCCGCCGACACCAGAGATCAGTCCACCCCTGGCATGGGACATGGAAGCCACTCGACGCCCATGCAGACGATGTGGATGCCAGCATCGTCCCCAGCAGTGCCCCGCCTATGGAGAGACATGCCGCAGGTGCGGAGGAAGGAACCACTTTGCAAAAGTCTGCAGGGCTAAAAATCCCCTGCACACCAGCACTTTGAACACGATGTACGTGGGAGCCCTGACCTCGGCCCTCCAAGGAGATATCCATTACTCAGAAGACCCCTGGCACTGCAGAATCCGGGTCACTGGATACCCGGTGACATTCAAGTTGGACACGGGAGCGGAGACCAACACCCTTCCTGCTCGAGTGGCAAGGAACCTACCGGCGCACATCCGCCAGGGCGCACCAGAAATGACGCTGGTTGTTGTCGGTGGAGGGCGAATCACACCCCAGGCGAAACTTCTCATCCAATGCGCCACAGCGACCACCAGTACACAGCTCCCACTCTACGTCATTGACACTCAGGAGCCCCTGCTGCTCGGCCGACAGGGATGCATTGCCCTAAACCTAGTACGCCGGATCTACTCACTGACGCCGAACCCTCCAAAGATGGAGACTGGCATTCTTTCCAGTTACGCAGACATGATGGGAGGCCTTGGCCAGTTTCCAGGGATGCACCACATATACCTGGACCCCTCAGTACCCCCCAAGATTCACGGATGCAGCAAAATCCCATTTGCCATGCAGGAGCAACTACGTACCATGCTGGCAGACCTTGAGGCAGTGAAGGTAATCTCCATGGTGACCAAACCCACCCCGTTGGTGAGTAGCTTGGTGGTCACTCAAAAGAAGAACCACTCCCTGTGAATTTGCCTTGACCCAAGGGACCTAAACAGAGCAGTCCTTCGACAACACTTCAACATCCCAACGGTGGAGGATGTCCAGCGGAAGTTGGCCGGGAATTCCATATTTACCATCCTCGACGAAAAGAATGGCTACTGGCAGGTGGCACTAGACAGGTCGTTGCGGAGCTATGCACATTCAACACTCCATGGGGAAGATACCACTTCAACAGGCTGCCCTTCGGCATCAAGTCGGCCAGTGAAGTGTTCCAACAAAAGAACTATGAGAGTTTCGGGGACATTTCTGGGGTACACATCATAGCGGATGATATGCTAATTGTGGCCTCGTCCATGGCAGAGCATGATTGCATCCTGAAGCAGGTGCTGCAGTGAGCCCGAGAGAAAGGAGTCAGATTCAAGAAGGAAAAAATCCAATACATGGTTGAGCGAGTAAAGTATATGGGCCACAATTTTCCGGTAAAGGGGTCCAGCCAGACGAGGACAAAGTGAAGGCCGTCCAGAAGCTCGCAGTGCCTCAGGATAGAAAGGCGCTACAATGAATCTTGGGCACAGTACAATACCTTGCCCAATACATCCCAAATGAGTCAGCCATGACTGCACCGCTGAGAACCCTCCTGCGTAAGGAAGCTGAGTGGGCCTGGGATGCCAATCATCAACAAGCCCTAGATGCTTTGAAACAAGCCATCTCATCAGCCCCTGTACTGAGATACTTTAACCCGAGAATGTGGTCTGTCATACAGGTGGATGCATCCAAGGACGGCTTGGGGGCATGTCTGTCCCAAGACAGTCACCCCATCGCATACGCATCCCGGTCACTCACGGCGGCCGAGTAAAACTGTGCTCAAATTGAGAAGGATCTCCTGGCTATCCTCTTTGCCACCATCAAGTTCCATCAGTACATATACGGAACCACGGTCAAGGTTCAGTCGGATCACAAGCCTCTAGAAGCTATCATGGGGAAGCCCATAGGACAAGCCCCAGCCAGGCTGCAACGCATGCTGCTCCAGCTACAGAAATATGACCTGGAACTGGAGTACACAAAAGGCACCAGCATGCACATTGCAGACACACTGTCTAGAGCTCCTGTTTGGTCACCGGTGTCACCCACGCAAGACCTTTAGGGAGAGAAACTCATATACCACACCAAGACCATGATGCCCCTGAGCGACCCACTCCTTCATCAGTTGCAGAATCACACTCAGCATGACCCAATCCTGAACAGCCTGCAGACCCTGCATGACCGTGGATGGCCCCAACATGTGAAGTCAGTGGCACCACCACTCAAACCATACTGGCACCTCTGACATGACCTGTCGCTGGAGGATGGTCTACTGATGGTAGGGCACAAGATCATAATCCCCAAGGAATCCAGGCAGGACATGCTGCGTATGGCGCATATCCCCCACCAGGGGGATCAGAGGTCCAAGGCTCAAGCCAGGGCCCTCATGTACTGACCCAACATGGTGAGGGACATTGAGCAGTGGGTAGCAGGCTGCAGCCCATGCCAAGAAAGGCGGCCAGCTCAGAAGGTGGAACCCATGGTACCACATCACATACCGGAACTACCATGGCTCAAAGTTGCTGTGGACATATTTGACCTGCAGACACAAGCATACATGGTAATCGTGGACTATTTCTCCAAATACCCAGAGGTAATACACCTACCAGACAAAACGGCATTTTCCATCATCGAGCGGCTGAAGGCAATTTTTGCACGCCATGGGATCCCCAAAGAAATGGTCTGTGACCACTCCCCGTTTGCCTGTCAAGCAATGCAGCAGTTTGTCACAGACGGGCTTTTCGCTCACCCACTTCAGCCCGACATACCCCCAATCGAACGGACAAGCGGAGCGAATGGTGCAAACGGTGAAGGCCATGCTCAAGAAGGCTATGAAACACGGAACAGACCCGCAATTGGCCCTGCTCTATCTGCGCAACACCCCCATATCAGGCACACCATTCGCCCCAGCGTAACTGATCATGGGACATGTACTCCGCAGCACGCTACCGGCGACCACCCCAGTCCTCACATCATCAATACCCCGGGGTGCACATGCGACACTCCGTAAATGACAAAAGAACCAGAAGGCATGCTATGACAGGCAGGCACGACCCCTACTGCCCCTAGCCATCGGGGACACGATCTGGATGGCCACTCCCACCAGCTGGCATCCAGCCATGGTGATTGCGAAATGCTCAGAACCCTGCTCCTACGTGGTAAGAACACCCCAGGGAGCCACATACCACCGAAATCGATGACACTTGAGGCGGGCAGAGGGCCCCACAGCGCCAAACACAGTCAATGACCTCTCGGGACAACCAGACACTACATCGCCAAGTGACCAACGTGAGCAGCCCCAGACAGCTCCCTTACCAGAGCCCGAGGCATGGGAACCTCAACTTGTAACGGTCAGTGCCCCCACCCCGGACACCCCCAACATGACACCAATGATGGGTGACACAGAGGGGCCCCCCCAGCACCAGAGAGAGTTGGCATCACCATGCCATGGACAGCCAAGGCCGTGTAGAGAGACACGCCTCCCTACCCGCCTATAGGACTACTATGTGGGGCAGTGGTAAAGACTGCCTCCCATGATGAGTCATGTACTTGTGACCTCTGACTCTCAGACATGCATGCAGCTGTTTCAATGTTTTTATTGTTGTTATGACTAGGATGAATATGCTCGTTACAGAGGTGAGAGGCGGCTTCGTCACTGGACAAGGGGGATGTGGCGGTGCCTGCGCAGCAGCGCCCCCCACGGACTCAGAGGGCGGGGCAGACAAAAGCTCGCGCAAGTCACGCAGGCAGTTGGGAACAACCCGGGCGGGGAGCAGGACATCTGTATCTCACTCTCTCCTCCCTGACCTCCCAAGCACGGAGGCCCAGCGCAGCAGAGCCGCAGCCAGGGCCCAGCTTGAGACCATGAGGCAGAGTCCAGCTTGAGGCCACAACGCAGAGCCCGGCACAAACACCGGGGCAGGGGGGAAACAAGCGTTGATGCTGTATAGAGACCTCCCCTCAATAAAGAGTGTTGCAGCATGTTGGTGTCAGTGAGTACTTGGGCCAGCAGCCCACAGCCCCTCACCTCATAGGCCTCCCTCGGGACCCCGGGCCAAGGGAGGAACACCACAGCTGCTCTCATCGCGACTGCAAAATCACGTCCAGCTGAGCTTTTCTGGGTGGTGCAGTCTGGCCTCTCTCCATCTGGAACTGGAATTTTCCAGTGCCCGCTGTGACATGTTTGCTGATTTTTTGTGGATAAAATTGCCCAGATTAACCATGATCTCGATGCTACATTTAGGACAGTGGATGTATCAGAGGTACAGGAAGCCCCACCATGTCTGTTGTTGTGGGATCAGTTTCAGTGAGTGTCGTTTGTGGACGCGGTGGATGTCCTTGGGACTGTCCGGGCCACCTGCTGTGGATTAGATCCATGCCCGTCCTGGCTGGTGAAGACTAGGGATGGGTGAACAGAACTGAGTTCGGAAATTCGGTTCAGTTCAGTTCGAAAATCAAGATCGGTTCGGAAGTTCGGTTTGGTCAACTGAACTATTCAAGTTTGGTCTGAACTCCGAACTTCTGAAAAGAGTTTGGAAATTCAAAACCCATTGAAATAAATGGAATATTATCTTATAGGGATAGGCGAACAGAACTGAGTTCGGAAATTCAGTTTGGTTTGGTTCAGTTCGAAAATCAAGTTCGGTTCGGTCGACTGAACTGGTCGAGTTCGGTCGGAACTCCGAACTTCTGAACTGCGTTCACCCATCCCTAGTGAAGGCCATCCAGAAGACATTAGGGCCATTGATGGTGGGGGTGGTCAATGCCTCCCTTAGGGAGGGTGGGGTGCCGAGTCGTCTCAAAGAGGTGGTGGTGCGGCCTCTGCTCAGGAAGCCATCTTTGTACGTTGACTCCATTTCCATCTATTGGCCAGCCTCTAGCCTTCCCTTTTTAAGGAAGTTTATTTAGTGGGTGATGGCCCGGCAGTTACAGAGGCATCTGGACCGGGTCGGTTTTCTTAATCCCTCGCAGTCTGGTTTTCACCCTGGGTTTGGCATGAAGACTGCACTTGTGGCCTTGGTCGATGACCTGTGCTGTGAATTGGATCAGGGTAGATCCTCAGTGTTGATCTTACTGGATCTGTTGGCGGTTTTTGATACCATTGACCATGAGATGTTGGTGGCGAGGCTGCAGGACCGGGATGGGGTGAGCGGAATTGTTCTTGAAAGGTTCTGCTCATTCCTGGCAGGGATAACTCAATGAGTGTTTCTTGGGGAATGTACTTCGTCTCCCAGAAATCTAATGTGTGAAGTCCCGCAGGGTTCTATTCTGTCCCCTCTCCTGTTCAACGTGTATATGCAACCATTGGGTGAGGTCATGAGAGGGTTCGGTGTACGATGTCATCAGTACGCCGATGATACAGAACTTTGCCTCTCATTTTCTGGAGACTCTAAGCCCAGCAGTCTTGGTGCTTACCCAGTGCTTGGCAGCTGTGGGGGACTGGATGAGGACGAACCGTCTGAGGCTGAATTTTGACAAGATGGAGGTGATATTGGTGGGTAGGGTAGGGAGGGGGGTGACTCCTGCCATTGGTGAGGCCTTCCCCCCCTCTGGCTGCTCAGGTCCGTAGTCTGGGGGTGCTCCTCGACCCACAAATCTGCCTGGACTGTCAGGTGGAGGCTGTAGCAAGAGGAGCATTTCGCCAATTACATCTGATGCGACGGCTGCAGCTGTATGTCTTGGACTCAGATCTGGGCACCATCATCCATGCTTTCATTACCTCTCGACTGGGCTACTGCAACAAGCTCTACATGGGACTACCCTTGGCAACGGTCTGGACATTGCAGTTGGTGCAGAATGCGGTGGCCTGCCTCCTAACGGGGACGGGTCACCGCAAGCACATTACACCAGTGCTCCGGACTTTGCACTGGCTGCCTATTGTGTTCTGGACCCAATTCAAGGTGTTGGTTATGGCTTATAAAGTCCTAAATGGCTAGGGTCCTGTTTACCTGCAAGACCGCCTCAAGTCTCAGATCATCTTGTGGCCCTTGCGGTCATCCGGGGGCACCCAACTCGAAGTCCCACCGGGCATGCCGGGTGGCGATGGCAGGGAGGGTGTTCTTCGCGGCCGCACCTTGGCTGTGGAATTCTCTCCTTTTGGAGGCCCTTCTGTCCCCTGACCTCCCCTCTTTCTGCAGATGTTGCAAGACCTGGTTGTTCCGCGGGCCTTCAGGAAGAGGGGTGGGTAGGATGGGGAGGGGTTTTATTGCCAGCTGCTATTTTATGTGCTGATTTTATATATTTTATATATTGTAGTTTTGATGATTTTATTATGATGATTTTATTGTTGTGTTTTTATGCTGTTCACCACCCCGAGCTGCTGAGTTGCAGGAGGGTGCGGGATAGAAATGTTTTGTAAATAAATAAATAAAAATTCCATCTGAGACTGAATCCTGACAAGACAGAGTTGATGTTGGTGGGTAGGGCTGAAGGAGTGGTGGCCCCCATCATAGATGGGGTTTGCCCCCCTCTAGTGACTCAGGACTATAATCTGAGGGTGCTTCTTGATTCGCAGCTCCACCTGGATTCCCAGGTGGCGGCAATGGTGAAGAGTGTCTTTCACCAGTTACATTTGGTATGACAGCTGCTGCTGTATGTTTCGGACTCTGATTTCACCACCATCATCCATACCTTCATCATCTCTAGACTGGACTACTGCAACGCACTTTACGTGGGGCTACCCTTGGTGATGGTCAGGAGGCTGCAGTTGGTGAAGAATGCAGCAGCCTGCCTCCTTATGGGGATGGGTCATCACAAGCACATTACACCAGTGCTCCATTCTCTACACTGGCTGCCTATTTTCTTCCAGGTCCGATTCAAGTTGTTGATGTTGACCTATAAAACCCTGAACAGTCTGGGCCACACTTACCTGTGGGAACACCTCATGCCCCAGGCCGTGGCATGGCCCCTGAGGTTGGCCAGGGATGCCTGACTTGATGTTCCCTGAGTTTTTCCGGGTGGCAAAGATGGGGAGGGTGTTATCAGTGGCCACTCCTAGGCTGTGGAATTCCCTCCCAATGGAGGACCGTCTGGCCCCAGATCTCCCCTCTTTGTGGAGACAGTGTAAAACCTGGATATTCTGCCAGGCTTTTGGGGAGAGAGATGCGTATTTATTTATTTATTTATTTATTTATTGTAGAATTTGTATGCCACTCCCTCCTGCTAAAAGCATCTTGGGGCAGCTAACAACATATTAAAACAGATTTTTTAAAAACAATAATACAATTAAAACCCCCACCGTATGGCAAATTACTCCCCACCCTAACCCAACCCACCCAGCCCATCTCCCTCGGGAAAGGTATGGTGGAACAGCCAGGTCTTACATTGGGTGTTTTTAGACACACATTTCTCCTGGATGTTTGCTGTAACATTCAGAACTTTCTGTGTGTCTAAATCACTCATCCAGATCTTAAACATCCGGATCTTTGAACTTCTGCGTGAAACTTCTCCCAGAACTTTTGTGTATAAAGGGTTCTCCTAGTAAACAGCTTTGCTCCAGGCAGCTGTGGTCACTTGGTTTCCATGGCAGCCTGTCACGTTTACAGCAGCGGCTACTTTAGGCTGCCTCAGGGCAGTGTTTGTGTGAAGAATGCATCCAGTAACTGCCTCAGGGCAGTGTGTGTGTGTGTGTGTGTGTGTGTGTGTGTGTGTGTGTGTGTGTGTGTGTGTGTGTGTGTGTGAGAGAGAGANAGAGAGAGAGAGAGAGAGAGAGAGAGAGAGAAATGAATCCGGAACTTACTTGTGGACTTGTAAACCCAGAAGATTGAAACATTTGGAACTTTACTGTGTGTCTAAAAATGCCCACTGTCTATGGAAAGAGGGGGTGGTTGGTGGTCAGGAGGACCTCCAGTGGGAGGGAGTTCCACAGCCACAGCACTGCTACAGAGAATGCCCTCCACAAGGTTGACACCCGAAAAGCCTAGGTGACCTTGAGGATGGTGCCCTGGCTGACAATAGGGGTTGATCCAGGATCCAGTGGGTGAGGCAGTCCTGCAGATAGGCTGGGTCCAGTCCATTTAGGGCTTTAAAGGTCAATACCAACACCTTGAATTGGACCCGGAAGACTATCAGCAGCCAGTGCAGAGAGCGAAGCACCGGTGTAATGTGCTCATGTCAGCCCGTCCCCGTTAGGATATGAGCCGCTGCATTCTGTACCAGATGCAGTCTCTGAACCAGCACCAAGTGTAGCCCCATGTAGAGTGCATTACAGTAGTCCAGTCTCGAAGTAATAAAAGCATGGATGATCATGGCCAGATTCACGTCTGAGACAGCCGAACAGTCAGGTTTTACATTGATGCATGAAGGAGGGGAGATCTGGGGTGTGGTAGGCCTCTGCCAGGAGGGAGTTCCACAAATGAGGTGCAGCAACTGAGAACGCCCTCTCCCATGTGGGTCTATAGGCAGTCAGTGCAGCAAAGGGAGCACCGGAGTTATGTGCTCCCGGTGGCTCATCCCCATAAGCTGGTGTATGAAATTAATCATATAGCAGCTGAAATTTCTCAAACACAACCATTTCTTTAATTGTGGCAGAGAATTTCTTTGATCCTGGCATGCAATTGTTGGTGATAGTTCCTGTGCAAGACTATCTTCCAATTGTTATTATAATATATCAATTCTATCACAGTAGAGACACCCATAATGAAACAAGATCTCATTGTGCTAAACTCTTGGCAAATACACTGAAAATAAATATAATTGCCAACCCAAAAGATCGATGATGTTGTTGGAGGAAGTACTAAGAAGTTGATGGAGGCTAGAGATGAAACCATATGGTAACCACTGTAACCATTGCATTAGCATTAACCAAATCTAGAATAAACAGTAACTGAGCGTTATCTGAGCAACGCTGGCTGGAGCATTTTTTTCCACTTGTGAATGTGGAGTGGGCGGGGATGGCACTTGGTGTTTCTGCATTGCAGGAGGGTATATCGGAGGGTTCCTTTTGCCACTCAGTTTCTTCGTTGGCAAGGGGTAAGACTTCCGCCTACTCTCGCCATTCCACCCCGGTTTGCTCCCGTGTGAGAGAGCTGTCAACGAACGGGGGGCAGGAGGAGCGAGCTTTGACTGAGGGTGCCCTAACCAAGTTCCTCACAAACCACGTGGCGCTGACAGCGGATTCAATCAAATTTATGTGCCAGCAGATCCATCAAATCCATGAGAAACTGAACTTGCTGGTGTTATCCAGAGGGGGCCATTTGCAGATCGCGGGGGTGGTACCCTCTGTAACTCCCATCCAGTCGGAAGGGTCCTGTGTTAGGGACCGGGCCACCGAGGATGGATTGCCAATACAACGGGCACTGATGGGGGGGCGGGTCAACGGAAGAGCCCCCCTCGGCAGGTGGTATCCTGGGGTAATCTGGCCAGCGGTGGAGTAAGCATGCAATCTACGCGTTCACCGGAGAAGGAAGCATGCTATAGTCTTCTCCCACTAAATTTGATCTTTATGATCCTACCATGTTTTGGGCGACATCCCCCGCAGTGGAATACAGTACTGGATGTGGCAGAACACCTCCGACTCCTGCTTAATTATCCTATCCTGCGATATATTCCAGTCACCAGACATGATATTGAGTCAGTAGATCAACTTCTGGTGACACGAGAGAGACAGGTGATTAGTGTGGGGTTTGCCTCAGAACAATCAATTAAGGCGATTTGGTCAGCCAGGTCCTCATTAGAGGACAGAGCAGTGTACATCTCAAGAGCCTTCCAATCCAGCAGGGGTGATGTTTTGTGCCACTCTATTAATAACCATCAGGATAGGGGGCCGGGTTATCCTGGTGGTATAGAAAGAAAGATTGGTGGTGGAGAGGGGAATGGGATGCCCCAGTGCCCCCCCTCTATAAGACAGGAAGGGGGGGGGATTTGGTTGGCCCCGCTGTGTTGGCAGGGGGGGAGAGTATGGAAGTGGGTAACGATCTGACTCAGGGAACAGTAGATCCACCTCGGATAATCAGTCAGTCCCTGCGAAGGCAAGCCGGGCCAACCCACGCTAGGGAACGCTATGGTCAAGAAGCGAACTTGCTCGCCAAGCTGGAGGTAGTGTGTGTGCAATTAAACAACCTTAGAGCTGGGGCGCCACGCATCAGTGGATTTTCCCCACCCCCTCAAGTGGCGGTGTTGAGTAGCTCAGTTAAGGCAGGGAGAGTGCCCTTGTGGGGGGGCTTGTCATCATGTTTCTCAGGGGAATAATTCCATTGGGAAGGGTGAAGGGGAGCCTGGGGATAGACCCAATAAAATCGTTCAGCAGGAACAGACGTCTTGCTCCCTCTTCGAGGGGGGGATGGCGGAGGACCTGCACAGCAGCCCTTTGGTGGGGACCCAAGTAATGAATCTAAGTGGATTACAAGAAATCCCCTGCTCCGAGCTGTCAGTCAGGGGGGGCGGAGAGTTCAATGGCCTGTGAGAGGGATAATTTGGAGCTAGGGAGGGCAGAGCCCAAGCTTGAGAATGCAAAGTTGCATAATAAGGGGAATTGTTGTCTGGGGACCCCTGTGCTACAAGCAGGTCCGTGACAACTACAGTATCCCGGTTTTACCTTGGCCTCGTGGAACATTGCGGGCTGGAAGGCCCGTTGTCAAGGTCAGAAACTTTTTGAGTGGCTGAGTTCCTGGGATTGCTGTTTATTACAGGAAACCTGGGTGGTGGAGAATATACAGCTAATGAGTTTTAAGGTAATATCGGTCGGGGCTCCCCCATTGGGGGGCCCCGGGTGGTCGAGTGGGGGCCTGGCGATTGTCTCGCCTGGCGATTGTCACCACTAATGTATCTATTAAATTAATAAATTTGTATTATACGTATTTTGCGCTTTTTAATTGTATTTTCCCTCCTGCCATTGAAGTTTTGGTGGGTAATGTTTATATCCCCCCCTTAGCGTCTCCTTACTTCCCTATAGACATCTGGGAGGAAATCGTGAGTAGAGTAAAAAATGCCCATTGGATATACCTTTTGGCCTTTTTGGTCCTGGGAGGGGACTTTAACTCGGGAGTGGCAGGATCAGGGTCACACGTGGAATCAGTTAGATCCCCCCCAGTGTTTGCCCCGTAGGGCTCAGGACAAAGTTACAAATACTCATGCCAGATATATGAAAGTCCTGGTGGAAGAGTTGGGTTTAATTATATTGAATGGCAGGATGGAGGGAGACTGGGAAGGCTGTTTCACTTTTCATTCGCAACAAGGATCTAGCACAATCGACTTTTTCCTGGCATCCCCCTCCTTCTTCCCCAGAGTTCAGAGGTTAACAGTCTGCCCTAGTGGGCAGACAGCGCACTTCCCCTTGCAGCTGACCTGGAGTACCCCTCAAAGTCATCCGGCATTGTGTGGGGGAGTGAGTGTGAATCCCCCTATGACCGGAGTGGTAGGGTACAAAAGACTCCACTGGTCTGAAAAGACGGCATGGACCCTAATGGTCGCTTTGAAGGACCCAGAAGTGTCTCGCTGTTGTACTGCAATTAAAAGAGGGGAGCTGGAAGGCGATAAGGGGATAGATCAAGTGGTGGCCTTACTGGGGGAATTGATGAGCAGTGGGGGGTTTTCACCCCCCCACAGAGGAAATATCACGGGGGCTGGTTTGACAGGGAATGTGCGGAATTGCGAGCATGTTGCAGACGGTTGGCAGACTGCCTGAAATGCCGCCCGACAAGTGTCAACAGGGTGACTTTTACGGAAGTAAGATCACGCTATCGTCACCTAATTTTGTCTAAGCGTTTGATTGCCCAAAGACAGCTGTGGGCTAAATTAGATAGAGCGGCAAGGAGCGGGAATTCGTCCCTTTTTTGGGGCTGTATCCGTGAAATGTGTGTAGGGGGCGATGCCATGGCACAGGTCGCTCTACCCTCAGTGGTATGGGAGAGCCATTACGAGGCCATCTTTTTTACATCACTCCCAGTGCCCCTTAATCCTCCTACACATGGAGGTGGCGGAGCTGTTCCCCCATTGGCCACCAATTACTAAGGAGGAGATTAAAGAGCTTATTTCCCAGTGTAAGAGTGGTAAGGCTCCGAGCGCAGTTCAAATGCTGGTAGAATACTTGAAGGAAGCTCCAGAGTGGTGGGCGGAATTGCTTGCCCTGATCTTCACCTTCATTAACGCGACAGGGAAGATACCCAATTCGTGGATAAAGAGCATTGTAGTGCCCATTTTTAAGAAGGGAGACCCCATGGAACCAGGGAACTATCGCCCAATTAGCCTGCTCAGCATTATAGGTAAGCTGTATTCAAGAACTTTGCTGAGCAGGCTACAGGATTGGCTGGAGGATAGTGAAATCATTGAGCCGGAGCAGGTTGGGTTTCGTAGGGAATGCTCCACAGTGGAGCATGTGTGGGGAAGATTCTTGGCCAGGGTAGGAGGGCCTACCTGTGTTTTGTTGATCTGAGGATGGCCTTTGACTCCATCTGCAGAGCATGTTTGTGGTGTAAACTGAGAGCCCTGTGGATGGAGCCAAGGCTCCTTTTTTTGATATCCCGTATCCATTGGGATAATACCTTACAGGTAAAATCCACCAGAGAGGGGACCCTGACCTGTGAGGTGAGGGTGAACAGAGGGGTGAGGCAGGGGTGCCTGTGGGTACGTGTGCTATTTAATGGTTTCCTGAACGATCTTATCCCCTATCTTGCCGAGGTGAACACCCATCCACCTCAGATCGGTGATAGAGAAGTCCCTGCTTTGCTCTATGCGGATGACACCGCTCTGATTGCCCGTTCCCTGGTGGGTCTTCGTAAGGCAATGCAGCGGATAGAGACTTACTGCCAAAAGGAGGGGTTGGAGATTAACTATGATAAAACAAAAGTGCTGATCGTAGGCAAAGGAAGACATAAGGAATCTCACATCTGGAGGATCGGAAACCATAAGAACTCCCAGGTGGAGAGTTTTCAATACTTGGGTGTGACCTTCTGCTCCTCTTCCAGCTGGCGGGCGCATTGGCTCCAGGCAAAAACTAAGGCGGTGCAGACAGCAGGGGTGATTTGGGGGTTCTACTTTGGCAAGGGGCGGGCAACTGGTGTTGCCAGCTTTACGACTGTTCCAGACGAAGGTAATAACGCATTTGCTGTATGCCTTCCCAGTTTGGGGATGGGAAGTTCTGGACCTCCTGGAACCAATTCAGAATGGGTTCCTGAGGGCGATTCTGGGGGTCCCGCGGAGTACACCTCAAGTCCTCATTCGTGCGGAGCCTTGACTCTGACTTAGGGAAAGGAGTTCAGGAAGGCCCTGGAGGGCAGAGTCTTAGGTCAGTAGGACCTTAGGCCTTAAGAACCTTATATCCTATTATATCCTATTAAGAGATTCATGTCTCCCTATTAGAGCCTATGCCCTTCAGGCATTGGTGCGCTTTGGGCGCTTTGGGCTAAAGGTGGAGTTCCTGCCACAGGGGGAGGGGTCCCTGGTGAGTAGGGTTAAGGAGGTCGGGCTCTTGCGACCTTGGCTGAAACGGCTGGAGCTGTCAATAGGGAGACTGGGTTTCTCTTTTGGGGGCCTGAGATCCCTGGGTATTAAACATGCCATGGTGTTGGTCAAACAGGGGATTCGGGACCAGCAAGTCCAATTCGACGCCGAGATGTTCCAGAAACAGAGAGTTAGCCCCATGTATAGATTGCCGTATAGGCCATTACAGGATTTAAACTATCTGGTGTCTTGGACTAAATTCCCTTTGAGAAGGGCTTTTACGTGCTTACGCTGTGGAGTGTTTCCCTCTGCAATTCTGGCAGGGTGTTATGAGGGGGTGCCATTTGAGGAAAGGAGGTGCCCAGATTGTCCCTTACAGGAACTCGATACGTTTATCATATTCTATTTAAGTGCCACAAGTATGTCAGCTTCAGAGGAAATCTTTTGGCAGGCTGGGAGCAAACGTAGGCGAGGGCCCTCTTGGCCCCATCTGAGACAATATGCTTAGGGCACAGGGATTCAGATTTAACAAGGGCAGTGGCTAGATTCGCTTGTATAGTGATGCATAAAAGGTTACAGAGTTTGGGTGAAGTAGGTTAGAAGTGGTGGAAGTAACATAGCCCTCCTGCCTTTTATTCATCCTGAATACATCCTGGTGTTAGGGGTTTGTTTGAGAATTAGGAGGGTAATTTATGTATGGTTCGGGGGGGATTGAAGGGGTATAATTTATGGAATTATTGAATGTTTTGTATTATGATTTGCTGTGAGCTGTACTGGAGTTTTATTGATGTATTGCCAATAACTGTCCAGTTGGGCAAATAAACGATTTTACTACTACTACATTGAAGTCAATGGCAAAATTCCCATTGACTTTAATAGTGTGGGATTGTCCTGCTAATGTCACTAGACAAACTCTAGAACATTTCATAATGCAGCCTATTCCTAATCTTTTAACTAATGACTATAACTGTGACAATTAAGCATTATTGGTATTCTATGGAAGATAAAATAACATGGTTTTAGACCACAGTCCTGAACCAATTGAGATTGAAGTCAAAATCAATAGAATTTACAAGCCCCAAAGTTGTTAGAGGTTAGTGGCCTAAATTACCAATAGTGTTAATGTCCATTTTTAACACCACTTTCTTCAAACTGCTTTGTGACTCAGGATGACCCAGCCCAAACGCAAGTCCCTTCAGGACCAGGGCCACTCACAGGTTTCTGATCCTCTTGACTGTTCCCTATCTCTGATGTGTGGTCAGTTATACTATAATTGGTGTGATATGTGGCCTGCTTTGTCATGCTTTGGCCTGGATCTCACCTGTATGTGTGTGAATGCACAGTCAGATGTTGGCCTGGGATTTCACCAGGTAATGTTGGTAGCTAACCCTGGCTCTGACCTCAGAAAACCTCCAGTCAGGGCCCGGGCTAAGGCCCACCCAACCAGCCCACAGCAGACCATCATGTCTGTTTGGGTCAGCAGACACAGCCCTGGTCAAGTCTGCTATGGCTAGCCACCACGGCTGGTAGTCATTGGTCTCCATGGCTGCCCCTCTTGGCAGAGAGTGGAGCTCTGGGCATAGTGCGGGGGCAGGGCTGGCTGACCACATATTGGTGATCTCCCCACCTCCCCAGGCCCCAGATGTTGGGGTACATTTGTTCTGTGGCTTGGCCCAGCCTGGACCATGTTGGCTGCAGCTTCTCAACCTGACAGTCTCGACCTGCAGGTTGCCACCACGCCACCAACATTTCTGTTTTTACCCATAGTCTATTTATTTGTAGACATTTAGTTGTTTATGATCATTGAGGGTTTTTTCTGATCTTGCATATAAGGATTTTTGACCTTTTATATTGATTTACATATTTGTATGTCATTTACATTGTTTCTATGAATTATATTTTATATATAAAGTACTGTGATTTATTTTATTGTCACAGATAACTTTATTGATGTATTTTGGTTCCTGGCTGTATCTGTGATTTTTTTTTGTGGTCCCCTTGTTTGTATTATAGGCTCTCTCTATGGTACATTCCTGTCACCAGTGCAGTTGTTGAAGTCTTTGAGGAATTACCTCCCAGTGAAGAATAGTCCCATCTATGGACCTTCACCCATGGTACTTTGGTCTCCACCTGGGCAGATTGTTCTCAGCACAGTCCATGGTCGTCCTTCCAGAGGGATGTTCTGGAGATGCGTCTGGGCAAGGCAGTCAGAGTCCTGGGTGGTTGGGGTATTGTCTCTCAAAGTACCCCCAGTCCAGTGCTTACTCATGTTTCAGACATTCGGCTTGACCCAGGTTCCTTGGCTTTGGGCCACCATAACCTGCCAAGCTGTTAGAAATAGTACTCCTCAAGGTGCTGGGTCAATGCAAGTGAGCAACTGGAAATGGTCTGTGTAAGTTAGCACTGTTGCCCAAGTTGCTCTTTGTTGTGAGGTGTCTGGAGATCTTTGGAGAACTAATACTGGAGAGCACCAGACCAATTAGTATGCAGAGAATCCCTCTGATTCAGCTCCTAGCTGAAATCACTTGCTGGGTCAGTGACAGGCTCCCAGGGTCTCCAGAAGACAGTTCCAAAGAGAGAAGCCAGTGTTGGACAACTGGAAATGGTAAGCCCCTCTGACCTAGCTTTTGGGTGAAATCACTTGCTGCATCAGGAAGTGGGCTCCCACGGTCTCCAAAGATGGTGTCAGAGAAAGCAGCCAGTGTGAGATAACTGGAGAGAGCAGCCTGTGTGGGACAACTTGACCTGGTAAGCCCCTCTGATCCAGCTCCTTCCTAAACTCACTTGCTGGATCAGGAGGCAGGCTCCCAGGCTCTTCTGAAGACTGCACCAGGAAGCTGCAGCAGCCCATGAGGAACAGCATCCCTGGGTCAGGTTTTGGTGAAGACTGCTGAGATGTGCCTGAGGATAATGGTGATGGAGAGCAGTGGCAGCCTTGTGGGACAACCAGGGTTCTGTAAACTGAACATCCCTCAAAGAACTGTGGGGTGAAGGGGTTTGTGAACGCAGAATTCTGACTCTTTGCTGTGACACTGGATTCTTGCACTGAGAGTGGGATTTATTATTATTATTATTATTATTATTTATATAGTGCCAGTGATGTACCTGGTGCTTTACAAAAAACAAGATAGACACGGTCCCTGCCCGAGAGCTTACAATCGAAAGAAGAGCTTACAACCTGCAAGACAAGATGTATCTTTTATTGCAGGTATTTTCTGTTTTTTCTCCCATTAATTTCAATGGGGAAAAAACAATACTGGTAATACCAGTAAATCCGAGAACCTGTGTCCAATAATACTGATAACCAATATTTTTTCCCAAGTCCCACCCCACTTCCTTATAATGTGGCCTGGAAAGGCAATTGTGACTAAGGCCCTTTTTACATGGGGCTTTCCCACTCATGAATACCCAGAAATCTGGGTGCTCATGAGTGGGAGAGTCCTGTTTGAAGGACACGGTTTGCGTGTACGTGGTAAGCTGGGCTGCGTGCATGCTCCCACCTAAAATGCATCCCCACAGACCTTCACTCATCAACACACATGGAACAACCGGGGAAAAGGGAGGTTGTTCCATGCGTGTTGATGAGTGAAGGTCTGTGGGGATGCGTGTGCGCCTGTATACATGCCCCGCCCACCCACTGCACACATACTGGTGTGACCATGCACACACCCCCACTCCATGTAAAAATGGCCTTAGTTACCCCTGCTTCTATGTCTTACTGAAATAAATTTATTGACAATTGATATATTTTTTCTCCCCTTGATGCTCTCATCCTAAGCTTTATGCTTCTTGTTGACTTCTAATCTCTCAATATGACACTAAAGTTAAAAGATGCTCATAAGGTAAGGAAGATGTATTATAATACTCTGTGATTTGTGAATGAGTGATTTTTCTTCCTACCACTGTTACTTTATTGAGATCATAAAAGGAAAATCAGATTTTCATCTCGACTTTCTACCATCTTTCCACTTAATTTACTGAAAGCATTCTGAAAGGAGTAAAAGAGATTCATTTCCAGCATCTTTTTCTTTATACAGGAGAACAGTACCAAGGAGGGGGAAAAGCATTTTACAACAGAAATGAAAAGAAAGTTAAGAAAATTGGGAAATGGAAGATCTCACTATACTTTATTGAATACGTTAAACTTTGATGAAGCATAAAGACACTGATATATATTATATTTGGGATGGTAGGTATATTTTGAGGGAGAAAACAAAAGGTAGTTCCTTTTTCCATATATCCTATTAAGAGTATGTGGTGAAGCAGTGTGGGCAATTAGCTGCAGGAGCAAGCCCACAACAAGGTAGAGCTTCACCACTTGCTTGCCTGGTCTGGGGTGGATGGGGTTAATCCAGAGTCCAAAGATCAGGTATCATGTGACCAGAGTGGGTGGGTCACATGACCTGGCTGGAGCTAGATACAGGGAGTTAGCCCAGCCAGAGTAAAATGAGGAGTATTAGCTTGGGGACATCAGAGTGAGGGGCTCCAAGCCGGCTAGAGTCACCATGTTGGGGCAGTTTGGTGGGAACCTTGACTCTGACTTAGGGAAAGGAGTTCAGGAAGGCCCTGGAGGGCAGAGTCTTAGGCCAGTAGGACCTTAGGCCTTAAGAACCTCAGCAGCTGCTAGTGAGAACAAGTAGCTTGGGAGGGGGGCACAGGGTAGAAGATCTGGTGGCCCACTGAGACTATGGGCTGCACAATGTAACCCTAGTGCAAATGGCATCTGTAGCAAGAAGCTCAGAGTTACCTTTCAAAGGGTTGACACAAGTAAACACACTGACTCAAGCCCCGACCCAGAAATCTGGGACAATACATTTTTAGGGATGTGCGAACAGATCGCGGTTCGGTCGTTCGGTTCAGGAACTGAGTTTGAGTTCAGTAATTCGATCCAGGGACCAAGTTCAGATTCGGTCATTCAGTAGTGTTCGGTTCAATTCGGCCGTTCAGAAATCGGTTTTGGTTTTGGTCTAGGTATCGCGTGGTCCCATGATCACGTCAGAAACTGGAAACCAGAAATTCGAGCGTGTGCAGAGCTTGTGTGGAGAGAGAGCATGTGTGTTGTAGCTGGCTGGCTGTTTGGTGTGTTTTGGGTGTGTTGGACTGTGTGTTGGTTTGGTTTGGCTGTGTTGTTTTAGTTGGTTGTGGTTGGTGACTTGGTGGGTGTGTTTTCTTTGGCTGTGTTCATGTGGAACTTTGAAAAAAAATGAAGAGGGTGAAGCTGAACAGGGGGGATTGGAGGAAGGCCAAGGGGGTGGAGCCAGTGGAGGAGGATGAGGCTGCCGCTGGACCTTCGTTGGTGGAGGTTGGCTCCTCATCGGAGGAGCAAGAGCTGGGTGCAGGAGGTGCTGCCAGGTTTGTAAACTTTTACTTTGAGGACAAGAATAATACTATCCTTCAGAGCGAGCTCACTGGCGTGCAGGTGGGTGGGTGGGTGGGTGGTGTGGACTGGCAGTCAGGCACAAACAGGGGGCATCAGTGGGTGGCAGCGGATGTCTGCCACAGAGAGAGGGAGGGTGTTGGGGGCTCTTCCAGCAGTCAGACACAAGCCGAAGGAAGCACCCACCCAAACACGTGCCAGCCCATCCCAAGCAAGGGTCCCCCATTGCCATCCCTAGCACCCCAAGAAGGGCAGGATTTGCACGTGCCAGCAAGGGTCTTTCCAGTGTCATCCCTAGCACCCAAAGGAGGGCAGGATTTGCACATGCCAGACAGGGTCTCTCAATTTGCCATCCCTAGCACCCCAAGGAGGAAAGGATTTGCATGTACCAGCAAGGGTCTTTCCAGTTGCCATCACTACTAGCACCCCAAGGAGGGCAGGATTTGCACATGCCAGCCAGGGTCTTTTGGATTTGCATGTGCCAGCCAGTGTCACCATCTCCCATTGCCATTACTAGCACCCCAAGGAGGGAGGACTAGAGACATCATCATAAATTCATGATGATATTATAATATTATTTACTAGGTGTTGTTTCTGTGTTCCTGTTTCAGAGAGGGTGATTCTGCCATCCCCAGCTCTGGTGCCACCGCCATGTGCAGGACACCATCAAGGCAGAGGTCACCACTGCCAGACAGTGGGCCCATTAGGTACGATGTCTGGCAGTGGTATGATAAGCATACCGGATTCGCCGTTTGCAAGGTAAGGCATGGGGGCTGGAACAACAGGGAATGGATTGCCCTATGACCTGTTAGGCAGTCCCCTGAAGAGAGAGATTGGCCACCCACCCACTTGTGGAGACAGAATACAGGCAGGGCTTGATAGACCATTGGTCTGACACAGTATGGCACTTCTTATGTTCCTATCTTTTTATGTTCTTTAGGTATGCGAGAAAAGATTTAAAAGGGCCAGCCAGGAAACAACATCAGGGCTCATCGCTCATGTTGAGAAAATCCACAACAAGATGGTGAGGTGGCAGGATCCTGGCGTGGCCATGCAGCATCATCACCAGAAGAAGGGGGGGGAGGCACGCCAGCTACACCATCAAAGCCCTTCCCCCTCCTCCAGCTTTGCTGAGGAGTCCCCCCAGGAAGAGTCTCCAGCAGCAAGGGCCTTTCAGGCCGAAGTGGAGAGGCCTACCCGGGACTTCATGGATGAGGTATGGCTGCAAGCAGCCACTATGGAGTGCCGGTTGGTGGAAAGGTTCCAGGAGGTCAAGGTGGAGAAAAAGAAGGTGGAGGCATACTCCCAGTACATCTCTGCCGAGATGGCCGACCTGGAACTCTGCCGCCAGTCGGTCTCCAGGTGGCAGGCGGTCATGTCAGGTGCCGTGGACTTTGCCGTACAACACGGGTACCAAATGCCAGAGCATGGGGTGCCCGCCCCTAGGTCTCATGCACCCCTTTTGCCTATCCCCCAAGTTCTGGGGAACAGGCCCAAAGACTAAGAGACTTTGCAGCCCCCTTAAGTTTCCTTTCAATGTTTATTTTTTTGTTTTATAAATGTGTTGTTGTTCTGGTGGTTGTTTGAAAAGTTTTTATAAAAGTTTATTTATTTATTTAATTTATACCCCGCCCCTCCTGCATACAGCTCGGGGCGGCTTCCAACAATAAAAACAGTATAAAACAGTTTAAAACATATAAAAATACAATATCAAATATTAAAATATTAAGAGCAGGGCCCGGGATACAAAAATAAATAGGGAAGGGAAGACAAAACCCACTAAACCCTCCTCCCCTCCCCAAAGGCCTGGGCGAACAACCAGGTTTTACACTTTCATCGGAATATCAAGAGACTTGGGGCCAGGCGAGCTTCCTCCGGTAGGGAGTTCCAAAGACGCGGCCCGGCCACCGAGAATGCCCTCTCCATTGTGGCCCCCCGCTTAACATGGGAGACCTCCAAGAAGGCACCTCCGGCAAACCGAAGGGTCCGCTCCGGGGCACGGAGGGTGAGGCAGTCCCTGAGGTATGAGGGGCCGAGATCGTGAAGGGCTTTATAAATCAATACCAACACCTTGAACCTGGCTCGGCACGCTATCGGCAACCAGTGCAGAGCCCGGTGCACAGGTGTTATGTGTTATGTTTTAATATTTAATATTTAATATTTGATTGTTTTAGATTAATTTTATTGTATTTTATTGTTTTAATGTTGTAAGCCGCCCCGAGCTGCGTTGCAGGAGGGGTGGGGTATAAATTTGTAAAATAAAATAATAATAAAATAAATATTATGTGCTCCCGACGACCCGTTCCCGAAAGGAGATGGGCCGCCGCATTCTGCACTAGGTGCAGCCTCTGAACCAGGCACAAGGGAAGCCCCACGTAGAGCACGTTGCAGTAGTCCAGCCTCGAGGTGATGAAGGCATGGATGAGGGAGGCCAGGTCCGGGCCGGAGACGAATGGATGCAGCCTCTGCACCAGATGCAACTGGCGAAAGGCAGCCTTTGTGACTGCCTCCACCTGCTGCTCCAGGCAGAGGTCCACGTCCAGCACCACCCCCAAACTCCGGACCTGTTGAGCTATGGCTGTCAGCACATGCCTTCCCCCCCCCTCTCTGAGCGCCGGTATTGGGAGCCGACTGCGGAGGCGTTGAGGGCTGGGGACGCAGGAGCGGGGAATGGAGGGGGCGGGGCCAGGAGCGTCCTGCATTGTGGGTTGGCTCCGCCCCCCCTTCACGTCCAGAGCGGCGTTAGGCTCATTGACAGGCAGGAGCCCCACCCAAAGCACACCAGACTCCTATTAGGGAACAGCTATAAAAGCTACCGGCGGGGCCTGGCTCCCCCGCCGGTAATCACTTGTGAGAGACTGGCCCCTTGCTTTCTGACTGCCTTCCCGAGTGCTCCTTCGTTGATTATCCTGTGTGCGTGAGTCCTGTGTTTTTCCCCCTCCCCTTTGAGAATTAGAGTGAGTGATTGTTGTTTACTGTGTTTGTTACCCAGCGTGATCAAGTTGTGATTTTGGGTGAAGTGGGTTATCTGGGACCTCCTTCCTTGCCCTGTTGTTCCTTTCCTAAATTGCCTCTCACCATACTCCCCTTGCGTGTAATTCCTTTCCCACACCAGACCTTTCCCCCCGATATGATCCTCCCTTACCCTTACCCTCCCCCTGGGGTTCTTCCTTCCCCCAGCTCCCCTCACCTGGTTGAGCATGGGACCTGGGGCCTTGTATATTTCCCTGATTGTGTGTTCACCTCTGTTACTGTTACATCCTTGCTCCCTGCAGCAACTGGTTACCTCTCGCCTAGTCCCAATGATGAAAAGGGTTGGCTTCTGAACTTGAAGGAAAGACCACCTTCCAACCTGAGGGACACAAGCTGTACCAAGCTAGACTCTAAGCATAGAGGTAGCCGCTGTGGGGTTTGGGGTTTTGTCCTGTCGTTCGTCAAATTACCTACCTCGTTTCCCCCTCTCTCTCCTGTTCCTCAGTTCCTCCTCCTCCTATCTTCCCCCACCTGACAATGGGAAGGCGAACCCCCCCCAATCAGGGGGGCCGACACCTCCCTCACTCTCCCCACCACCATCACCTCTGTCTTATCGGGGTTGAGCTTCAGTCTGCTCTGCCACCTCCATTCCGCCATGACCTCCAAATACCTGGGATAGCACCAAGACAGCTATCTCTATTTGCTGTTGTTGTTACCCGCTTTGTTTGACCTTTCCAAACTTTTATCCCTCTGTGCTGCTTCTGGCAGGTGGCAGAAGCTCATTGTATATACAGCTTGTCAGATCCCTACCTGACAGCAGCAGCAGATATACCGTTAACGTATTAGCCGCAAGATGTGCCAGCATCAGGGTCTCAACTTGCAGATGGCCCCCCAGGAGGGGCAGGGCTTGTGTCTGTGTGGTTGTGCCAGAAAGAAAAAGAGAGTCTCCTTGGCAGCAGGCGGCGGGTGCTGGTGGTGAGAGGGGCTTTTTCTTCAGCAGCTTCATCGGGCATCCACGGGTGGGTGCGAAGGAGTAGGCTGGACGGGGGGGCTGACATGTGGGCACTGGGCTTCTGGATGCAGTGGAATGGAATGACAGCCCCCAGTGACTGGAATGATGGTCCCAGAATCTCGTTGATGGTTCCTTGGATGGACTGGCATGGCTGATTCAGGTATAGTGGAATGACAGCCTATGGGAGTTGAATGATGTCCATAGAATTAATAGTGCATGGTTGGGCATACTTCATTCAATCATGCAATAGATGGTAGCAAGTACCAGAAATCACACAGGCAGGCAGGCACATATAATATGTTGTGTGTTGTTATTTCCATCTCGTTCTGGCAGGTTTGCTAGTGGATGTGGGCAGAGATGAGAGCTTTCGCTGGTTCTGGCAGGTGGAAGGCAGCTTAAGCTGGATACCCCTCTCCCCCTCCACCTCATCTCTCTCATTCTAGCAGGGAGCCTCTCTCTCTCTTTCTCTCTCTCTGGCCATATAGTGCAGGTGACAGCATGGGTGGGATCATGTCTGTCTCTCCTTCTAGCAGTGGGGAGACTTTCTTTCTCTTTCTCTCTCTCTTTCACCATGAACCAGCAGACAGCAGCAGTGGGATTACCAGGCAAGTGGGCACATTACCCAGGGTTGAAAGAAAGGACAGACAGGCACCTTGGCATGAGAGGCAGGCAGGCGGGTTGGGGCAGGCTTGGAGCTTGACGGCAACCTGGGTGGGCAGACAGGCACCTTGGCATGAGAGGGAGAAAGGCAGGCTGAGGCAGGCTTTGAGCTTGGCAGCAACCTGGGTGGACAGACAGGCACCTTGGCATGAAAGGGAGAAAGGCAGGCTGAGGCAGGCTTTGAGCTTGGCAGCAACCTGGGTGGACAGACAGGCAGCATGGCATGAGAGGCAGGCTGGAGGTCTGGGGCAGGCTGAGAGCTTGACAGCAACCTGGGCGGGCAGACAGGCACCTTGGTATGAGAGGCAGTAGGGAAGGCAGGCTGGGAACTTGGCAGGGCACTCAGATAGGCTCAAGCTGGCAAAGACTGTGCAGTGCACGTGTGAGAGAGTCAGTCAGATTGGCGAGCTGAGATCGTCTAGATAGAGGCCGACTGGCAGGCTTACAGTTTGTTTCCCATAATGCTGCCACCCTGCATCATGAGGTCAGTCAGATAAGCCATCTGAGGCCATCTGGTATGAGAAAGAGGGGGGGCAGGGGGTTCCAGGAATTGGAAGAGAGGGTCAGCACCTCAGCAGCACAGCAGCAGTAGCCCTAGCCCAGACTGAGGAGGTGGAGCCCCATCCCAAGACTGCCCCTGCCCCTGGGATGGCGTGTGCCACTGCACATCAATCCTTGTCCAGGGGCATCTCGGGGAATCCCAGCAGCGGAACTGCTCCACCAACTTGGCCCCCAGTCTCAGGTGGTGTGGGGAGCAAATGTCCCCCACCATGGAGATCACCCACTCGCTGGGTATACTCATTGTTGGGCAGGATAGTATACCCTTGGTCACTTTCGACAGGGCTGGCCAAATGTTGACCATGCCACACCAGTAGGCCAAGGGATCGATGCATGGGATCACTGCATGGCTCCTCCTCCAGGTAGGTCTCCATGGTTGCTGAGGCACTATCATACTCCCTCTCATAGCTTTGCCTTGGCACCACCTCCACCACTCCCCTCAGCCACACTACTTGCCCTATTTTGGAGGACCCCATGCTCCCAGAGTGGCCTGCACTACACATAGGCCAAACTTCTTCTGCTGCTGCTGCTGCTGCTGCTGCCTCTAGGGCTGGGGACAGGGATAGACCCAGCTGGCTGGAAGGGGTGTCTGCTCCCACTCCCACCTTCCCCATGGGTATCCTGCTGTATGGCATGCTGTGCCCGCCAGACCCTGTCCACCAGCGCACCCTTCCAGTGGCCATAGATTGCTGTCTGGCATGTCATGCTATCCTTGACCATGGGGTCCAGCATTGTTGCCAGGACATATTCTTCCCACTGCAGGAGCTCATCAAAACACACCTTCAGCCCTGCATTCAGCTTCTGCGCCAGGTCAAGTGTCTCATCAGCCAGCTTTCTGCCCTGAGGGCCAAAATCCCGCCCTTTGAGAATCTCAAAGGCTGAGGGTAGCATTGGAGCTGCTTAAGGGCTTTCTCATGGCCAGGAACGGTCTTAGTATGAAGACCGTGTGATCCTGGATCTCCCATTCCACCCCATTGTACCCTGGAGGTGCCCCGCTGTCCGTCATCACTTGAGCCTGATGCAGGGCAGCTTTCAACTCAAGAAGCCACTCAAGCATCAGGAAGGTGGCATTCCACCTGGTGGAAACATTATGCACCAGCTGGTGTACTGGGGAACCTTGCTCAGCCTGCTTCACCCGGAGGAGATCACCGCCCTTCACGTTCCGGTTAAAGAACCCCTTTAGTTTTCTCCACCTCTCGATCAGGGAGCTAAGGGTGCCTGCCCCAATCTCCTTCTCCCCCAAGCCCAGAGCATCCATGACCACCAGATGAAGGGTGTGTGTGGTGCAAGGGATGCTGGTGAAGCCCCTGTCATGCACTGCCTTCAGTATATTGGCCGTGTTGTCCATCTTCATGCACCCCTTGGTGAAGGGCATGCCTGGCGTGACCCACTCCCTCACCTTGGTGGTCAGGGCTGCCTCGATGTTCCTAGTGGTGTGGGGGTTATCTATTACTTGTATACCCTGCTTCAGGACCCTTCCTGCCACTTCCCAAAGCTGCCTCCGGGTCCTGCTACCAGTGCGCTGTCACTGCCAGGTAGGCATACTGGGCGTTCCTGGTGGACCAGAGGTTGGTGGTGAAATGGACAGTGGCACCCCCAGCCCCTGCCAGCTTCTCCCTCGCCCGCTCCTTCAAAGCCCTGTACAGTTCTGGCACCACATTCTGACTGAGGGTGGTGTGGGACGGCAGCTTAAACTGGGGGCCAGGAACTTAATCAGCCTCTTGAAGCCCATGTCCTCTACAATGGAGAAGGGCTGCCCATCCAGTGCAATCATTTCACCCAACAGGTGCCTGGCTTTCTCTTGAAAGCCACGCTGCCCTCCAGCTGCTGATGGCCTTGGCAGCTGCCCCCACCCCAGCTCCTCCATGGTGGACTGATGCTACTGGTGAGGCTCCTGCTGCTGTTCTTCCCCCTAACAGGAATACTGCTCCTTCTGCTAAAGGCAACAGTTGGTTCAGGATGCTTGCCCACTGAAGGAGGCGTGTGACTGGCTGCTGCTGTCGGGAACCCACTGGCGCCGACTTCCCCTGCCTTCCCACTTAGCAGCAGACCGCTGTTGTATGATTTAAGGTGCCTTGCCATGGCACTTGTCCCAAGGTTGGTGAGCACATGCTCACGCTTCACCACCTTATTGCACACAGTGCACTGCACCTCCCTGGGATCATCCATCCGTACCAGCTTGAAATGTGCCCAGACAGAGGATTCCCCCCCCCTCCTGCCTTCTGGCCCACCCCGGGTGACGCACTGCTGCTGCCAGTGCTTCTGGGAGGGGCAGAACTTGGTGGCGACACAGCTCTGGGAGGAGGGACAGCCATTGCCTCAGCTCCAGATGTCTCCTCTGCAGGACTAGTGTCTTCTTCTGCCTCACTGTCCTCAATCACTGTGATGTCCTGTGAAGGGGAGTATTGGGGCCCTGAGGATTGACTGCCCACCATGCTACTGCCACTCTACTCCCTGTGCCCCCTAGAGCTGCTACCGCTTCTGCTACTCCTCTCCCTACTGCCATTGCCCAGGGATTAGGCCATGCCTTTAGCAGCCAGGGTGGGATCCACCAGCTCTGGACTGATGAAGATTGGTGGCCATGGAGGAACATCAGAAGCAGCACCTGCTCCTTCAGCAGCAGAGACAGCTGCAGCCTCATGTCCTGAAGGCCTTTCAGTGCCCTGTGTGGCACTGGAGGATGCTGGCAGGAGGCACCACCAAACCACCCCTAAACTAGTGCCACTGCTGGGACCCTCTGAACCCTGTCTCCCAAAATCATGCCTGCAAAGCTTGGGGTGTGGTGATGGTCTCTGCCTTCTGCTGCTGCTGCATGCTGCCATTCCTCTGGCACACCCCCTACCCCTACCACCTCTTCCACATGGCCCATTGCCCGCCTTATGGGCAGCAGACCAGCCTCTCCTACTTCCCTTCTCCATGTCTTCAAACTCAAACACACACAAAGATTTTATTATTTTTTTATTCAAAATTTTTATCTAATATTATATCTATCTATCTACACTAAATCTAACTGCTATTAACTATTACTATTCTAAAACCTATGGAACTAAATGGAATATCCTAATAACTGCAAAGGCCTAGTCCTACAAACACACTATAAAACAATCACTCACTACACACGATCTCTATCTGATAACTAAGCTAACTCCTACAACTATGTATCTATGTATAGTAACTATATTTAATATCTATCTATCTATCTATCTATCTATCTATCTATATACAATATTACACAGGGATGGGGGGCGACACAAGAATATGGGGGGGTGTACAAAACTGAAATGAAACCTAAATCAATCTAATAATCCTACTCTAAATAAATCCAAAAGCAGGGGAAGGGAATCAGGGATGGAATATATAGAGGGAGAGGGCAAGGATTCAATGGAGGGGGGAGGAAGAACACAGGGAGGGGTAAAAAAAATAAAAATAACACCTAAATATATCTAATATAATCTAAATAAATGATAATATGGAGGTAACTGGGTTGGATGGGTGAAATAGGAGGATGGCAATGGATTGGGGAACTGGGAGGTACACAAACTGATGGGAGAGGGAGCCTTCTGAAAATGCCTGCTTTCAGGAACAGTGACTAGCTGAAAAGGTGTTGGAAGGGGGGAGGGCAATGAGTTTTGTTACTTGCTGTGCCCACCTCACTGCAAGCTCCATTGGCTCTGTGCAGCCTAGCTCGTGGCCAATCACAGTCTGCAAAGCCAGTGGTCTGAGGCAAAAAGGGAGGGTGATTGGGCAGGCTGGCTGCTAATCTAAGTCTCTCCACCCCTGGTGCCTGGAAGTCTGGTCCTCAGCTGACTCCCCCTCCCTGTCACGTTTTGCTTTCCATTGACACGTTTTTGCCACCCGAACTCATCCAAACCTGATCCGAACCGACCGAACTGTTTGATCGTTTCAGAGTTTGGTATTGGGTTCAGTTCGGTCGGTTTGGGTTCGGGTTCAGTCGTCCGAACGGACCGAATTCGGTCCAAACTCCAAACTTCTGAACCGCGTTCACACATCCCCATAAATTTTACTGGCAGCCTGTTACTTTTCCTCACTTGAAGGTACATCAGCTAGGTTGTGAACAAAGGAGCTTTAAAACAAAGGAGTATTTGGTACTGATGATACTTCCATAAAAACAGAGAATGACTTTATTATTATTATTATTATTATTATTATTATTAAACATTTATAAAGCGCCAGTTGCAACCTGGCGCTGTACAGAACATACAATCAGATGCGGTCCCTGCCTGTGGCTTACAATCTAAAAGACAAGGAGGGGGAGACAAGGAGAGGGGACAGCGGGAGAGACATGGGAGAAGACAAACAAACATTCAGGCGGATGCGAAGTCTCAGGTGCGTGTACTTGGCTTGGTTACAAGGTGGTCGGTAGCAGCAGTCAGCAGAGGAGGGCTGACAGTAAGAGCAAGGGGAAAGACTAGAGGGCATTGGGAAAGGCAGCATGGAAAAGGTGGGTCTTGAGGAGGGATTTGAAGGAGCGGAGGGAGGAGGCGAGGCGGACGTCGGCAGGGAGGGAGTTCCAGGCATGCGGGGCAGCGAGGGAGAAGGGACGAAGGCGGTTGGGCGAGCAGGAGAAGCGAGGGAGAGCGAGGGAGGGGACAGCGGAAGAGCGGAGAGCGCGCGCAGGAGCGCGTAGGGCGATTAGGTCCGAGAGGTAAGGGGGAGCTTGGTCATGGAGCGATTTGAACGTGAAAACCAGGAGTTTGAACAGGATACGTTCAGGAAGGGGGAGCCAGTGAAGGGAGAGGAGGAGAGGCGTCACATGGTCGAAGCGACGGGCAGAGTGAATGACCTTGGCGGCAGAGTTTTGGATCGCCACAAGGGGGGACAGGTGGGAGCGAGGGAGGCCAGCAAGGAGGAGGTTGCAGTAGTCGAGGCGAGAGATAACCATGGCATGAACAAGGATTTTGGCCGAGGAGACAGATAGAAAGGGGCGAATGCGGGCAATGTTGAGGAGAGCGAATCGGCAGGATTTGGCCACAGAGTCAATGTAAGGTTTAAAGGAGAGGTGCGTGTCAAAAATGAAGCCCAAGCTGCGGGCACGGAGAACAGGACGGATGGTGACCCCATCAATGCAGATGGTCAGGTCAGAGGGAGAGGAGGGGGATGGAGGAAAAATGAGGAGTTCAGTCTTGGCCATGTTCAGTTTGAGTTGGCGTCGGGACATCCAGGCGGAGATATCAGAGAGGCAGTCGACGAGGCGTGAGCGGATAGAGGAGGAGAGAGAGGGGGTAGAGAGATAGAGTTGGGTGTCATCAGCATAGAGATGGTATTGGAATCCGTGGGAGGCAATAATTTCGCCAAGGGACAGGGTGTAGATAGAGAAGAGGAGAGGGCCAAGGACAGAACCTTGGGGAACCCCAACCGAGAGGGGAAGGGAGGGGGAGGTCGACTCGGGGAGGGAGACATTAAAGGAGCGGTCAGAGAGGTAGGAGGAGAACCAGTCAAAGACAGAGCCACGGAAGCCCAAAGAGTAAAGCGAGTCCAAGAGGAGCGAGTGGTCGACAGTGTCAAAGGCAGCAGAGAGGTCAAGGAGGACAAGAACGGAGTAGTGGCGCTTCGATTTAGCGACAAGTAGATCATTGGTGATCTTGGCCAGGGCAGTTTCAGTAGAGTGGAGGGGGCGGAAGCCGGACTGGAGAGGGTCCAGGGAGGAGTTGGCAGAGAGGAGGTTCAGGCAGCGGGAGTAGACGACACGTTCCAGGAGCTTCGAAGCAAAGGGAAGGAGGGAGACTGGCCGGTAACTAGAGGGATCGGAAGGGTCCAGGGTAGGCTTTTTGAGGATGGGGGAGACAGTGGCATGTTTGAAGGCAGAGGGGAAGGAGCCTGTGGAGAGGGAGAGATTGATGACATGCAGAAGGGGGGGAGCGACAGTGGGAGCAATAGAGGTCAGGAGGCGGGAGGGGATCGGATCAAGGGGGCAGGTGGAGGGGTTCGATGAAGAGAGAAGAGCGGAGATTTCCTGGAGAGAGGCAGGAGGGAAGGATGTGAGGAGGGAGGGGGGCGGGGGAGGGGGTGGGACGGGAGCGGGGGGCGGAGGAGGGTGGGAGGCAATATCCCGACGGATCTTGTCAATCTTGGAGGTGAAGAACGATGCAAGATCCTGAGCAGCAAGGGAAGAGGGCGGAGGAGGGCAGGGGGGTTTGAGAAGGGAGTCGAAAGTAGAGAAAAGGCGGCGAGGGTCGCGGGAGAAAGATTCGATCCTAGAGGCATAATAGCGATGCCTAGCTAGGGAGATAGCCGAGGAGAGGGAGGAGAGGGAGAATTTGTAATGGAGGAAGTCAGGGAGGGAGCGGGATTTGCGCCAGAGGCGTTCGGCAGCCCGGGTGCAGGAGCGGAGGTAGCGGATGGTAGGGGTAAGCCAGGGGCGGGGTTTGAGGGGGCGGACGGGGCGAGAAGAGGGGGGGGCAAGAGAGTCAAGGGTCGAGGAGAGAGAAGCATTGAGAGCAGAGACGGCAGAGTCAGGGGAGGAGGAGGCGAAAACGGGGGGGAGAAGGGGGGAAAGATTTGAGGCAAACTCCATTTTAAACTGCTTCTTTCTTTAGCCAGACTACAGTATCCCCAGCCACCGCACTACTACATGTTTTTTCTCACAGCATAATACAAACAAACTCAAACAAATTCATCAAATTAAATCAGCAACTTCCAGGGGAGGACACTAGGACAGTGGTACATCAGTCAATCAGTTTACTTTGTGTACTAGGCCAAAGTGACAAGTAGTAGCCTAGCCAGTGCCACTAGTCATCCACCAGTCACTTTATATTTGCCATTGCCACACAACAGTTTAAAACCTTTTTTTCAAAGCACTGCAGCACACAAGACAAAACCAAACAAAAGCAATTGTTCTGTCAACTGCCAGGGGATTCCCATGCCATACCTCCACAGTGCCAATGCCAGCGTTGTCAAATCAAAATCCTGTGTGACCCCCAAAATTATCAACAAGTACAACATAAATGCCAACAACTAGATTCAAAAACAACCTAGTGTGTCCCTGGGATCCCCAAGATGACCCACTTATTGCCAACGTTTCTAACAATATCAACAGTGTTTAAAATCAATTCCAAATCTATTGCGACCCCTACAATGACTCCCTATATAGCCAATAATGCCAACAACAGTGTCAATTCAAAATCTTATTGTTCAGTGTCCCAGGATCCCCCTCAAATCATCAATATATTTCCCCCAAATCACCCACATTTTGACAATGCCAACAGTTCCAATGCCAACACAACACAGTGTCAATCCCAAATTTAGTATGACCCCCCAAATAAACCATATCTCCCCCCATTTCACCTCTATAACCCAAACCATGGGGACAGGCAGTACATGGGACCCCAGTAAGTAGGGTCTCCATCCCCCAGAGGCAGGGCCTAACCCAGCAGCAAGTACTTCACAGGGTTAACATTGGAGGGACATTAGTTAACCCTGGAACTCCTTGCTATTGTGGTACGCCCTGCTACTGGGGGGGATAGAGATCCTTCTGGTGTCCCATGCACTGTCTCTCCCCAACCAGACTCCATTGGTTCTCGTACCCAGCATGAAAAAAAATAGATCACACTGCCATTGCCTACCTTTATCCTGAACCCATGAATCCTTGATCTTTGTGTCCTCCTTGGCCACCTGTAGTCTTCTGAAAGCATAGACTTTGGGACGCAAGCCTTCCTTCTGGCTTGGAGACCTGGGAGGACTGAGTTAGCTCCCTGTCCTGAAACAAGCCAAATCAGAAGAGATGAAAGAGAAGAGAAGGACAGGAGAGAGGAGAAATAGGAAGGAAAGGGTTTTCTTTTGGTGGACGAGTTGATGAAAGGGAATATGGGTTTTCAGCAGGGAACAGGGAAAAGGTGACTCTGTTGTTGTATGAAGCTTTCTCTTCTGCCAGACTTTTATCACTTTCTGCACAGTCAACAGGGAGAGTGAGGTGAGGTGTGAAATCTGACCGGATCTTTGAGAAATTGAAGGGGAAATGAAAATTTAGTGTGCTGTTTGAATTTGAGACAGATCATTTTTAATTTTGCCCCGGTTCCTTACTGACCTCCCTCCAAAGAGGAGGTTTAGTGTACCGTAAGACTTCAGTGCTGGGGTCCTGGAATGTGCATTCTGCTACTTACAAGATCAATGGCAGGCAGTTGAGGTATCATGGCTGCTGGGATTCTGAGGCCTCCAGATGTAGTGGGATTTCACTGGGCATCAGCAGACAGAACACCACAAAAGTCTGAAGTCCTGCTGAGTTTGGAGATGCAGTGGTCGTGGGGATGTTGCATTCCACTGCTGTGTGCCAAGGTCAGTCCCAGTTGGTTGAGGGCACACAGCTGGGGTTCTGGAGGCACCCTTCAGACATGATGTGTCTTCAGACTGTAGTTGGGCTCTGGAACATGACTCGACTAAGGTCTGAGGACAGAACTGTGTCATCTGGACGTGAAGTGGTTGATGGGGGGTCAGTTGGTGAAGGAGCGTTCCACCCTGCCAATGCCCTCTGTACCTCCTTCTTGGGGCCAGGGCTGGGCCCAGTTTTGGCTTTAGCAAGCATGGGCTGGAGGAGCAGACTTGCTCCTTGTGAGGAAGAAAGGGTGTGGGGGTATCCTGTGCAGGGGCATGCCCCCACCCCCCAAGAAGAGATTCCACCCTCCCGCCAGATGGAACTCTTCTTGGGGGGGTGTAGCATGAGGGAAAAGAAGGGTGGGGGGTGCCTAGGTGTGCCTGCCCTTGCCTCCAGCCCCCAAGAAGAGGTTCCAGCCTCCCAAATGCCCTCTGTGCCTCTTTTGGGGGGAAGTGGTGGGCCCAGTTTGGGCTGGAGTCAGCATGGACTAGAGAAGCAGCTCCTAAACAAGACCTCCTCCTTACCCTTCCTACTTGAAGGGGGTGAATGAGGAGGAGGGAATCCTCTTTCCCTGACCCGGCATGTGGGGGGAGGATGAAAGCGTGTGTGACACTGTGTACTTGCAGTTGCCTATGTACAGGGGGGGGACTAGGTTGGAATGGACCCCGCTGGGGCACTCCACTCCAGTGTGTGTGGTAGCACTAGTGTATGCACAGGGGGGAGGGGGGTAGCTCAGTGGGAATGGGCCCTGCTGAAGAACTGCATGATGTCCCCATGAAGAGAACGGTGGATCAGGGAGGAGCAGAGGGTGGAGGTGGTGGGGAGTTAGGGGTTGCCTGGCTCCACCACCCCAGCCCCAAAGAAGAGGTTCCACCCTCACACTGGGTGGAACTCATCTCGTCGGCCAGAACGGTGGATCAGGGAGGAGCATGAGAGAGTGAAGGAGGGTGGAGGGAGTAGGGATATGTGAACAGAGTGCAGTTAGGATGTTCGGCCGTTCGGTTCAAAAACCGAGTTCAGTTGTTCAGTTTGAAAAAGTTCAGTCTCGCTGAACGTTTGGCTGAGTTTGGACCTGCTGCAAGGCTTCAGGCACTCCAGGGACCCCAGGGGGTCCTGTAGCATCATAGCAGGCTGTAATAGACCCGGAAGCAGCAGCAGCAGAGACCAGGACGTCTTGACGATTGGCACCCTGGCTTGTCCGGGCAGACACCGCGGCGCTTGGCTTCTAGGGGTGCCTGTAGTGGCATGGCAGGCCATCAGAGACCCAGTAGCACAGCAGAAGAGACCAGGAAGGCTTGACACTTGGCACCCTGGCTTGCCTGGGTAGGCAGACTCAGCGCTTGGCCCCTGGAGGTGCCCCTGGCACCAGGGCTGTCTGTCTGAGACCCAGCGGCAGCAGCAGAGACCTGGAAGCCTTGGTGCTTGGCACCCCGGGTTGTGCCCATGACACCAGGGCTGGCCATCAGAGACCCAGAAGCAGCAGCAGCAGGAGCAGGAGCAGAACCCATGACAGCAGTGGCAGCAGCAGCAGCAGCAGGCAAACACCTTGATGAAAAGCAACTGCTCCAACAACTTGGCCCCCAGTTTCAAGAGGTGCGGCGGCCAAATGTCCCTCACCATAGAGAACATTCACTTGCTGGGGACACTGGTTGGTGGGCAGGACAAGAGACCCTTGGCCACGTTGGACAGGGCCGGCCACATGTCCCTCCGAGAGCTGTGTAGTAGTAGTAAACAATTTATTTGGCAGACACAAAGTCATAGCCATATTTAAACAACAATACAAAAATACAATACAAAATGCAAAGTCAGTGGCCCATATATAAGTAAAATCTGAGTCATAGCAAAACTCGGCATTAACATACACTAAGTAAATGAAGTAAAATCCAAAAAAAGTTTGTGCCTAACAAAGGCATCTATAAGAAATCCACTAGCAATTTTAGTCACTTCCTGTTTTTTATCTTGGAGCAAGGAATAACTAGCAAAATTGTCAGACCAGCTATGATGAAGAGCTGTGTCGCCACCATCTTCTGCCCCTCCCATATGTTCCTGTTAGGGAAAGCAGTCGAACTCTGGTCGCTAGGACACACGTGTGGTTTAAAAGTATCCCTCAGGGTCTTATATTGGTGAAGGGAACAGGCTACACGAGCAGTCCCGCACCGAAGATCATCACAGGGACTGGGAAATGGCACGGTGTCCACACTAGGCTTCTTCCTTACACCCACACACACGGAGAAGGAAGAGGGGTGCAGGTTCAGTGGTGGTACAGCAGGGAGGGGTACGTAGGGAACAGAGGACCCCAGGGAACAAGGGGAATCAGGAAAGGACAGGACACTCACACTGGGATAGGGGAAATACCGAAAGGATTTCTAAGGACAGTGAACCTCACATGACAAGCACTCTCGATAATACGTCACTCTCTCACACTCTCACCCTCCACTCGTAATCCTTGCTCTCTCTCAAACACTCTCGAACTCGCACGTAGCCAGGCTCTCATACAACAATGTTCGGGGGGGGCCAGTCTCACGGCACAAGGTCCGATCACCAGCAATGGGTGCTGCCTCTAGCAACCTTAAATAGTCCTCCCTCCTAAGCATGCAGAGCGCCGCGGCTCCACGTCTGGGTTCAGGCTGTGCCTGCGCAGGGGGCTCTTGGTTGCCTGGTTACCCCCTGATGCTGCATCGCCGAATGCGTGCCCCAGGCTCCATGCAGAGGACAAGGGCGGGGGCGTGTCTGACAGCGGAACCGTGAGGCGCCGCCGAGGACACGTTCCCCGGAATCACCAGTACAACCAGGATCCCTTCCTCCCTAATCCTCCAGTCCTGACAGTTCCATTGAACCCATCAACTTAAGCTTCCTGGACGACCCTGCAGACAGCAGCTCCACCAACAAGATAGAGATCAGCATGGACTGCATCCGGGTGCAGGATATGGACATGGGTGACCCCATGTGGGTGAGTAGCAAACCACCTGTCAAATCTTGCCTTGGCTTTGGTCTCTGGCACACTCGGAGCTGCCACCACCTGTTCTGATGTCCGTAAGGTGGGCAATGGGGCACGTGGAAGAGGTGGCAGGGGCCGTGCCAGCAGAGCGGCATCAGGCATCAGCAACAGCCCGAGCCCAACACCATGCCCCAAACTGCATAAGCCTGATTTTGGCAGTCAGGCTTCAGAGGCTTCAGCAGTGGCACTAGCTGGGGTGTGGTTCAGCGGCGCCTCCTGCCAGAGTCCTCCACTGCCACGCAGGACACTGGAAGGCCTGCACTCCAGGAGGCTGGGGCTGTCTCTGCTGCAGCAGCTTCAGGAGCAGGTGCTTCAGGGTTGGATGTTCCTCTAGGGCCACCAATGTCCTTGACCCTCATTATTGAGGTGATCCCCAGGAGACCAGGGTTGGTGGATCCCACCCTGGCTGCTAGAGGCAGGACCTGATCTCCGGGCAGTGGCAGCAGAGAGAGGAGCAGTGTCCGCAGCTATAGGGGGCACAGAGAGAGTGGTAGCAGCATGGTGGGCAGTTCATCAGCCTCCAGGTCCCAGTACTCCCCTTTGCGGGACATCACTCTGTTTGGGGACAGCGAGGCAGACTAGTCCCAAGGAGGAGATGTCTGGTGCTATTCTTCCCCTCCCAGCAGTGCTGTCAGTGGTGCATCACCCAGTGCAGGTCAGAAGGCAGGAGAGGGCAAAAAATCCTCAGTCTGGGTGGGGCACATTTTAAGTTGGTGCGGGCGGATGATCCCAGGGAGGTGCAGTGCAGTGCAGGGCTTGGGGAAGAAGGGGATTGGGGCAGGCCCCCTTAGCTCACCTGATCGAGCGGGGGAGGAAGCTGGCTGGTGGTTTCTTGAACTGGAGCATGATGGGTAGCGATCTCCTCCGGGCAAAGCATGGATGGACAGCCCTCCCTGCCTGGATCGTAGGCCCCAGAACCCTGAGGGTTGGTCCTGGGGCTGGAGTGGCTGCTTCTTGATACGGTGGAATGACAACTCCCCGTGAGCGGAATGACAGCCCCAGAACCCTGATGGTGGGTGCTGGGACTAGAGTATCAACTTCTTGATGCAGTGGTATGACATCCCTCCCTGCCTGAAACGTAGGCCCAAGGACCCTGAGGGTGGGTCCTGGGGCTGGAGTGGCTGGAGGACGTTGAAGGCCGAAGTGGAGAAGGGTTCCACGTGATGGCTCCCTGTGAGTGGAATGATGGCTCCAGAACCCTGATGGTGGATCCTGGGGCTGGAGTAGCTGGCATCCCTGCTCGGCTGGGCATTTCACGTGGAGCAGCGGCACAGGCCCGGCCAGGGCTCGGTGGCTGGCACCCCTACTCATCCGGGTGTTTCAGGCTGGCAATGCTGAGTGGCACTGTTGCAGAGCACCCACTCAGATGGAACGTTTAGGGAGGGATTAAATCGGGCAGCTCCCAGCATGGCTTCCAGAGCAGCAAGCCACCATGCACTCCCTCTGCCATTGACCATGGGGGAGGGGGAAGCACACTGGACTTGCCTTTGCAATTGACGTCCCCACCTCATTTGAGACCTGGGGAACCCAGGCTCCACAGGGCTCCTGGCTATTTCTTCTGTGGCCATGTGCCCTGCTCACTGAGTACCAGGAGAGCGTCACAGTTCTGGCGGCATCCAATAATCTCATGCTGCTCCTTGAAATTCCTTAACTTGGCCCACGGACAGCTGACTCTGCTCCTGTTGGACACAGACAGCTATTTTAGAGGAGGTATTATTATTATAATTATTATTATTATTATTATTATAAACATTTATATAGCGCCAGTCTGGCACTGTACAGAACATAGAAATAGACGCGGTCCTTGCCTGTGGCTTACAATCTAAAAGACAAAGAGGGGGAGACAGGGAGAGGTGACAGTGGGAGAGACAGGGGCGAAGACCAACAAACATTCAAGCAGATGCAAAGTCTCAGGTGTGTGTGCTTGGCTTGGTTACAATCAGGTTGGTTGCAGCAGTCTGCAGAGGAGGGCAGACAGTAAGTATATGGGGAACGACATTGGGAAAGGCGACAAGGAAAATGTGGATATTGAGGCGGGATTTGAAGGAGTGGAGGGAGAGGGCAAGGCGGATGTGGGTAGGGAGGGAGTTCCAGGCATGGGGGGCAGCGAGGGAGAAGGGTCAAAGGTGAGAGGTAAGGAAGCTTGGTCGTGGAGTGTTTTGAACGTGAATACCAGAAGCTTAAACAGGATACATTCAGGAAGGGGGAACCAGTGAAGAGAGAAGAGGAGAGGCTGCATATGGCCAAAGCGACGGGCAGAATGAATGACCTTGGCAGCTGAGTTTTGGATTGTGATAAGGGGGGACAGGTGAGAGCGATGGAGGCCAGCAAGGAGGAGGTTGCAGTAATCGAGGCGAGAGATAACCATGGCATGAACAAGGGTTTTGGCCGAGGAGGTAGAGAGAAAGGGGCGGATTCGAGCAATGCTATGGAGGGTGAATTGGCAGGATTTGGCAACCAAGCCAATGTAAGGTTTAAAAGAGAGGTGCTTGTCAAAAATGAAGCCCAAGCTACGGGCTTGGAGAACAGGATGAATGGTGGCTCCATTGATGCAGATGGGCAGGTTAGAGGGCGAGGAAGGGGAAGGAGGAAAAATGAGGAGTTTGGTCTTGGCCATGTGGAGCTTGAGTTGACGTCGGGACATCCAGGCGGAGATATCAGAGAGGCGTGAGTGGACAGAAGAGGAGGGAGAGGGGGTAGAAAGATAGAGTTGGATGTCATCAGCATAGAGATGATATTGGAATCCGTGGGAGGCAATAATTTTGCCAAGGGACAGGGTGTAAATAGAGAAGAGGAGAGGGCCAAGGAC
>QEPC01013498.1:10236427-10251559 GCA_003113815.1 Sphenodon punctatus | reverse complement strand
GCACAGCAGGAGCAGACTTTAGATTGCCCAGAGGTAGCATTGGATTTGGCACAGCAGGACCAGACATTGGATTGCCCACAGGCAGCATTGGATTTAGCACAGCAGGAGCAGACTTTAGATTGCCCGGAGATATCATTGGCAACATTGGCACAGCAGGAGCAGACTTTAGATTGCCCAGAGGCAGCATTGGCAACATTGGTACAGCAGGAGCAGACATTGGATTGCTCAGAAGCAGCATTGAATTTGGCACAGCAGGAGCAGACTTTAGATTTCCCAGAGATATCTAATACCTACAAAGGCCTAGTCCTACAAACACACTATCAATATTAAAATTGAATCACTGCACACTATCTCTACCTATCCTCTATAGCTAAGCTAACTCCTACATCTATCTATTGATCGATCGATCGATCGCCCAGCGGCAGCATTGGCTACATTGGCACAGCAGGAGCAGATTTTAGATTGCCCAGAGGCATCATTGGCAACATTGGCACAGAAGAAGCAGACTTTAGATTGCCCAGAGGTAGCATTGGATTTGGCACAGCAGGACCAGGCATTGGATTGCCCACAGGCAGCATTGGATTTAGCACAGCAGGAGCAGATTTTAGATTGCCCGGAGGTATCATTGGCAACACTGGCACAGCAGGAGCAGACTTTAGTTTGCCCAGAGGCAGCATTGGCAACATTGGTACAGCAGGAGTCGACATTGGATTGCTCAGAAGCAGCATTGGATTTGGCACAGCAGGAGCAGACTTTAGATTTCCCAGAGATATCTAATAACTACAAAGGCCTAGTCCTACAAACACACTATCAATATTAAAATTGAATCACTGCACACTATCTCTACCTATCCTCTATAGCTAAGCTAACTCCTACATCGATGGATAGATAGATCTATCCACACACAGGGATGGGGGCGGGGGGACACAGACAGCTCACAACAAACAACACAGGAAGGGGTACAAAACTGAAATGAAACCTAAATCAATGTAATCTCCTACTATAAATAAATCCAAAAACAGGGGAAAGGAATCAGGAATGGAATATATACATGGAGGAGGGAAGGATTCAATTGAGGGTAAGGAGAAAGAACACAGGGAGGGTTAAAAAATAAAAATAACACCTAAATCTATCTAATCCATAAATGAAACTATGAGGTAAATGTGTGGAAATGGGTGAAATAGGAGGAGGATGGCAATGGATTGTGAGGAACACGAAGTGATGGGAGAGGGAAACTTCTGAAAATGCCTGCTGACAGGATCAGTGGCTAGCTCAGAAGTAATTGGAAGGGGGGGAGGGCAATGACTGTTGTTATTTGCTGCACCCGCCTTACCATAAGCCCCATTGGCTCCGTGAAGCCTAGCCCATGGCCAATCGCAGCCTGTGAAGCCAGTGGTATGAGGAAAAGAGGGATTGTGATTGGGCAGGCAGGCTGCTGTTCTAAGCCTCTCCACCCCTGGTGCCAGGAAGTCTGCTCCTCAGGCGACCCCCCCCCCTCCCTGGGCTTGTTTACCACGTTTTTCCCACCCAAACGACGCCGAACTCAACCGAACAGTTCGGTCTTTCAAACATTTGGTTCGGACGTTCAGTTTGGTCGACTGAACATGTCGGGTTTGGCCCAAACACCGAACATCCAAACTGTGTTCGCACATCCCTAGTAGGGAAAGGGGTTAGGGTTTTCCTGAATCCACCACCCCAGGCCCCAAGAAGAGGAACTCATCTCATGAAGCCAGCACGGTGGAGCAGGGAGGAGCATGAGAGGGTGAATGATGGGGGTTGTGTGTGTTTGTGTGCATGTACCCGGTAGTGGAGAGTCCAGAGGAATCTGCAGGGGTTCCAACAGAGGCAAGCTGCCAGTGGGGCAGTGGAATTCTCCCCTCCCTATTAAATTGGATCCTAAAAGAACACCTAAAAATACTCCCTTGCCCTTCCTGGTGAAAGGGGGTGAACAAGGACGGAAGCCCAATCTTCTCTGCCCAACACCAAAGAGGAGACAAAAAGTAATAATAATAATCCATGGCGCACTGTATAAAAGAATTTGAAGTGGAAGGTAGTAGTACTTTGGCGGAGTGGTTGAACTGGGAAAAATTGGTGCCAAGCTGCATTTTAAGCGCAAACCAAGAGCCACTGCTTCTGACTCATCACTGCCACTACTGACTGAGTTGCTAGTAGATGGAATTGCCTGTATCCTGTCAGGATGGACACATGTGCAGGGGAGTGAAGAGAGCAGGAGACGATATCCAGGGGCTGTGTTTTCAATCACCTGACCCCACATCAAAGGAATCACCCTCCATGAACACAAGGAGGGAAAGGTTGGTCTTGAGAAAGACCAACTGTTCCACAGTCTTCGCGTCCATTTTGGAATGATGGGGGCTGACAATGTCAGGGGCCACACTAAATAACCGCTCTGATGATACACTTGTGGAAGCATACGAGATGTACCACAATGAAACCTCTGCTAGCAGGGGCCACACCTGCATTTTCTGGGCCTAGTAGTCCAAGGTGTTGGTTGCAGCAGGGCAGGAGGGCTCAGCAAGATATTGTGACACAAATGGGTCAGCCATATCCTGTGGATCCAGAGCCCGCTCTCCCCCCTCTGTCTTCTCCACCATGGCCTATTGGTCAGAAAACCACAAGGTGGATCTGCCCTCACTTGCAACCCCTGTCGAAATGGAAGTTTCCTCCGGCAGTGGGGGTACCTGCTCTGGAAAATTTCATCACACTTCAGCAATGAAGAGTCGAAACACCTATTCAGCTTACCATCCAATTTTTTCACCAGCGCCGTCACAGACCCATGCAGGTCAGTGCAAGAAAGCACCCCTTGCAGACGTCAAAGCAGGATCGTAAAGAGCAGTATCACCTGGCTCAGAGTGGAAAGCTCCATGCTCAGTTCACCAGTGGCCTGGTGAAACGGCTCTAGAACCTGCATAAGCTGCTCCACCACTGTCCAGTCCTCCCTGGACAGAGGTTTTGCTCCAATGCTCCATGTCAGGCAAAGGGTATGCAGCACCTCCTTCATCTACAGGAGATGTTGCAGCATCAAGAAGGTGGCATTTCACCTTGTTGCCACATCCTGTACCAGCCGGTGAAGTGGGGCACCCAACTCCTCCGGCTTCTCTCACAGTGCCCGGCTGGCTGAAACTGACTGGTGGAAGTACCCGCCGATCTTCCGGGCATTTTCCAGGAGTGCTTCCAAGCCCTTGGTTTCACTCTCAAGCCATCCTTAACCACAAGATTCAGGATGTGCACGTGGCAGTGAACGTGTGTAGCCACCATGAGTAACAGCTGCCCTCATGTTGTTGGCACTATGGGTTAAAAAGTAACCGACCTCAGTGGTTGAACCTTGGCACTGGAACCACCCATTCATAATGCCATTCACCTCTTTGAAGATATTGTCTTCCGTGTGTTTCTCATCAAGCACCTTGGCATGTAACAATTCCCATCAATGCTCTCTGTGTGACACCACCACCCCAGTGCTGCTGCCCACTGCTGCGCTGGTGACAGGAACTGTTGTTGACATCTGCCACCAGTGTGTGGTCAATGCACTTTTGCTAGTCCACAGGACTGTGATAAAATGTACCACAGACCCCTCTGCACAGGAGAACTCTGCACGGAGTCGGGACCACACCCTGCTGAACAGAGATGGGATAACTTTCATGTGGGAGGTTTTTCAGCAAGGGGCTTTGTAACGGGACTCCAGCACAAGATGGCTCAGAGGTGGCAGTTGCAGTGGGAGAGGAAGAGGGTTGCTCCTTCTTCGAACCCTCATCCGTACCCTCTGCAACTGGCACCACCCCATGCTTTTGCTTGGAATGGTACTCCGTAGGATCATGTATGTTCCTGTGGTGCCGTCTCAAGTGACTGTGTAGGCCAGAGATGCCATATCACATTGGATTCTTGCCACCACAACTTACCTTGGAAGAACAGTGAACACACACAGCCTTTGAGATGTCTTCTGTCCAGATATCAAAATGAGACCACATCCAATATGTGATCTTCATCGTGCTGGTTCCTGGGAGGGCAGTAGCAGCATGATTGGTTGTTGACCTCTCAAAGGCAGTGGTTATAACACTGGAGGAAGGGGTGGTGGTGGTAGCTGGTGCAGCCGAGTGTGTGGATGCAGTGGGCGGGGAATGAGCTGGTATGCTAGGATTCGTGTCAGCAGGGAGAGATGGTGGGGAAGCAGCTGTGCTAGAATACATGTCAGAAGAGGGAGAGTGTTGGACAGCTGGCACACATATGAGGGAAAGTGCATGCACTAGGGAGAGCTGGGCGCTAGAAGCAGCAGCAGTGGAGGTAGCTGGCAGATGGACTGCTGCACTTGCAGAGGAAGAAGGAGCCCCCTTCTTCTTACTGCTAGTCAGTGTCAGTGAGGAGGAAACATGCTCCCCCCATCCCAGCCTCTTTGGGGCCTTCAAAACGCATCCAGAGCCTGTAAGCTTGGGCATGGTTGAGATTTGTGTGGGGGAGGTTGAGGTCACAGGTGACCCTACCTCAGATGTCTCTGTGCCGAACTGACTTGGTTGCCTAGGAAGAGGCTGGCCTCTTCTGACACTCTGACACTCCCACTCATGGTCTGCTTCTTCTTTCTACAATCGCTCATACTGATATCCCAGTTGTGAAAAAGAAGAGAGGACCACCAGCAACAGAGGATGGGATGTGGTGATGTGTGTGAAAGCGCAATGGACTAAGTGTTTGTGTGTATATGTGTGTGTGACTGTGTACTAACACTATGGGGCATTGAACTAGGGGGTTCGAACTAACTAGGTGATCTAACTAGGGCTGGGGGTCTAACTAGGGGTCTAACTAGAGGCTAGGGTTTAACTATCTAGAGGTCTGGGGCCTAGGAGTCTGAGGGCTAGGAGGTCTAACTAGGGGGTCTAGGGGTCTAACTAGGGTCTGGGGGTCAGAGGGCTAGGGGGTGGAGGGCTAGGAGGTCTAACTAGAGGATGGGGTCTAACTAGTTAGAGTCTGGGGGCTAGGTGTCTGAGGGCTAGGGGTCTAACTAACTAGGGTGTCTAACTAGGTCTGGGGATCTAAGCAGGGTTGGTGGCCCCGAATCTACTGGCCTTCCACTGGGTCTGTAAGACCTGGCTGTTTGTCCAAACCTTCGGGGAAGGGAGTGGGTATAGGAGATGGATAGTGAGGGTTTGGGTATGGGTTATTTTAATGTGGGTTTTTTAGGTTGTTTTAATTGTTTTAGTTATTATGTGTTTTTAAAATGTTGTTAGTCACCCCAAGATGCTTGTATCAGGAGGGGGTGGCATATACATTTTAATAAAATAGATAAATAAATAAATAAATAAATAAACTACGGCTGAGGGGTCTAACCAGGGGGTCTAACTAACTAGGGGGTCTGAGGTCTGGAGATCTCAGGGCTAGAGGTCTGGGTGCTAGGAGTTGGAGGGCTAGGGGGGTCTAACTAGGGGGTCCAACTAGGAAGTCTAACTAACTTGGGGGTCTGAGGTCTGGGGTCTTGGGATTAGAGGTCTGGGGGATAGGAGATGGGGGGCTAGGGATCAGGGCATCTGAGGGCTAGGGGTCTGAGGGCAAGGGGGTCTAACTAGGAGTCTAACTAGCTAGGGGGTCTAACTAGGGCTAGGGGTCTGAGGCCTGGGGGCTAGGGATCAGAGGGCTAGGGGGTCTAACTAGGGGGATAGGGGTCTGAGTGGATAGGGGTCTGAGTGGATAGGGGTCTGGGGGGATAGGGGTCTGGGGGTCTGGTGAATAGGGCAGGAACTGCAGATTAGCGACTGGGGTTGGTGTGGATTGGTGTTGGGATGAGTCTGTGGGGTGAAGGCTGTGTGTGGGGGGTTAATGAATGAAGTCTGTGGTGTCTTTGGGATGAAGGGTTGTTGCATACTCAGCCGGGTGTGTCAGTTGCACATAACTTCTGTCATGTCACCAACAATTGCCAAAACCAAAGGCACTCCGGTGGCTTGGGTTTTAAATGAAAAAAACTGTGACCTGACAGACAGTGCAGTGCACCTCCCCCCAAGAAATAACACAACACAACAGACAGGGGTCCCTAAAATCCAGGCCTTAGCAGAACCAACCTCACCGAAGCACCAAACAAATGCAGCACCAAAGCAGTGACCACACTTCTGCAAGACAGCGGTGTGGAGTTCCCCAGGTTAAGACTGCAGAACTGGAATAGCCCCCCTCAACCATCTACAGTTTGGGGGCACCACCCACCCACCCAGCCATGACCTGACAACAAACACAGCACCAAAGCACACTGCTGCAAGACAGTGGTGTGGAGTTCCCTGAGTTTACAGTGCAGTACTGGGACAGCCCCGCCAACCATCTAAAGTCTTGGGGCACCCCTCTTTCACCCAACCATGACCTGAGAAGAAACACAGCACCAAAGCACACTGCTGGAAGACAGTGGCGTGGAGTTTGCTGGGTTAACAGTGCAATACTGGAACAGCCCCCCCCCATCTAGTTTTGGGGCACCACCCCCAGCCAGCCATGACCAGATAACATCTCTACAATATTCCAACCCCGCCAAAACTCTCATGTCACCCCCAATTCCCCACCCCCACAAATTGCATAACCTAACCAAGCCCCAGACTTATAGCACAGGCAGGCACAGACCTCACACTACAGCAAGCAAACATTGCAAGGTAAGGCAAGGCAACCCATGGCTGAAATCTTCCACAACACAGCACCTCCCACCGAGCCATACACAAAAATAAAATAATTGACACACACACCCCAAAGAAACCAAGTAAATAGGCCACACCAGAACCACAGCCTTGGGGAACACCCCACCCCCAGACATGAGATGGCTCACACCCCACCATGGAGGAGCCATCCACATTTCCCCCTCCCCCATTGATAGAGACTCAAATCCTCCTGCATGCTCCATGGAATCATGGCCTGGCCTGCACACACACTCCCCATGGGATTCCAAGACACAAGCCTAAGGACCCCATTTCATTAGTTTTGTTTACTTTGCTAAGGGGTACCAGGGGGTCCTTCATCAAGACACACCTTAAAACTTCAAGGAACACATCACTTACCAGCAGTCACACACACCCACACTTCCAGTAGTCTATCGCACTCCTTCCAGGATACCAAACTGCTCTAAAATGGCTTCCAAGCCCAAGGTCCTAGAATGGATAAAAAATGCTACATGGCAATTGGCCAGCACAGCCAAGTGCCCATGTGCTACCCACATCCCTACCCCTCTCCAAAAATCTTACAGAAGCTTCAAGATTGGATGCCTTTTTTTAATTCAAAAAAGGCAACCAATCCAAGGGAAGGTTAAAAAAAGGTGCTAAATATAACAATAACAAAGTTGCCACAGGGAGGGGGCAGGGACTCCAAGAGGACTCAAGGAAACACACACAAAAGCTGTGCCAAAGAGTTGTTTTAAAGAATCGAGAACTGAGACCATACAAAAGATCCGGTATGACTGGTATTACTGGATCTTGGATTTAAATCTGGTACATGCCATTATCAGCATTACCGGACATTGGCAAAACCGATATTCCCACCCCTAGAAGTTTCCATGTAATACCTCTTGAGAAAATCCATGGGAATCAGGAAATGAGGAGGTGATACCAAGATACAAATTATGGAGGGTTCTTGTGGGCTTTATTCATTTTGATGTTCTTTGTTCTTACATTTTAGAGGTTAGGATATTGGTGAGGGGCTTTAATATACTATTTGTTCATACTCTACTAAAACTTCCTTTTGGATATCTAGTTCTCTCTCTATTTGGCCATAAGGTCCTTTGCTAGCACAGACCTCCTCCCCCATCACCCCATTTAAGTTTAGAAAGAAGAGTATACCATCCTTCTTTGATAGACAAAGGAGGGGCTGTTAGGTGTCTCTCGTGGAACAAAAATGTGTATTTACTGTTAGAACATAAGTACCACCACACTGGATCATACCAGTGGTCCATCCAGACCAGCATCTTGTTTCTGGTAGTGGCCACCTTTGGTTAGTTCAGAGAAGCACATAACTGATCAAAATGAAGTGATCCATTCCTTGCTATTTACTCTCAGCTTTGACAGTCAAGATATTTAAAAAAAACCAGCCAGCTTGACTTATAGCCATTTATGGATCTGTCATCTAAGAACTTATTCAATCCTTTTAAAATCTGGTTATGCTATTGGCCTTACCAACATCATCTGGCAAAAGGTTCTACAAGATAATGATATGTTGAGTGAAAAAATTTTTTTGTTTTTAAGTTTGCTGCCAGTTAATTTTATGAAGGGTCCCTAGTTCTAGTATTATTAAAGAGAGCAAATAACCACTCCCTACTTACACATTCTATACAACTCAAGATTTTGCAAATGTCTGTCATGTCCCCTCTCAGTCATATCCCCTCTCAGTCATCTCTTCTCCAAGCTGAAGTTCCCTAGTCTGTTGAGCCTTTCTTCATATGGAAGATCAATATTTTGATCTTCCACTCAAATTTTTGATCATTTTTCTATTATACTTATTTTAGAGATCCTCCTATTATTTCACAAGGATTCCTTTGGAGGCAATGGGGTCTCTTCTATACCAGAGCTGCTGGTACTCCAAGATCCCTTTCATGGTAGATTAGGGATTTTTAAAATGTAGAATACAGAGGGTAGTCAGGAGCGTGAAGGAAGATCCTAGGACTTTAATGAGAGGGTGTTCCAGGGTGGGTGGGCTCTGTAGCTCTGTGGAGATGGATGTGTGCTGAGGATTTTGAAAACCATTGTAAATTTTAATACCAGATTTCTAACTAGAGTAGGAACAAGGAGTGTTTGTAGTAATTCTGTCATTGCCAGAACTGGAGATTTATCCTAACTGCCTACCTAAGCAAGGTAGGGCCCTCATCGTGGAAATCCTTTGAACTGGGGACAGATGTCCTAAGAAGACCATTCCCAATGACCTACTGTGGAAGTAGGAACTGTTCAGGAGTGAAAGAAAGGTATGAGGGTGGAACTGGGGAGGTAGGTGGGAATGTCCTGGTGAGAACAAGTTTGAATATGGGGGGAAATCATGGTTTTCAGCTCTGTAGCATTCACAATGATGACTGTGACATTGAAAGAAGTTTCAGCCTATCTGGACCTAAGGCTGAACCAAATAGTAAAAAAATATATTCACAAATATTTCTGAGTTTGCGAGGATTGGACTCTAGTGCTCAGCCAGTTCTCAGTAACACAGCCAAATAAATACTGTAATTTTTCTGATTACAGAGTACCAAGTACAAAAATCCCACCCCCCATAAGGGGGGTATATGCCCCCAGCTCCCATTCTTGCCTGTTCCCCATTCCCCCTGCCCCTTCACTCAATTGTGAAATTACCAGATACTGAGTATCATATCAAGTACCAGTCCAATTCCTTGCTTACTCGGTACTTGGTAAAACCAAGTTGAGTACTGGAATACTCAGTAAAAACCAAGTAATTCTGAATACCGAGTTTCAGCCCTAATAAACATTATAGTTGAGGTGAAAAGTGAGGGGTGCTGTGGGGGTGGCAATACTGGGGTTTGGATGATGGGACATAAGGGAAGATGGGGATGTTGTCAGGGTCAGACTTAGAATTGTATACAGCACCCTACAAAATGGGGTCCCAGTGAATGGGATAGCTATAACAGGTACAAGCTGGGTGGCTTGTACCCAGATGCAGCTGCTTCCATACTGCTGGGACAGAAGAAGGGGAAGAGAGAAGCCCCAGTCTAACTTCTGCACAAGGGCCCAATCCAACCTAGCTATGCCCCTGGTCCCAATCTTAATCAAGGGAACAGATATTTGCCCAGGCCTTTGGGAGGGAGGGTGGGGAGGGAGGATTTTAGTCCCCTACCCATTTGTTTTTGGTGTTGTCTAGCCCTGTTTTAATATTTAATATGTAATATTTGATTGTTTTAGATGAATTTTATTGTATTTTATTGTTTTAATTGTTGGAAGTCACCCCGAGCTGCGTCGCAGGAGGGGCGGGGTATAAATTTGTAAAATAAATAAAAATAAAATAAATATGTGGAGAGATTCATTGTGTGTGAGCAAAGGGAGCAGGTGATGGTGGGTGGGATGGGACGGGATGGGATGGGATGGGAAGATTTTATATGTGTAATTTAATAAGAGTGTTGTATGTTGTAATCCAGCCTGTACCTTTGGGAAAGGACATGGTAAAAACAAACAAATAAATAATAATAACAACAAATGTTGCTTTATTCAGAACACTGAAATTACAAGAAGGCTCAGATCTCACCTGATGACAATCCAGGTTAGGCAGAGGTTCCCTGTGAATGTTCCTGAAGAGTGTGAAATACACCACACCTACATAAGGCCTGGAGTCAGTCTCTGAACTTCAACCTATTGGATACAAATTCAAAATTCCAATTTCTGTCAATTTCAACTCAAAACAAAAAGTCAATTCAACTGTAGTCTGAATTCTTAATGGTTCATCCAGCTTTCATTTTCATTCCTGCTTTGATCACAAATCTGATACAGCTATGGAAGAGCCAGCTGGATGGTTGGAAGCGAATGGAACAGAATTTGATTTTCCCATTCCAGGTTGCTCGTTTAAACTCCTAAAACTCAACCTGGGAATGCAAAATCAAATGCAATGGTTAACAAATTAAATGCATGCATAGGTGCTTTTTCAAATTGGGACTAAAGGAACAAAATATCATTTTGACCGTAATGGAATGACATTTTATACAGGTGGAACTCAAAATCTAATTTTTCCATTTGACTTTTGGAATGGCATGTACACCTTTACAGCTTTGACTCTGATCCATAGTCCATGCACGCACATATAAACATTATATGCATATGCACTGTCGTTTGTGATTTAGGCTACCCAGCAGCTTTAAATCATTTTTTAAAAACCCTTACATTCTAATACAGTCCACATCCTTTTCATGGTTCTACAGTCACTAGTAGTGCTATAGGGCAGGATCGGGACTCCTTCAGCAAGTTAAATCCATTTATAGCACCAATAGCACAAAAACAATGGTCAAATTAGGGGCAAGCGGAAGAAATAAAGATCCCCAATTAATTTATAAAGCAAATTAGTTTCATTGATAAAAAATAATATTGACCAACAACGTAAGTAATGAGAATGTGTCAAATGTGAGAGACGAACAAATATCCAGTGTTACATTTGTTTTAGAGCTTAAACAAGTACTCAATTTAGTAATCATGGGTAATGCCTGCTTTTTCAGACACCGTATTAGGTAACCGATGGGTTACCTGGGCACTGATCGGGTACCTGAATGCCCAAAAGATAAGGTATTTCTGGTACCAATATTTTTATTTACCAATTCCTAATCACTATATTGGTATAGCAATTGGTATTTTGTGTTGGCAAACTGAAAAACTGGCATGACATTTTTAAAAAACATGACCGGAAATAGTTTCTTGGGACTGGAAGTTGACTTTCCAGGACAGGAAAGTTAATTTTCTGGAATGGAAAACCTATAAATAAGTGTTTCAGGAAGAAAAATTAGAGGGGGGGAAATAAAAAAACTGGAACCAGAAGTCATTTTCTGGGACCAAAAGTTGCTGAAAAATTGTTGGAACTCAATGGAAACCCGATAGATTTTGGGAGTTGGTACATCAACAAAAATGTCAAAAAATAGGTACTGGAAGTCATCATTCTGGGACAAGAAGTAATCTTTTGTGGACATTGGGTACTCAGTCAGGTCATAATTGGGTAGCACATGGTACATGAATCAGGCACTGAAAACTTGATGTTATCTGATTTTGTGGATAGACTCTTTCAAGTCGAGCCTCAATAATTCCAGTACATATTGGTTAATGGCAGAAAAATTAACTAGACATTTGTCAATAGCTAGAAGAAAGGAATTAATACTTGTGGTTCAATTTTATATATGCATGAATTCCAGCATTGAAATAAATATCCCTCCATGGTGTGCAAGTTAAATCAGTATGTGCCAGGGAGTCTGCAAAGAAAGTCCTGTGTTCTGTGATTCTGCAGTAAATTTTTATGCACCATAGACTTGGTTTGAAATTCAATTCTCACTTTCTAGCATTTCTTGATGCGAATCAGGTTTTCAGCTTGTTCTTGCAAATGAGAATGGGCTGAACATTGCAATGATTCCCGCCAAGAAAAGCAAGAATCTCCAGAACAGCCCTCCCCCACGCTCAAATCCTGACGGATTCATCTGCCAGAGGCTGCTCCAGAGCTGCTCTCCCCATGCATCTTCTCATTGGGGGTAGGGGGGAAGCATGGAGGCCACTTCCCATCTTGGGGGGAAAAATAATTTAAAAAATCACTGTGCATGCTAAAAATGGTCACTGGGGTTCTTCTGTTCATGCACAGCCCTTTTTCAAAATGACATTAACAGTGTCACCATCAGTTTGAAAAAGGACAGCTGGTCTGTGCATGTGTGAACGGTGCCATTTCCAAAATGATGGAGATGCTGCGGGCACCATTTTGCAGAACCATGTGCAGAAGAGACCCAAGGGCCATTTTGTACATGTGAAGTTATTTTATTTTATTTTATTTTATTCAAACTGATTCTCATTTCAGCCCTACCATAGACCCTGAGTGAAAAATTATTACTACAATGATAATAATGGGTGAAAAGAGACATGACACTAACCACCCTTTAACCATTCTTGGTGGTCATTTATGCATGTTTCAGGGCTGCATAGGGCATCAATACAGCCCTGCAACATGCATAAATAACACCAAGGGTGGTTAAAGGGTGGTAGTGTCATGTCTGTTTTCAACCAATGGGTAATTTCAGACGTGCTGGGTCCGGAGGCCCAACACGCTGAACCCTGGACCAGGATCCATCACGGATCCCGGTCACTGATGCAGCCAGTCATCCTTTAGACATGCCAGCTTCCATCATGCTGGGGAATCTCGGAGGGGGTGGAGTCGTGCAGTGTAACATGCGGCCACACAGCCCCACCCCACTCCCACTCCTCCTGTCGTCTGCCTTCGGCAAGGCAGGCGAGTGCAGCAGCCAATGCAGTCGCTGCACCTGATCCCGTACTGTGGTCGACGCCATGATCCGTGATGGACCATGGTAACTGACATTACTTTTGGCCCATCATAGATCATGGTCAAGCTAAACACAGTTCTCGGGATGGGGCCAACACCATCCCCAGAACCATGGTTAGCTTTGACCCTCTCCAGAGATTCACTGTGGTGAACATCTGGTGGGGCTCAAACAGATATGCATGGGAACACAGCCACCACCCTGAATCCACTGTAACTCAAGGTGGTTGACTGTGATCCTGTCATGTCTGAAATTACCCAGCAGCTTGTTTGGAGGCCATGTTGCCCATTTAAAAAAAAAAAAATAACCAGTGGGCCTCATCAAAATATAAAGAAATGTTGATCTTCATCACCCAAAATTATTTTGTATTAATGTTTAATCCACAGGGTCTGAGTTATTCTAGTACCAAAACAGAAGTATTATCTGATACACGAAGGAAGAGAAATTGTGAGTGATTGGGCAAAGGGCTGCACAGTGTGGACTGTAGCAAAAGGATGTGGGTAAGGCATACCAAGAAAATGCATAGCTTTTTTGGTCAACTGTCTTTTGAGATAATGCCTTAGCATTAAGGACATAAGAACATAAGAAGTGCCATACTCTGTCAGACCAATGGTCAATCTCTCAGTCATTTGAAGAAGTACTCATCAGGTCACAATGGGCATTTTTACACACACCTTAAAGTTCTGGATTTTTCAATCTTCTGAGTTTACAAGTCCACAAGTAAGTTCTAGATGCATTTTTTACACACACACGGCTCTGACTCAGTTCCTGGATGCATTCTTCACACAAACACTGCCCTGAGGCAACCTAAAGTAGCCACAGCTGTAGACATGACAAACTGCCATGAAAATCAAGTGATTACAGCTGACTAGAGGAAAGCAGTTTACCAGGAGAACTTTTTACACACGAACGTTCTCGGAAAAGTTCTACGCAGAAGATCAAAGAGCCGGATGTTTAAGATCTGGATGAGTGATTTAGACACACAGAAAGTTCAAGGTGTAACAGCAAGAGGGGCGGCTGGCGGGTTTTTAGTTTGAAGGGGCAGTAAGGCCATCCAGCCCACCAACAAAGAAGCCACTGGCGGGCCAGCAAGCTGGTGGGCGGAGCCAGGGCAACGGTAGGCAGAGCCAGGGCATAACCCAGCAGCAAGGAGTTCCCAGGATTAACATCGGATGGAAGAAAACAGAGTCTACAATGCATATCAAGCTTAAAATGAATCATGTATAAACCCCAAACACAGGGAAACACTAACAAAACACTGGCAGAACACAGCAGCAAAGAGTTCCCAGGGTTAACATCGGATGGAAGAAAACACAGTCTACATGCACATCAAGCTTAAAATAAATCATGTATAAACTCCAAACACAGGGAAACACAGAAAACATTGGCAAAACACAGCAGCAAGAAGTTCCCAGGGTTAACATTAGATGGAAGCAAACACAGGGTATTTTCAGACGTTACGGGCGGCCGGTTCACCCCAGTGAACCACCAGGGGAAGTGAACAGCGCAACCACGCCTGGGGGTGGGAAAACGACCCAAACAGACGTGCCGGAAATTGGACCACGGGCCGGAACCGGGCCGCACCATCGTGGGCCGCGGCAGCACAACAGACGTGCAGCCGGACCCCCGCCGGGCGCTAAACCCCCACAAGGCACCGGGCAGGGGCGGGAAAAATACATGGCCGCCTGAGGGCAAACGAAGCCACAAGGCACACAAGGGAACACCCACACAAGGGAAATGGGAAGGGAGGGGGGAAGAGCAAGAACAGGCTGACAGCTGGCACACACAGCGGTCCCGCAGCGGGGCACAATGCACGACCACACGCCCGGGCAGGCACACACACACACCCACACCCACACACACACCAGGGAAAGGCCGGGAAGGGGGGGCAGGGGCGCCCGGAACACCCCACCCGGAACAGCGGGAGGGACGGGGGGGCACCACCAAGGGGCAAGGCACAGCCAGCAGCAACCCCCCACCCCCACACCACCCCAATCCAGTCAAAGGAGGCGCCCCCACAGGAACAGAGGCAGTCTCGGAGGGGGGGGGCGGTCCCCCGGAACAAGGCACGTTGGGGGCCCCCAGAGCACAGTGAGGCCAGCGGAGAGGGTCCAGGAGGAGGAGGATGGGGACCCAACAGTCATAAGGGGGGCACAGGCAGGGCAGGCTGG
>QEPC01013498.1:10198006-10231057 GCA_003113815.1 Sphenodon punctatus | reverse complement strand
CTCACCCATCCCCCCAGGGGGTGGGGAGGTCAGGTACAGGGTGGGGGAGGGAAGGCTCAGTCAGCTTACCAGCTCAGTCTCTGTGAGACTGCTCCATCCTGTCTTCCTGTTCTTCTGACGTGCCTGCCCTGCTGCATTGCACCCCTGCTCTGAGCAGTGGATGGGGGGGGGAGCCGAGCGGCATAATGGCAGCGGGAGCGGCAGCGCCGGGAACTTGCGCACAGCGTGACTCTCTCTTGGGGGAGTGAGGCAGGGAGGAAGCACGCATGCACGCTGCTTCCCCTTCCTCAGTCCCCCGAGCCAAGTTATCTCACCAGGGCTGTCAGCGCGACTGCCCTGGTGAGATCTTCCATTGTGCCCATTGAGCGCAATGGAAGGCTGTAGCCCATCCCTCCACAGCACGTCCCATACGTGCTGTGGATGGAGGAGTTCAGCCGCCCAAATCGCATTTTCCATAGGAAAGCGCTTTGGGCGGCTGAGCAGCTGAACCCTTTTGTCCCTTCAGGCACCCACTCCCTCTCCCAGAAGAGTGGGTGAGTCCCCGAAGGCAGAACGAGTTCAGTGACAGCTACAGCAGCCTCTGCAGCAGCTCATAGGCTGCTGTAGCTGTCATAAGCAGTGGCACAGGTTTTTGGTTTTTTTAAACTGTTAAAGCTGTGGCGGTGGCCCCCGCAGGGCTTTGGGGGGCACCGCCCATAATTTCCTGCAGGGGGAACCGCGGCTGAACAGCATACATGCAGGAGAAATATGTGTGTAAAAACACCCAATGTGACAATCCATTCCCTGTTCTTCATTCCCAGCTCCCAACAGTAAGAGATTACATTCCCCAAACCTACCTGGCTAATGAATGCAAATAGATCTATCCCTCCAGAAACTTGCCCAACCATTTTTTAAACCCAGTATACTATCGTGTATAGCTGGAACCTCATCATCATTATCAAAATAAAAATTAGTTTCATTCAGCATGCATCCAAGCTAATGAAACCTAATTAAACTAATTATTTCCTAAGAGGGGACAAAATCCAGTGTGGAGGTGATTTCACACATGAAAACACCACGGTCTGGGATCCATTTCGGATCCCAGACAGGAATCAGGGCATCCATCCTTTAGACGTCCCTGCCTGATTGCTACATGGGATTGGGGAGGGGGCTGGACTGCGCAGCTCATCGTGCAGCCGCACAGCCCCACCCCCCATGGTCCCCTGGCCTCCCACCCTCCAGGAGACAGGTGGGCACAGCAGCCAATCTGGCTGCTGCAGCCAATCCCGCATTGGGGTCTGGGCCACGATCCAGGCTGGTGGAGGTAACAGACTTTACTTTCTGCCAATTCTGGATGGTGGTCCAGCTAACCACAGTTCTGGACAGCCGGAGGTCCAGAACTGTGGTCAATGTGTTTCCCGCCGGAGGTTCACCATGGTGAATGTCTGGCAGAATGCACTCCAGACATTACGGTACTGAGGTCACCACAGTGGGTTCACTGTGGTTGACCATGGTATCATAACTTCTAAAAATACCCTAAGTGAATGGTATTATTCAGCTACAAGAGGAGCCATATCTTCCCTACACATAAATCTATTGTCACTAAACTTTGGGTGATTTCAGACGTGACAGGGTGCCCATTGGCCCCGGCATGGAATCGTCTTTTGATACCCCGCCAGATTCAAAATGGCCCATCAACAGACAAGCCAACTGATCCCATAGGGGAATCGGGGGAGGGGGCGGGGCTGCGCAGCGCAACATGTGACCGCACAGCCCCGCCCCCACATGCTCCCCAGGTCACCTGCCCTCTGGGAGATGGGCGGGCACAGCGGCCAATGGGGCCACTGCACCCAATTCCATCCCGGGGTCTGGACCACGGCCCGGAATTGGCAGCAGTAACAGATGTTACTGGCCACCGATTCCGGGCCGTGGTTCAATTAACCACACTTTCAGAAATGGTGCCAGGACCATCCTCAAAAGCGTGGTTAATTTGCTCACTGCCCGTGGTTCACCGTGGTGAACATCTGGCAGCGAGAAAACACAAGTTACGTGACCATCTGCCACCACAGAGGATTGTCTGTGGTTGACCGTGATCGCATAATATCTAAAAACACCCAATGTCATCTATTGTTACCAAGTTTCTCTTTGGGTCTTCTGCCACTCTTCCGAATTTTGCTAAAATGTTTATGTGAGATTAAAAGTTATTAACGGTAAACACACAAACACACGTCAGTACACATACACACATGCACACCCTCAAATCAAAACATAAACAGTGATTGCATATGCTTTTTTCCATCAAACCAGTCTAAAATGAAGTATTAAGTATTCTGGGTAATGACTAATCGTGGGAACATTTTAACTTACTTTTTCTAATGCTGATTAAATTCAATTGGATTCAGTAAGATAACTCGCATTTGGATGATCAAAGCCAGGGTAGAGCGGAAACAGGTGGCACATTTGCTCCTCAAGGGTAATACCCACAATTTCAGACAGTCTGTTGGGTGCCTGATTGGTACCTAGGGATCAATTTGGGCATCTGATTACCTGGAATAACCGATATTAATGTTACCAAGTTACCCGAGAGCCTACGGCTGCTCTGTGGAACTCCCATGTAGAGTCTGCCACCATCTGCAGACTCCACATGGGAACAAAACAGATAGGCAGGTATTGTCCCTGCTGCAGCCCGCCTGCGCATCCCTCCCACCCCCCACCTATCCATCATAGTTGCGGTGCTCACCTGATGCTGTAGGCTGGCATATGTGACTCCATGGTGTTGAGCACATGCATACACCCCAACAGATGGCAGCATATTGCCCTGGATTTAGCCACACAGAGGGCTCCACACTTCCCAGGTTGTTATGTGGCGTGACCTTGGGATAGCCCAGGGTGAACATCTGGCAGCCCTGTCACGAACTAGCAGGGGAATTTGAGGCTGATGAGGGCAAAAGCGGGGCAATGTCTCATTTGTTAATAACCCAAATCAGTAAATTGGTACATTGATTACTGTAATTTCAACAGGTACCTGTTTTTGCAAGTACCATTTCAGCTCTAAGTCAGTCATTAAAGTCACATTCATGAAACCTGTACATAGATTTTAGTGTTCTTGATTTTCGTGTCTAAGGCTTTATTTAAAAATGGCATTAATCCTTTCATGCCTATATTACTAGGCTGACATTTTACAATATTTTTTTCTATTAAAATCTAAACACTGGGAGCAATAACTTTTATTGAGCATCTCTCTGCATTAAAGGTATTAATGGATATTTGTCATTCAGGGAACCATATTTGCTGTGTTTCCTTTGAAAGCAGATTCCGATCAGAAAATGGGATAGGTCTCTTTTCCTTACTTGTTTGTACACCAACTGAAAATTCAACTAAAAAAACAGTTCTTCTCAAAAAGAAAGCGAACTTTTGATGACAGATTTTTCCCTTTGGTGGGATTCATGAGGAGAGGGTGTTCCCCTTTCTATCCAGGTGGCCTCTCCCAAGGGAAAGACCGTAGGGGTGTGTATGTCATTTTCATTATTACAATAAAAATAACAAAAATTGTCATTTTCATTATTGTTATTGCAAAAACAAAAACAACAAATAATAATAATAAATTTTGTTTTTTAAATAAAGGGGAAAACTGAAAAACTTATTTCTGGCTATACCTTTTTTGTATCTTACTTAATTGTGATGAAATTTGGCGTGCTTGTACCCCTAATGGAGGGCATTATGTATGTTAATCTCTGAAATGATTAGATAAAGGGAACAGAGTTTAGAAGAAATTTAATGTTGTGATTTTAAGAAAAGCTCTATACACATTCATAGCTTCAACTTCTTTGTCTTTGATCCACTTTTCATAAAACCTAAGACTAATATGTCCCTCCACAATATTAACACTCCTGCCAATTTTCAGAACGATTGGATGAAGGGTCCTGATGATATAAGACATTAATGCAAACATACATTTCCAGCTGTAAAATTTGGATATAATCCATCCTGTGTATACGATATTTTTCAGAAATGTATCACATACCTTCCCTGCCATCTCTGCTGAACTACATGACAATTTGATAAAGGGACACCATTTTATAAGCAATTGAAGTTGTCCCCTTGAAGACCATTATTCAGATAAATAGCAGCACATGCAGTGCCAGTCAGAGGCAGACAACTGGCATGGAAGGGGGAGGGAGGATGTGGGAGGGAGGATGTGGAGAAACCCAGAAGACTGACAGACACATTCGCTGGACAATTACTGGATGCTTCTAGCTTTACAGGACCAATCCATAGTGGCTTCAAGGCGGGCATAGGGGGCGGCCCTCAGGCAGGCATTTAAGTGACATAACTGGGACATTGGTGATAGAATCCCAGCAATACAGAGACATAGTTTACACATCCAGACTGGCCAATTATCATCACAATCACATCCTGCAGAACTGTGACAGAGGACATAAGAGAATCTTTATTGGCTCTTTCCTAAACAGATTTTTCTGACTTCTCAGTAACAAGTGGGGGAGAGATATTGGGTTGGTAACATCACATAATGAGGATATTTGGTTGACATTTCTACTGGCCAATTGGCATCACAAACCTATCTTATATCACAGTGTCTAGTAAGAGAATCCCTGGCATAGCCTCCTTCTCTGCATATGCTGTGCAAGCTTATAAAACTGGGACCCTTTATCACATGTTTCTGATATTTGGCAGAGATGCTCAAGAAAATGTTATATAGACTCATGTCAAATTTTGTGTACACTGGATGGACTACAACGACGTTACAGTCAGACATAAATTTATAAGTGAATTGCTTATACCACCAGGACCCTTTATCCCAATCCTTCTGAAAGGTTTCAGATACAGCAAACATGAGAAGGAGCATAAACTTGACATGTTTCATCTACATTAAATGTGAGGCAAAGAAGTTACACCTAAGAATGTATATGAAGATTTCTGCAAAATAAATTAATTCTACTGCTTCTAAAATTGGATTCCTTTATCCAATCATTTTAGAGTTTGGTAGACGTAATGAATTCTACTGGAGGTATAATCATTCCAAGGGGCAGCCAAATATAGTGATAAATCAAAACGTTACAGTCATAAATGTGTTTTCCATTGAAACCAATGGAAAACGAAAACGAAAGCAAAAACAAAAACAACAATTTGATATTTATGAAAACAAAAATGACAGATTATATAACAAAAGCAAAAAAACAAAAATTAAAATGACATGGACCCCTGGTGCACACCTCTAGGAAAGGGCAGAGGTTTTGAAACCGCGTTTGGACCAAAAGTGAACTTGTACTACTGGGGAAGAGGTCATGTTCCTGATTAGTGGTGAAATGGAGTAGTAGTTTTGTATTTAAAGACATTATTAGCATATTCAGATACATCCAAATATGCAAATAACATCCACATCTATAATGGATATTTGCATATCACTTTATTCAGCTATTTGTTGTTGGGTTTTTTTTGTTTAGTCGATGTAGTTATTCCATTATTAGATTGCTTTGTTTTGGCACCATTTTGATTTATTGCACGATATACAATCAGACTAATAATTGAACTGACAAACTGAAAAACAAAAAACTGAATAACTGAGTATAGAAAAAACAAAAACAAACAACAAACAAAACCCAAAATAAACTAATCCAAACAACTAGAAAATGAAATAGCTTAAGTGTATATCCAAACGAAGGTATATTAATATCCCTATCCACTCTATCAGATTTGGTTCTATGACACCAAATTTAATATATTTGCTTTGAATGTTCATTTCACCTCTTATTGCTAGTTGATACATTTTACATCACTTTGTTGTTCTTTGGGTTTATAGGATCATATTTGCATCTCAAAACAGGGTCATGTGCACAGGCCTGATGAGAAAAATTGTTGGCTCTGGTACATCCTGGTAGCTTGGGGTCCTGTACCTCCCATTTCCCATCATATTGGTACTTTATTTACACATATATTAGTTGCAATTATATCCATGACTTGTGGGTACCATTTCAGTTCTATGCCCAGTTTCGCATTAAACCTTTAAAAAGCTCTTAATATCTTTTTTTTTTTTTTCTGGATTTCAAAAGGAAGAGGGATTGAAAATGCTTTAGCATTTGTTGTGGTTTTGTTTTTTGTGTTTAACCTCTGGTGCTTTCATAGTAGAACTCTTGAGACACTGCTGGCTGGACCAAAGGATTTTTCAGAGAACAAGCTTCCAAATCACTAACAAATAATGGTTAATGTTTCATTTGACCTTGTTAAGCCATTAAAATCCTATTGACTTTGCACTAGGTACTTTAGAAGCTGCTAATTATGCAGCAGAAATTGCTTGAACTTGATTGCTAAGAGCAAATTTTTCTTTGTTTATGTGTTAATCAGACAATATCGATTTCTCAAGCAGTCATCTCTCCCTTCACACTATATTGCAGTTATGTGACCTCATGGTCTTCTTATTGGCAGATTAACAGAAGCAGGCACAGTCCCCAGAATAATAACACAGGCACAAACTCAATTAAAAAAAGAAAACATTGAATATAGGAAAGGGAGAAACAGTAGTGGTACTTAAATTGAGGTGGGAAGAGGATTGCACTTTTTTTTTAAAGAAAAGAAACTTTTTAAAAGTGTTTATAGTCTCTGTATTACGCTGTGATTGTCACATCAATCAATCTACTCCCTAACTTAATTAATATTTTTAGCCCTATTGAAAAGCTATGCAAGATAAAATAATGAACAAATATGTAAGACTTACATATTTGGCCAGTCATTTGGTGGATAGAGACAGGACTTGGGGATTTATTTTAACTGGACATTTATATTTTTCATAGCTTATATCTTAGTTGTTTTTTATGTTTGTATCTTTCTAAGAGGCCTGTGCATTTGGGTTTTGATAAAACACAAATAAGCTCCCCAAATCCCTTTCAGCTTCCACAAATGAAGTACAAATACTAGATCTGTTTGAGTTTTGTTTAGAACGAACCCGACATTTCCCCCAAAAAATAATATCCAAGGTTTTGGACTTACAAACTGCAGCACATATCCAGCTTGGAATGGACTGCTCTCTGACTCTCAGCTTACCCACCTGCTAGGAGAACCTATAGAGATCCCTCACTACCTGCAGGGACCACCACTGTCTCAGAACTGCAGTCTCCAGCACTGAAGACAGGCCCATCCCAGCCAGGGAGAAATGGTGATTCTTCTTAGAGTGGCTCCTCCCATTCTCACAATTCAGTTCATCTCAAAGAACTGTGTTTACAAGGTAGCAACCTTCCGGCCCTTAGCAACCTCATTCCTACATAAGAACATAAGAAGTGCCATACTGGGCCAGACCAATGGTCCATCTAGCCTGTCTCCGACAGTGGCCAATCACAGTGGCTTGGGAGAAGCACAATGGGGGATCCATTCCCTGTTGATTTCCCCAAGCTCCTCTCATGTTCCCTGATCCTGTATGGCTAATATCTGCTAATGGACCTCTCTTCCAGAAACTTGTCCAAACCTCTTTTAAACTCAGCTATAGTACTGATCCTTACCACAGCCTCTGGCAGTGGATTCCACAACCCAATTATACGCTGAGTGAAAAAATATTTTCTTTGATTTGTTTTAAACTTGAAACCCATTCATTTCATGGAGTGTCCCCTAGTTCTAGTACTAGCTGAGGGGGTAAATAACTGCTCCTTGTTTATTAGTTCCACACCACTCATGATTTTATAGACCTCTATCCTATCTCCTCTCTGTTGTCTCTCCTCCAAGCTGAAGAGCCCCAACAAACCAAGCCTCTGCTCATATGGGAGGCCTTCCATGTCCTTGATCATTTTTGTTGCCCTTCTCTGTACCTTCTAGTTCAGCTATGTCTTTTTTGAGATGGGGCGACCAGAACTGTGCACAATATTTGAGGTGCGGTCGCACCGCTGATTTGTATAGAGGCATTATGACATCCTCAGTTTTATTCTTTATCCCCTTCCGAATAATTCCTAACATTCTTTTTGCTGTTTGCCCGGGGAGTATTTTTGAACTACCTGAGTAGTAAAGGCTGTTTATTTTAAACCTCTGTTTGTTTGAGTTTTTCCAACCTTGGTGTCGGTCTCCCCTGCCAAGGTCCCATCCTACCTTCCCGACTTCCCTATATGCCACGCTGCCTGTCTGCCCGCCCAGGTTGCCACCAAGCTCTAAGTCTGCCTCAGCCCGCCTTCCTGCCTCTCATGCCAAGGTGCCTGTCTGATCGCCTGGTAATCCTGCTGCTGCTGTCTGCTGGTCCGTGGGTGCTCTGCTCTGGACCTGTTGCTGCCACCTGCCCCAGCCCTCCAGCCTGCCCGCCTGTCATGCCACGCTGCCTGTCTGACTGCCCAGGTTGCCTCCAAGCTCTAAGCCTGCCCCAGTCCTCCAGCCTGCCCGCTTGTCATGTCATGCTGCCTGTCTGCCCGCCCAGGTTGCCGCCAAGCTCAAAGCCTTCCCAGTCCTTCAGCCTGCTCGCCTCTCATGCCAAGGTGCCTGTCTGTCCACCCTGTCAACCCTGGGTGATGTGCCCCACTTGCCCAGTAATCCTGCTGCTGCTGTCTGCTGGTCCATGGGCGCTCTGCTTGGGCAAATCCAAATGTGCCCACGCAATCCTGCTGCTGCGGCTGCCATCTGCTGCTCTATGGAAGCTCTTCCCTGGCAAATCCTACCATCCTGGCTTGACTCCATGGTGCAGCACACAGGCAAATCCTACCAATGCCGTCTCTGCTGTTCCCTAGGTTCTGTGCCTGGGCAATCCATATCTGCTCCTGCTGACAATGCTGCCTCTGGGCAATCCAATGTCTGCTGATGCTGTCAATGCTGCCTTTGCTGTGCCACTGCATCTAGCCCAAGGACCCACCCTCGGGGTTATGGGGACTTCATAAAGCTCACAGAGATCCGTCATTCCACAGCATCAAGAAACAGGCACTCTAGCACTGGGACCCACCATCAGGGGTCTGGGGCCTATGTTACCGGCAGGGAGGGATGTCCAATATCCAGAAACTGCCACTGTATCCCTAGGACCCACCCTCGGGGTCAGGGGGATGTCATTCCACTCAAAGAGAGCCATCATTCTGAAGCATCAAGAAACAGCCACTCCAGCCCCGGGACCTTCTGTCAGGGGTCTGGGGCCTATGTTACCGGAGGGAGGGCTGTGCCACTGCATCCAGAAGCTGACACTCTAGCCCTAGAACCCACACTCGGGGTTATAGGGACGTCATTCCGCTCAGAGAGAGTCATCATTCAACAGCTTCAAAAAGCAGCCACTCCAGCCCTGGGACCCACCGTCAGGGGTCTGGGGCCTATGTTATCAGCAGGGAGGTCTGTCCAATATCCAGAAACTTCCATTGTATCCCTAGGACCCACCCTCAGGGTTATGGGACCCATCATTCCATGGCATCAAGAAACAGCCACTCCAGCCCCAGGATCCGCTGTCAGGGTTCTGGGGCCTATGTTACTGGCAGGGAAGGCTGTGTCCAATATATAGAAGCTGCCGCTCTAGCCCCAGGTCAGAACCCACCCTCAGGGTTCTTGTGCCCTGTAAGGTTGGGGAAACCTTATGCTGGCCTGTAAGGGGGGGGGGGAAGCCTTACAGAGGGATAGGGGGCTAGGAACACAGGAAGGACCCCAAGTGTTACCCACCCAGGAGCGTCTGGTTACAAGGCAGTGCCTCAGATAACTACCCTCAGGATAGAATAGGGCCTTAGAATCCAAGGATCCCCAGCCTAAATCATCACAGGGTATCTGGGTGGAGCGCAAGCCTTGAACAGCTCCTGAGTGTCCAGGCGTTTGGGGGACCCGGACTATGGGGAACACCAGGAACACAGGTTGGTGATGGGGGGGAGTGAGAGGCCCCAAGGGAAGCACAAGGATGGGATAGGGCAGCCACACGACGGGTCCCAGGACACCCCTGTGCAAGGGGCCAGGGAAAACACTTACCCAGAGCACCTCGTCCACTTGTTCTCACTCACCTACCATTTGCACACTCACTCACACAACCTCTCTCTCTCTCTCTCTCTCTCTCTCTCTCTCTCTCTCTCTCTCTCTCAGTAACTATGAATCACAACGCTGTCACCAGGGGCCGGTCTCACTGGCAGAGCACTGTTCACCAGCAAGGTGGGCCTGTCTCTGCCTGGCTTATAAGCCCTATGAGCGAAGGGGGCGGAGCCGAAGACGCTCCGAACGTCGGGGCCCTCCCAGTGGGGATGGTTGAGGTGCTGCAGCTGTGGAGGCTGGCGACGCCCTTGTCTCAGCATCTCCTGTTGTTGCAGGGGGCGGGGCTAGCCCCCATTGAGCGTGCGGGGGCTCGCCTTCTCCCGCACTTCTGGGTGTTGCTGCTGTCACCGCAGGCGCTGGCTCCGCATGAGGCTCAGGTACTTGCCGTGCCGGGGGGGGCGGTCCTTCTGTCAGGGGTTTCCGATTCTGCCCTGCGGCTTGCCTTGGAGGCCCTGGAGGGTGAGGCCTGACATGCCCTGTCATTCCACTCATGGGGTGCTGTCATTCCACCTTTTCTTTACGCAACCTGCTGTTCATGGTGAAAGAGAGAGAGAGAAATAAGAGAGAGAGAGAGAAAGTCTGCCCACTGCTAGAAGGAGAGACAGACACGATCCCACTCATGCTATTATCTTCACTATATGGCCAGAGAGAGAAAGGCTCCCCACTAGAATGAGAGAGATGGGGGAGGAGGGGGAGAGGTGTATCCAGCTCAAGCTGCCTGCCACCTGCAAGAATCAGCGAGAGCTCTCATCTGTGCCCACATCCATCAGAAAGCCTACCAGAATGAGATGGAAATAACACACAACATATTAAGGCACGCTGTCTATTTTATTACTTTGTAAAGTGCCAGGTACACTGCTGGCGTTATATAAATGTTTGTTATTAATAATAATAATAATATGTGCCTGCCTGTAGGGATTTGACAAGCTGTATACAATGAGCAGAGATTCTGCCACCTGCCAGAAGCACTGCAGCACAGAGGGGTAAAAGATTGGACATCAAACTCAGCTGGAACAACAAATATAGCTTTAATAATAACTTTTTAGAAAACAAACATTAACAGTATAACAGGAAGACATAAAAAAGAACTGTCTCAGGGCCCACTTGGCCGGTCCAGTGGCACATTTGGAAAGGGGGATAAAGGACCATGGAGACGAGGGGCGGGCACCTCAGCTCAGCAAATCCATGCCACCAGGCAAATTCAATGACCGTCTTATTGGACTCCTTCCAAGATATGACCGACTGCCAGAACAGTTTGAGGGAATCCTTTTCAGCACAGAGGTTTTCCCGGTTGGCCTCCGACTGGCGATCCATACCTGGAGCCCCTCGAACTGCTCCACCAGCTGGTCCTCCATATTTTTGGCATGGGCCCAGAACACGTCCATGCAGTTTTTCACAAGCCTCCTCAATTGGGCCCAAAAGGCCCTTGCCTCGATGGACTCCTCCCACAGGGCTGGAGGCTCCTCATCGGAGCTGGAGGGGAAAGACCTCTGGTGGTGGTGCTTCTGCCTGGCCTTCCCGATGCTCTGAGTCCTCAACGGAGTCCCTGTGGCCAGAGATGGAGACATCCTAATGTATCACTGTCTCGCCATGGACGTTCTCTATGTGGGCTATCAGCCCTGATGTGGTCCCCTGGCCATGCCACCTAAATATTTTTCTGCAGGTCTAAAGATAAAGAACATAAAAAAGATAGGAACATAAGAAGTGTCATACTGTGTCAGATCAATGGTCTGTCAAGCCCTGCCTGCATTCTGTCTCCACAAGTGGGTGGGTGGCCAATCTCTCTCCGCAGGGGACTTCCATTCCTAACAGGTCATAGGGCATACCCTGTTGTTCCAGCCCCCATCCCTTACCTTGCAGATGGCAAATCCATTCTCCTTATCATACCACCTCAAGACATTGGACCTTGTCCACCCACTGTTTGGGGGTGGCATTGGCGACTTCCACCTTGGTGTCCTCCTGTGCCTGGCACTGGCATTGGAGGATTCCTCATCCTCACCCTCTCTGAAACAGGAACACATAAACAACACCTAAGTTATATCATGCATTTATGATGATGCCTTTAGTCCTCCCTCTTTGGGGTGCTAGGGATGGAACGGGAGATGGTGACCCTGGCTGGCATGTGCAAATCCAAAAGACCCTGGCTGGAATGTGCAAATCCTGCCCTTCTTTGGGTACTAGGGAGGGATGGCAATGGAAACAAGACACTGGCTGGCACATGCAAATTCTGCCCTTCTTTGGGTGCTAGGGAGGGATGGCAATGGAGACGAGACCCTCATTGGCACATGCAAATCCTGCCCTTCTTGGGGTGCTAGGATGGCAATGGGAGACCCTTGCTATGGATGGCTGGCACATGTCTGGGTGGGGATGTTCATGCTCGTGCCTGACTGCTGGAAGAGCCCCCCTGTACCCTCTCTCTCTGTGGCAGACATCCGCTGCCACCCGCTGATGCCCACTCTTTGTACCTGACTGCCCACCATCTACCCACTCGCATGCCAGTGAGCTTGCTCTAAACAATAGTATTCTTGTCCTCAAAGTAAAAAAAAAGATTACAAATCTGGAAGGACCTCCTGTGCTCGCTTGGTCCTCTTCTGGGGAGACGACCTTGAGCTCCACCACCAAAGGTCGAGCAGTGGCAGAAACCTCTTCCTCCTGCTGCACCGGCTCTGCTACCTTGGCCTGCCCCCAGGCCTGGTGTTTGATCCTCACACTCCTCATTTATTTATTTTTTAGTCCATCCACACAACAAACAGACAAACAGTCACCCACACCAACCAACTAGCCGCCACACAGTCAAACAACACAACACACAGTCCAACACAGCCAAAACAAAACACACTAAATGAAACCAAACAGCCAGTCAGCACAACACACACACTTTCTCACCACACAAGCTCCGCACGACTTCAAATTTCTGGTTTCCAGTTTCCGACGCAATCACAGAACCACGTGATACCTAGACCGAAACCAATCTCCGAACGGCCGAAACGAAAGCCACCAAACCAAATGACCGAACCCAAACCCAGTCCCCAGACCAAACGACTGAACCCAAACCTGGCTTCTGAACCAAACAACAGAACAACCAAACCGTGACCTGTTCGCACATCCCTAGTAACTCCTAGCTTAGTACCCAGCATTGTGTACGCATAGTTTGCATTATTTTTCCCTATGTGCATCACTTTGCACTTGTCCACATTAAATCTCATTTGCCATTTAGATGTCCAGGCACCCAATGTCATAAGATCCCATTACAGTTCTTCACAGTCTGCTCATGTTTTAACTACCATGAATAACTTGGTGTCGTCTGCAAATTTGATCACCTCACTCTTAACACCCTTTTCCAAATAATTATTGAATACATTAAACAGCACCAGTCCCAATACAGATCCCTGAGGTACACCACTTTTTACACTTTTTCCTCCCTACCCAAACCAACCATAGCAGAGCTAGTCAGTGCTTCCAGAAGTGGGTTTCTAACTCTCTTTCCCCCATCCCTTCTCAAAATAGAACACTGGTGTGAACCAGTAAAAAGCCAGTCTGTGGCTTGGTGGGGCAAGGGAGGAATTTTGATTGGTTTTTGAAAAAGGAGAAAGGCAGTTGGAAGAGACAGAGGGAGAGGAGTTGGCTGCTGAGGAGATGGCAGGACTCAGATGGGACCAGCTCCTTGTAACTGCACTAGGGGCATGTACTAGGACAGTGAAAAGGAGCAATTGCGTAGCCTCTCCATGCACCAGGTGGAAAGGATCAGCTGCCAGAGTGGTCAGCAATGTGTTTTATGGATAAGGATTGAGACGTTGAACAAAGTGCATTCCCACCATCATCATCATCATTGACAACAGTTCAGGGAGGATAGCACTGTCAGTCACAACTACACACTTGGACATTGGTTTTGATGTGGGAAGTTTCCCAAGTTAATATAAATGTTGATTTCACTTCTTTAATATTAAAATCTCCTCACGGTTACACTGAGTTTTGGTCCAGTGTCTCCCTGTTAAATACCTGGAATCCCCATAATAAATTTTACACATGAACCCAGTACTCCCCCCACCCCCTCCAATCAGCCCATTCTCCATTCCCTCCTATGGAATCCCACTTTCCACAGGCTAATGTCTCCCCTCTGAGGCAGAAGACACTCCCCGAAAAGCAAGAACCATGCCTCGTTCCCCTCCCCAAGCCAGTGACTCTCTCCCTGAGCCAGCTCCATGTCCTATTTCCCTCCCCAAGACAGCAACATCCCATGAGCCTGGTCCATTGCAAGCTTGAGCTGCATCCATTACAAAGGGTTTGCGTCAATTGCAACCTTGAGATGCATTCATTGCAAAGGGTTTGCTCTTTGCTAGCCCAGTAAAACTGTCTCATGCTAAGCTGGCCATGATGCTATGAAGCCTAGGTATAGGCCCAAACTGGGCCCATTTGCAACACCATGACCCATTCACCCCAAACTAGTGACCACTCCCCCAAGCCAGTGACACACCCAAGTTAGACCCATGACCCATTCTACAATCCCTAAGCGAGCAACCCCCACATGACATGTCACAGGAGGATCTGCGGCAGTTAAAACGAAAAGCAGGGAGACAGAGTGACAGTGGTGTTGTACTCATGCTGAAGACAACAGATTGCAGCATAGAGCTAGTTTGAAAATCTATATGGTGGCTGTGCAGGCAGCAAAGAAGAAGTTCTTTGCTGCCATCATAGTGTCCATGAAATCTCATCTGGCAGAGCTCTTCTGGGTGGTGAAGGGACTGGTGAGTCCAGTCTCCCTTCACCTAAAGTGGAGATTTCCTGGGCCCACTGTGGTAGGTATATTGATTTTTTTCATGAATAAAATCGCTTGCATTCACCATGACTTTGCTGCTACAGTTGATACAGTTGGGGAACCAGAGGTTATGAATGCTCCCACTTGGCCACAACGTGTGAATTAGATCCTTGCCTGTTCTGGTTGGTTAAGGCCACCAGGGAGATGCTGGGGTCCATGCTGGAATGGGTGGTCAACACCTCCCTTGAAGAGGGTAGGGTCCCAGGGTCTCTTAAGGAGGCTGTGGTGCAGTCCTTGCTCAAAAAAACATCACTTGATGCTGATGCCCTTGCCAGATACTGACTTGTCTTTAACCTTCCCTTTTTAGGGAAGGTTATTGAGGGGGTGGTGGCCCAGTAACTTCAGGACAATCTTGATGGAGTAGGTTTTCTGGATCCGTCACAGTCTGGCTTTCATCCGGGATATGGCACTGACACTGCACTTGTGGCCTTAGTCAATGACCTGCTCTGTGCTTTAGATCTGGGACAGTCAAGCCTTTTGATCCTGTTAGACTTATCAACTGCTTTTGATACCATTGACCACAAAATGCTGATGATTTGTCTATGGGATTGTGCTGGGGTGGGTGGGATTGTTCTTGAATGGTTTTGCTCATTCTTGGATGGAAGAATTCACCGTGTGGTTCTGGGGGTCTGCTGTACATCATCGCCCCAGGATCTCACGTGTGGGGTCCCACAGGGTTCCATTCTGTCCCCTCTCCTGTTCAACACATATATGCAGTCCTTGGGCGAGGTCGTGACAGGACTTGGAGTGCGTTGTCATCAATATGATGATGACACTCAGCTCTACCTCTCATTTTCAGCAGACTCAGGCCCCACAGTCTTGTTGGTTACTCAATGTCTGGCAGCTGTGTGGGACTGAATGAGGGCAAGCTGTCTGAAGTTGAATCCCGACAAGACAGAGGTGATGCTGGTGGGGAGGGCTGAAGGAGTGGAGGCCCCCATCATTGATGCCCTGCCTAGGTTCCTCAGGGTTGCAGTCTGGGGGTATTCCTCGATTCACAGCTCCGCATGGATGTCCAGGTGGCTGCTGTGGTGATGAGTGCATTTACTAATCTACATCTGGTAAGACAGTTACGGACGTATATCTCAGACTGTGATGTTACCACCATCATCCATGCCTTCATCACCCCGAGACTTGATTACAGTAACGCACTCTATGTGGGGTTACCCAAGATGATGGTCCGAAGACTACAGCTGGTGCAGAATGCGGTGTCCCACCTCCTTACGGGGACAAACTGCTGAGAGCGCATAACACCAGTGCTCCATTCTCTGCACTGGCTGTGTATAGCCTTCTGGGCCCAATTCAAGGTGTTGGTGCTTACCTATAAAGTCGTACATGGTCTGCCCCCCCCTCCACCTGCAGTACCACCTCACTCCCCGGGTTCTGGAATGGTCACTGCGGTCATCTGGGGGTGTCATATTGGAAGTTCCTCATGTGTGGCGGGGGGCCACATAGGAGAGGGCATTCTCGGTAGCCACATCTCAGATGTGGAACTCCCTCCCGGCGGAGTCCCATTTGGCCCAGGGCCTTCCCTCCATCAGGCATCAATGTAAAACCTGGTTGTTTCACCAGACGTTTGGTTAGGGAGATGGGTAGGCGGAGGGGTGGTGTTGGGTTGGGGGGGAATGACTGCTTTTATTGAATTTTTAAGTCATCTGTTGTATATTTTATTTCATTTTTTATATTGTACGCTGCCCCGAGCTGCCTTGGCAGAAGGGGGCAGGATAGTAATTTTTTAAATAAATAAATAAATAATTAATATGAACCATTCATGTTCCGTTATCCCCTTTCCCAAACCGTTATCCCCTTTCCCCTTTCCTAGCCATATGCCTTAAACTCCCTAAAAGCCAGCGATCCCTGAGCCAAACCCATGCCCGTTTCCACCCACCCAAAATTAACCACCTCCTCACCAAGCTAACCTTATTCTCCATCCTCCCCCAAACCAGTGCTCCCTTTTGAAATAGGTAGCAGAGTTAGCAGCAGTTTTTACTCTATTTTCCTTTCCTTACAGACCTGCGAAATTGACAGAGCCTCACTGCACTTCTGTGTCAAAATAATCCAATACTCAGGGGCCTGCGTTCTATCTATCTATCTATCTATCTATCTATCTATCTACCTACCTACACAGGTAAAGATGCAAGTACAAATACAAGTAAACATAAATAATAAAACACAAATACAAATACTGATAGAAATATAAATACTTGATGCTGTGAACAGTCCTAATCTTAAATTACAGATATCTGGAGATCCATCGTGTAAAAATAAATGTGTTGGATTTCCACATGCTGTTTGGAAGTGTGGGTAATCTCCACAGATCTGAAAAGGGCAATCTATTCAGCCCTAGCTTACAGTGCTATTATTCAAAGAAAGATGTTCTAGCTGTAATCATCTACTAACATATGAAGAGATACTTTGAAATAGAATCAGTGGTCTATACCATGTGTGTGTGTCTATGTGTGTTGTTATTAATTAGAAAATGTTATACTTCTTTCTCAAGGAGTCAGCAATTCATCCTTTGCTTTCACCCTCTTTGTTCTTCCATTTAAATTCACAAGAGTGGTCGCTTTGATTGACAGGTCAATAAGTTAAAAGGCATAACAATATTTTTATGGACTTGCGCACACTTGCTGTGTTTCAGTTTTCTTTCTTTGCTTCATTGTAAATAGAGAATAGTCCAACACACAGATCCACAGGTTTGCTCCACAGGCTTGTAATGCTGAGCTAATCAAGCTATTGCCAAGTGCTTTCTTAGATATTTAATAGGTTAATCGCATTGAAGAGAAGTCTTTGAGAGCTCCACTTGTAGAACATTTCTCCAGGTGAGATCAGGGAAAATGTGCTGTTACGATTTTCAAATTAAATCTGCAAACTCATTTGTTCAAGTCGGCAATATAATTAGTAATGATTATATGCATTTCCCACTGTTAAGCATGATGTGAGAGTGCACATGTTCTTTTTGCAATTTCTTGAAGGTATTTTTTTTTTTAACTTCCATCACAATATATTTCACATATAAACCACCAAAATAATAGATCCCCCCAAAGAAAATTTTAACTCAAGTCATTAGAGATACAGAATCCTTTAATCGGATTACTCTTGTAGCCATATGTTGTTAGTGTGAATTCAGGACCTGATGCAAAGACCACTGAAGTTAGTGGTAGTAGGTAGCCTCAATAGACCTTTGATCAAGCTGTTGTTTCCTATAAATTGGAAGTGATTAAACAGTAACGTTTTCATGTTTGGAACACACACTTTTTGAATTTAAAATGGTGATTTCCAGTCCTCACAACCTGCTATACCTTCAAACCCATACTTACCATAGAATTTGAAATGATACATTTCTAGCACAAATACAATTGTTGTTGCACATCTGGGTTATTTTTGCCTATACATTTTGCAGCTGAAATTACTCTCCACTTGTTATGTTAGAAGGTGTCCCTATCATCCTAATTCTGAGTCAATGATAGACAAAGGGCGAGAACAGATATGTACATAACTCCACTTTAACACCGCTTTAACATTTCTTTTGCATGTTGTAGTGCTGTATTGGTGTCCTATGTCACCCTATAACATGCATAGGAAATGTTAAAGTGGTGTTAAGGTGGTGTTGAAGCAGTTACGGTGCATGTCTGTTTTCACCCAAATATTCTTGGTAGAATATTTTTCAAAAAAAATGTTTGTTATAGTGCAGTAGTGACACATTGAGGCCGCAATCCACAAACCGTTTACTCTGCAGTAAATAATCAATCATCATCATCTTCTTTATTGCATAGCAATGCCATTACAACCAGACTAGCACAAAGGGAGTGAATGGTTTGTGGATCAAGGCCCCAGACTGTTGATTAGGAGACTATGTGGATCAAAACACAGTCTGATTCACAAACAAATCTATCTTTTCTTAGGTTCTCCTATTTTATAGCTGAAATTAATATGACATTTCATATTTGTGAAGTTTTTTTGTATAGTCATTTTAACAAATGATTACCCAAACAAATATTTGACAACTAAGAAATATTCAAATGTTTGTTAATTCACTTATTCCACTTTGATAACTTGCTAATAGAAATAGTAAAATAAAATTGTTGTGCAACATTATGTCACACAATAGCGCTAAATAATACAGACCTGAAACAAACAGTAGGCTTGTTACCCTCTGGTAATACCTGCATTTTGAAGCAGCTTATCAGTCACCCAATTGGAAACTGATTACCAAGTTGAGCAACCAATAACCTGAAATTCTGGGTAATACCGTTATCAGTTACTGGTTTTCCATTTTGCCAATTTACTGATTTCCATGATACTGATTTACCATTTTGGGGTTTTCAGCCATTGCTTGGTTACTCCATTTGAGCCAGTTGCTTTGAATCTGCACAAGCATATTCCTCTCCCTTGCCTTTGAGCATATAAAAGAACTGCCCTCCAAGGGTAAAAACAGATGCACACCTGGTGCCCCAGCCACACAGCCCATGGAGCGGGTCCTGTCCCTGGCTCGGTCAGCTGGGGCACTGAATCGACATGCACCCAACTGGATCGGCTGACGAGTCCATCCCCACCCCCAGAGGGAGACAAACAGCCACTTGGATCTACAACCCCACCCCCAGTTTGCCTCCAGCTCCCCACCCCCTAGTATTACAGGCAGAAATAGCAGACAATCATGGGCAGCCATGGCTGCCCATTATAGTGGCCCCAATCACTGGTGGGGGAATAAGACTACTAACAGATGCACAGGCCTGCTATGGCCCACATTGGTTTCCTGGGTGGTCCTTGGTCCAGGATGTTGATGTAGAATAATCTGGGGGACCACATCCAGGCAAGCCACCTACCTGGGGCAGGGCAACAGTGGGCCCAAATCTGGTGGCCCGCAAACAGATGTGCTGGGGAGTTTCTGGCCAGGTTGGTTATAGTGGGTCCTCATTGTGTCTGTTTTCACCCGTTTGTTTTGTGGGTTGTGTTAGTAGGAGATAAACTTTTAACTAGTGTAAAGGTAAATAATGCACAGACTAAAATAGCCAGAAATGTCATAATATACTGAAACGCACAAAAGCAGTAACTTTCTTGTCCTGCTTGATCTCTGACTTTCTGCAAGGCTGCCTTTCTGCTGCTTTTGACACTGTTGACCGTACACTCCTTCTTGACTCACTCTGCTCCCTTGGTTTACAGGGCTCAGTCCTTGATGGATTCTCTTCCTACCTCCCTAACCGCTCCTTCAACATAACTCTTGCTGGTACCTCCTCCACATCACTTCCCCTCTCAGTTGGAGTTCCCCAAGGCTCTGTCCTCAGCCCCACTTCTCTCGATATACCTTGTCCCTGGGCAAACTCATTGAATCACATGACTTTCAATATCACCTATATGCTGATGATACTCAAATCTCTCTTTCCACACACACCCCTCTCTCTCCCTCTATCCAATCTCATATCACAAACTGTCTCTCTGACATCTCTGCCTGGATGTCTTGCTGTCAACTCAAGCTTAATATGGCCAAAAGTGATCTCCTCATCTCCACCCTGAAGCCTTCTTCTCCCTTTTCCTTCTCAATTTCCATTGATGGGGTCACCATTCAGCCTGTCCCTCTGGCACATAGTCCGGGGTTCATCTTTGACTCCTCCTTCTCCTTTAAACCACAAATTGAATATGTTGTTAAATCCCATCATCTCTCCCTGCGCAACATCACTAAGATCCATCCTTTCCTCACTGCTAAAACCCTATTTTATGCTCTGGTTAGCTCTCACCTTGACTATTGCATCCTCCTTCTCACTAGCCTTCCCCACTCTCACCTTGCCCCCCCCATCTACTAAAAAGTCTGCTGCCAAGATCATCTACCTTGCCTGTCACTTTGATCACTTGCAGCCCCTCCCCTCCACTCTCCACTGGTTCACTCTGTGAACCATACCTGAACACATTCAGCACAAGCTTTTTGTCTTTACCTAAAAGGCTATTCATGGTCTTGCCCCCATCTCTCTACACTCAACTCCTGCTACAATCCCGCCCGAAAGCTCCACTCCTCCTCTACCACCACCCTTGTTTGCTCACAGCTCCGCTGCTCCTCAAAGCAAATTCACCTGTTCTCCCTTGCTGCCCCCATGCCTGGAACTCCCTCCCAAAACACATTCACTCCTCTAACTCCTTCCCTCCCAACCTTCAAGTCCCTCCTGGAAACCTATCTCTTCTGTCAGACTTTTGCTAGTTCCTTGTCCTCTTAGTCCCCTTCCTGATCTTCCCATCATCACCTTCCCCTGTGTAACTGCGCTAGGCACGTTTACCTGCAGCCTCATGTCTTCATGAATGTATCCTCATCTCTCCCTCTGTTGCCCTCACCCCTTGCTTCCCCTCCCTCATCTCTCCTTAGATTGTAAACCCTCTGGTGCAGGGAACGTGTCTATTTTCAATAGTTATAAAGCACCAGGTACATTGCAGGTGTAATAAATAAATAATAACAACAACAATAACAATAAATAATAACAATAACAATAACAACAATAAATAATAACAATAACAATAACGATAATAATAATCACCACCACGGGTCAGTCTGTGGTTGTGGGAGTGCATGGAGGCTGTCTGCATGGCCATGGTGGCCACTCTTGGAGCCACTTGTTAGAATGCCTCCCGACTCCATCCACCTGTGTGGGTGCTCTGCAGCGGTGCCACTCAGCAGCCATGGACCCCACCTCAAGCCTTGTTAGATTAAAAACGCCCACTGTTAGGGTTTTTCATAGTCACTGCCGGTAATGCTGATGCTTCTGTCTGGGGCTGAAATGGATCCGCCTATTTGTATAAACAGATAAGGAATTATGGACAGAGATCCAACATGCATTTCCCCATTGCCAGATCTCCACACACCATTCTTATATTGAAAAAACCAAGCACAGCACTATCTTGTTTCTGTACAATAAACAAAATACATCTCTGGTTCATCCTTTCTTCTTTCTGGTGGGCACTAATCGGTCATGTCACATATAACATCCCCTCACCCACACAAGGGGTGAATGGTTGACTTTTATTTTACCTTCCAAAGGCCTGTTACTCGAGCTTTTAAAATTCATCCACTAGCGAATGACATCACACATTTCTCAATACAAAACATGCCATTTGTTAGGACACTGCAGTATAGCTAGTAGTATGGTTAGGTAACTAACATCCCTTTCCCTCACTATTTACAGAAAGAAAATTGGTATACATTCTATAAGAGTGATAACTAAACTGAAAAAAAAAAAAAAAAAGGCCCCGACTACTTCATTGATTTCTGCTCCAACAGGAATCTGACCTGAGATTTACTGTATCTCAGTGAATGGACAATGTTATGTTAATTAGAGATGAATTCAATAAAACTCAACAGCCTAGTTTCTAAACTATGGCATCAGGAATTAATTTTTCCATGGTTACCACAGATTTCACAATTTCTGTGAAAATATTTTGATGAATATTCGATTGCAAGAAGTGTCAGCAGCATGGACTCATATTATTGTATCGATTATGGGTGTGCAATACTAATTTGTTGAAGGCACAAAGCGGTTGCATGCATACATTGGAATTGCAATCTGAAGTGTCATGTTAAGTGGGTGCCATATCATCTTTATTGCAACAACAGACATTATTTCTCTTCACCCATTCTCACTTGCACATGTAATATCACTCAACAGATCTCTCACATAATCAGCATTTAAATATGGTCTGACCGCTAACTCATAATTGTGCTACCAATAGAGAGATGCATTTTACTCTCCCACACAGCAGCCTGTTAACCTATGCTGTGCAATCATGCATAAAATCATAGGTTGTTTTTAGATAGGAGAGCTTTCTCTCACTGCTTTAAAATGCAGCTTAGGGAAACCCCCATGGGGGGAATCAGATGCTCCTCGCTGGACTGGAAGTCACCCAGGTGCCATTGGAAACAGTAGTGCCGGGTGACTTCCAGAAGTTTAGAGACATGGACTAGGTAAGACCTTGATTATCATACTTCTTGTGACTTGGAAACTATGGGTGAAAACAGACATGATGCTAACCATCCTTTAACCACCCTTGGTGGTTATTTATGCATGTTGCAGGGCTGCATAGGGCACCAGGACAGCCCTGCAACATGCATAAATAACCACCACGGGTGGATAAAGGGTGGTTAGCGTCATGTCTGTTTTCACCCTATGTTTCTGATAATTCAGCCTAAAATTGCATTAGCCTTTTTTGCAGCTGCCTGACACTGCTTACTGACTCATGTTCAGTTTGCGATCAACCACAATCCCTAGATCGTTTCATATGCACTGCTGCCAAGCCGGGTATCACCCATCCTATACTTCTGCATTTGATTTTTCTTACCTAAATGCAGAAGTTTACATTTATCTCTGGTGATTTTAACTGTATTAGTTTCTGCCCAGTTTTTTAACTATCAAGATCATTTTGAAGTTTATTTCTGTCTTCTAAGGTGTTAGCTATCCCTCCCAGTTCGGTGTCATCTGCAAATTTGATAAGCACTCCCTCTATTCCAAGTCATTAATAAAGATCCTGAACACTACTAGGCCCAAAACAGAGCCCTACAGCCAGGGCTGGCCCCAGGATTTGTGAGGCCATGTGCAAAGTTGTGGTGTGGGGCCTAATTTGCATAATTACATAAGATTTGCTCCCTCTGGACAGGAAGGATTCCCATTCTCCACCCCTCTGAACAGTCATGGAGAACTTATTGGGGGAGAAGCTGGTTGCAGCCTGCCTCCCAGCCAGGGGAGCACGGGGCCCCAGCTGGCCACGGGGCCATGTGTGGCCACACATGTGGCACATGCCTGGGGCCAGTCCTGCCTACAGCATCCCACTCGATACCTCCCTCCAGATTGATGAGGAGTCATTGATGAGCCATGTTTGAGTACTGTTCTTCAACCAACTGTAAATCCACCTAATGGTAGCATCTAGCCCTCATTTTACCAGCTTGTCAACAAGGATATCATGGGAGACTTTTGTTACATGCTTTTCTAAAATTGAGATATATTACATCCATGGTGTTCCCATGATCCACTAAAATTAGTAACTCAATCAAAAAATTAGATAAATTTAGTCTTGGATGGTGTATTTTTGACAAATCCATGCTGGCTTCTAGTAATTACTGCATTGTTTTCTAGGTGCTTACAGAATGATTGCTTTATAATTCTAATATCTTTCCAGGTATCAATGTCATGCTGACCAATTTATAGTTCCCTGGATCCTCATTTTCCCCCATTTTGAAGATAGAGATAACATTTGCCCATCTCCAGTCTTCCAGCATTTCACCCATTCACCAAAAGTTCTCAAAGATGATATACAGTTTCTGAGACTACATCAAAAGGTTCCTTCAGTAACCTAGGATGTAATTCATCTGACCCTGAAGACTTGAATGCCTCTCACTGTGATTGAGATATGGCATTCTTGTCTTGCACTACAGTTTGGCATGCAATTTATGGGCATGTAATTCTCTTATGTACATGGAAAAATGAAGATTGAACCTTACATTTTCAAAATCTTATTTGTTTACTTTATTTTTTTTAGTGGTAAAATACATACTATATAACTTTAATTCAAATTAAATATTCATCTTGATAGGAAATTAAATTCATATCTTCAGAAACCACCATTTGAAGCAGTCTAAGTAGAAACTAATAGAAGATAGATAGTCTCTTGCTTTCTTTACATAAAGCCCACAAAAAGTAATTGTTTCCAAGAACAAATAAAAAAAGCAAATGTCACAGTCTACTCATGCTCATTTATTAAATGTAGTTAAAATAAACATCAGCTATAATTAGCTTATTTTATTATTTTTTAAAGGAATACAATGTAGCCAAGCAGGGCAAACAGAAAACAAATAAGGCCAATAAGAGTAAATTTTACTATAAAAGTAAAACAACAATAATGATCATAAAAATAAAATCAACCATAAACATATATAATGTTCCCACACAATACAATGATCACAGCCCCAATAAAAAGATCTCGGGTTGTTGTAAGAGCCACCAAAAGTGGCTTTTACAACAACCCAAAATCTCGTAGCCTAAAAGAGGAATAGTGGATTCACACATTAGAAAAACTGCAGATTTATAATACCCAGTATTATCTCGACTTATTATGATAGTCCATTGTGTAATGTGTGAAAGCAGCATAAGTGCCAACACCACCTTGCAGATGGCTGCCTAACCAGGTATAATGCTTGCTGTAACATTTGTACAGCTGCTTTACTTACTGTGTTCTGGGGTGATGGCGGGGGTCGGGGATCATGATGGCTACCATAGCTGCCCATCAGCTGGGGGCGGACCGCTATATGCAGCATTAGGGGTAGGGCCGGGAAGACACACATCCATGAGTTCCCCTGCCCCCTCCCCAGCCTGGCCGCCGTAATGTTTGTTTGGAGACTGGGCCAACTCCCAACCGGAGTGATGGCTCCTGCCATGACACAAAGAAATCCATGATAGTGGCGGGAGCTGTTACGTTTGAAAGCACTCTTTCAAATGGATCATCTCATACCATTCAAAAATGCATACAAACAGTATTCTGTGCTGAGAGCTAAGTCCCTGTAGATGCATCGTGGGGTAAATTATTAGAGTGCGGGAGTGCTCTAATAGTTAAGGTGTGTTGCACGCTACATTATAAAGTCACAACATTCTATTTGTTCTAAAATCAGCATGATCAAAGTTAGGATTGTAGAATTTGTTGTGGAGTATCACTGGGGTAAATGGTTCATGCTGTGAAAATGTCAGCTGAATCCGTTGGATAAACGCTGAGTTATTGCAGTTTGGAAACTACACTTTCAAGCCTGAGTTTTCATTTAGTCCAACCATCTTAATCTGGGCAGGGTAGAGGGGTTGAATGTTGGTGTGGAGGAGGAATTTGCCTTTTAGAAAATTAAAGGAGGCTGCCAGAGGGTGCTTTTGGCATTTTATTTGTAAATCTGATTAGTAGTTTTAAAGTTATGGGGTTGTGAAAAAACCCATGTTAGCCTATGGAGAGGGGCAGGGGTGCTGTGAAGAGGAAAGCTGCGCTCCACCTCTTTTCCTGTCTTTCCCTTCTCTGAGCGCGGAATGGGGATCACGGCAATTGTGCCTGGAGGTTTTGGAGTACCGGGGAGGACAACCGTCCTGGAGATCCAAGCCCACTCTCCCTTACTGCTGCTCTTTAATATTGCCTGCTTTGCCCCCCGATCACTGCCGCCGCCATATGTGAGCTGAGAACCCTGCCAGTGCTGGAGTCTGCTCCATTCCCCCACCCCTGCTGTGCACCACTGCTGCTGCCTGTGCCAGCCTGCTCAGCAGCAGGTGGGGAGGAGGAACAACCACCCCCTATGCATGCTGCTGCCATCGTGCAACTTCCCCTGCTGCTGCTACTTCTACTCACAACTACCGCCACCACCAGGATAATTTTCAAAGCACCCACAGTGTGTGCAAGCACTTAGTGGAAGCAGGGCACTATCCCCGGACATTGTCAGTAGGGAGAGGAGTAGCAGCAGCAGCTATAGAGGGGGGCACAGGGAGAGTGCCAGCAGCATTTCGGGCATGGGCAGTCTAGCCTCAGGGTCCCAGTACTCCCCTTCACGGGACATCACCGTGATCGCGGACAGTGAGGAAGAGGCAGACACTAGTGCCGCAGAGGAGATATCTGTAGCTGAGACGATGGATGAGCCTCCTCCCAAAGCTGTGTCACCAGTGACACCAAGTTCTCCCCCTCCCAGCAGTGCTGGCAGAAGTGCGTCCACGGGGTGGGCCATAAGGCAGGGGGGTGGGGAATCCTCAGTCTGGGAACATTTTAAGCAGGTGCGGGCAGATGATCCCAGAGAGGTGCAGTGCACTGTGTGCAAAAAGCTGTTGAAGTGTGGTCAGGTGCTCGCCAATCTTGGGACAACTGCAATGGCGAGGCACCTCAAGGCATACCACAGTGCTCTGATGCTAAGCAGGAAGGCAGGGGAAGTGGATGCCAGTGGGTTCCCGAATGCAGCAGCAGCCAGTCGCCCGACTCCTTCAGCGGGTAAGCGTCCCGCACCAACTGATGCTGCCTCTAGCAGCAGGAGCAGTATGGGGGCAGAACAGAAGCAGGAGTCTCACCAAGCAGTGTCAGTCCCTCTATGGAGGAGCTGGGGTAGGGGCAGCTACGAAGGCCATCGGGTGCTGGAGGACAGCGTGGCTTCTTTCAGGAGAAAGCCAGGTGCCTGTTGGCTGAGATGATTGCGCTGGATGGGCAGCCTTTCTTAATTATAGAGGACAAGGGCTTACAGCGGCTGATTGGATCCTGACCCCCCAGTTTTAGCTGCCTTCCCACTCCACCCTGAGTTGGACTGTGGTGCTACAGCTCAACAGGGGTTTGAAAGAGCGGGTGAGGGAGCAGCTGGCAGGGGCTGGGGGGAGAGGGCACTGTCCGCTTCACCACTGACCTGTGGTCCTCCAGGAATGCCCAGCACGCCTACCTGAGAGTGACTGCACACTGGTGGCAGAACCCAGAGGCAATGCTTGGCAGTGGCAGGAGGGGTACCAAAGCAGGGTATAGGTGGGCCCTGCTTCAGGCACATGTAATGGACAGCTCCCACACATCAATGAACCTCAAGGCAGCCCTGGTCACCATGGTGAGGGAGTGGGTCACGCCGTACGCAGCCTTCACCAAGGGGTTTTTGGTCATGGACAACGCGGCCAATATAGGCAATCCGTGATGAGGGCTTTACAAGCATCCCTTGTGCTGCACACACCCTCCATCTTGTGGTCAAGGATGCTCTGGGCTTGGGGGAGAAGGGGATTGGACCAGGCACCCTTAGCTCCCTGGTTGATCGGGGGAGGAAGCTGGTGAGGTTCTTCAACCACAGCTTGAAGGGCAGCTAGCTCCTCTGGGAGAAGCAAGCTGAGCAAGGGTCCCCGTTGCACCACATGGTCCAAGATGTCTCCACCAGGTGGAATTCCACCTTCCTGATACTCAAGCGGCTTCTTGAGCAGAAAGCCACCCTGCATCAGGTGGAACTGGAAACAGACATCGAGGCATCTCCAGGGTACAACAGAGAGGAATGGGAGATCCTTGCTCACACGGACTTCATGCTGAGACCATTCCTGGCCGTGATGGAGACCGTGAGCAGCTCCACCACCGCACTAAGTCAGGCAACCCTGATGGTCCATAGTCTCCAGAGGAGCCTGGAAGAGATTCTCGGGGGGATGGGATTGTGGCCCTGTGGGCAGGAAGATGTCCTATGAGGCGCTTGACCTGGCACGGAAGCTGAAGGTGGGTCTGGGTGCGTGCTTTGACGAGCTCCTGCACCGGGAGGAATATGTCCTGGCAACCACGCTGGACGCCAGGATCAAGGTCAGCATGGCACGCAAGACAGCGGTCTATGGCCTCTGGAAGGGTGCGCTGGTGCAGAAGATCCGACAGGTAGAGCGGCCTATGCAGCAGGATGCCCCTGAGGATGGGGGGAGTGGGAGCAGCAACCACTTCGAGCCATCTGGGTCTATCCCTGCCCCCAGCCCTAGCAGTAGCAGCAGCACCAGTAACAGGATGAGTAGCAGCAGCAGGACCCCAATTGTCAGCATCTCCTCCTGTGTGCAGACCACTCTGGGGAGCATGAGGCCCAGCACAAAAGGGCAAGCAGCGTGGCTGAGGGAAGTGGGGCAGGTGGTGCCTACCCAGAGCTACCAGAGGGAGTATGATGGGGCCTCATCAGCAGTGGAGACCTACCTGGAGGAGGATCCATGCATTGATCCCAGCAGCAATCCCTTGGCCTAATGGGCCAGCAAGGCCAATGTGTGGCCAGCCCTGTCCAAAGTGGCCAAGGGTATCCTGTCCTGCCCACCAACCAGTGTACCCAGTGAGTGAGTGTTCTCTGTGGCAGGGGACATTTGCTCCCCGCACTTCCTGAGACTGGAGACCAAGTTGGTGGAGCAGTTGTTGTTCCTAAAGGTGAACCTTCCGCTGATGGGATTCCCCAAGCTGCCCATGGACAAGGAGTGATGGTGCAGTGACACACGCCATCCCATGCCAGGGGCAGTCTTGGGACGGGGCTACTCCTCCTCCTCCTCAAGCTGGGCTAGTGCTACTGCTCCTGTATTGCTGAGGTGTTGTCCCTCCTTCCCTCCCAATGCCTGGCACCTGCCCTCCTCTCTTTCTCTCTCTCTCTCTCTCATACTACACGGCCTAAGCCGCCTTATCTGACTGACCTCATGACACAGGGTGGCATTAGGAAATAAACTGTAAGTCTGCCAGCCGGCCTACGGCTACACGATCTCAGTCTGCCTATGTGACACTGACTGGCTCTCTCTCTCGTGCGCGCTGCACAGTCTTTGCTAGCCTATCTGAGTGCCCTGCTGACAATGTCCCAGCCTGCCTGCCCTACTGCCGCTCATGCCACGCTGCCTGTCTGCCCACCCAGCTTGCCACCAAACTCAAAGCATGCCTCAGTCCACCTCCCTGACTCCCATGTCAAGGTGCCTGTCTGCCCACCCAGTTTGTTCAGCTCAAAGCCTGCCCAAGCCCACGTGCCCAACTGCCTCTCATGCCATGCTGCCTGCCTCCCCTCCTACCCAGGTTGCAAAGCTCAAATCCTGCCTTAGTCTGACTGCCTGACACTCATGCCACGCCACCTGACTGCCTGCCCCAGAAACCAATGTCTGTTCCTGCTAGTGCCAATGGCCCCCAGGCCAATATGCTTCTGTTCCAAGGCTTTTGTATCCTGGCAACCCATGTCTGCTGCTAGTGCCAATGGCCCCCAGGCCAGGCCTAAATGCTGTCTGTGCCAAAGGTTCTGTACCCTGGCAACCCACTGTCTGCTGGTGCCAATGGCCCCCAGACCTATATGCTGTCTGTTGTGCCAAGGGTTCTGTACCCTGGCAACCAATGTCTGCTGCTGCCAATGGCCCCCAGGCCTATATGTTGTCTGTTGTGCCAAGGGCTCTGTACCTTGGCAACCAATGTCTGCTGCTGCCAATGACCCCCAGACCTATATGCTGTCCGTTGTGCCAAGAGTTTTGTACCCTGGCAACCCACTGTCTTCTCATGCCAATGGCCCCCAGGCCTATATGCTGTCTGTGCCACGGGTCCTGTACCCTGGCAACCAATGTCTGATGATGCTGGTGCCAATGGCCCCCAGGCCAGGCCTATATGCTGTCTGTGCCATGGCATCAAGAAGCAGCCACTCCAGCCCCAGGACCCACCATCAGGGTTCTGGGGCCTAGCTTGCAGGGAGGACTGTGTCCAATATCTAGAATCTGCCACTCTAGCCCCAGTCCAGGACCCACCCTCAGGGTTCTTGTGCCCTGTAATTCCGCTCACGGGGTTCTGTCATTCCACCATTTCTTTATGCAACCTGCTGTTCATGTGGAGAGAGAGAGAGAGAGAGAGAGAGAGAGAGAGAGAGAAAGTCTCCCCACTGCTAGGTAGGTCTATCCAGCTCAAGCTGCCACCTGCCAGAACCAGGAAGAACTCCCATCTGTGCTCATGCGCCCGATCGATGCCCATTGCCCACATACAGCAGCAACAAACCTACCAGAACGAAATGGAATATATCAATATAACACAACATATTATATGTGCCTGCCTCCCTGCCTGTGTGTGTTCCTGTACCTGCTGCTACCACTTTTCGCTTGATTGAATAAAGTGTGCCCAATCATACATTAATTCTAGGGACATAATTATCATTAAACTCACATAGGCTATCATTACATTGTACCTGAATCAGTCATGCCCGCCCATTCCAGGAACCATCAACAAGATTCTGGGACCATCATTCCAGTCACTGGGAGCTGCATTCCATTCCACTGCATCCAGAAGCCTGGTGCCCGCAAGCCAGCCTGCCCCCCCAACAGCCTACTCTTCCACACCCACCCGCCGATGGATGCCCGCTGAAGCTGCTGGAAATAAAAGTCCCTCTGACCACCACCTCCTGCTGCCCCCTGCCAAGGAGCCTGTCTCTCTGGCACACCCACACAGACACAAGTCCTGCCCCTCCTTCTGCATGGCACATTTTTGGGTTAATACTACCTTGACTATGCTACATGTGGAGCCAGCCAGCTGCTTCTAGTAGGGATTGACAAGCTGTATGAGATTCTGCCACCTGCCAGCCAGAACTTCAGCACATAGGGATAAAAGATTGGACAGGTCAAACGAAACTCATAAAAACAAATATAACAACTTTTATTAAAACTATTTCAACAACAACAAAACAGCAACAACAACATTATAAAACCAAAACCAAACATAAAAAGGAAACTTAGAAAGGAGGAAACTATTAATCTTTGCCGGGACTGTCCCCCAGGACTTTGGGGAAAGGCAAAAGGTGGCAGGGCACAGCACAGGGCTGAGGGGCAGTCACCCTGTACTCTGCCATCTCATAGCCATTGGCTATGCCAAACTCTATGGTCCCTTCCACGTCCTGATGCCACCTGGAGACCGCCTGGTGGTAGAGTTCCAGCCTTTCCATCTTGGCAGAGACATACTGGGAGTATGCCTCCACTTGCTTCTTCTCCACCTTGAGAGCCTGGAACTTTTCCACCAGGCGATTCTCCATGCAGTGCAAGTCCTAAATCATCTGGCGGCCAGGCCTCTCCACTTCAGCCCGAAAGGCCTTGGCCACAGCAGACCCCAGGGGCCCAGGAGACTCCACATCAGGGCTGGAGAAGGGGGAAGGACTTGCATGGTGTCGCTTCTGGGTTGCCTTCCCACCCTTCTTCTGGCACTGATGCTCAGGTTCCATGGCCATGACAGAGTCCTCCTGCCGCCCCACTGTCTGGCCATGGAGCCTTTCAATATGGGCAATTAGCCCCAATGTGGTCCCCTCTCTCTGCCTCCAGAATATTTTCTTGCAGATCTAAAGAGCATAAAAAGATAGGAACATAAGAAGTGCCATACTGTGTCATACCAATGGTCTGTGTCAAACCCTGCCTGCATTCTGTCTCCACAAGTGGGTGGGTGGCCAATCTCTCTCTGCAGGGGACTTCCGTTCCTAACAGGTCACATTGCATACTCTGTTGTTCCAGCTCCCGTGCCTTACCGTGCAGACAGCGAACCCGTTCTCCTTATCATACCAAATCCAGACATCGGACCTTGTCCGCTGACTGTCTGGGGGAGACACTGGCAAACTCTGCCTGGATTTCCTGTGCGGCATGGCACCAGCACTGGCATCCGATTCCTCTCTGAAACAGGAACACATAAACAACACCTAAGTAATATAATGCATTTATTTTTATTTATTTATTTATTTTATAAATTTTTCCCCCGCCTCTCCTTCCATGCAGCTCCGGGCGGCTTCCAAGCATTTTAAAATACAATAAAATCAGTTAAAAACAATCATAAATATTATAAAAATATTAAACAGGGCTAAAATACAATCTGTAACCAAAAATAGGTGGGGGAACTAAAACCCCACCCTACTCACCCTCCCTCCCAAAGGCCTGGGCGAACAGCCAAGTCTTACAATTTCACTGGAATGTTAATAGGCTAGGAGCCAGGCGAGCATCCTCCGGAAGGGAGTTCCACAGCAGTGGCCCCACTACCAAGAATGCCCTCTCCATCGTGGCCCCCCGCTTAACACGGGGGACCTCCAGGAAGGCACCCCCGGCAGACCGCAGGAGCCGCTCTGGGGTGCAGAGGGTGAGGCGGTCCCTAAGGTATGAGGGGCCGAGACCGTGTAGGGCTTTATAAACCATCACCAACACCTTGAACTTGGCTCGGCACGCTATCGGCAGCCAGTGCAGTGCTCAGAGTACCGGTGTAATATGCTCCCGGCAGCCCGTCCCCGTAAGAAGACAAGCCGCTGCATTCTGCACTAGCTGCAGCCTCTGAACCAAGAATAAGGGAAGCCCCACGTAGATCACGTTACAGTAGTTGAGCCTCGAGGTGATGAAGGCATGGATGAGGAAGGCCAGGTCTGGGCCGGAGACAAACGGGCGCAGTCTACGTACTAGATATAGCTGGCGGAAGGCAGCCTTAGCGACTGCCTCCACCTGCCGCTCCAGACGAATATCTGCGTCCAGTATCACCCCCAGACTCCGAACCTGCAGAGCTATAGGAGGGCGAACCCCCCCAACCAGGGGGGCCATCCCCCCCTTCGCTCTCCCCACCAACATCACCTCCGTCTTGTCGGGGTTAAGCTTCAGTCTGCTCAGCCGCATCCACTCTGCCACAGCCTCCAAACATTGGGAAAGCAACGAGATAGCAGGGCCTGGGTCAGTAAAAAAAGAGAGGTACAGCTGAGTATCATCAGCATGCTGGTGACATCGCACCCCGAACCTTCTCACAACCTCCCCCAAGGGCTGCATATAGATGTTAAACAACAGCGGAGACAAGATCGAACCCTGCGGAATGCCACA
>QEPC01013498.1:10124416-10183875 GCA_003113815.1 Sphenodon punctatus | reverse complement strand
CTCGGGGAGCAGAGGCTAGGGGCCTGAAATGAAGGGGGGAGGCTGTGCGAGACTGGGGAATAGGGGGATTTGGGTGGGGAGGGTGTTGTGCGGCAGATGGGGGATTTTGGTGGGGGGAGGGTGTTGTGGGGACAGACAGACTGGGGGGATGAGGGGGAGCGTGCCGCTCTATGTTTGCATGATGACAAAATGGCCTCTCGACTCATGCTTGGGAGGGGTGAAGGAAAGCAGCAGCAATGCATCTATGAATGCATTGCTGCTTTCCTTCTCCTCTCCCAGTATGAGTAGAGAGGCCATTTTTAAAATTTGTGGTTTCACTGGTCGTGGCTACTCTTTTTATTATAAATGGTCCCTTTGCTGTTTCACTGCTGCTTCCTGCTGTTGCTGGAAAGTAGTTTGTGTGGACAGGCGTTTGGCTGCCAGGGATAAGGTGTGGCTGCTGGGGATGATGGTGGTTGGACTCGGGGCCTGCTTTGGTGGGAATGCAGCCCCGAAAGGGACCAAACTGTTTTTTAAAAAGGGGTCTGCGTTCTTGAACAAGCAGTCTGTGGTGAAACTACTAGGGATGCTGGTCTGGATGTGTCTGATTTGGTGGCAATGTGTTCCTGAAACTGGCCAAACCCTGGTAACTCCTTGCTTCTGGCTGGGTTATGCCCTGGCTCTGCCTCCCGTATCCCTGGATCTGCCTAGCATATCCCTGGCTCTGCCCCTAGGCTAGGCTCTGACCCTAGACCCACCAGCCACCCACCCTCCCCCCACATTCCCCAGTATCGCACACCCTCCTCCCCCTTCCATGATCCCAGTCCCCTAGTCTGTGAGACAGTGGGGAAGGGGGGGGTGAGCGGCGGGGGGGGGGACTCAGGGAGCAGAGACTGGTGGCTGGGGGTCCGGCCTTAATACCCCAGTGCCTCTCCAACATCAAACCACACCAGCCGCCTCTGACGGTGGGGCCAATCTGAAGCATATACTGCCATGCACACATGTGTGCATCACCGCACAGTTTGCGTGTGTGCTATTGTCCCGGTGCCTGGGGTGCACACAGCTTCCATGCACATACGTGTTCACACGCTGCGTGTGCACCTCACACTGACCCACGGGGCTTGGGATTGGCCCCAATGGCTCCAAGATCCCTTTCCTAAGTGGTAACTCCTAATTTAGAACCCAGCTTTATATAAATATAATTTGGGGATTTTCCCCCCTATGTGCATCACTTTGCACTTGTCCACATTAAATTTCATCTGCTATTTTGATGCCCAGTTCCCCAGTCTCACAAGATCCTTTTGCAATTCTTCACAGTATGCTTGAGTTTTAACTACTTTGAATATCTTTGTATCATCTGCAAATTTTATCACCTCACTCTACTCCCTTCTCCAGAACATTAATGAATATATTAAACACCATGTGTCCCAGTACAGATTCCAGGGGCACTCCACTAGTTACTTCTCTCTACTGTAAAAACTGACCATTTAGTCCTACCTTTTGCTTCCTATCTTTTAACCAGTTACCAATCCACAATAGGACACTGCATCTTATTCCATGACTCTTTAATTTCCTAAAGAGTATCTCATTAGGGACCTTACCAAATGCCTTCTGAAAGTCCAGATACACTATATCGACCAATTCACCCTTATCCACATACTTATTTACACCCTCAAAGGTTGAAAAGATTAGTGAGACATGACTTTCCATTCCTAAATCCATGTTGACTCTTCCCCACTAAGCCATGCTTATCAATATGCTCAGTAATAATTCTATTTTAACAGCTGTTTCTTACAGTTTTCCCCGCACCGACATCAGGCTTACCAGTCTGTAGTTTCCAGAATCACCTCTGAAGTAGGGCTGTAATGAGATTTCACCCTTCTCATAAATCTCAAGAAGAACATAATTCTCAATGAGATTTTCTCATCTCAAGAATCTCACGAGAATCAGGCATTCTCAAGAATCTCAAAATAACTCCCCAAAATGGTCTGTGCATGTGGGAAAAATGTCCACCTGGCCCATTTATGCATGCACAACCATTTTGTACATGTGCAAATCATTTTTGGGGTAATTTCAATTTATTCTGTCATTTCAATATTTTTTTGTACCCCGGACTCTGGTATTATAGTGTCCCACTGATTATCCTTGCTTCACTAGCTCTCTGAGATTCCCATTATTTCTGTATTCTCATTTAGTACAGTAAACTCTAATTATCCCTTACCTTTAAGACATCTAGCATTTTAATATAGATACTTAAACATATTATTATTATTATTATTATTATTATTATTATTAAAATGGTGTTTTTATTGCATATTTTGTTTAATTTTGGAAGTATTTAAGTTTGTCTGTTCCATACTAATGCCCACCTGTTGTCTCTGATTTTTTCTTGTTCTCTTTACCTTACTGCACTGTATCACTTCTAATGTTAGCATCCCCTTGGGTTGCCTCTGTCCAAACCACATGCTCCACAGCAGCTTTCAGCTTTTTCCCAGAACTTAGTTTAAAAACTCCTCTACCACTGTGATTTTTAGCACCAGCAGCCTGGTTCCATTTTGGTTAAGGTGGAGCCCATCCTTCTGGTACAGGCTCTCCCTTCTCCAAAAGGTTCACCAGTTTCTAACAAATTGAAATCCCTCCTCCCTGCACCATTGGGTGTCTTCAGACGTTACGAGATCACGGTGAACCACGGTGAATACCCACCTGTGGTCACTGTGTCTCGAACATCTGTTTGCGGGGCGCCAGATGTTCACCACGGTGAATCCCCACATGGGGTCTGTTTGAACCACGCTTCCCGGGCTAGCCGGGGGAAGGTCCCGGAAAGCATGGTCAAACGGACCCCAGGCCAGGACCAACGAAAAGTCACGTCTGGCCGCGCGCCACGGCCCGGGATCCCCAGCGGGATCCCGGGCCACGGTGCTTCTGGCCCGACGCGGCGGCCGCAATGGCCCTGCCGCCCGCCCGTCTCCTCGGAGGGCGGGCGGCGGGGTGCGTGGAGGGGGCGGGGCCATGCGGCCGCACGTTGCGTGGCCCCGCCCCCTCCCAGTTCCCCGCCGGGATCCCCCCGGCACGTCTGTTGTGGCATTACGGGGTGACCCCGGCGGGGAACGAAGCCGGTGGTTTCGGTACGGGGCCAAAGGGCCCCGTAACATCTGAAATCACCCATAGTCTCATCCACACATTGAGGCTCCAGAACTCAGCCTGCCTCTGGGGCCCTGTGCATGGAACAGAAAGCATTTCAGAGAATGCTATCCTGGAGGTTCTGGATTTCAACCTCCTTCCAGGAAGTCTAAATTTAGTCTCCAGAACCTCCTTTCTAGACTTGCATATGTCATTGATGCTCACATGGATCACGACAAACAGCTCCTCCCCATCACCAGCTAAAATCCTATCTAAACATTGTGTAAGGTTCACAACTCTCACACCCAGCAGGCAATTGACCATGCAGTCCTCAAGACTATCACAAACCCAACTATCTACATTAAATCACTCACTACTACAGAAGTATCCTCAGTGTGAGAGTATACTATGATATCATCTGAAGGGCATGTCCCAGCTATGGAATCATTTCCCACCATACCAGCTTGATGCTCTCCTTCCCCAAGATCTTCATCCTCCAAAACAGCACAGGAGCAGCAGGAGTGGAGGTGGGACCCCACTACTATTGTTGCATTGTGCCTCAGTTTCCTCAAAGGGAAAATGTGCTTAGTGGTCCAGGCCTCACATAATCTGGTCTGGATATAGGGTGCTAATTCTCCCATATGTGGAAACTCAGTTTATTTATTTATTTTATGCATTTATGAGTCACCCCATGTGCCTACAGCATCCTGGGGTGACATACAGCTAAAAAAAACATTCATAAAAACAATTTAACAATTTAAAACATCACAGGGATAGGGGAATAAATAAGAATAAAATAAAATAAAATAAGGGCATTGAAGAGCTAAAAACCCTATCCCCCTTCTCCCCCTCCCCAAAGGCCTGGGCAAACAGTGCTGTAAGCCAGCCAGCTAAGCAAAGTATTGTAAAGACAATATTATTTATAAATGAGGCTCTCAGACAGAGAATATTATAAATATAAAGCATAGTTTACTTACATTCAAATAAAAACATGGTACAAAAGAGAAACAGTGTCAGTTACAAATACATGATTTAAAAGGATATTTCTGTTCAAGGAACCGTTCTCTTTTACGTTCAAAGATCTTAATATTTATAAGAAATAACATATGATTTAAGTATTGTTGTTGGCGCAATGCATCAAAAGAATATACTTTCATATTCACCCAGTCCTGTGTCCCATACTGCCATATGAAGGTGAGAAAAACTCCAGGGAATTTAGAGCTTTCAGAAAAATCAGTTTTGCCTCTCCCTCTTTATGGAGAAAAAATGATTAGAAGTCAGTTTAGATAACATCAGATCAAGACAGCTGACAATGAGATTTTCTCAAAGTATATAGTAAAAAACCTGTTGATACATACTAAAAAGGTGGCTATTATCTGAGATACGAGTTAACAATGACTTAAATCTAAGGTTTCTCCAATCAAACAAAACCTTTTTCTGCCCTGATTGGGAGTCATGTCTCTTGATATGGGTCAACAGAAAATGTTGACTCCTTAAGAGAGACAGACTGATTATGTCTCTCTCCAAGATTACAGCTAAAATGCCATCCTAGAGACAGTTAATTAGAAATGAACCATTCAACGGCCTTTTCTAATGTTCAATACATTGAAACACAGATGGCCAATAAAATATATGCTTTTTATATGGGATACATCACACTATGCCCCTGAAGTTCTCCTTTATAGCCGTATCAGTCTGCCTTAGCTCCTCCAGTCCAACCACCCAGGCCCATGAGACTGCACTCTTTCTGTGAGAGTCTGGATCTCTTTGCACTGACTGCACTCATATGACCTCTCCCCAGGAGAAAAATAATCAGCTATGTTACACTGGGTGCAAAAGACTGGATAGCCCCCACTTTGCTGCAAGACTTCTACAGGCATCTCCCTCAATCAAGGGTATTGTGTTACTATAACTTTGTTTCCTTTTTAAGTGTTATTCAGCACTCCAAGGGTGTAGTGTAGGGGTGTGCAATTCATGTTTGTTATTGTGATAACAAAAATGATTTTTTTTCATTTTCTTTTTTGTTATTGTAATAACAAAAATGAAAAATAATGACAACAAAAACAAAAACAGATTTTTGTTTTTCAAATAATGGGAATAACTGAAAAACATACTTCTGGCTATAGCCCTTTTTACATCAATGCCGCTGTGGGCCCGGGGGGTGGAGGTGGGTGGGTGGATGAACACACCCACCAAACACCCAGAAGTGCAGAGGAAGGAGACATTTACTTTGACACTACCACTGGGGATTGTAGGAAAGAAGGGAGGGGATGGCACATACTCATCGGGCACACACCCACACAGGGAAACACTGAGAAAACACCCATAATTTTTACACCGACTGTCCATACACCAAACAGAGGGAAAACCATGCCTAGCACAGTGACATTACAACATGGCCGAGCAAGGGCAAGTGACGCCGTGGCACACAGCACCGCCCCTAAACTTCCAAACCCTGAGCAGGTGGGAGAGGAGAGAGTCGGAATGTCGAGAGATACAAAGAAACAGCCCCTGTCAAGCCCAGAGACACAGGTCAGACAACTGTATGCCACAGACCCCCCCAAACCCCAGACCCTGACCTCAGACCACATTGCACACAAGCACACAAGGAAACCCAGAAGGATGAGGGAGAAATGATACCAGAATCTGGGGAGTGAGGCCAGGACCAAGCATAATCACCAGGAAGAACAGGTGAGCCCCAAAATTGGTGGTGACCAAAACAACTCCCTCCCCTCATGGCAAGGACCGCCGCCAACAGAACCCCCCCAAAAAACCAAAACAGCACACCAGGAATGGGACAGCTAAGGTTATGGTAGCAGCAGGTGCTAAATCACATGGTGGAACCAGGATCAGAGTGCACAGAGAAGATAGGCACTGCCCAACTCACACAGACCGGCATCAGTGCAGCAGCTGGCCACCAAGCACAGGGCTCAGGATGAGACCCACACTATGGCAGAGAAGTGGGGCATAAGAAGCAAGGTGCATGAGTAGAGGCAGCTCACCCCTGCCTGCTCCCCCTGCACACCACGACAAACAACAGGGAGGGGGGACTGGATGCCAGGGACACTGAGGGGAACATGGGACCCCACACAAACAGCTGAGGGGGTATGATCCAGAGGACAGGGTACCAGGGGGACAAGCTGAGGAGGGCCCACTGATAGATAGCACAACCACAGGGAGGGGGGGGACACAGCAATGGACTGATACCCTGCTATACAACCACACCACACCAACCTGACATGGCCCACACAGAGGGGTACAACAGAGGGAAGATGAACACAGACACCAGGGGGAACCAAGTAAATAGAACACCTATGATTAATCAGCTAGAGAAACAGGCTCATGACAAAAAACCAACACCACACAAAAAACCAAAACCACCTCCCCCAGGGCATTGGGGAAGATGCCCCCAAGCCCCCTCAGGGGTTCCCCCCATGGGCCCATGCTTGCTGGGGAGCCAGAAGTTCCTCCTCAGCTGATCCAGAGGCAGCAAGGTCAATTTCCCCGCTTGTTCCAGGCTTTGATTATATTGTAACTCTCCTCCTGCAGGTTGAGTCATATGTAAACAAGCCCTGCAGCAAGAGAACTCTGCAAGGGGAGGAGGAGGAGGGGAATTAATCACCCTTCTCATACTGGGATTCTCCCCCCTCCCTCTAACTTTTCACTCACTGACCAAGGAGCTAAAGGGAGGCGGGGACTTAGAGAATGTCTCCCAAGCCCTCAGAAAACATGCGCTGGGCATCGACCCAGAAACACACTGCTTTCTCGGGGATTGGAGATGGAGTGGAGGAGGTGCCATGTGCTCCTTGGCTGGGTTCCTATGGAGAAACCCAGTCAATCAGCAAGGCTTAGGGGGTGTGTCTGGGCATCTTTTCAAAATGCTCTGGCCACCTCATTTTCTCCCCCTGGACCCTCCTCTACCAGAGGGGGATATGGGGGCAGGGAAAGAGCTGACTCTTCCCTGCTCCTCCCTCTAGGCTCACTAGATACTGGGGGTGACTGTGCTGGGGGTGGAGGGGTTTGGGTTGCAGGGAGGTGATGGGGACACACGGGCGGTTAACTGGGGAGTGGGGCCCGTTGGGCACACATGGGGGAGGGGGCACACTGGGGAGTGGGGGTCACTTGGGGACATAGTGGGGTCACTTTGGGACATGTGGGCGAGTTGGAATGTGGGTTTTGTTCACTTGATGACGTGGAGTGTTTATTTTTTGCTGCTGTCTTTGGGTGTCCCTGGATGCCTTTCAGGACTTTGAACCTGGGGAGGCTTGTGCAAATGGTTTGAGTGTTCAGCTTTGCTGAAACTGATGTTTTAAGCTGTGAATATAAGCTGCCTGCATAAATTAAGGTGACTCATTGTTTTTCTTACATAGTTTTTCTCAGTGTTTCATGAGGATTAAAATGATACCAACGCTGTTTTGTTGTGGCCCTGAGGTTTTGTATGTGTTAAACATGTGATCCGTTTTTTTTTATCCTGCTATGGCACTACCACTGTTGGACAGAGAGAGAGAGTCATCTTACTGGAGTCCCATCCACTGAATGGATGAGATACTAGTAGAAGGGTTCTCTCTGTCTCCAAGTGGCAGGGTTTTGCTCAGCAGCTAGGAGTTCCCAGTGTTAACTAGTGTTCTGTCCATCAGATATTAACACTGATAACTCCTAGTTGCTGAATTTTTGGAGGCTCTGCCTACAATGGACAAGTCCCACCCCAGAGCTCTGCCAGCCATAAGGTTCTTCTGGCTTTACTGCCTTACTGCCCCACCAACCTCAAAGCCCACCAGCCACCACTGCAATACCAACACTGAGTTGCTATAGGGTAGGGTGGTGGGGCAGATCAGAGTCCTCAGTAGGGCATGCGACCCTGGAACTGGCCCCAAAGATCCATTCGGGCATGGTCAAATCCTTGCACCTACTGCAGCACATGCAGGACAAGCTGGACCTCCTGCTCCCTGGTCCTCATGCTAATCATCACCTGCACTAAAGGAGAGAGAGAGAGAGAGAGAGTGCCAGCAGGGCAGGCCACAGGTGGCAACATCCAGGAAGGCCACATATATGTGAGGAGGGGAGAATTTACACATAAGGGTAACTCACAGATCCCATGGTACACCCAGGCCTCAGCATGAAGTTCAGGAGCTGCTCGCTGGAGCTGACCGGCCATCTCCCCCAGCCGCAGCACCATCAGGAATACAAGCACAGCAGATAGAAGGTAAGAGGAAGTGGGAGATGGGTCCAGGGATCAGGCTATGACAGGGGAGTGGTTTGGTCAACATGAAAGGTCACATCAGCCCAACCATCCCACCAAGCCCTCCCAGACACCACCTCAGTGATGGAGTCCAAGGAAGCACACGGGATGGCAGATTGCACGCAGAAGACCATTCAGATCCCCGGTCAGGAGTCCTCAGATTACTGCACCCCTCCATGTCTGCAGGAGCAGAAATGGGGGACCAATAGGGGGGGGATAGACACAATGCACCATGGGGTCAGACTCAGAGCAAGCCCAGGCCAATAGGAATGGACAGTAGTGCATGGAGATCAGAAAGGACCATGCTCCCTGCAGCATGTGAAACTGAACAGAAGGGGGTGGGGTGGAGGCAGTCAGGGACTGATCACTGTGACATATGGAACGTAAGGTGAGGACAGCAGGTACCTGGATCCAAGTACAACCACACAGCCCCAATGCATGGCCGGCTGTGTGCATGGTCACTGTGGGAGACAGCACAGCCCTGAAACATGCCATGGGGCCCACAGAGCCAGGGTAACAAAACTAGGGAGAGCAACAACATGGTGGGGAATGAAAGGCCATGGAGGGAGCACCCACTAAAGAGCAAAGAGCCCATACCATGGAACAACCCAGCTGACTGGGTGAGGAAGCAACCCCCATATATCTGTATAAGGGTGCATGGGCCCCCCAACAGAACAGCACTGTGCCCATCCACATCCCCCATGGCCCCACCATCCATAGGCCCTGAACACCCAGGCCAGTTAGAGGGGTTTAAAGGCAGGGCCCCGCAACACAGTAAAACCCAGATAATTAGAACCATGAGCTGCCAGAGGTTACACGGTCCACGGGGACTGCACATCACTGGAGCTAGGAGTTAACTCACCACCTCAGGTACAGATGGCCAAAATATCAGCTCGGCTACCATGCTGATTTCAACATGCCCCAGTTGGCGCAAGCATCCCGCCTTAACTCCACTCCGAGCGCCACAAGACCCAACCCCCTAAAAACACACCCAACACACCAGCACCAGCACCTAGATCTGCCGGTGGAACGAACCAACAGACACAGCAGGACAATAGAGGCAGCTAAAGAAGGTTAACGTTTATTAGCATAGGCTTCTGTAACATGCAACACCGGCCAGAGGGAGCAGATATAATGGGACACAGGGCTTGCACCCACGGTGCACGTAAGGAGCAGTACTACCAATTCATGGAGTCCTAGGGGTTTGCAAGTAGACCTGGCAGTCAAGCATCAGTACGTTAACCCACAGGTTGCACCACATTAGACAGATGGAGAGGCGGAAGGGATCACGCTTTGGAACATAAGCCAGTAGCATGGCCATGGCTGAGCTAAAGCACCAATTCATCACAGGGAGAGGAGATCCACGATGGAGGTTGCAGCAACCGTGGGATCACGATATGGGTGCCGGGTACCCAGGGAACATAGACCACTGGACAAGACCTCATCAGGTGAAGAGGCCCGAGTAGTGGCCATGGGCATGCATATGGGCATCCACCATGAAGTGAGGCAAGAAAGGATGTCCCATGGCAGGAGCTGCTCTGAAATCTGAACGACTCAGCACATCTCTCAGGGCAGTCATCTCCAGCTCAACGGGTGTTCCATTCAGAATGGGGTCACTGACATCAGGAAGAAGCAAGCCCAGCTCCTCAAGACAGTTGTGGCAATCCGATTGAGGGTGTGTGAAACCACAGGCACACAGAAGGACACAGACATAGCAGCTCACTACATAGCAGCTCAGTCCAGACCACCACCCTGGAGGGTCAAACCAAAGTCGTGATGACCAGTCACCTGACGAGCAGCAGCAAAATCTCAGGATTCCCATGGCAGCACAATGATGGGCGGGGGCCCACGGTCAGGTTGGCATAGTGGTGTGAATCTGAGTTCCCTGGCTCACCTTTGGCACTTGTTATATTGGGTTTTATAATATTGTACGCCGCCCTGAGATGCCGTAGGCATGAGGGGGCGGCTAACAAATGGAAATAAATAAATAAATAAATTAAGAGCCTCAAAGGGGTGGCCCAACAGTCACATGTAACGGAATCCCCATGGAAAGGGGATTGCTCACCAGAAGCTGGACATCATTGCTCTGCCACAGGGTTCCAAGCAGCATGGTGGCACACACCGGCCATTTCTCACCAGCCCAACGATCGAAGATATGTCCCGTTTCATGGATGAACATGGCCAGCACAAAGATAGCATGCTGGAGAACAACTGTAGTGGATGGCAAGCAGCAGCGTATGACCTAGGGGTGTGCGAACACCCAGGGGTTCAGGGCTCATCCTGTTCGGGGTCTGGGCCCCCCAAAACCATTTGAGGTTCAGGGGTTCGGCCTGAACCCATTCAGGGTGTGTGTGTGAACCCATTTGGGTGGCAGGTGGGGGGCAGGGGAGGACCCAGTTTCCCCTCCCTCCAGGCTGCGTGGGTGGAAGGGGCGCCAGAGCCCACCTCCCCCCCCACCCTGCACAGTCTACTATTTTTTATTTTTTAAAAAAAACCCACCCCGGGAACCCACTACTTAGTGGCACTGGGACTCTGGCTCTGGGTCCTGTGGTGGCGGCAGCTGGTTCGGCTCCGGTGGCACTGCGAAGCGCTTCAGTCCTCTACTAGGCCTTCCAGGTCAGGTGACCAGGTCAGGTGACCTGGAAGGCCTAGTAGAGGCCTGAAACGCTCCACTGCCACTGCTGGAGCCAACCCCATCACCGCCACCGGACCCAGGGCCGGAGTCCCGGCACCTCCAGATAGGTCAGCCTCCGTTCCTGGTACAGCAGTGGCATCAGAGCACTTCAGGCCTCTACTAGGCCTTCTGGGTTGCTTGACCCGGTCACCTGACCCAGAAGGCCTTGTAGAGGACTGAAGCGCTCTGCAGCAATGCCGGAGCCGGACTCTCTGCCACCGGCGGACCCAGGGCTGGACCCCCGGTGCCACTAGGTAGGGGGGTCCCTGGGGTGTGGGGTTTTAAAAAAATAATAATAATTTTGAGTAGGCTGCATGGGGGTGGGGGTGTGTGAGCTCCAGTGTCCCTTCAGGTTCAGGGGGTTCGCGGACGGGCCGAACGCCCCGAGTTCAGCCCAAACCCCAAACCCCTGAACCGCGTTCGCACATTCCTAGTATGAGCTTGGATGGAGGCACAGCTGTCATCACTTGGAAGGTGATCTTGGCCAGCTGATAGCAGTCTGGCTCAGCGGGTTTGAGAACCTCGAACCCACACACAGAGTGGACACATTCCTGCTCGATAAGATGGAGGGAGGCATGCAAGGGCCGGGGAAGGATGGGATGGGGAACCATCAAGGGGCCATCATATCCAGTCATATCTGAGCAGGACAGCAGCTAACCTGACAACAGCTGTCCCGGAGAATGGGGGATCCCAGCTGCAGACCTAACGTCCACCATGTGATGTTGCGGCTCAGATACCAAGAGGGGGGGGCAGGGTAAAGGTGCGCAGTCTAGGTGATCCAATGGGACAGTACCTGCCGGCTAGCTACTGAACGTAGCGGTGTTGGTTTACCAAACTGGTGCCAGGCAGTTCACAGAGGTAGCATCAAGGGGACCCCGGACACTTGTGTATGCCAGGTGTGCATGCCACACCCAGGTTGTTGCACCTAACGCTGAGGACCTGTGACTGATCATCCATCTAAAAATGGGATCAGGGTCGGCTGCAAAAGTGTAGCATGTTGGTGGTGGTGGTTGTGGAGTTGAGAGAGTTGTAAGAGCGGTAGTAGGAGAGAAGTGAGAGATTCGGGGTGGTATGGAGTGATTGATTGAGCTGTGTAACAGAGGTAGGGGTGGGGACAGGGTGTGCATGTGGGTAGTGTGTTGTGTTAGTGTAGAGCATTGCCAAATGATAGAAGTGTGTGGCCTGTAGCGTGCGCAGTGGGTGATAGCAGCTCATGAGGGTGTGAGGCCATGGGGCATTTGGGGAAGTGGTGTTGAGTGGGAGGTATGCTGCCTGTTGGTGAGAGTGTGTGTGAGAGGGGTGCTATCGCTGGGTGGCTATCTGGTTCCGAGTACCTGTGCACAAGGTATGTCGGAGTGTTCCTCAGGTGACCCTCCCCATGTGACAGCTGGGTTGGATGTAGTCATAGAGCACTGACTAGTGGAAGAACATACTGGCGACCTGGATAGACCACTTCTGGATAACCCGCTTTCTGATCACCCACCTTGAAGAGATCCTTGTCCCCCCCACTAGGGATGGCAAACAGAACGGAGTTCAGAAATTCGGTTTGGTTCAGTTCGGTTTGAAATTCGAGTTCGGAAATTCGGTTCGGTTCAGTTTGAAATTCGAGTTCGGTTTGGAAGTTCAGTTCGGTCGACCGAACAGACCGAGTTTGGTCGAGTTCCAAACTTCCAAACCAAGTTCGGCCATTCAAAACCAGGTTTTTTGGTGTATGTTGCCACTAGGTAGTAATTTATTTATTGTTTAACCGACTGGTTATCAACAAACTTAAACAAGAACATAGTCCAAAATACATCAACAATTAAAACATCCAAAAAGTTGAAACATCATATATAATAAACACATGATAATAGTAATAAATAAGTTATAAATAAGTAAGTATTAAATATTTGAGTATTAAAATGTTAAAATGTACACACTTGTGTACTTTGTTACTATCACTTCTATTTAAAGCATTCCAACTATTTTGGCGTATTTGGATTGCTCTAGCACAAAAGCTAGCAACAGTCCTCGAAATTGGTGTATCATACGGACTAAATAGAAATTTCAAAATCTGCTGGGAAGCTGAATAATCAAAGTACGGCAAGTATTGAGACAAATATCTTAGCCTAGGACTCTTGCAAGCTATGCATTGAAATAAGACATCTTCAACTGTTTCTGTTTCCCCAGAATCACAAATCGGGCAAATTTGGGCCTCCCTGGCCAGCCCTTGTTAACGGCCCAACAAAACTGCTGAATCAAATACGTTAAGCCTGAATTTAGTAAATGCAGTCCTATTTTGGTAAGAATTCCAGGTAACCAGATAACTAGACTAACAAAACCGCATTAGGTAGCTAGAATACTGATTAGCAACTTGCTGTGACTCTAATAGAGAGTTTTCCATTTGAGTAGACTAGCCATAAATCCTTTCTCTAATTAATACAGCAGCTCCTTTGACACTCTTTGCCCTTATATAATCCATAGAAAAGCCCAGCTTTAAAACTTCCAGGGTCACTGCCTTTTTCCAAGAATCCAGTAGGCCATCCTGGATAGCCAACAGCATTAGAGGGTTAACTGGGGAGACGAAAGCCATGGTCTTTAACCAATATTTAATTTGCTGACATAATAAAGTAGCTCTTAGGGGGCGGCATCTGGTTTCAGCGTGCAAAAGTGCCTGGGGAGTACCGCTTGGGACTGCAAATATAGTTTGTAGGAATTTATTTTGGTTGACCTCCAGTTCTGTAAAATATCCTGAGCCCCAGAGAGGGAAGGCATACAAAATAAAGTCACATGAGAATCTAGGGGACTGAGGAGAATACCCAAAAGAACCTTAGGACGATCAATACAAAACAGGGGAAATAAGGAGACTCACAAATTTCCCCTTAAATCAACCAGGGCAGGGCACCGGAAGAAAACATGAAAAAGGAAGTCTGGTTCATGGAGTTCACATAATGAGCAATATTGGTTTCCCCTAGGGATCCCAGCATACCGGCCCTCCAAGATGGCCAATGAAAAGGAGTCACATCTAAGGAGATTAAATGCCCATCTTTTGGGAGCATTCAACCAGGTAAGTAGATAGCTATCTTTAGCACGGGAGGGATCCGGGGGAAAATAATCAGAGGCTACTCTCTGTGCATTTAAAAGCAATTTTTCCATTTGGAGTTCTTGGTCTGCCAATCTCCTCAAGAGGAGAGTCTCAGAGGATTCGGGTCCTACTCTCAATAAATGCTCGCAAGAGAACCCCAACTTTAATACTTCAAATTCAACCGCTGAGTCCCAATCACTCACTAACCCATGGGCCACCACCAAAGAAAGTAGTGATCGGTCCTGCAGCGGGAACAAAAAAATCCTTATCCAGTACCTAAGCATTGATCGAAGAGCAAACTGCCTAAACATAAGACTGCAAGATTCGGCCCTTAAGATCGCCTGCGGGGTACCTCTAGGGACTCCCAAAATTAGGCGGAGGAAGCTATTTTGGACTACTTCCAGCTTGTTCACATAAGCCATACCCCAGACTGGGAAAGCGTAGAGGACCTGGGGAATGACTTTAGCCCTAAACAGGTGAAGGGCAGGCAAAACCAGATTGCCTCCGGGGCCAAAAAAGAAACTAATGATTGCCACCGAGGTACGTCTAGCTTGAGTCCTGGCTGCCTCAAAGTGCAACTTCCAGCTACCAGTACGCGAAAGTATCACTCCCAAATATTTATATGAGGTTGCCACTAGGGATAGGCGAACAGAACGGAGTTCGGAAATTCAGTTCGGTTCGGTTTGAAATTTGAGTTCAGTTCAGAAGTTCGGTTCGATCGACCGAACAGACCGAGTTCAGTTCGAACTCCAAACTTCCAAACCGCATTTGCCCATCCCTACCCCCCACCTCCAGAGGAACGTTACCAACATGTGGTTCCCATTACCCTCTGAGATGCAGGTGGGGATGGCAGTGTGGCACTTGGCAGCCCCCGATTCCTTCAGGAGCATCGCAGAGCAGTTCCATTTGACTGCTAACTCTGCATCAATACATAGTGTATTCTATCCCTGTACCTGCCCCTGTTGTGTTTGATAGTTGACATGGGTACCCTCTGTGGTCTGTAAGCTGGTGAGGTACCAGCGTGAATCCATGATCCCCCATGCCATGGCAGGGTGTTCTGTTGCCACACCCTACTACCTTGTGCAATGGACTTACCTTTGAAGCAACAATGCAGTATTCCTGGCACTGGAGCTCTCCAGGCCATGGTTGTGTGTCTGTGCTCTCTCACACCATTCCATCAGCCCTGTGCATGTGTGGTGTGGCACCCTGTAGATCACCATGATCTGTACTGGAGGGGATGGTGGGTTGGAGTTTGCAGGGTTGTCAACACCCAGGGTCCTCTGGTGGTCCCTCTCCATTTCCATCACTTGGTGGAGATGGAAAGGTGATGGTGTGACATCTCACACTGTAACCTGACATCCGGCTAACCTTAGACCACTCCATCCCCTCCATGGTGGCATCAGGGGCTCTACAGGGTGCAATTCCATCCCTCTTCACCATCCCATCCTGTGGCTGACCTCCTGTGCTTTACAGATGCCCTTTCTCATGGACCGCGCTACTGGATTCTGGGGCCCATCTTACCCTTCTCTGTGTGTTCTGTGTCATCCAGTGAACTGATGGTGACCCCCTGTGGTGTGCCACCACCCCTCCTTGGCTGTTGTTGCGGGGTGAGCATCCTTCCTGGGTGCAGTCCGAGTCCCACAAGCTGGTGGACAACTTTAGCTAGTGCCATGGCCACCTGTCACCTGCAGCACTCAATGACCCATCTCACTGTGGGTGATGACTCAGACCTACGAGCAGGCCATCCTGGCCCCTTGTTCTCTACCCTGGGCCATGTCCTCCAGGATGCAACAGTCTGATAGGGCATGCTTGAGAGCTTCCAGGTCTGCCTACCCCACAGCTGTATGCCAGCAGTTCCCTGACATTAACCACCACTGTGGCTTGTTGCTGGTTCCCTCTCATTACTTGCATGCCTCTGTACAGACACCACGACATGCAGGTATGTTGGTTTTTTGACTGTTTTATTTGGGGATTATGTACAGGGTGGGGGGGGGGGTCAATGCTTTCAGGGTCTTCCCCATCCCCTCTTAACGGCACCACCGTTAATGGCTTTTTGTGGGTCTTGGCAGCCACTGCTCGATGTGTTATTTGGCTGCCTGGCCCAGGCTCTCCTTCCTCCACCGGCCACTCCATTGGGTAGCTCCTCTGAATGGGAAACTTGGCATTATCGGTAGTGGTTATCCATTCCCTGTTCCCGCGTATGTGTGCTCCTCCCAGTGTCCATCATCACTTGACCTCCCAGTGTCCATCACCACTTACTGTGCTACATTACTGCCCTTTCTTGTGACCGGGTGGGTGTCGTGTCCTGTGTTGCCCCTCCCCCCATGTGGGTAGGCCACCACCTATTCCTCGTGCTTACCTGAGCATGTGGGGTGGCCCACCTGGACACTTGGGTCGCTGGGGGTGTTGGGATGTTCTGGGGTGGCTGGGGGGACCCCCATCATGTTGCTAGGGGGCTATGGGGGTGGTGACCCATATGGCCTTGGGCGGGGTAGGGTTGCTGCTGGGGAAACTAGGGTGGGCAGATGAACTGGGAGGGGGCACGGGAACCTGTTGGAGGGCTCCTTGGTGTTGTTGTGCTGCCTGCCCTCCTACCGTGGCAGGTGGGCCCATGTCATGCTGCGGTTGCCACCGCAAGGCCTCCAGGGTGTCACTGTCTGTTATCAATTGGTGGGTCCTTCTGGCAGTTCCCTTCAGCATGACATGGGCTCTCCCCCTCTCCTGCCTTTCGAGGCACTGCTCGTGGAGGAGGGCAGAAGCTTAGCATCTATCCCACAGGTGCTGTTTACAGGACCAGGTGACCATTTCTCTCATTTGTCTCTGGTCCCTTTCCGCATCTCCTAGCTATACCTCCCTGTTGAGGGCCTGCTCCTCACTCTGAAAACTGCCAGGTTTCCACCAGAAGTTCCCTACCTAGGTCCTCCCTCCTCCGCCGGTTGTGGGCCTGCATCTCCCGGTTCCTCTCTGCACTCCTGGTGTTGGAAACCCTGGATGAACCAGTCCTCTCATCTGTTAACGGCAAGGGAACCTGTTTACCTTGGGGAAGGGGACCTGCTCCTGTGTAACCTTTCTGGCTCCTCGGACTGCATTGGGATCGTGGTCCCCCCCCCCCCACACACACACACTTGCTCATTCTTTGGCTTTGGCCCTGTTGGCATTCCCTCCTTGTGCTTCCATGTCCACATCGGCATGTGGAGGGTGCCACATCCTTGCTTCCTTGTTCCCTGCATGCGTGTGTGTCCCATCCCCGTAACGGCCTCATCCCCCTGTCTCTCCTCAGTGGCTGTGTTCCCCCCCAGCCCCTATGGTATCACCACCCACTATCTTGCGGTGTTCCTGGCCCCCCTCCATGCTGTCCCCTTGACTGTCCCATGGTTATGCTTTGAGGGGGTGGAACCATGTGTACTGCAATGCACCTGGCCCCATTGTGCCACCCCGCCACTATGCCTCTGTCTGTGTGAACCTACCATCATTGTCCTGGTTGCTGGGCTCTGGGATGGCCTCTGGTTCCTTCACATCCACCTCCAGGGCCGCCACCACCTCCTCCAGTCCCTTCAGGTCCCCTTGAGCTGCATGAGCAATAGCAATCCATCAGTTGTGGACTGCATCCCAGCTGGGCCCTGGCTGTTGTGGGCCAGGCCTTTGGGTTCCATCCCTTTGGGTTTAAGGGGTGCATGTGGAGGGTGATGCTGCCAGTTTCCTTTGCCAGGGATGCCTCCTCCACCAGTAGGATGGGGCTGTCCCCTCCCACTTCCCTGATGGCCTTGCCATGGGTAGTGGGTTCCCCCTGCTCCGGGGTTCGGGCAGGGGAGGTGTTGTTATTGCCCTCTTTCTGACCCTAGCGAAGGGGATGTCATGGATGCAGGAGGCCGCAATGTCCCCATCCATGCAGAGGAACTAATCTAGCAGGTCTTGGAACTCCATTGTGTGGCCAGACTTGAGATTGTTGTCCTTGATATGTTTATATCTGGACCTCAAGTCCTTTGCCTGCTGCAAGCATTGGGTAGCATCCCTATTGTATCCCAAATGCTGGATCTCCTGTGAGATGGCTTCATAGACCTGTTTGGTCTTGTAGCTGCACACCAGGTTGTACTGGACCTTTTTTGCCCCCCACATGCGTATGAAGTCCAGGGTCTCGTCCCTGGTCCAGGGGTTGCCCTTTTGAGTTCCGCCTGTGGGAGGCCGACCAGGTTTGTGGCGTGGGGCCTGCCCAGTGTCTTTTGTAGCAGTGGAGCAGGTGGTGTCCTGTTGGGGGAATGCATTGGGAGGAGCTATTGTCCTGCTGCACCCCTGTTGCTTCTGTGAGGTGTTCATTGTCCTCCCCCTGGGGGAGTTCCTGCTGTTTTACCTAACTGCCATAGAGGCCCTCCTCAACTGTCACCCTAAAGGTGCTTGTGCCTGGGTTTGGTTGCTCTCCTGTGTGGGGGTGGGAGAGGTGGGGTTGTCAGCTATCTGCTCAGGGATTCCCCTCCATTTGCTCGGGGCTTGTCTGCACCCTCCCCTGTGCGGATGTGTTCCCCCTATCTTACTTTGCTGTCGGATCTGCTCTCCTCTCTGGGTCCTGTGGTTGGGGGTGGGGTTGTGGGTGCTGCCGGAGCTGTATTGCGCCCTCTGCCCTGTGTTGGTATGGGAGAGCTGTCAGTTGCCATTCTGCCCCCCCACCCGCCCTGCTGGATGCCTGGACCCCCCTCCCTGGGTAACCCGGAGTCTCTCTGCTTATCATGGCCCTTCTTCCGCATGTTGTGGCGCTGTCTCCCTTTGTCTTGTCTTGGGATTTTCTACCTGACACGTTGGGAGCCAGTACACCCATGTCCTCGCTCACTTCACCTATAAATGGCTCCTGCCCGGGTGTTTACCATCTCTCCCAGTGGGTGTGTCTGCTGTGTGCTCCTCTGAGGTCTCTCTACCTGTGTATTGCTGGATTATTTATTTATTTATTTATTTAAAAAACTTATTACCCTGCCTCTCCTGCCACAGGCAGCTCAGGGCAGCTTACAACAATAAAAAACCATTAAAACCATTAAAATACATCATAAAAAGGAGGAAACTGAGAAAACAACCACAACCCACCCATCACCCCTCTCCCTCGCCAGATGCCTGGTGGAACAGCCAGGTCTTGCAACTTTTCCAAAAAGAAGGGAGGTCCGGGGTCAGTCGGGCCCCCACCGGAAGGGAGTTCCATACACACAGCACGGCCACCGAGAATGCCCTTTCCTGCGTGGACATCTGAGAAACTCAGGGGAACTCGAGCAGGACACCCCTGGACAACCGCAGGGCCCGATCCAGGACACAGGGAGCAAGGCGGTCTCGTAGATAGGCAGGGCCCAGACCATTTAGGGCTTTATAGGTTAAAGACAACACCTTGAATCGGGCCCAGAAAACCACCAGCAGCCAGTATAGAGAGCGGAGCACTGGTGTAATATGTTCCCAGCGGCCCAGTCCCACTAGGAGATGGGCCACCGCATTCTGCACCAGCTGCAATTTCTGGACCATCACCATGGGTAGCCCCATGTAGAACACATTACAGTCATCTAGTCGAGAGGTGACGGAAGTGTGGATGACTGTCTGTGGCCAGGTCAGAGTCTGAAACAAATGGCCGAAGCTGTTGCACCAGATGCAACTGGCATAAAGCACTCCTTGCCACAGCCTCCACCTGGAGATCCAGGCAGAGCTGCACATCAAGGAGCACCCCTAGACTCTGTACCTGGGAGGTCAATGGAGGACAGACCCCATCAATGATGGGAGCTGCGAATTCTATCACCTTACCCACTAACATCACCTCTGTCTTGTCAGGATTCAGCTGCAGTTGATTAGCCCTCATCCAATCTCTCACAGGCGCCAGACACTGAGTAAGCACCAAGAGTGCCAGGCCTGGGTCTGTTGAAAAACAGAGGTATAGTTGGTTGTTATCAACATATTGATCACCACACTGAACCCCCTAATCACCTCGCCAAGCAGTCACATATACACGTTGAACAGGACGGAGAGGGGACAGAACAGAACCCTGTGGAACTCCACACGAGAGGTCTCGGTATGATGAAAAACAGTTCCTAAGAACCACTCTCTGGGTTCTTCCAGTCAGGAATGAGTGGAACCATTCAAGAAGAGTCCCGCCCACTCCTGCACAGTCCCGCAGACGCATCACCAACATCTCACGATAAAAGGTATCAAACGCAGCCAACAGATCTAACAGGATCAGCAGGGTTGAACGACCCCAATCCATATCTCGGTGCGGATCATCTTCCAAAGCCACAAACGCAGTCTCAGTACCATAACCCAGATGAGAGCCGGACTGAGAGGGATCAAGAAAACCAATGCAATCAAGATGCCTTGCAGCTGCTGAGCCACTACCCGCTCAATAGCGGCTGATTAGAGACCGGCCAATAACTGGCAGGGGAGCCAGTGTCAAGCAATGGTTTCCTGAGCAGAGGCCACACCACTGCATCCTTGAGAGAGCCCGGCAATCTGCCCTCCTGTAGGGGACCACCCCAGCAATCAATGGCCCCATTGTCTCCAGGCAGATCTTAACCAGCCAGGATGGGCAAGGGTCTAACGCACAAGAAGTGGCCCTGACCACCCCAAGAATATCCACCTCATCGGCGGGCATCACTGCCTGAAACTGATCCCAGAAAACCAGACATGATGGGGCTTTCATAACCTCTGGTTCCCCTAGTGTAATAAATGCTGCATCAAAATCATGGTGAATATGAGCAATTTTGTCCACAAAAAAATCCACAAACCTGTCACAGAGGGCAGTAGATGACTCCACTCCAAGGTTGAGGGAGGCCAGACTGACCAGCCCCTGCACTACCCGGAACAGCTCCGCTGGATGGGATTTTGCAGACATTATGAGGGCAGCAAAGAACTCCCTCTTTGCTGCCCACATAGCCACGGCACAGGCTCATAAACTGGCTCTATGTCACAATCTATCAGCTTCAGCACATGAACGACGCCACTGTCTCTCCAACCGCCGCCCATCTCACTTCAGCAACCGCAGCTCCTTGGAAAAGCAAGGTGGTCTGCGGAGCTGCCGCCTGGGCAGCAGACACCTAGAAGACATCTGACCAATGGTCTCCATCAGCAAGGTGTTCCGCAGCACAGCGAGGCCACCAATGAGATGGTCGTCAAGGTCAGAAGGTATTTCCTCCAAAGCATTCCGGAACTGTGCCGGTTCCATCATCCTCTGGGGGCAAACCATTCTAATCAGCTCAACACCCTTCTGGGGGCAGACGTGTGCTAGGAGCAAGGTTTGCAGGAGGTAATGGTCCGTCTATGACAAGGGCACAGCTGATATCTCCCCCACTAATGGAACACCTGCCTCAAGGCCGCTGAAAAACACAAGGTCCAAGGTGTGTCCTCCCTGATGTGTCAGGCCAATAACCATCTGGGACAGGCCCATGGTTGCCATGGCAGCCCTGAACTCATAGTCAGCTTTCCCAAGGGCGGTGTCAGCATGAATGTTGAGGTTCCCCAAGACTATTGTCTTTGGGAACCGCAACACCACCCCCTACACCACCTTTGTCAGAGCATGCAGGGAGGCCTCTGCACAGATAGGTGCATGGTATACCAGCAGCACTCCCAAACTGTCCCCTGCCAGATCAAACACAAGATGGAGATCTTCGATACCCAATATGGATTGCACCGGATACCTCCTTACAGACCATCCCGCCTTAAAAATCATAGCTACACCGCCCCACCCCCCCATCCCTCCGACCACAGCTGGTGCTGCACAGAATACCCAGCCAGAACAAGATCAGTCAGAATAGGCCCAGATTCATTGTCCAGCCAGGTTTCCGTGATACATACGAGATCAGCAGCATGGTCCAGGATTGTTTCCTGGACTGTTGTCGCTTTATTAGCCACCAATCTCACATTTAAAGCACCATCACAGGGTTGGGGGGCCCTCTGACCAAGAACCACCTGCTCCACTGCTTGGGGGGCAGTGAGCGGGACATGTATCAAGCATCTATCCCACCTCACCAATCTCACCTCCCCCCTCTTAGGCCCATATCTCCCCCATCCCATCATGACCCCAATAGCCACACCCTCCCCCCAGTCACACACACACCCAGCCCCACTCCTCCAGGCTGTTCCACACTGGCAGCGGGGAAGATCCTCCCCTCCCCCAAAAAAATCTCTCTGACCCCCTCCCCTGGTTCCCCCCTCTCACAGGGAGAACAGAACCCCCCCACCCTTATTGGGTCAACCCCCCCTCTCACCGAAGGGATGTGCCCAACCCTCCCCAACCCAGTCCCCCTCGTCCCCCACATATGCAGGGGAGGAATAATGTTCTCCTCAATCCTCCCCCAACCCCATCAACATATACCCTAACCAGCCACCCTATCTCATAGCCAGCCTCACCCAGCCCTCACCTAAGGGCCATCAAACGGCCCTTTGGCATGGCCCTTAGGTGTACGGCCCTGCGGTTCCTCCTAGGGTAAATGGTAGGGATGGACGAACAGAACAGAGTTCGGAAATTCAGTTTGGTTCTCTTTAAAATTCGAGTTCGAAAATTCGGTTCGGTTTGAAATTCAAGTTTGGTTCAGAAGTTCAGTTCGGTCGAATTCCGAACTTACGAACCAAGTTTAGCCATTCAAAACCAGGTTTTTGGGTGTATGTTGCCACTAGGGATGGGCGAACAGAACGGAGTTCGGAAATTTGGTTCAGTTCGGTTTGAAATTCAAGTTCGGTTCAGAAGTTCGGTTCGGTCAACCGAACAGACCGAGTTTGGTCCGAACTCCAAACTTCCGAAACGTGTTCGCCCATCCCTAGTAAATGGTTAGATGTGTAGTCCTTGTTTAGTAGCACTGTCTGGCAGGAATCAAGTACTGGGAGAGTCCTCAATATGAGCAGAAACCCTGGCTTTGGTCCAGCCTGTCCAGCAGTTCTCTCCCAAAGACTGTCCCCAACAAGTGTCTACTGGAGGGTCTCCATGGCCTAAAAACGGCCCAACAAATGGCCAACACCCTTAGATGTTGCCTTTTGACTGGCACCCAAGGGCCCCAGCCCTAGGCGAAATACCTGCAAAGGGAGGAGGGGGCAGGGTTGAGTGACAGGCAACTCCTCCTCCAGGCACACCCCTCCAGGTTTCCTCTCGCCTCTCGCAGGTTATCTCTTGCCTCGATTACTGCAACCTCCTCCTTGCTGGATTCCCTCGCTCTCACCTGTCCCACCTTATCGCAATCTTAAGCTCCGTTGCCAAGGTCATTCACTCTGCCCGTCGCTTCAACCATGTGCTGCCTCTCCTCTTCTCTCTTCACTGGCTCCCCCTTCCTGAACGTATCCTGTTTAAACTCCTGGTATTCACGTTCAAAATACTCCACGACCAAGCTCCCCCTTACCTCTTGGACCTAATCTCCCTACGCACTCCTGCACATGCTCTCCGCTCTTCCTCTGTCCCCTCTCTCACTCTCCCTCATTTCTACTGCTCACCTAACTGCCTTCGACCGTTCTCCCTCACTGCCCCCCATTCCTGGAACTCCCTCCCTACCCACATCCGCCTTGCCCCCTCCCTCCGCTCCTCCAAATCCCTCCTCAAGACTCAGTTTTTCCTCGCTGCCTTTCCCAATCCCTGCTAGTCGTTCCCCATATACTTACTGGCTGCCCTCCTCTGCAGACTGCTGCAACCAACCTGATTGTAAACAAGCCAAGCACATGCACCTGAGACTTTGCATCCACCTGAATGTTTGTTGGTCTTCTCCCCTGTCTCTCCCACTGTCCCCTCTCCCTGTCTCCCCCTCCTTGTCTTTTAGATTGTAAGCCACAGGCAGGGACAGTGTCTATTTCTATGTTCTGTACAGCACCAGGTCACACTACTGTCACTATATAAATGTTTATAATAATAATAATAATAAAAATAATAATAATAATAAAAGGGATGAGGGGGAAGCCGTGTGAGATCCTGCTAAGCCAGGTTTAGGGCCTATGACCTCACTGGATCCTGACAATTTCAGCTTTAATCTCAAATAGTTGATGTGCAAAAATAAAGGAAAGTAATGAATAACATTTCTGCAGTAATTAAAGGCACTCTACTTCAATTATTATATGCACAGTGAAGAACTCACAATAATGACATTTTTAAGTGGAAAGTTGAAAAGCTGAACTATCTGTTGGAATTCAAAGTGGCCTTTCTGCTTTAGTAGTCAAGAAAAAACCTAACAGATTCAAGGTACAGTAGAAGCCAGAATCTGCTAACGAAATAATTTGGTTTTTCTTACGTGTTAAACTATCTAAAGGTGGTAGAACATATAATGCTTTGAGGAACTTTAATAAATCAAATAATTTGTCACTGGAATTTAATGTCACTGGTCTGTCACTCTTGATCCTAATAATAACTGTTACTTATTTGGGGACTCAAGCTATTTTAAGAGAAAGTTTAATTAATTGCGTGCTTCCACACTTCCAGCAGCAAGGAATTTTTTGGATTTTTAACATTGCGGCCATCTTTAAAATGGCCGCAATGTTAAAGATCTGAAAAATCGGCAATGTTAAAAATCCGGTACACCGATACCGATAGTATTGATTTTATTGGATTAATCCAATATCACCAATTATCGGCAGTATCGGATTAATCCGATACCAATAGTTCCATCCCTACTGACCTCCCACATCCAATCCAGTAATCACACAATAACAGAGGTGGAAGAGACCCCAAGGGTAATCTAATTCAGCCCCCTACCCTTGTGACATAAGATACCCAAACAACAACTAGCAGTTATTCAAAAAGAACTGCCAAATATACCATCTGAATGTATGAATGATTAATGTATAAACAAACAGGCAGAATATTCCATGCAAATTAGCAGCATGATTTTTTTCAACTCTAACTTAAAATTCGATTATGGCTGCAACAGGGCAGAGTCCCTATGAGTTGTGGGCCCTTTAAGAGGCTTCTAGCACTAGCCCGGTGACTGGGCTAGCAGGACTGCAAGTGCTTCCAGTGTCTGTGAACAGAACTGAAGTGGAGGCAGCTGTGAAGGGCATTGCTAGGCCAGCTAAGAGAGGCTGAAAAGCCAGAAAGGACTTAGTGCCTGGCTCTATGGACACTGAGGTTAGCCAGCCAGAACACAGTGTCTCATGAGGCTAGAGCTTGAGACTTTGGGCCTTTTCATATGGGCACCCTTCTCCCCATTGTACACGTGTGTAGTGGCGGGGGGCACCCATTCAAATTCCATAGTAGGTGCGGGGGAGATAAGTGGGCACCCATAGGCTCCAATGCTGGTTGCTCCGTGCATGGAGATGAATGTGTTCTCATGGGAACGGGTGCACACTAACCTCCACCTACCGTGGGTGCACACCCATCCCCCCACCCACCTCGGCCCATTTAAAAAGGGCCTTTGTAGAAGCCAGAGAGTGTTGCCTGGCTAGAGATACTGTGTATGTGGATAAAGGGAATAAAGAGACAGTGATAAGAGCTAATCCACAATGATGAGTAACTCAAAGGGAGCTGATTCTGCAAGGACTCACCTTAGGCAATCCCATCTCTACACAAGGGCCAATCTAACAGGTTCAAAATTTGGCTTAAATATTAATTTCAGTGCTATTTTTAAATGCTATTTTAAAAAATTTTAAATTTATATTTTAAAAATGCTATTTTAAAAATTTAACAGATTCAAAATTAGGCTTGAATATTCATTTCAGTGCTATTTCAAAATGTACATGTCTTTTCATAAGAGAGCTAAATTAACCCAAACATAATAACACTAACCAGATATATGGAGGTCTAAGAAGAACTGTATGTCTAGATTATGTCTTCCCCCACCCCAATATCCCTAATATTCTAAAATATTTAAATGGTTTGGAATATCTTTAATAAAAAATAATATTTTCAATATGTTTTCCAGAGACTTGGTTCATTAGCTATGCAGGTTGTCTTTTTGCAAATGTAAGCACTATGGTCAAAGGAGTCAAGGTATTGGACTAGGAATCTTAATATCTAGATTACATTCCTAATTCTGCCTTCAATTTTCTACAAGCACAATACTATTTGCTTTAAGAAAATGCATGCATAAAAACAGAAGTACAAATGTTCCCAAGTGTCTTTTACTACTGGGTGCAAATAACAGTAAATATAGAAAATACAATTGTTTGATTTTTATTGGTATCCTTCCAGAAGTGATAATCAAGAAGGAGTCTGAAGGGACCTTAAGATGGGCTATCCAAAAATGCAATTATCTGTTAATACAACCCCAAAGTACAACCAGGCAGTTTTGATGGCCAAAGTATAGTATGGTTCATAGTATATATTTTACTGGAGTTGTTGATCACCTGTTTTTGTGTTGATCAACTAGATTTTGTTCAAATACCACTTACAACACAGGAAAATCTCACAAAGCTTTCTCTAACTTTGGAAACTCAGTTTAATGGATTTGTGCAATTATTATAAAAATAGGAGAGAACAGCAGGGGCTAAAAAATGCTGTGCTGTGTCTCAGCACGAAGTCGGGGCCCCTCACATTTCTTTGTGGTATATTTTATTTTTTATGCTGCTGAATAAAATAGAACTAAAAGAGAAAGTGGATGCTGAAAGAGCATTAAATGGCATACAGAAAGAAAAGAATATATTTGAAGTCGCTACCCTGTTCTTGAACTCACCCTGAATTAACCTACTTACTAGTGGAATCTTAGGCACTTTCACATGTTACTGGGGAGGCAGGGGAAACTTTCATGAATGCAATTGCAGATTTTTCTCATGGGAATTAGTGCATGTGGGAATGAGCTATTCCGCTTTTATCCTGCGAGAACACTCTTCCATGACCAGGTCCCCCAATGTAGTTTTTAAAACAATGGCTGTTCTTGTTAGATGAAAGCAGAATAGTGCATTCCCATATGTGCTAATTCCCATGAGAATAGAGCTGCAATTGCATTCACAGACATTTCCCTGCCTCCCCAGAAATGTGTGAAAGTGGTCATTAGCCCCTTCAGACATTTACAAATGTTCTTTCTTTCTATCTCTGTAAAAGCAGTAGTGTGATAAATACCCACATTCATCGCTATGAAATCAGTAGAGTGATAGGTGCACACAGGTTACTCGATTCACTAATATAGAGCCAACATTAGACATGAACACCATCAGTAGCCACTAGGGACGTAGCTATGATAGGCACACCTGGTGCCCCTGCACCTGGGCCCACAAGTCTAGGGGCCTCACTCATGTAGAATACACATACACACTGTAATTGAGAAGGCCCATTCTATCTTCTGCACCAGATCCCATTCTCACCTAGCTATGTCCATGTCCATCAGTCCCTTGTTAGAGCTAAAATGGTTTTCATTTAAGACAGTGAAGCTGTGTCAGGGAAACCAAACAGTATATCAATTCAAGCCATGTAGGAGGGGAAAAGGAAGGAATGGTGAGAACACAATTGGCTTCTCTGCTGGCAGATAATTCACACAGAGAATTCAAGTGATAAGGCCTCATTTGATGCTGCCAGAATTTGAAGTAGCCAACCAGGGGAACTTGAGGAGGGCCCTCTGAAAGCCATAGGCTGCACTGCACTTGCTTTGTCTGACTGAAGATAGCTTCAGAGCATTGTTTGGCAGATTCCATTCCTTCTCTGTTTCAAAATCAGACATATATATACACTCAAACACACGACACCAAAAGTCCCACTTTTTCACTCCAGAACCTGCTGCTCTTCTGTCCACTCACTGCCTGCCACATTCTCTGTCTCTTATGCCTTACAGTCACTTCTCTAATGAACGGGGGGTCACTTAAGCATTAGAGTCACAGATGAGAATTCCTGCACACTGCTGCTGCACACATCAGTGAGACAGACGCTGGACACTGTGCCCATATAGGGACACTTAACAGTATGGATGGGTGAATAGATTGGGTTCGGGTTCGGCTGTTCGGTTCAGCTGCGTTTGGTTCATCCGTTCAGTTCGGCAGTTTGGTTAGTTTGCCGGGTTCGGGTTTGGCCATTCGGTTTGGGTTCAACTGTTCGTGAAATGTTTTGTTATGGGTGTTTTTGTTGTTTTTTATATGGTTTTTTTGCTTTTTATTTGGTTTTATATGTTTTTTTGTTTTTTATTTGTTTTTTTTGTTTTTATATGGTTTTTTTATTTAATTTTTTAATCTAATATTATATCTATCTATCTACACTAAATCTAACTGCTATTAGCTATTCTAAATGCTATGAACTAAATGGATTATCTAAAAAGTATACAGGCCTACTCCTACAAACACTAAAACTAAATCACAAACGCTATCTCTATCACTAAGCCAACTCCTACAACTGTCTACTGTCCCTAACCTATCTATCTATCTATCTATCTATCTATCTATCTATCTATATCTATATCTATAGATAGATATCTATATCTATATCTATATATCTATAGATATATCATCTATCTATCTATCTATCTATATGGGATGGGGGGGAATCACAAACAGCACAAGGTTTCAGTTTAAGGTTTAAGTTTCATTTCAGTACAAAACTGAAATGAAACTTAAAGCAGTCTAATCCTACTCAACGCCTGCTGTTCAGGAACAGTGACTAGCTCAGAAGGTGTTGGGAAGGGGGGAGGCAGATAGTTTCATTTCTTGTAAACCTCTCCACCCCTGGTGCCTGGAAGTCTGCTCCTCAGTGACTAGTACTACCCCTCCCTGTCACGTTTGACCTTACAGTGAACCTTTTTTTGCCACCCGAACTCACCTGAACGCGATCCGAACTGACTGAACTGTTCGGCCATTTCGCCGTTCGGTGTTCTGTTCTGTTCGGAATGTTCATGTTCATGTTCATGTTCAGTCGTCCGAACAGGCCAAGTTTGGGCCGAACTCTGAACTTCCAAACCGCGTTCGCCCATCCCTACTTAACAGTTCACAGCTATAGTCTGGGGATAGGAAAGTGTCAGAGAGCCAACTGAAAACCACTATTTTGGAAATTGCAGCCATGCAAGTGAATGTCCATTGAAATGAATGGAATAACCTTGTCCTTTGAAATGAATACAAAACAACATTTTAAATATAAACAAAATACAAATGAAACCAAAACTGAAAGAGAAAAATAAAACAAATGAAATTAAAACAAAAATGAAAATGGTTCCTTCTGCACATCCCTATCAATTACATAACCACTGTGAAGTGAGGATGGAAAGAACACATCCTTCCCTGCTGTGAGTTGATTGTGTGAAGGGTGTTTGTGAAGTGAGCAAACCTGTGCAAATCATCCTTTGCTATGTGTGAAAATGCCAAGAGCATTAAGGACTGAGATGTCAAATTCTTCCTAGATTTACACACTGTATAATTCCTTTGTTTCAAAAGAGTTCAAACTGTGCCTTGTGTAGGCTGATTGGGAAAAGACCAAAACATCTTTGACATTTCAACTCAACATAGGGTGATTTCAGACATGATGGGGTGCTAGTCGCCCCGTCACGGAATCACCACAGGGATTCCCCACCGGGATCACACCGACATGTCCAACAGACATGCCGGCTGATCCCAGCGAGGAATCGGAAGGGGGCCACATGGCGCAACATGCGGACACACGGTCCCGCCCCCCGCACGCTCCCTCACTGCCTGCCCTCTGGGGAGAAGGGCAGGTGCCGCGGCCAATGCAGCCACAGTGCCCGCCCGAATTGACCATGGCCCAGAATCCGGCCGTGGATTCCAGGCCGTGGTAGCCATCCAGACGGGATGGGCCCCTTCATCGCGGCGGGGAATCACATTCACCACACGATAGGGGCCGTCCTCTCCGGTTCCACTGATCGCGTGGTGAATGTGATTCCCCAGTGCGATTAACAGGAGTGAACATCTGGGGGGGAACTTCCGTTCCCCCTTCAGACATGACGAGACCTTTCTCGCCCGGTGGGAATCCACCGTGATTGAGCGTGATCTCATCACGTCTGAAAATACCCATAGTGTAGAACTTTGTTTAGACCAGGAGCAGGGAACCTCAAAACCTGGGGACAAATGGGGTCTGTGCCTAGTTTTTATGTGGTTCCTTTCTAGTTCATGCATCAGGCACCTAGATGCAGTTCCTATCCCCAAGTACCAAAAGAATGAGCTCAGAAGAAGGGAGAAGATGTGAGGGCAGGCACTCAAGGACTGAGGACAGACCCATGGAACAGATCATGATCTGGACCCTCCCCTTCCTGAATGTAGTCCTTTAACACCTCATCCCCCACTTCTATTCAACCCTTGGATCTTGTTCTAGTAATTTTCAGAGTGTACCCTTGGAGGGAAAAGGTTCCCTATCCCTTGGTTAGACACTGTGCCTTCTATTCAGTCTTATTACTTACAACGTACATGTACATGTCACATACACGCATAGAAGGTACATGATAAATCTCAGTTCTAGTTACCATATGAGGGCATATTATGAACAAAAACAAGAATAAATTATTCTTTCTTTTTTTTAAAAAAGAAAATAAATAAATAAATAAATACTGTTTCTAAAATATTTCATACCTAGCAGCTGCAGTTTTTTCTTTATTTTGCTTGTCTTGACAGAACCTCTTTAATATAATTTTAACCTAAAATTCTGTATCCTTTATTATGCCATTCTGAGAGTAAAATTACCGTTAGCAAAAGCGATACTGAAGGGTAAGTGCTTTTCAATTATAGTCTCATTGGAAGGCTTTAAATAGAACCAGGAAAACGATTTCCACTTCACCTCTTGAGAACACTACTGTTTGTTTCCAGTGATTATCAGAAAAGTCTGAAAATGTGAACAAAGCATCAGACAGCCAGAATCATCTAAAGAAGTTTATTACAATGCCTTTGAGTGGCAAATAGTTATTTGTAAAGGGGTAATGCAAGAAATATAGCATTGTATGTGATAAGTATGTGACTATATATGCTTCTGCATACATATACACATACACAAACATACACATTCCACAAAGTGAAAATGCTTTTAAGCAGTGATCACACTGTCTGATCCAGCAGTCAGGATCAGTATTCAGTTTAACCTTGTTCTGCTTAAGTTAAGCAATCCTTACACATTGGCAAGTGTAAACTTGCCTATGTGAAATACATGACCATATCATCTTAGCTTTCTGTTAAGTTTGTTGGAAAACATATTTTTAAGCAGATTATTCTTGCAAACCAGAAGATGCACTGAGAATGTATAAATTTTAAGGATCTGTTCTGACCTTCAGTTTTATCTCATTTATCTTCCAATGTATGGTTCTGAAAGATGTAAAGCCAGACCAAACTGAGTTGAAGAATCTCTATCCCTTTGGTCCTCCCAAAGCCCAATCTTCTGACCCATGAAATCCTGCCCTCTGACTCTGTATTTCACAAAACAGTTTCAGTCAGACTTCTAGTTTACACTTAGACTATCTGTATTGGGGTCTCTCTCCTGAACTGCTATGGGCCTCCATAGGCTAGAACCAGGGTCATAGCAAGGCTGGAATGGGCTTTACTGCAAAAGATAGCATGAACACCTCAGGAGAAACTAAGTATAACACTGAGATCCAGCACCTCTATACTCCAGTATCTCCTTAGTCATTCTTATACAGTTCACCTGGGTCCCACAGCCTGCAGTGCTCCAAAAGGGGAAATGGTCCAGGAAAACCATGAATGAAAAAAATCGAGCTGATGCCTGTTAAATTTACAGGACCTTTTTTCACTAGGATATTTACATGTTATAAAAGAACTGTCCCTTTCCTTTGAAGACTAGGACTGGGTCAAGGAACGAAGGGCAGTGGTGGGGGTCCATAATGAACCATACTTGGAGATCCCACCCAGGACACCTACATATCTACTGTTTCAGTGCACAGAAACCTTGGCTTGGTCCAGACCTGGTGTCCAACACTGGTGCTCATCCCCCAATCCCAAGTACACTTTTGACGTGGAGCGATTCTCCTCATCCACACTCCAAGACTAGCAGAGAGTAGGGTGATAGGGGCTATCCAGCATCCAAGCTTGACTGGAGAGGGCCAGGAGATCAGGACTGCGATGTTGGTGTCACTGAGGCTCTCTCATAGTGCCCCGTTGCTTCTCCAGTTGAGGTGCACTTCCATGGCAGGTGCAATTCTGTGTTCTACTCATTATTATTATTATTATTATTATTATTAAACATTTATAAAGCGCCAGTAACAACCTGGCGCTGTACAGAACATACAATCAGCTGCGGTCCCTACCTGTGGCTTACAATCTAAAAGACAAGGAGGGGGAGACAAGGAGAGGGGACAGCGGGAGAGACATGGGAGAAAACAAACAAACATTCAGGCGGATGCGAAGTCTCAGGTGTGTGTACTTGGCTTGGTTACAAGGTGGTCGGTAGCAGCAGTCAGCAGAGGAGGGCTGACAGTAAGAGCAAGGGGAAAGACTAGAGGGCATTGGGAAAGGCAGCATGGAAAAGGTGGGTCTTGAGGAGGGATTTGAAGGAGCGGAGGGAGGAGGCGAGGCGGATGTCGGCAGGGAGGGAGTTCCAGGCATGCGGGGCAGCGAGGGAGAAGGGACGAAGGCGGTTGGGAGAGCAGGAGAAGCGAGGGAGAGCGAGGGAGGGGACAGCAGAAGAGCGGAGAGCGCGCGCAGGAGCGCGTAGGGCGATTAGGTCCGAGAGGTAAGGGGGAGCTTGGTCATGGAGCGATTTGAATGATGACTTAACCTCAGTGTGGGGCTCCCCTAAACTAATGGTATCCATGATGCCAGTGTAGTCAGCGTAATTAAAGAATCTGGCCTTGGAAATCACTGAAGCTACTTTGCACATAGCACAGTGAACCTGTGAAGCTTCAGTGATATTTGGAACTGCCTTTCTTCTTTTACAGAAACTTTCTAATTGCCTTCTGGTTCAAGTTCCTAATACTGACTCCAGTCGTCAATTCCTGACTGTCATTGAAGCCTTTGAATGTTCACATTATCTTCTCTCAAAGATATATACACCACATTTGGGAACCACTGCTCTAGATATTGCTATCAAAAAGGCAAAATGTTTACTTTTTTAGAACGTGAAATGTTACTCACCAACATGCTGCTCGAACCATTTTTGCATATGGTGGGACTGATCCCATGCCCCATGGGAGTTGTGCACACTCCTGTTATCGGGGTATTGTGCTGCTTGGCTCTCGCACATATCCACATGGAACCCATGCACACAGAGTGCAGAGGGGGTTATGGAATTGCAGCCATGGTTTTATAATTTATTACCAGGAACACAGAAACAATAATGTTATTCAAAGTCCTCTCACCTTCTCTAGAAATAAAAAAAGTTGTAATTAAACTCGTAACATATTAAACTCAAACTCATAACCTTACCTTATAGGCACTTTAAAGGTATGCCCAGCTTAAGAGACTGGAACCTGACCTTTGATCAAACAAATGACATTACCTGTCTGCTCCTAAATTAAAAATTAATACTACTACATAGCTATCATCCATGCCATTACCAGCATCTGGAATTCCTTGTTTCTTTTGATCCATTGTTAGCTATGAAAGTCATTTCCAGGTATCTACAAAGCAGACAGCAATATTTCTCTTGTTATTATCCATGCAATCTGAAAGAACATCCAAGTGCTCTGGTCCGTCTTACATCAAATGCAGATAGAGTCACTGACGGCCTTTACAACTTTATTTTTTACTGCTGAGGACAGAAGCATCTTCAGCACTTTGATGTGTCTGGGGTTTTGTGAAGACAAAAAAGTAACAGAGGAAGTTACAGATAGAAGGAAAGATATATATTTTCTGGTTAAATATTCACAGTGATGAAATCAACATCTTTCTAGGAGGGCATCTGTTTCCACACTGGACTTAGAAATCTGTGAAAGCAAAGACATTTCTGTCAGTGACTAATCTACTGTTTTATTGAAAAATGCACTGTAGAAGTAATATGTTGTCCAGGCAACAAAAGACTTATTAAAAAAAAGAGTCGATTAAAGAAATTGTTAAAAACTGTTTGCAACTTAACTATTTACATAAGTAGAAAATTATTATATTTCATGACAATGGCTTTGATCCTTAACATGTGCCAACATGGAATAAAATCATGGAGTTGTTAGGGAGGTGCGAACACCGAATAGAATTGATTTCGGAAATTCGGTTTGGTTCAAAAATCGAGATTGGTTCGAAAGTTCGGTTCGGTTGACCGAACTATTCGAGTTTGGCCAAATTCCGAACTTCTGAACCGAGTTCGTACATTCAAAAGCTGGGTTTTTGGCCTTCCAAACTGGTTCGGATTTGAACAAACAGTTCAGTTGAATTCAAGTTCGGTTCGAAAGTTCGGTTTGGTCGAACAAACTATTCGAGTTCGGTCCGAACTCCGAACCGCGTTCATACATCCCTAGGAATTGTAGGGCTGGAGAGACCTAAAAGGTCATCCAGTCCAAACCCCTACTTCAAAACAGGCTGCCCTTTACTTAAACCTTCAGTGGTACTTGGCTTGTTCTAGTGGAATTGGTCCATCCAGCCGAGCATCCTGTGACAGTGGCCACCTTTGCTAGCTTCAGAGAAGTACACACGAGATAATGGAGTGATTCATTCCTTGCTATTTACTCCCAACTCCCAATAGTCAGAGGTCACATTCCCCAACCAACTTGACTAACCTCCAGTTATGGACCTATCATCCAAGAACTTATCCAATCCTTTTTAAATCCAGTTATGCTATTGGCCTTCACAACATCCTCTGGCCACAGGGTCCCCAAGTTAAATGAATGTTGAGTGAAAGTAGTTCCTTTTATTTGTTTTAAATCTGCTGCTAGTTAGCTGTATAGGCCATTTTTAAATGGGCATGTCTGGGGACGGGTCTGTGTGTGCAGAATGGGGTGCCCACAAACATCCGGCGAGTCCACAGACAAACAGGTCAGGATGGGTGTGCTCTGCACATGTACTCCTACCCACCAATTGTCCATTCCTGCCCCCGCATGGAGCATCCCAGATTTTTCCCTGATGCTCCATGTGTGAGTATGAGTGGGTGGTGTGTGGGTCATGGGAGCATGCATCCAGCCATGCTGGTTTAAGACGGGAGCTCAGGTGTGTTGCCAGGTTTTAGGTTAATATTGATTTGGTTATTGATTTATTGGATCCTTTTCCTAATTGATAATTGATTGATAATTGCAGATTCAAAACCTGGAAAAACAGCTAAATTATGGAAATACCCAGAGAGATTGAAATGACTAAATAAATGAAGATAGAGACATAATTAGTAATAAGAATATAATTGAAAATATTTATGAAAACATAGTAAAAGCATTTTCTATGGGACAAGACCCCAAAACAGAGTAAAACCTTGATAGGTGGTTTATAAAAGTATTCCAAAGGTACATGTTACATAGATATAATTAAAGTTAAAACTTAAGATTATTCTAAGTATTAAAAGTACAAAAGTTAAAGTAATAAACTTAAAACTAGCATAGTTACCCAGGCATACAAGCTCAAGGAAGATAGAAGACCATGTGACCAGAGGATCACCATGGTGACCAAAGAGCACCACGAGAGAGTTCATGGCGTCTGAGGTAACATTTCCTTGGTGACTTAAACTTTTATAAGAAAACTGACATCACACTCAGGCTAAGCAATTCATATATTAATAACTGCCTATAACATGGTTAAAAAGGATTGACGCACGTATAAAATTATAAATATGTGACAACGTTTCTGGTTAAGATATTGGGGAACTAAAGTCGTTACCTCCACCCATGAAATATCCTGTTTTTGTAAGCTATTTTAAACCTAAATCTTGCAACCCATTTGTACAACACGGATGTTTCATCGGCTGTATGCCTCTACTTCCCTAAATGTGAACTTACTCATATTTTCCTAAACTTTAACTAACAAGGTTAAAAGTTAAGCAGGGGAAAAGCTATCAGAAGACCAAATATGTCCAGGCCTTTATATCCAAACTAAAGTCAATCTGTCCAGACTTTAGCCAATATATTAAACATATCTCACATATGTCAAACCTGGGGGTAACAGGTGAGTGGGGGATGGGTCCCATTATTATTTGAGAGGGTAAAATAATAGCTCCCCTGCTTACACCTTCAATCCACAACATTCATAATTTCGTAAACTTCTATCATATTACCTCTGTCATCTCTTTTCCAAGATGACAATGCAATAGGCATTAATGTAACAAAGGACATCCCCATATGAGCTAAATACTAGCTCATACAAATATCAAAACACCTGAGACAACCTGTATAAAGTCATCTAAAAAAATTCCATTGATTATATACTCCATAAGCCAACACTCCAGAATCCACAACCCAAACTTGAATTCTCCCTCATCGGGTGCACATTTTACCTCATCTCCAGTACATCCCCCTCCTTCCCTGAGACTGCTACTGAATCTCTCTCCCTGAAAGTTTCCTCCACTTCATGTCAATTACCCTGACTTCATTCCCAATAATCGATTCACCACTCTTAACCTGCCTCATCTGGAACGCCTGGGCTTCCATTTTCACTCCTCTTTCCCAGTCCCTGAAGCCACAGCAGTTGGGGAATATGACTTTTGCTGCAGTCAGACAATGAGGCCCAGTCTGGTTGATCTTCCTTTGCCTGTGTTTCACTGTCAGATTGCTGTCCCACTGTTTCAGCCAAAGTGAAAAAAATATGCACAGGCTGGTGGGAAGATTAAATTGACATACAGAACCATAGGATCGTAGAGTTGTAGGAGATGGCAGTGAACTAAAGGGTCATCTAGTCCAACCCCCTGCTCCAAACAGGATATATTCCAGATAGGGAATCGTGAACGAATACTTGTCCAGCTGGGTTTTGAAAACATACAAAGAGGGAGACACCACAACCTCCCCACACAGCTTATTCCACTGATCAAAAGTTCTTACAGTTAGCAAACCTTTCCTAATATTTAAACAAAATGTACATTGCTGCAGTTTAAGACCATTCCCTCTTGCTTTATTTCCTGTGATGGTGGAAAAGAAATGTCATTCACCATCTTTTTTGTGGCAGCCTTTTAGATATTTGTGCTATTATGGTCACCTTAATCTTCTTTTCTTCAGGCTAAACATACCAATTTATTTCAGCCTTTCCTCATATGACTTTGCCTTCTAGCCCTTTTATCATTTTATCATTAATTATGATGATGATGATGATGATGATGATGATGATGATGATGAAAGCAATGTACCTGGCACTGTAAAATCCACAGTCAGATACAGGTCCCGACCCCTAAGGGGCTTACATTCTGAGGGACAAGGGATGGGAATACGAGGGAGAGGTAAACATCAGGAAAGACAAGAGTACATTCATGAGGTGGAGAAGTTGCAGGATCATGTTCTCCACGTAGTTACATGGAATCAGGTCCTGAGTGAGGGGGAAAGGATGCAGTATCACTTGTGACAAGCTAAGGAAGGCCTGATGGAAGAGGTGGGTTTTCAGGAGGGATTTGAAAGTTGGGAGGGAGGGAGGGAGTTAATCAAATGTATCCAGGCATGAGGAGCAGCAAGGAAGAATGGGCAAAGATGTTTAGAGGAGCACAGGGTTCACAATCAGGTGTGGATGGGAGCAGAGGAGGAGTGAAGCTCCCATACAGGAACATGGCAGGATAAAGAGCAAAGAGATATGCGGGACCAAGACCATGAAGAACCTTAAAGGTGAAGACCAGGAGCTTATGCGGAATGCGTTCCCATAGAGGGAGCCAGTGCAGGGCGGAGAAGGGGGTTGTACATAGTCAAAGCGATGGGCAAGGTGGATGATTTTGGCTGCAGAACATTGAAAATGGTAGAGGTGTGCACCAGGGGCCCATGTCGTTTTCATTTTTGTTTTCATTATTTAAATCTGTCATTTTTGTTTTCATAAATATCAAATTATTGTTTTCGGTTTTGATTTAATTTTTGTTTTCCATTGATTTCAATTGAAAACACATTTTTGGTTGTACCTTTTTTGTTTTTCACTATATTTGGCTGAAACTTGAAAGATTATATCTCCAATGGAAGCCATTAAATGCACCAAATTCCAAAAATATTGGATAAAGGAATCCAATTTTAGAAGCAGTTGAATTAATTTATTTTGCAAAAATCTTCATATACATTCTTAGGGTGATTTCAGATGTGACGGGCGGCAGGATTGACCCTGGGCCATGGGGTGGTTTGGACCATGGGCAGTGAAGGGGCATGCCAACAGACGTTCACCCCTTTACCCCCGGCTGTGGGGACCGCTGAACCACGACCCAGGGTCAATGCTGCCTCCCGTCACATCTGTTGGGCAACCCCCCCTCTCGGAGAAGGCGGGGTCGCGTGATGCAGTGTGCAGCTGCATGGCCCTGCCCCCTGTGCTCCCCGGCCACCCACCCTCCCCGAGACAGGCAGCCACAGTGGCCTATCTGGCTGCTGCCGCCGCCTGCCACCAGGACTCCAGAGCGCGGTGAAGGTAAGGTAACAGACATTACTTTTCCTTCACCACGTTCTGGATTCCCCCTAACCACGCTTTGTTTGCTGCTGTGGTGCGGGAGAACAAAGCGTGGTTAGGTTCACCGTGAGGGGTGGTTGACTGAGGTGAACATCTGGATGCGAGCAAACAGACAATCACCTCCGTTCTCTCTCTCTCTCTCACACACACACACACAGAGCGATTGACTGAGGTGATTTCAGACACCGTAACGTCTGAAATCACCCTTAAATATAACTTCTTTGCCTCACATTTAATGTAGATGAAATTTGTCACGTTTATATCCCTCCCCAAGATTACTATCTCTGCCAACTGTCAGAAGGATTGGATAAAGGGTCCTGGTGGTATAAACAATAAACATATAAATATATGTCTGACTGTAACATCTTTGTAGTCCAGCCAGTGTACATGAAATTTAGCAGGGCTGTATATCACACTTTCACTATTATCTCTTCCAAATATCAGAAAGATGTGATAAAGGGTCCCAATTTATATGCCTGTACAGCATATGCAGACAAGGAGCCTATGCCAGGGATTCTCTTATGTGTCACTGTGGTATAAGATCCGTTAGTGATGCCAATTTGACAGCAGAAATGTCAACCAAATATCCTCATTCTGTGCTTTGACCATAACAATATCCCCCCTGCCACCCTCCCTCCCTTGTTACTGGGAAGTCAGAAGCATCTGTTTAGGAAAGAGCCAATCGAGATTCTCTTATGTCCTCTGTCACAGTGCTGCAGGATGTGATTGTGATGATAATTGGCCAGCCTGGATGTGTAAACTATTGGAAATTTCAGATGTGATGGCCCACCACGCTGAACCAGGATCTGTTTCAGATCCTGGACAGGAATCAGGCTGGCCGTCCTTTAGACGTGGCAGCCTGATCCTGGAGGGGAATTGGGGAGGGAATTGGACTGTGCATGGAGGGGGCAGGGCTGTGCAATGTGCGGCCAAACAGTCCCTTCCCCTGAGCTCCCCCAGCCACCTGCCTTCCACCTGCCAATCTGGCCACTGCGCCTGATCCTGTCCCGTGGTTGGGACCACGATCCGGCAGGGCTGAAGGTAACAAACATTACCTTTGGCCCTTTCCAGACCGTGGCCACCATGACCATGGTTTAGGCCCAATCCCACCATGATTCTGGACCTCCGGACAGCAAGAGGTCCAGAATTGTGGTCCATGTGATTCCTACCCGAGGTTCACTGGAATGAACGTCTGGCAGAACTCACATCAGACATTATGGGAATCATGGCCACCACAGGGTAATAGTAGTAAAATTTATTTTGTGTGACCAAACAGTCATTGCAATAATATAAAACAAATAAAACTAGAAATATACAATAAAACTCCAGAAAAAAGCAGACACATGCGATATAAACAGCTGGAGCAAAATCCATAATTAAACAAAATCATAAATAAGATTTGTATTTGAAGAGCTAAAATGCAAAATAAGTCCGAACATGGACTACAGACAAACTTAATACTGGGGAGGGAGCAGAAAAGAGAATCCTAAAAATAAAAACCTACTCCCCCTGGCCGACAAGTTTCAGGTCCTCCCTAGGTCTTACAGGGCCCAGACTTAGCAATGAGAAAGTATTATACCTTAAATAGAACTCAAACTGATTATCAACTGTATCCATGCTGGGTGAGCTTAAAGGCCAGTTTGGCCACGTTGTGCATAAGCTCACTGGACTTTGACCCTAGGCAGGATTGAAGTAACTGGGCCACCACAGGGGATTCACTGTGGTTGACCATGATCTTGTAACATCTGAAATTACCCTATGTCTCCTGATTGCTGGGATGCTATCCCCAAAGTCCCAGTTATGTCCCTACTATTCCTGCCTCCCTCTATGCCTGCCTCAAAGCCACCACCGATTGGTCCTGTAAAGTTAGAAGCATGCAGTAATTGGCCAGTGAATATGTCTGTAAGTCTGTTGGGTTGATTCCCATCCTCCCTCCTACAGCCTCCCACCCCCTGCCATGCGAGGTGTCTGCCTCTGACTCACACTGCATGTGCTGCTATTATCTGAATAATGGTCTTCAAGGGGACAACTTCAATTACTTATAAAATTGGGTACCTTTATCAAATTGTCCTGGGTTTTGGCAGAGATAACATGGAAGGTGTGGGATACATTCCTTCCAAATATCATGTAAACAGGAGGGAATGTAAAAATATTACAGCTGGAAATGTATTTTCAAGTTAATGTCTTATATCATCAAGACCCTTAATCTAATCTTTCTGAAAATTGGCAGGTGTGTTAAGTTTGTGATGGAACATGATATTCACAAATTTCATGCAAATTGGATGGAAGATAAAGAAGGTGTATCCATGAATGTATATGGAGCTTTTCTTAAAATCACAATATTCAATTGTTTCTAAAATCTGTTTCCTTTATTGAATAGTTTCAAATGCTGGTACATATAATGCCTTCCATTGGTGGTGCGAGCACCCTAAATGTCATCACAATTTAAGAAACAAAAAAGTTACAGCTGGAAATACATTTTTCAATGTTTCCCCTTTATTTCAAAAACAAAATGTTGTTTTCATTTCTATTTTCATTATTTTTTGTTGTTTTCATTATTGCAATAAAGATAACAAAAACCGATGGATGGATGGAGGAGTTAACTTAGTTATGAAGATAGATAGAGATAGTGTGTAGTGAGTGATTGTTTTATAGTGTGTTTGTAGGACTAGGCCTTTGTAGTTATTAGGATATTCCATTTAGTTCCTTAGGTTTTAGAATAGTTAATAGTTAATAGCAGTTAGATTTAGTGTAGATAGATAGATATAATATTAGATAAAGTTGAATTATATATATATATATATATATATATATATATATATATATATATATATATATCTTTGTGTGCTGTGCATTCTTTGAGTTTGAAGACATGGAGAAGGGAAGTAGGAGAGGCTGGCTTGCTGTCCGTAAGGCGGGCAACACAGCACGTGGCAGAGGTGGTGGTAGGGGCCGGTGAATCCATTATGCTTCTCATACCACTACCAGACATCAGACCTCATGAACAGTGTCCCAGAAACCAAGGGAGCGTGGAAAATCCAGGAGGACATCAGTGGGCGCATGAGGTCTGATAGACTGGGCATTTTTAGACACACGTTAAAGTTCTGGATGTTTCAATCTTCTGGGTTTACATGTCCACAAGTAAGTTCCGGATTCATTTTTCTCACTCTCACTCTCACTCTCACTCTCACTCTCACTCTCACTCTCACTCTCACTCTCACTCTCACTCTCACTCTCACTCTCACTCTCACTGTCCTGAGGCAGCCTAAAGTAGCCGCAGCTGTAAACGTGACAGGCTGCCATGGAAACCAAGTGACCACAGCTGCCTGGAGCAAAGTACTTTACCAGGAGAACCTTTTACACACAAAAGTTCTGGGAGAAGATTCACGCAGAAGTTTAAAGATCTGGATGGTTAAGATCTGGATGAGTGATATAGACACACAGAAAGTTCTGGATGTTACAGCAAACATCCAGGAGAAATGTGTGTGTAAAAACACCCAGTGTCAAATGTGGCAGAAAGACTGAGGACAAGAACAGGGTAGAGACCCTCAGACTTAGCTAAGAGATGGTCATTGGTTACTTTAGCAAGGACAGTCTCAGTGAAATGGAGAGGGTGGAAGCCTGATTGGAGGGGATCAAAGGAGGAATTTTAAGAGAGGAAGTTCAGACAGCACGTGTAGACAGCTCACACCAGGAGCTTTGAAGTGAAGGGTAGGAACGAAATGGGGCGATAGCTAGAAGGGTCAGAGGGGTCAAGAATAGCCTTCTTAAGGACAGGGGAGATGGTAGCATGCTTGAAAGTCAGTGGAAATGACTCAGTAGAGAGGAAGAGATTGATGATGTGCAGCAGAGAATGCTCAGCGGTGGTGGCCCTTTTGTTGCCTCCCAAGGGCTGCCACCCTCAGAGCAGAGACGCAGGAGCATGGAGGTTTGTTAATTACCTAAGGGGGGAGGAGACAAGCGACAAATGCAACCAGGTGATCATTAGCAGATGAATGCAGGTCCAATCATCATCCCCTTCCTTCCAAGGGAAGGAACCCAGACAGACACCCTTGCCTCAGAGTCCAGACAGACAGAACCCAGACAGACACCCTTCCATTTAAATTGCTCTCCTATAAATCTTCTCCAGTTTGTCAACATCCTTTTTGAAGTTCAGCGCCCAGACTGAACGCAATGGCTCTTTTCAAACAAGACACATCCATGCATGCCCACACAGTGGATATGTGGGCATGCGTGTGGGCTCCTGTGTAACATGCATCCCTACCCACCACCCCCACACAGAGCAACTGGCAAAAATGCAGGTTGCTCCATGTGGGGGCATGCGTGGTGAAAGGGTGTCCACCTGCCCCCCTGCAACACCCCCGCAGCAGTGCACCCGTGGGCCCCATCCCACCCCAGCCACAGCCAGTTTGAAAAGGGCCAATATCCCAGGTGAGGGCTAGACAGCACTGAGTCTCCCATGTCACTACCTCTCCCATGTCTTGGAAATGATACACATGTTAATGCAGCCCACGGAGGAAGAAAAATGTATCCATCTATTTTGAAACCACTATCTACTTTCTTACCCACCCTTTTGGCTGTGTGTTCAGCCCTTCCTCCTGGTGTCACATCTCTGGTAGCAGCTGGGACAATCATGCTTTGGGATTCACACACAAGCAAGTATTGGATCCCCAAAATGCAAAATGTATAACTGCACTCTTGGGGGGGACGGGGAGCAGCAGGATCCTTCAGGGGGATCCAGTATACAGGGCCCATGAATAAATCTGAAATTTAATCATGATTGCAAGAAGCACTGATATAAAATACAGGCCCACAGAGCCTCAAACATGGGTGCCTTAGCCTGTGGAGGACCCAGAGCATAAGGAGCCCATGAGATATCTAGAAATAACAATATATGTGTAACACAAAGGCCTGCAATGCCGGAGCCCTGGCCTCTGAAGGGAGTTAACTGAACATAACAAAAAAAATTAATGATGGTAACATTCTGCATTTTCTAATGTGAAACCCAGTCTGTGCCCATCAAACATTCCCAGGTTAGGCGTGGGCCCACACCACCATTTTGCATGATGCCCCAACTTTCCTGGATCCGGCACAGCACACAACAGACTGTGGTTAAGCCTCCAAAGGGAAAAATAAAGAGAAAAATAAAGTTAGTGCAGCTGCAACATATGCAGAGTTGAAAATATGTAGTAAAATGTAAAAGAATTAATCAAAAAATGACCGTAGATTCCTAAGGAGCAACCATCCAGATTTTTTATAAGAGAAGGAAAGAAAAAAAGCCGAACCCGAAGGCAATCAGGCATCTTTGCTCTCCAAGGGATGCATCAAGTTCCTTTGTGTACTAGTTCCCACTAGGATTGCAGCTGCAGTGCACAAGATTTATATGGACTCTGAGGAAGGAATTAAGGAAAGAATCATTCAGCTTATGATCAACATGGAGGCAGCAGCACCACCCAGTGGTATATGGAACAAGCAATTACTTGCTGCAACATCTAAAAATGCCCTTGGAGCAAGAGGGCAGGTGCTGTTTTCTGAAACACAGATGTAGGTTTGCTATTCTGTTGCAGTACAAACACAGTATGTTGGGGGGAAAGAGGGGGAGAGACACAGTTAGAGATGTGTCCTTACCAGAGCAGCAGGCCGATAGCCTTCAAGGAGCAATGGATAAGTAGCGTAGGAGTGCCTGAAATAGACTATGTCCACAATTATTTCTCAAGAGTCACCACTCCCTTACCTTTAGTCGCACTGGAAAAGCAGATCTTCAGATCTGAGAGTTTGCTAAATTGTACACTAAAAGTGTGTGGTAAGAAAGGACGTTCCAAAATAAATGGCTGTTCTCAGTCCAAGGGATGATTTTTGTGAGTACAGAGTTAGTGCAGGATCAGGGGAATCCTGAGCAGCAGTATTACCATCAGTTCTCCCACACCCACAATATAGTATAGTACCTCACTGCATGACATAAGAGGGCCAATATTCCTCTACCCTTAAACATCTGTGCAGTGAGCAGATGCACTTGAGCTGCTGCTTTAGAAAGGAGCTATAGGTGAAGGTGCACTTTCAGACAGACCCGGGAGGGAGGGGCCCTCCCGGGTCCACTCAAGCCATGGTAGATTTACACAGAGGCAGCCATCACAGCCTGCTATCCACCCATTCATGAACTCTTTCTTGCACAATAGAACTGTGGGCGGATCAGCAGCAACGCAGCATTCCGGATGCAGATGGTTCACTCCACTTGCAGTGCTCAAGGATGTTACAGAGCACTGCGAACAGACCTGGTCTGGAGCAGGCAGCACCTGCTCTGCTCCTGCTCTGCCTCACACCAGGGTGGCCTGCCTTTACATGGACAGGCCATCTGGGGATGGGGTGGAGCAGGAGTGGAATGGGAGTCATCTAAAGGCACCCAAGAAGAAATTGTGGCCACAATGGAGAGAAAGAGAGACAGGGAGGAGCTTGCTGTCCCCAGCTTCAATGTTGCCCCCAACCTGCAGAGGAAGAGGCTGGGGCTCAAAGACCAATGCAAAGTGGCAGTGTATGGAGCCTAAGTTGTAAGCAAGCACAATATGTGAGACTGTACAACGTCTTTACTGCTTACATGGCGTGCAAGTTAAAGCAGGAAATCTAACATACAATTTTCATACTTTCAGCTTGGTTGAATTTGTAAGAGCCTTAACTCCTCTCTTAAACTGAAGTTTTTTTAAAATCTAAGAATATTATTTCATTTCTGTGATATGATAGGTATGCTATCATTGCCAGGTGAATTTTGTATGTAATCCTAGCCAATGGAAACTCTAAAATACGCAGAATATCCTCAGTATCCAGAATATCCTATCTATGCAGTATGCCTTCCATCTGCCCAGGTGGGCCAGTCAGTATGCAGAATATCCTATGGGACCAGAGAATTCTTTATAGGTGTTCCTTATAAGAGGGGTTGGCAGTGTACAATTCATAGAAATGGTTCTTGAAGTTGGGATTGTTATAAACAAGGTTTCATTATAAGATGTGTTTGTTATAGTGAGGTTTGATCAAATATTTGAATGTTGAGGTATGATTACTTTGACTGGCTTGATTGAAAAAAAGCAAACCTTTACTTTTGGTGTGTGGGGGATGTACTTTTGATTAAAGGCAAAGCACAAAAGTCGAGGGAAGTGTGTGTGTGTGTGTGTGTGTGTGTGTGTTTAACTTGTTGCATCAATTGTCTCACATGTGACAACTGTGTCCTGCTAAGGAGCCATGCAGAAGGAATTTAAAAGCACAAGATGCAAAACATTAATAGCAGTTATAAAGCTACCTAATGCAGATGTGTAGGGGGGTAGCTCTAGTCAGCATCTTCAACCAGTGTTATTTATTCTGGAATAAGTATTAGGTAGCACACTACAACACACTTCTTGTGGTGCAAATCCCCCATTTAACCACTATTTTAGTACCCTAATTGTGAGAACAGGCTTGCTATAGTCAGGACCCCGAGTCAAATGCAGGACCACAATTCACGGATTTCCTGCAGAAATTCTCCTCCCCCCATGGAATCTCCTGCCCTGCTCCTTCCCGCGCAGAATTTCTCCAACCAGGAGCAGGAGAGTCCACAGGAGGAGGGGCAAGGAAATCTCAGGGCTCCTATCAGTGGGCTGGGCTGGGCTGGGCTGAGGGGGGGAGATTGCCTCCCCACCCTCCTCATCCTAGCAACTCACCCGGCAGCAGTAACAGCTTCTCTTGCCAGTTTTTCTATTCCTTCTGGCCACTCTTAGTCCCTCCTGACAAGGTCTCCCATGGCAGCATGGCTAGATTATGTCTTTTGGTCATGCTGCCCTGGAAGGGGTCCAGAAGCAGCCAGAAGGAGCAGGAGGTCTGGCTGGAGACGCTGCTGCTGCTGGGTTAATAGCAGGGGGGAAGTCAACCCATGGCTGGACCTCCTGAGTTCCTTCAGACCACTTCCAGCCCCACTTGACAGGGCCTCCCAGGGCAATACAACTGGATGAGATCAATCCACACCACCATCCTGGGAGGCCCTTTGGGACTGGGCCAGGAAGCGGCCAGGAGAAACCAGCCAGAGAAGCCCAGGTGGAAAAGCTGCTGCTACCGGATGAGTTACTGGGCTGGTGTGGATGTGGGGGGAAGCAACCTCCAGCAGCATCCACAACCCAGCCCAGCCTACTCGGCAAGAGGCTGAGCACTGCTGCTGACCTCCATCTCCCCAGGGGGGCCAGTCGGAAACACCGCCAACTGGGCTAAGGGGGCCGGTAGCAACAGCGCTCGGGCTCCTGCTTCTGCAATTACCTGGGCCCAAGCAAACTGGGCTGAGGGGGAGAAGGCAAGTTTCTACCCAATGCAGCTCAGGCTTGGCATGGTGAGGGTGGGGGACAGGGACCCCCAGAATTGAGCCCAGAAGCCCTCAGACGCCTGTGAATTTTTTTTTTTAATTCCGCTGAAGAACTGGGCCCCTGGTTATAGTGTACTAAGGAGCTCTTAACTCAAAAGATTTGATCATAAGAAAATACTCTATGCATGGCTGTAGCTATAAGAAGTGCAGCAGGTGCAGCCAAACCAGGGACCATGTGCCTGAGGGGCCCACAGGTGTGAAGAATTCATATACATGCTGGAGAGGAGTACCCCAGCAGGGTTCCCATTCCATCTTCTGCTCCAGGGCCCATTTCCACCAAGCTATGCCCCTGACTCTAGGGGCTAGTTCTTTGCTTGGTGGGAGTCTGATTTAGTTTTGCACATCTCATTATGGTGAAGTGAACAGAAGGGGAGGGTGTAGGATTGCAAATGTATTCCTGTACCCCAAAAATGTCCAGAGAACATACACAAGACATCTTCCTGCCTGATGACAGTAAGTGTCATTCCGAACTGCTTCACATACATTGGGCTCAGTTTTGTTTTAATCATAGGCCTTTTTTACAGGGACCCCACAGGATGGGGAGGAGTGTCCGTGGGTGCATCAGTGTATGTGCGGTGGGCAATATCATCACCACCATTTTGGTTATAGTCAGAGGACTGCACATGTGAAAAATCACCACCAGACTGTCCTGCTCATGTGCAAATGGCCACTGCCCTTAACCAAAATGGCAGTGATGCTATTGTCACCTTTTTGGTTAAGGGCAGTGGCCACTGCACATGTGCAAATAGTCTGGTGGCCATTTGCGTATGCACAATGCCTTTTTAAAATATATATACACACACACAAAATTAATAACTGCAGTGCAAAAATAAGTCCCTGAACTACTCTTCTGAATTTTCAATTTATTGTATTAGTTTGTTGTTGAGAATTCCTTCAGAGAAGCCACCACAAAAACTGATTACAGCTCAAAACATATCTTGAAAAAAAGGAGAGAGTTGCTTTGGAGTTTTGTAAACAAAGTGATATGCAACTGCTGAAAACAAGCTGCCAGTCTGATCTGCAGTAACAAGTAATATTTGAACAAAATTAATAACTCTGACTTCTCCAAATTCCTTAGCGTATATCAACTTCAAGGACTATATTTGGAAAGTATTGTTTTGCTAAATTTGAACAAATTTCAGCTTCTTTGTCACTTCCTTATGTGTTATTTAAACAAATTATTCAGTACTTTGATTACTTGATTTACTTTCTTCACTTTATTATTTGGTATGTTGTTCTTTAGTACTTGTGTTTTCAGTGGTACTATACAGCACGTTTTTAAAAAAACATACATTTCCATTTGTTTGGACCATGTGTGTGATGTAATGCAGGACAAAATCACAAGAAGAACAGATTAACAACATGCTGAATACTAACGTGTTGACCCTTGAACTTTTAGCTTGCTTTACTCTTATATTCCATGCTTAGATTTGCATTTTGCCATCTGAATTGACATTAGTGTGTGATGCTAGGATAGAAAAGAATTTTGGGGTTTCAAAACCATTTCCTTTATCTGACCCAGGGTATTGTGAACTTTTAGCCTTTCAGAACTGTTCCCCTGGATGATGGAAAGCAAAGCCTAAAGATGTGTTTAAAATATCGCTGAGCGGCTGTAAACAAGATGGGCAAACGAAACTTAAGCTACAATTTCTGAAAGTTTGGTGCCATATGTTCCGCTTGGAACTGGAATCTCTCAGTGCCCTTTGTGACACGTTTGTGGATTACTTTGCGGACCAAATCACTCATATTCACCATAACGTCAATGCTGCATTTATTGCAACTGGAGAACCAGAGGCTGTGGAAGCCCTGTCTGGTCCAGTTTTGTGGGATCAGTTTCAGTGGGTGTCGCCTGCTGATGCAGAGGATGTTCTTGGGGCTGTTAGAGCTAGGGATGGGTGAACAGATTGCGGTTCGGGTTCGGCCGTTCGTTTCGGCTGCGTTCGTTTCGGCTGTGTTCAGTTCCCTTTGCAGACCTCTGGTTCAGATATTCGGCCGTTCTGTGGTTCAGATCAAATGTTGATTTCAGATTCAGTATTTAGTTCAGTCGAGCTCTGTTTGGTCTTTAGTTTGGTGCAATCAGAAACTTAAAATGATATTTGGTTTTTGAAATAAAAGGAAAAGACTGAAAAACATATTTCCGGCTATAACTTTTTTGTTTCTTATTACTTTTTGATGAAATTTAGGGAGCATGTACCCCCAATGAAGAGCACCAATTTTACAAAAGTTTGGAACTACTAGATAAAGGAAACCGATTTCAGAAGCAATTGAATGTTGTACTTTTAAGAAAAGATTCATACACCTTCATGGCTACAACTTCTTCATCCTGCATCCAATGTTCATGAAACTTATGCATATTACATCCCTTCATATGCTTAATATTTCTACCAATTTTAGGAAAGAGTGAATAAAGGATCCTAAGGGTATAAGACATTAACCTGAAAATACATTTCCAGCTGTAACATTTTGATATTCCATTCTGTTTACAGGATATTTGACAAGAATGTATCAAATACCTTTCCTGCCATTTCAACAAATGTACAGGAGATTTTGATAAAGGGACCCAATTATATAAGCAATTGATGTTGTCCCTGTGAAGATCATTATTCAGATGAATATCAGCATATTCAGTGCCAGTCAGAGGCAGGCACCCTGCATGGCAGGGGGAGAGAGACTGTAGGAGGAAGGATGTGGAGCAACCCCAAAGACTGACAGACACATTCAATGGCCAAACACATTACTGCAAGCTTCTAGCTTTACAGGACCAATTGGTAGTGGCTTCGAGGTGGGCATAGGGGGCGGCCCTGAGGCGGGCATAAGCAACATAACTGGGACTTCTGAGATAGCATCCCATCAGTCAGGAGACATAGTTTAAACACATCCAGGCTGGCCAATTATCATCACAATCACATCCTGCAGCACTGAGACAGAGGACATAAGAGAATTTCTATTGACTCTTTCCTAAACAGATGCTTCTGACTTCCCAGAAAAAAGTGGGGGAGATATGTTGGGATGGTCCCAGCACAGAATGAGGATATTTGGTTGACATTTATGTTGACCAATTTGCATCACAAACCGATCTTATACCACAGTGACATAAGAGAATCCCAGGCATAGGCCCCTTCTCTACATATGTTGTACAGGCATATAACATTGGGACCCTTTAAAATATCTTTCTGATATTTGGCAGAGATGATCATGAATATGAAATACATAGTCCTGCTAAATTTAATGTACACTGGTTGGATTATAAAGATGTTATAGTCAGACATACATGTATATGTTAATTGCTTATATCACCAAGACCTTTTTTTCAAACCTTCTGAAATTTGGCAAAGATAGTAAATATGGGAAGGGGTATAAACTGAACAAGTTTCACCTACATTATATGTGAGTCAAAGAAGTTACAGCTAAGAATGTATATGTAGAATATTGCAAAATACAATAATTCAACTGCTTCTAAAATCGGATTCCTTTATCCAATTGCTTTGAAATTTGGTGCACATAATGAGTTCTGTTGGAGGTATAGGCATCCGATATTTCAGCCACATAGCATAAAAAACAAAAATGTTACAGACAATAATGTGTTTTCCATTGAAACCAATGGAAATTCAATTCCGAACTCACTGAACGCATCCGAACTGAACGTTCAAATTTGAGTTCGGTTAAAATGTTCAGTTTGGTTGACCAAACTATTTGAGTTCAGTCCAGACTCTGAACTTCCGAATTTGAGTTCGGTTCGAACGTTCGGTTCGGTCGACCGAACTATTCGAGTTCGGTCCGAACTCCGAAATTCCGAACCGCGTTCGCCCATCCCTAGTTAGAGCCACCTCTTGCAAAATGGACCCGTATCCACCCTGACTGGTTAAGGCCAGCAGGGAGATGTTTCGGCTGTGGCTGGTGGGGATGGTCAATGCTTCCCTGCAAGAGGCCAGAGTGCCGGGCTACCTCAAAGAGGCAGTGGTGTGGCCTTGCTCAAAAAAAACATTGCTTGACATTGACTCCCTTGCCAGAAATTGGCCAGTCTCTAACTTTCTCTTTTTAGGGAAGCTTATTGAACAGCTTGTGGCTTGGCAGTTACAGGAGCATCTAGACTGCATTGGTTTTTCTGGGTTCTTCGCATTTTGGTTTTTGCTTGGGTTATGGTACTGAAACTACACTTGTGGCTTTGGTCGATGACCTTCACTATGAAATGGACCAGGGTCGGTCATCTCTCCTGCTTCTATTAGATATGTCACCAGCTTTTGATACCGTTGACCACGAGATGCTGGTGGCTCGCTTGTGGCACCGAGATGGGGTGGGCAGGACCATTCTTGAATGGTTCCATTCTCTCCTGGCTGGGAGAATGAAGTAGGTGGTGCTGGGGTACCGATCTTCACCTGCCCCCCGTGACCTCTCGTGTGAGGTCCTATTCTGTCCCCTCTCCTGTTCAGCATGTATATGTAGCCGCTGGGCAAGGGTTTGATGTTCAGTGTCATCAATATGCTGAAGACACCCAAATCTACCTCTCATTTTTATCTGACCCAGGTCCAGCAGTCTCGGTGCTTACTCAGTGTCTGGCTGTGGGAGACTGGATGGGGGTAAGCCGTTGGAAGCTGAATCCCGATAAGACAGAGGTGATGTTGATGTGTAGGGTCAAGGGGGTGGAGGCCCCAATCATTCATAGGGTGCATCCCTTCTTGAACCTTCAGGTCCTCAGTCTGGGAGTGCTCCTCAATTCCCAGCTCCATATAGATGTCCAGATGGAGCATGTGGCAAGGAGTGCATTTCACCAAATACATCTGGTGAGGCGGCTTCCACCGTATGTCTCAGACTCCAACCTGGCCACCATCATCCTGCTTTCATCACCTCAGGACTGGACTATTACAATGCACTCTATGTGGGGCTACACATGGTGGTGACTAAGAGAGTGCAGCTGGTGCAAAATGCAGTGGCTCTTCTCCTTATGGGGGCAGGCTTCTGTGAGCACATAACACCAGTGCTCAGTTCTCTGCACTGGCTGCCTATAGTCTTCTGGGCCTGATTCAAGGTGTTGGTGTTGACCTATAAAGCCCTATATGGACTGGGCCTGACATATCTGTGACACCGCCTCACTCCCCGAGCTCTGGATTGGCCCCTGCAGGCATCTGAGAGCACCCTTCTTGAAGTCTCCTGCGTTTTCTGGGAGACTACTATGGAGAGGGCCACACCAAGGCTATGGTTCCTCCACACCACGGATCGGACAAGGAGCTGCCCACACAGGCTACGACTCCAACAACCCTGCTGTGCATCACGATTGGGTTCCCCAGAAGGAGCTGCCACCAAACAGCTGATTGTGGCCCCCAGAGTACTATGCTCACTGGATCCAGCAAACAGCTAGCTAGGTTAGCCCGGCTCAGGCCACATTGATGACCTTTTCTGGAAAACGTGTCTGGTAGCAGACAACTGCCTGCCCAGAGGCAGACATGGGTGAACATCTGGTGACTACCAAACTGATACACAAGTGACTCGTAGGCTACTGTGGGCTACTGTCTCATTTGTTTTCACCCATTCTATAAATGATCCTTAGGGTGCTGTTTTCTTTTTGGTATCACCATATTGTGCTCAACTTCTGAGATGTCTTCTTCAGGATTCTCTTGTCTTCTTAGCCTACAGTTGTCAGTTTGCTTTTTTTGAGTTATTTTCTCCTTCCTTCTGCTTTGTCATTTGGTTATCTCCTGTGTTTGCCAATTAGCCATTTAGCCATCTGAAGCTTTAGATTTATTTGTGGGAAGAGTGGGAATTAATCACAGCTATTGTGCTAAGACAGTTATGTATAACCGCTGGACTAATTAGGTCAACAATTCCTCCACCTCCGCAGCAGGCTTGCTGTCTGAATCAGAGTTGCTCTCCTCAGCTTTTCTTCCCTGATGAAAGGTACTAGTCCACTTTCACATATGATCAGGGATGCAATCACAGTCAGGAATTATCAAATGTGAGAGTGCACTAGTCTGCTTTCATGCCACGAAAACACTCACACATGACAGGGTCCTCAAATATTTTTTTTACAATGACGGGTGTTCTCGCGGCATAAAAGCAGAATAGTGCATTCTCACATGCACTAATTCCCGCCAGAATAGAGACGCAATTGCTTTGATGGACGTTTATCTGCCTCCTTGGGTAATGTGTGAAAGGAGCCTTATTGGCAGACTCCACTATAGCTGGATAGCAGGTAGTTTGCATCAGAATTGCAATGCACATATGCTATGGCATGCCATAGTTTCTTTCCAGCTAGCTAAATTCTACAGTAGACTTCAGCAATTCTGTTAAAACTCATTCCATTTCACCTCTCAGGTGTCCATTATGCCACCACTATGTATTCAAAACACAGAACATAATGGTACCACTTTACTTGCCACTGGTGAGACCTTACCTGGAAAATTGTGTTCAGTGTGGGACACCACAGTTCAAGAAGGATGTTGGCATCCTGCAGAAAATTCACAGGAGAGAAGCAAAGATAATATAGTCTAGAATGCAAGTGATATGAATCAAGGCTAAAGGAATTGGGTATGTTTAATCCAGAGAAAAGAAGACTAAGGGGGAACATGAGAGCATTTTCCAAATATCTAAAGAAACACTAAAGGACTTGGGTACGGTTAGTGTAAAACAAAAAAAAGAAGACAAAGCTGGGGCGATAGCAGCAGTTTTTAAATAATAAAGGAAGCCAAAAAAAAAAAGATGGTGATCAATTGTTCTCCATGGCCACAGAACAGAGAACAAGAGGAGTGGGCATAATTGCTGTAAATTTGACTTTAGTTAAATAGTATGAAAAACTACCGAACTGTATGAAAAGTTGGCCTGTGGAATTGGTTGCCAAGGGAGGCTGACGAATCTCCTTCACTGAATGTTTTTGAAACCTGTCTGGACAAACATCTCTCTCTGATGTTGTTGGTCTACATTATCTTGCCTTGGAGCAGGAGCTTTGATTAGATAACCCTAGAGGTCACTTGGAGCCCAATGATTTTATAAAAACTCACAGTGAAGCCAAAAAGCAGTTTAAAGCATTTAAGAACATGAAAGTGTAGCACAATTTTGTTCCTTTTGATTAACTTTGGACAAGGACCATATCATACTTCCCCTGATTTTTCTGAATTCTGTGACACCACAGTACAGCAGTTTCATTAAAATTTGATAGAACAAATGTTTTTATTGAATTAAACATGACAATAAATAATTAAATAAGCAAAGTAGCCTAAGCAGTGTTTATTTTTTTATCTATTTCATTTTACTTAATATATTGTAAAACGACAGTATGCAAGAAATTCACGTACAAGCAATGCAAAACTGTGGAGTCACTTGCTGGAAGGAAATGTAAGGGTTTGGGCCATAATACAGCACATGGTGATGTTAAAAAGGGGCATTTTACCACACACCTTAAAGTGTTAGTCTTTCAGTCTTCTGGGTTTACAAGTCCACAAGTAAGTTCCTGAATGCATTCTTCACACACACACACTCCACCGAGGCAGCCTAAATTAGCCGCAGCAGTAGATGTGAGGGGCTGCGATGGAAACCAAGTGACCACAGCTTCCTGGAGCTTTGATGGCATCGCTTCTGGTGTGCCTTCCCCCCCTTCTTCTGGTGCTGATGCTCCACACCAGAGTCCTGCTGCCTCACTGTCTTGCCATGGACTTTCTCAACATGGGCGATGAGCCCTGATGTTGTCTCCTGGCTGACCCTTTTAAATCTTTTGTCACATACCTAAAGAACATAAAAAGATAGGAACATAAGAAGTGCCATACTGTGTCAGACCAAGGGTCTGTCAAGCCCTGCCTGCATTCTGTCTCCACAAATGGGTGGGTGGCCAATCTCTCTCTGCAGGGTACTTCCTAACAGGTCATAGGGCAATCCATTCCCTGTTGTTCCAGCTCCTGTGCCTTACCTTGCAGATGGCGAATCCAGTATGCTTCTCATACTACCACCAGACATGGGACCTTGTGCACCTGCTGTCTGGCAGTGGCACTGGTGACCTCCACCTCAGTGTCCTGCATGTAACACCAGTGCCGGTATCTGATTCCTCACCCTCTCTGAAACAGGAACACATAAAAAACACTTAAGTAATATCAAACATTTATGATGATGCCTCTAGTCCTCCCTCCTTGGGGTGCTAGGGATGGCAATGGGAGATGGTGACTCTGGCTGGCATGTGCAAATCCAAAAGACCCTGGCTGGTATGTGCAAATCCTGCCCTTCTTTGGGTGCTAGGGATGGCAATGGAGAGACCCTGGCTGGCATGTGCAAATCCTGCACTCTTTGGGGTGCTAGGGATGGCTACTAGAAAGACCCTGGTTGGCACGTGCAAATCCTATCCTCCTTGGGGTGATAGGGATGTCAACCAGAAAGACCCTGGCTGGCATGTGCAAACCCTGCCCTTCTTTGGGTGCTAGGGAGGGATGGCAATGGAGAAACACTGGATGGCACATGCAAATCCTGCCCTCTTTGGGACGCTAGGGACGGCAACTAGAAAGACCCTGGATGGAATGTGCAAATCCTGCCCTTCATTGAGTGGTAGGGATGGCAACTGGAAAAACCTTCACTGTCACATGCAAATCCTGTCCTTCTTGAGGTGCTAGGGATGGCAACGGGAGACCCTTGCTAGATGGCTGGCACGTGTTTGGGTAGGTGCTTCCTTCGGCTCATGACTGACTGCTGGAAGAGCCCCCACAGTACCCTTTCTCTCTGTGGCAGTCATCCGCTGCCACTCACTGATGCCCACTGTGCCTGACTGTCCACCACCAACCCACCCACCCGCACACCAGTGAGCTTGCTCTAAAGAATAGTATTCTATTCTTCTTGTCTTCAAAGTAAAAATAAAGTTTACAAACCTGTCAGCACCTCCTGTGCACTCTTGCTCCCCTGTTGAGGAGACAACCCCCACCACCAAAGGTCCAGCAGCAGCAACCTCTTCCTCCTCCTCCACCGGCTCCAACACCTTGGCCTTCCCCCAGGTCCTTTTAATCCTCACCCTCTCCATTTTCTTTTCAAACAAACAACAGCCAAACAAATCATTCATCCCACCAACTCACCAACCAGCCCAACCAACACAGTCAAACCAACACACAGTCCAACACAGCCAAAACACACCAAACAAAACCAAACAGCCAGCCAGCCACAACACACATGCTCTCTCTCCACACAAGGTCCACACATACTCAAATTTCCGGTTTCTGACGCGATCATGGGACCACACGATACCTAGACTGAAACCAAAACCGATTTCCGAACGGCCGAACCAAACACCCGAACCCAAACTCGGTACCCAGACTGAACGACTGAACCCAAACTCAGCTCCCAAACCAAAAGACCAAACAACTGAACCGCGATCTATTCGCACATCCCTAGATTCTATTGCCTTGGAGGCATAAAAGTCACTTTAAAACAGATGTAAGTATCAAGCTGAATTAATTGTTGAGATTATCCCCTGCAAATTACCAGTTTATCACCTGAAAAATTCACTTCAAAAATGATGTGGGAGAAAATTTACAGGAGACCAACTAGGATGATAAAGGATCTGGAAGACAAGGCATATGTGGAAAGGCTAAAAGAAACGTGTATATTAAACCAAGAGATTAGAAGACTGTGGGGCCGGAAACATGGAAGCAGTTTTAGAATATCTAAAAAAATGCCACAAAACTGATAGTGAACATTTGTTCTCTGCTTTCACAGAAGGCAGAACAAGAGAAAATTACTTAAATTGAAGCAAAATAGATTTTGGTTGAATATTGGGGGGAAACTTCCTAACCGTAAGAACTGTTAGACAATGGAATAGGTTCACAAGGCAGGTTGGGGTATGTGTAATGCTGTAGGCAGAGGATATTCTGCCTTGGAGCAGGATCTTGGACTAGATGACTTCTGAAGTTCCTTCCAACCCTTAACAACTATAATTCTACCACTTTTTGTTTTTAGAGTCCGTTCTTATATTTAATCAGTTGTATTTGAGTAACCTACGCATCAGCCCTATTTTTGGAGAAATCCGCTTGTTTTTTGGCTGGGGATTGTGATTTTTGATAGGAAAAATCACAATGGTCTGCCAGAGGAAATCTCATTTCATTTTTCTTTCATTTTATTTCCCTTAAATATCTAGATTAAATATGGTTTTGTTTTATGGATCCTTATTCAAATCACTTAAAAAAATTAAATACAAATTATTTATTTATTTATTTATTTATTTTTCACATTTATTAGCCGCCCCCTCATGCCCATGGCATCTTGGGGCGACTCACAACACTAAAACAACAATAAAATACATAAAACAACAGTATAAATAATCTAAAAACTACCCCCCCAAACATTCCCCCTCCTTCCCCTCCCCTCCAAAGGCCTGGGCAAACAGTCAGGTCTTACAGACTCGACAAAAGTCCATCAGACCCAGGGCCAGGAGAACTTCCTCTGGGAGGGAGTTCAAAATCTGCGACCCAGCCACCGAGAATTCCCTCTCCATCGTGGCCCCCCATTTAACACAGGAGACTTCCAGGAAGGCACCCCTGGCAGACCACAGAGGCTGCCCTGGGGCACAGAAGGTGAGGCGGTCCCCAAGGTATGAGGGGCCCAGACTATATAGGGCTTTATAAACCAGCACCAGCACCTTGAATCTGGCTCAGTATGCTATAGGCAGCCAGTGCAGAGTGCAGAGCACAGGTGTAATATGCTCCCATCGCCTCATCCCCATAAGGAGACGGGCCGCTGCATTCTGTACCAGCTGCATCCTCCGAACCAGAACCAAGGGAAGCCCCACGCAGAGCACATTGCAGTAGTCTAACCTCGAGATGTTGAAGGCATGAATAAGAGTGGCCAGGTCAGGCCCGGAGATGTACGGGCGCAGCCTCTGCACCAGAAACAGCTGGTGAAATGTGGCTTTAGCCATCGCCTCCACCTGCTGATCCAGACGGAGGCTCAGATCTAACACCACCCCCAGAGTCCGAACCTGCTGGGCTATGGGAGGGCAGACCCCCCCCCCCGAGGAGCCGGCACCTCCCTCACCTTACCCACCACCATCACCTCCGTCTTATCAGGATTGAGCTTCAGTCTGCTCTGCCGCATCCAATCCACCACAGCCTCCAGACATTGGGGAAACGATGAGACAGCGGGATCCGGGTCAGTCAAAAACAAGAGGTACAGCTGAGTATCATCAACATATTGGTGACAACGCACCCCGAACCCTCTCACGATATCCCCCAAGGGCTGCATATACACATTAAACAAAAGCAGAGACAGGATCAAACCCTGCAGAATGCCGCAGATCAAGGCCCGTGGGCTAGATGTTTCAGCCCCCAGCACCACCCTCTGGCTTCTCCCCGAGAGGAATTAGCGGAACCACCCAAGGACAGTCCCGTCCAGACCCCCCAGGTCTCGCAGCCGTTTCAACAGCAGCCCATGGTCCACGGTATCAAAAGCAGCCAAGAGATCTAGCAGGATCAAGAATGTAGAACATCCTGAATCCATCTCCCGGCGGAGATCGTCCACCAAAGCCACCATCGCCATCTCAGTGCCATAGTCAGGGCAGAACCGAGATTGAAAAGGGTCAAGGAAACTGATACGGTCCAGGTGCGCCTGGAGTTGCAGAGCCACCGCCTGTTCAATAACCTCCCCTAAAAAGGGGAGATTAGAGACAGGGCGGTAACTGGAGACTGTGTCCACATCCAGCGAAGGCTTCTTCAGCAGGGGGTGCACAACAGCCTCCTTGAGACCAGGCGATAACCTCCCCTGACAAAGGGACGTGTTAACCACCCCCGCCAGAACCGACCCCAATGTCTCCCTGGAAGGTTTTTACTTTTATTTTATTTTAAAAAAATAAAATTAAAATAATATACTGTGCATACTCAAAATGGCCATTGGACCGTTCTGTTTTGTGCATGCATACCCTTTTTCAAAACACTGGAAGCTACACTGCTGTCATTTTGCAAAAGGGCATCCATTTTGCACATAAGGAAAATAGTCACTGCACATCTGTAGACTGGCTGCCCTTTTCCAAAATGACGGCAGATTTGGGAAATGGCTTGCATGTGTAGAATGGCTGAGAGGCCATTTTTCGCATGTGCAGTATTAAAAGAAATAAAAACAAATTCATTTTTTTAAAAGGTTACTGTGTATGCACAAAATGGCCACTGAACCGTTCTGCATGTGCACCATTTTCCAAAATGGAGACAACAGCCCTCTTTGGAAAAGAGCAGCCAGTCTGCATATGCACAGTGGCCATTTTGCACATGCACAAATGGCTTCCTTTTCAAAAATGGTGGTGATGCTGCTGTCGCTGCCATTTTAAAAAGGGTGCCCACTAGGGATGGGCAAACATATCGCGGTTCGGGTTCAGTTGTTTGGTTCGTCTGCGTTCAGTTCGTCCGTTCAATTTGTCCGTTCGGTTCATTTGCCGGGTTCGGGTTCGGCCATTCGGTTCAGGTTCGGCCATTTGGGTAATGTTTTCATATGGGTTTTGTTTTTTGTTTTTTATATGGTTTTTTTGGTTTTTTATTTGGTTTTATATGTTTTTTTGGTTTTTTATTTGGTTTTTTTGTTTTTATATGGGGTTTTTTCATTTTAATTTTTTATCTAATATGATATCTATCTATGTACACTAAATCTAACTGCTATTAACTATTCTAAATGCTATGAACTAAATGGATTATCTAATAAGTACACAGGCCTACTCCTACAAACACTAAAACTAAATCACTAACGCTATCTCTAT
>QEPC01013498.1:10054526-10124185 GCA_003113815.1 Sphenodon punctatus | reverse complement strand
CTCTCTCTCTCTCTCTCTCTCTCTCTCTCTCTCTATATATATATATATATATATATATATATATATATATATATATATATATGGAATGGGGGAATCAAAAACAACACAAGGAGGGGTACAAAACTGAAATGAAACTTAAATCAATCCTTTAATCCTACTCTAAATGAAAAAAACAGGGGAAGGGAAGGGAATCTGGGATGGAATATATGGGAGAGGGAAAGGATTCAATGGAGGGGGGAGGGAGGAAGGAAGATTGAATACAGGGAGGGGTAAAAACAAAAAAATAACCACTAAATCTATCTAAGCTAAGCTAAACAAATGAATGAGAATATGGGGGTAGATGGGTTGGATGGGTGAAATGGGAGGAGAATTACAATGGATTGGGGAGCTGGGATATGCCGGTAGAGGGAGCCTTCTGAAACGCCTGTTTCCAGGAACAGTGACTATCTCAGAAGGTGTTGGGACGGGGGGAGGCAGATAGTTTTGTTTCTTGCAAGCCTCTCCACCCCTGGTGCCTGGAAGTCTGTTCCTCAGCTGACTACCCCTCCCTGTCATGTTTGACCTTCCAGTGACCCTTTTTTTGCCACCCTAACTCACCCAAACGTGATCCGAACTGACCGAACTGTTCCATCATGTCAATGTTCGGAATTGAGTTCAGTTCGGTCAGTTCATGTTCATGTTCGGGTTCGGGTTCAGTCATCCGAACATGCTGAGTTTGGGCCAAACTCCAAATTTCCAAACCGCGTTCACCCATCCCTAGTGTCCACGTGCAGAACATTCTGGTGGTCATTTTGTGCATGCATAGTAATCTTCTCCTCCTCGTCCTCTCTTTTCTTCTTTTAGAACTGAACCAGAACAGGATTTTATTCATGCTGTTTTGGTTCGGTTTGTAGTAATCCATAACAGCTTGATCTATGCTGCTATAGATTAATCCAAATCCGAATTTCCCATTCTTAATTTTTCAGGGATGCCTCACATAGATATTCTTAAAAGGTTTGAATGAGTCTGAGGAAGAATTAAGACACTGAATCACACAGGAATGAAAAATCACTTTTGTTTGAGCTTAAGTGCTTGCTTGCTGAAAATTGTGTAGTGTGGTGGGCCGGGAGAAGGGGTGCAAGTCATTTCCTAGTTGTACAGGAGTATATATATGAAATTTAGTGTCACTATTAGACAGGCTGAGGTTGATCACTGGCAAAAAATGATCACTTGAAAAATGTAACGTTTGTTCTCCTTGAAATTCTGGATTGTTTTAATTGTGTCCAACAGCACTGGCATATGGCACGTACCGCCCAGCTTCATTCTGAAAAGGCAGTGCTTGAATTAAAGGTGAATGTGTACAAGCCAAGACCCCATTAACTCTGAGAAGGGCACCCAAAGAAGTTGAACAGGGCATAATTGAACCCTCTTAGCTATTTTTAGGACCCCCTAAAAATAACTTCCTCAAGTTTCAGGATGGATAGATGGGTGGCCCCATTCCTGTACTGTTTTCTACAAAGTAGGTTCACATAAAGTTTGTGTGAAAGCATTTGTTTCTGAGATGTGTAGCCTGCTCTCATTCATCTCTTCAACCGAATTCCAACTCTCCAACCAAACTTTATCTCACGTAGCAGACATATCTAGTGCTTTGGTGGCTGCATTGGTTTCTAGCAGATTTCTGGGCACAATTCAAGGTGCTGTTTTTGAACAATAAATGTCTTGGGTACCACATATGTGAAAGACCAACTCCTTCCCTATCCTCCATTGTGTTGGTTGAGGTCAGCTGGTAGCAGCTTCTTGTTTATACATAAATGTGTCTATGTTCATACACTACAGGCCTACAGAGAGATGCTCTTGGTGACTGTTCCCCAGTTGTGGAATTTCCTTCCCTTTCCCTTGGCCAAACCTTTGGCCTGAGCATTTTTCCACAACGCTTTTAAAAACCGTTTTTGTTTGGCCAAATATTTGGCAGCTGGGGATAGGGCTTTGAGAATGATGTTTATGGTTTTAGACTTGAAACTGCCTTGCTGATCAAATGTAGTAAGTGTCCATCTTTTAAGGTTAGTTTATTAGAGTCAGTGTAGTCTAATGAAAATAAGTTCTTGGGACTTGAATCTGAGAGACCAGAGTTCAAATCCCATCTGTGGCCTTGATAGGAAATTACTGGGTCTTATCAGAAGTGATGGTGGACCACCACTGTCACAACTCAATCAAGACCAGGAAGCTACTTGCAACTCAGTTAGGATTAGGTCCAACCACAGAACAAACGTTCATGTGACTGGGCCAACTGGATGGGTGAGTGGGAAGCTGCATAAACTTGCAATTAGCCCTATCCCCATGTTGCGTCAAATGCCCAGCCTCCCATCATGATGGGCAGCCATGGCAGCCTATGACGGCTCTGATCCAGATCGAACCATGTCAGGCTATAGCAAACGTTAAAGCCCACTGTAGCCCACTCTGGCCTGATGAGGCAGAGGGTATCCTGGGCTGTAATTCTGGAGGTATCTGGAATCACAATCTGGGCTAGCTGCTACCATGCCCGGGAGAAATATGGGGTAAACATCTGGTGGTCAGCCAACAAAAAAGATAGTGGTCCATGGGTAAGAGTGCCCTGAGAAAAAAAAATCATTTTTGTTTTCATTTCATTTTTGTTCATATAATTGCATTTGTTATTTTAGTTATTTTTTCATTATTCTTTTTTGTTTTCATTATGTTTTGCTAATTTTTGTTATTATATGTATATTTGGTAATTTCCAGTATATCAGTAATACTGCAAATTACCAGAAATAGCAGAAAATTACCAGAAATTGCTGAAAAGGAAAATAATAAAAATGAACATTTTCATTGTTGTTATTTTCATTTTCATTATTACAATAGCAAATGACATTTTTGTTTTTGTTATTCTAATAGCGAAAACGAAATGAACACCTCTACCTGTCGGCCTAAGTGGGCTTCTTTCACATTTGTTAACACCCACTGTCTCTATCAGTGTCCATCTCTAAAATGGAAGTGATAACCGGATTTTGACACCAGATTGGAAACAGTAAGTGAGGGACACGAGGTTATGGAGGCACCAACTGGTAAATTTTTCTGGGATGAGTTTCAGGAAGTGACGCTGACTGATGCCATGAATGTCCTGGGGTCTGTCAGAGCCACTAGTTGTGAACTAGATTCGTCCCCATCCTGGTTGGTGAAAGTCTCCAGAGAGACCTTGGGGACGGTGCTGGTGAGGGTAGTGGATGCGTCCCTTCAGCAGGGGAGATTGTCACCCAGTCTCAAGGAGGCTGCGGTGCGCCCCTTGCTGAAGAAGCCATCTTTGGATGTGGATGCACTCGCCAGCTACTGACCCGTCTCTAATCTTCCCTTTTTAGGGAAGGTTATTGAACGGGCAGTGGCACTGCAGTTCCAGGCGCATTTGGAAAGCATCGGTTTCCTTGACCCTTTTCAATCTGGGTTCTGCCCCAGCTACAGTACTGAGATGGCCTTGGTGGCCTTGCTGGATGATCTCCACCGGGAGATGGATGCAGAATGTTTGACCTTTGTGATCCTACTAGATCTCTCAGCCGCTTTTGATACCATGGACCATGGGCTGCTGTTGAGACGGCTGTGAGACTTGGGAGGTCTGGACGGGACTGTCCTTGGATGGTTACGCTCATTCCTCTTGGGTAGAAGCCAGCGGGTGGTGCTGGGGACTGAAACATCTAGCCCTTGAGCCTTGATCTGCGGCGTTCCACAGGGTCCCATTCTGTCTCCACTGTTGTTCAATGTGTATATGCAGCCCCTGGGGGAGATTGTGAGAGGGTTCAGGGTGTGATGTCACCAATATGCTGATGATACTCAGCTGTACCTCTCGTTTTCAAGTGACCCAGGTCCTGCTGTCTCGTTACTCTCCCAATGTTTGGAGGCCGTGGCGTATTGGATGCGGCACTGCAGACTGAAGCTCAATCCCGATAAGATGGAGGTGATGGTTGTGGGAAGGGCGGGGTAGGTGCTGGCCCCCCTGATTGGGGGGGGGTTTCACCCGCCTGTTGCTCTACAGGTTCGGAGTCTGGGGGTGGTTTTGGATTTGGGCCTCTGTCTGGATCGGCAGGTGGAGGTGGTGTCTAAAGCCGCCTTTCGCCAGCTGTATCTGGTACGGGGACTTCAACCTTACCTCTCTGGGCCCGATATGGCCACTCTCGTTCATGCCTTCATCACCTCGAGGCTAGACTACTGAAACACGCTCTATGTGGGGCTTCCCTTGTTTCTGGTTTGGAGACCACAGCTAGTGCAGAATGCAGCAGCCCGTCTCCTGACGGGGACGGGGTGGCGTAAGCACATAACACCGGTGCTCCGCGCTCTGCTCTGGTTGCCTATAGCGGACCGAGCCAGATTCAAGGTGTTAGCATTGATTTACAAAGCCCTGCACGGTCTGGGCCCCTTGTATCCCGGGGACCGCCTCGCCCTCCGCACCTCAGAGCTATCCCTTCGGTCCACCGGGGGCGCCTTTCTGGAGGTCCCCCGTGTAAGACGGGGGGCCACAATGGAGAGGGTGTTCTCGGTGGCCGGGCCGCAGTTGTGGAACTCCTTCACCTGGTCCTGGGCCTGTTGGCCTTTCAACGTATCCGTAAGACTTGGCTGTTCACCCAGGCCTTTGGATGGGGGGTTAATTTCTGTGGGGGGTGTTTTAAATTTGTTTTAATTAAGATGATGTAGTTTTTTTATGTTAAAAAATTGTTTTATATTAAGTTGGAAGCCACCTCGAGATGCCATAGGCATGGGGGGGCAGCATATAAATATATGAAAATTAATAAATACCTACCCCACAGAGTTGTTATGAGGGTGAACTAGGCAAGGATAGTAAAGCACTTATAATGCTACAAGTGCTATACAAATAATTATACTACAATCATTTTGCTATTTGAATGTACAAGCTGCTTCTTCACAGCACTGGTTGAACTAATTGTTTCTGGGAAGGGAGGAGTAGGAGGTAGTGGAAACTTGCCAGAAAAAATATGTAGTCAATAGTTCATGTAAATACCTAGGCAATCTACGTTTTCAGTAACCAAAGGATATAAAACTACTTTTACTAATTAGCTCTCCTGAGTCAAAGGTGATTACTATGGTTAATATGTAAAAATATCAGCTTATAGCCCATTTTAATGATTAACAGCATTTTATTTATTTTAGTGAATTACATACTGGGGGGTTATTGTCAGCAGCGACTTGAATTAAATAGATGTTAATGAAATTTCAAGGCATTAAACACCAAAATGTGATTGATTTAGTATATCAAGCAGAATTAAGATTTCTCATTCCCTTTGCAAGTTCTGAAAATGTCTGGCTCGGCAGTGAAGTAAATTTTCTCCAAGACAAAAATAGTTCCTTATGAAGGAGTCCCGGTGTCGTTTAGTGACCTAAATGTACTGTTCTTGAAAGCAAGTGCCACATTCTCTGAAGAAAACTGGTTGATAATGCATATCATTCCAAAGTAAAGAGAGAAGATTTTCATTTGCAAATGATGAAAGGTCTGGGAAGAGGGCATTGGGGAGGTGTGCTGAAGTCATTAATCATTGAACAGGAGCAGGTCTGTCCTCAATTAAGTTGGCTAGCCATGAGTATTGGAATTTTTCTTTCCAGCTGAGAAAGCTAAATATCCCCAAAACTTGGTTGTAAACTGCTACAGAGAAACTTTTACAAATTGTGCATTAAGTAATCTTCAATTCCCTTGTATGTTGAGATGGGGAGGCAATGTGATATTTGTTGCATATACCAGTGGAGATGATTAATTAAGAGTACAGTTGGACTTTGGACTTTATAGACATTAGAACAGCACAAGCTTGAGCTCATAGATGTCAGAAAAACTCTCCAAACTTCAGGGCTTCATTCTAAGTCCTGTATATGTATCTTTTTCCAAGTTGTCTTTGAAACAAAATACATGACCTGCCTTGATTCCTACTAATATCAACAAAGGGTGATTTCAGACATGACAGGCTGCCTATTGGCCCCATCACAGAATCACCTTGTGCTTCCCCGCTGGAATCAAAACGTCACGTCCAACAGACGTGCTGACTGATTCCGGCTGGGAATCTGTGGGGGGCGGGGCTGCATGGTGCAACACGTGGCTGCACAGTCCCGCCCCCCCATGCTCCGCCAGCCAACTGCCTTCCTGGAGATGGGCAGGTGGAGCGGCCAATCAGGCCGCTGCTCCTGATTCCGACCCGGGGTCTGGGCCATGGCCGGGAATCAGCGGCGGTAACAGATGTTACCGTCCGCCGATTCCGGGCCATGGTTCAATTAACCACGCTTTTGGTGATGGTGCCCAGACCATCCTCGAAAGCGTGTTTATTTTGCTCACCGTTGGTGGTTCAAAATGGTGAACATCTGGCGGCGAGCAACCAGACCTTACAGGACCATCCACCACCACAGGGGATTCACTGTGGCTGAGTGTGATGACGTAACATCTGAAAATACCCAAAGGTGACCTATGTCAAAGGAGGATTACATGGCCTTATTTGAGCACATAATAGTGAGAAACCAACATTTGAACATGCCAACATGACTGGAGGAAAAATAATTCTGTAAATTGGGAATCAAAATTGCCTTTCATAACACTGATGAAGACACAAGGAGAAAAAGCAAGTAAGGCCAAATGCTCATAGCAAATCTAGAAAGTGTATGCAGCTACATAGCAGAAGCCCCACTTGTGTTCATGTGAGTAATTGGCAGATCTTAGGGGTGTGAATATCATTTTCATTATTTCAAAAACGATAACAAAAATTGTCATTTTCATTTTCATTATTGTAATAACGATGTTGGGAGGGGTGAGCAGTTCAGCTGTTTCTGATGGATGTAAGCAGTGCAAGCAGGCCCCAGCAGTCTCATGGGACTCTGTGATTGCTCAATGCCTGCTTCCTCCCACAACCAATCAGGGGGACTCTGGAGGAGGGTACTGCAACCCTTTATAGTGGGAGGGCGAGGGCCAGGTTTTTTCTCTCCATTGTGTGAGAGCTCTGCTTGTCAGGTTGCGTTTACAGAACTGTAGGGCTTGCACATAAAAAAATCCTCCCTAGCCCTCATTGTATTATTTATGTATTTATTAGGTATTCCCACCAACACCTTTCCTTTCTCATACCCTACGTTGACCTTCTCTCTTTCCCTGCCCTTCTCCCCCTGTACATTATATATAGATAGGTAGTATAGATTAGATATAAATATATATTATAGACATATAGATTAGATTAATATAGTTATATAGATAATTGATTAGATAGATAGTTTTCCTTTCTCCTTCCCCTGTCTCCCTTAGATTTAGATAAATATTAGTTGTGCACAGGAATCAATAACAATACCAATACCAAAAATAAAATCTTTGTTTGAAATGGTACCAATATCAATAAGGATATCAATAATGATAACAAATATTGATACCGATAAAACAATATCAAAACTGATACAAAATGATAACAAAAATGATAACGATAACAATAACGATAACGAAAACAACATTGTTGTTAATAACGATAACGAAAATGACATTTTTAATAACAAAAACAAAAACAAAAATGACATGGGGGCCTGTTGCACACTCCTAGCAGATCTGCCAGTTTGAAGAGATCAAAGGGACAGAAGAAACATCCTTGGAGTTGATGTGGAGTATGGTGGCCCACCTGCTTTCTAGGTGTGAGGTAATGCATTTGACCTTTACTGGACTAGCCAAAGTGATTATGATTGGCTTGATTAATAAAAAGCTGTGACCTTGAAACCCCAGAATGTTCTGTCCTTGCCTTGTTCTGGGAGGGTGGTGGCAACTTTGTTGCAATATCAGCTTCATGCTACATTTGCTCAATTTTGTTTAGAATGTAATTGCTAGGTCAGTCCTGAATAAGAGAATAGAGACAAAGCCCATTGGGCTGGTATGGTTAAGGCAAACAGTGATGTGGTCAGCATCACTTCCAGCTGCCTTTGATTTCCCAAACCCAGAAGACCTAGGGATGTGCACTTTGTTTTCATTTTTAAAAAAATTACTAAAACTAACAAAGCCCCATTCATTTTAATAATTAAAATATGAAAACAAATGACAAGGGTAACAAAAACAGATGAATATGAACATAAAAGTGTCAATTTTTGTTATTAAAATAAAAAATAAAAAATCACTTTGCATGCGCAAAAATGGCCACACGGACCGTTCTGCACATGCATTTCCTCAAATGGAACTCATGCACTGAAGGCCCCAGTGGCCATTTTGCACATGTACAGTGATTTTTATTATTTATTTTTTTAATTTAAATTTTTTAAAATATCAATGCGCACATACAAAATGGCCACAGGACTATTTTGCGCATGTACACTGTAGCAGATGTGGGCTTGCCAGGGGTAAGTGCTTACAGGATCTGAACCATTCAATCAGTCACTAAGCTTGGAAATTAGCATCAAGCACTTACTTACACAGTCTTAAGATAACTCCTCTAGGCCAGGCAGTAAACTCCGACCCATCTCATATAGTCCATAGTATAATTTATTTGTTTATTTGTTTCTTGGCATTTTTATGCCACCCCCTCATGCCCACGGCATCTCGGGGCTGCTAACAATACGATAAAACAATAAAACACATTAAAACCAACATCACTTTTAAAATAATTTAAAACTCCCCGACCCTAATCCTACCCTCTAATTCCCCAAATTCCCCACCCCACCAATCTCCCCCATTCACCTCTCCCTCCCCTCCAAAGGCCTGGGTGAACAGCCAAGTCTTGCATGCCCGCCGAAAGGCGAGCAGACCCAGGGCCAGGCGGGTTCCTTCGGAAGGGAGTTCCACAACCGTGGCCTGACCACCAAGAACACCCTCTCCATGGTGGCTCCCTGCCTTACACGAGGGACCTCCAGATATGTGCCTCCAGTGGATCGGAGGGTCCATCCTGAGTCACAGAAGGCGAGGCAGTCCCAAGATAAGAGGGGCCAAAACCGTATAGGGCTTTGTATACCAATACTAGGACCTTGAACTTGGCTCGGTACACTATAGGCAGCCAGTGCAGAGAATGGAGCACTGGTGTAATGTGCTCATGGTGACCCGTCCCCATAAGGTGATGGGCCGCCACATTCTGCACCAGCTGCAGCCTCCGAGTAATAAAAAGGGAAGTCCCACGAAGAGCGTGTTGCAGTAGTCAAGCCTTGAGGTAATGAAAACATGGATGAGAGTGGCCAGGTCGGGTCTGGAGATGTATGGGCGCAGCCTCCGCACCAGGCAGAAGGCGGTTTTAGCCACTGCCTCCACCCTGTCTCTTATACACATCTAGATGTGTATAAGAGACAGAGATACAGCTGGCAGAAGGCGGTTTTAGCCACCACCTCCACCTGCCGATCCAGGTGGAGGCCCGCATCCAAAATCACCCCCAGACTCCGTACCTGCTGGGCAACCGGAGGGCAGACCCCCCAATAGGAGAAGCCGACACCTCCTTCGCCCTCCCCACTACCATCACCTCCATCTTATCTGGGTTCAGCTTCAGTCTGCTCCGCCTCATCCAATCCGCCACGGCCTCCAATCACTGGGAAAGTATTGAGATGGCAGGACCTGGGTTCGTTGAAAAAGAGAGGTACAGCTGTGTGTCGAAAGCATATTGGTGACAACACACCCCAAACCATCTCACGATCTCCCCCAGGGGCTTCATATACACATTAAATAACAGTCGAGACAGAATGGAACCCTGCGGAACGCCACAGGTCAAGACCCGGGGGCATGATGTTTCAGCTCCCAGCACCACCCGCTGGCTTCTGTCTGAGAGGAATGAGCAGAACCATCCAAGAACAGTCCCGTCCAGACCCCCCAGATCTCGCAGCCATCTCAACAACAGCCCAGGGTCCATGGTATCAAAAGTGGCTGAGAGATCTAGCAGGACCAGAGATCGTTGGCCAAAGCCACCAATGCCGCCTCAGTACCATAGCCGGGGCGGAAGGGTCAAGGAAACCAATGCTATCAATATGTCGCTGGAGCTGCAGTGCCACCGCCTGTTCAATAACCTTCCCTAAAAAGGGAAGGTTAGAGACATGGCAGTAGCTGGCAAGCGCATCCACGTCTAAAGATGGCTTTTTCAGCAGGGGATGCACCACAGCCTGCTTAAGGCTGGGCTCCAATCTACCCTGCCGAAGGGACGCATTGATAACCCTCGGCAGCACCGTCCATAGCGTCTCCCTGGAGGCTTTCACCAACCAGGACGGGCAAGGATCGAGGTGACAACTGGTGGCCCTAACAGACCCCAGGACATCCGCCGCATTGGCTGGCGTCACTTCCTGAAACTCAACCCAAGAAGATGGACTAGATGGGGCCTCCACAACCTCATGCTCCTCACTTACTGCCTTCAAATTGGTGTCGAAGTCGCTCTGGATCTGAGCAATCTTGTTTGCGAAGTAGGTGAGAAATTGCTCACAGCGGGCCTAGGACAAGTCCCCATCCAGGCAGAGGGAGGCTGGACTAACCAGCCCCCAAACCATCTGAAATAGCTTCGCCGGGCATGACTTCGCAGACGTTCTGAGGGCAGCAAAGAATTCCTTCTTTGCTGTCCTCACAGCCTCAACATAGGACTACGAATGGGCCCTATGGAGATGACGGTCAGATTCAGAGCGAGTCTTACGCCAGCGTCACTCTAGTTTCCTACCTACCTGCTTCATACTCCGCAGCCCCATGCTAAACCATGGGGCCCTGCGGTGACAAAGCAGAGGCAGGGGATGTTTTGGAGCCACACACAAGCCTAGGGTCCCTTTATCTGGGCTCCATTCTCCCCATCATGTCTCTCTTCAATCAGGCTCCAGTCTTCTCAACAGGCCTTCAGCTTTCCAGCATACACAGCACATAATTACATGAACTGAGCTGTCAGTTATCAACATTACATCCATGTTTGACTTCCAGTTTTACATATTTACTAGCCTTGTAGCCTACGTGTAGGCCAGCACCACACGTGTGTGACCCGATGTTCCTTTGTGGCATAAATGTGCTCAGATCGGCTTTCAGATGACTTCTCACTCCTGCTTCTGGCTTCCTGTTGCCCGCTCATGTGGAGGATGTTCTGGGAGCTGTCAGAGCCACCTCTTGTGAACCGGACACGTACCTGTCCTAGATGGTCAAGGCCAGTCAAGAGACGCTGGGGACATTGCTGGCGGGGGTGGTCAGTGCCTCCCTTTGGGAGGGCAGAGTGCACAGATGCCTCAAGGAGGCGGTGGTCTGGCCTGTTCTCAAAAAGCCATCACTTGACATTGGGTGATTTCAGACATTACGCTGTCCTGATTCACCACAGTGGATTCCCAGCAGTGGCAAGCAGTGCAACCACCCCCCGTGGTCCAGGAAGGCCCCGAACAGATGTGATGAGACCGGGACCATGTCATGGAATCAGACAGACAGACCATGGCCTGGGGCGGTGCAACAGATGTGACACCGATTCCCGGCCGTGGTCAAAACACCCAGAAGGCACCGAGGATGGGCGGGAAGCAGACACGGCTGACTGAGGGAAAACAAAGGTCAAAGCGCTGAAAGGAAATGCCCACACAAGGGAAATGGGAAGGGAGGAGGGAGAAGGGCCGCAGAGGCGGCACACACAACAGGCACAGAGACAACGAGGACACAGTGGAACACACACCACAAACACACGCCCAGGTGCATACACACCTGCATGGGAAAGGAAGGGAAGGGGAAACAAAGTGGGATGGACAACACCCATGGCACAACGGGAAAAGGGGGGGGACAGGGAAGGAAGGGGAGCAGCCCAGGGGCAGGGCATAACATGGGGAAGGGCACCCGGAACCCCAACAACAGCACAACCTGCATGGGCAACCCCAGAGATGCACAAGCACAGGGGGAGGCCACACAGACAGGGAGCAGCCCGGGAACGATCCAGGAGGAAGACAGGGACCCAACGCGCCGGCAAGGGTGTGATGTATGGGATGGAGAAGAGCCAGAGATGTGCAGCTGGTCCAAATACAAACACCCACCCCCCTCAGGAAGACGCAGGGAGAAGCAGTCCGCGGCCCCCAGAACCTCGCGGTCACAGAGGCAACCAAGGGGGGGGGGCACTGGCACAGGAGGAATCGCAGGCAGTCTAGGAAGGTCAGCAGCAGCCCGGGGTTCTGGGTGCCAGCTCAGTGTGCAGGAAACAGCCACAGGAGAAGGCAGCCACGGAGGGGAACATCAGTTGCAAAGGTGGATGGGGGAGCGTGGAGGGGGCTCAGAGCCACAGGCAGGGGCAGTGGAATCCCAGGAAGCAGGCAGCATAGCAGCAAAGCCGGGACATCATGGAGGGAGCGGGCAGGGACCCATGGCATCAAGGAAGAGGCGGGAGCTCACAGAGGGACCAGCAACCAGGGCCTGGAAGGCACAGGGGGCCTCACAGCCAGCTCCAGGTGGCCACGAAGGGGCCCGGGGCTGGGTGGCCCACCAGGTGCACAAAGTGGGGCCACTGAAGCATGCTCTGATGGTATCCCAGTGGGCGACGAGGTAGTACACCTCAAAAGGATCCTGCATGGCAAGTCCCACCTGTACATCGGAACGGGACCAAACACCAGTCAGCACCATCAGCTCCACCCCGGTAAGCTCCAAGAAGCCATAATCAGCAGCTGGGAGCCACGGAAGGTGACTGAGCTCCAACAGGCGGTGATAGACCACCCCACAGGACCACTGGTACTCACTGGCCCCGTGAACGCAGTCAAAAAAGGACACGGCTAGGGCAGGGCCCCCCTCCGCCAGACAGGTGGCCGTGTAGGTGGCCAGGCTGCACACAGAGAGAGCAGACACGGCCTCCACTAGGGCTGTAGCGGAATGTTGCAGCAGTAGCTATTTCCGCCAGAAACAGCATTTCCGTGATTAATGGTACGGCGTGGCAGAGGCTTTCATTCAACTAGTTTCATTCTGCTACTTCCGCAGTTCTGCTAATTTCATTCTGCTACTTCCATGGGCTTTGCAAAATAGTGGAAACATGACATTTTCGATACTTCCGCCATTCCGCCAGCGCCACAAAATAGCGGAACAGTGCTTTTCCGACAGTTTCGGCAATTTTTCCGCAATTCTGCAATTTGCAGAATGCCAGCGGAATTAGCAGAATGTCCGCAGAAAAGCCGTGGGCAATTCCGAAATGGCGGAATGGAATCGCGGCACAGTAACAGCTGCTGCCACATCAGCCCTAGTCTCCGCAGACAACCACCTTACATGCGCGCACCTCATCTCTGGGATGCGCCCATAGGGAAAGGGATGCAGGCCCAGCATCTCCGCATGCAGCCGTCAATCGTGGGCGTTCGCCTCATAGCTAAAGTAGCGCAGCCGAGAGTTAAGACTAGCATAGGCACCTGTGAGGCTGTCTGGGCACCTCAGGAGCAAATGCACGGCTGGGGAATGCCACAGGTCACACAGGGCCATGGTCTCGCAGAAGGTCGAGCTATGGGGGGCCCCAGGGGTTGTGGGGCCAGCGAGTCCTGGGGAAACCCTGCCTGCCATGGTCCAGCACGCGTCTGATACTAACTGTAAGGCAAGAGAGGCCCCACAATTCCTGGAGGAATGGGAGGGGAAGCAGGGGAGCTCCATGGCCAAGCGATAAGGCCACAGGCTGCAACATTGCCCAGCTAATGAGCAAGGCGTGGGGTGCGGACCCGGCCGAGCTGCTGGAACCAAGCGCACATACAGGACATCCTATACACAGATCAGGGCAGTGAGGAAAACAGGCAGCCAAAACACAGAGAGGTGGGAGGTGATGACAGCAGGAATGCAGCTGCAACCCACACAAGCCCAGATGCAGGCTGGACCATGCACCAGGCCCCATGCAGGGACCACAGGTGTGCACAATGGGTCACCCACTGCCGCTCCACTCCTGGTGCACTGCAGGAAATGGCCCAGGCAGCTAGGGAGGGGGGGAAGCAGAGGTGATCCAGGGCCCCCTGACTGGTAGGCAGGTCGCAAACAGGGGGTGGGGTGACACATGCCCCTGCCTATAATGGGTGCAGCCCCAACCCACCCGGGGCACCATTCACCATGGAGCTGGGGCAGTTGGGCACCTGTGGCTAGCAGTGGTACCACTCGCACATGGACCTATTGTGCATCCAGACCACAGACGTGCACCTGGCCACCTGGCTGTGGGTGAGCATGGCCGGGAGTGCTGCTAGAGCTCAGATAGCCCACCATGTGTGCAGGCACTCCCTGGCCCAGATCAGGGTCCAGAGGGTGTCCGGAATGGCTCTGAAGGCCCTCATCCATGCCTGGGCATGGACTTCAGCGGTCCACAAGGTGGCCGGTCGGTTTCAGTGGCAGAGGGAGACCATGGGCTGTGCTGCCCAGCTCTCTATGCCCATTGCCCAGTGGCTATGGGTCACGGAGTGGGCACAGGGGTGGTTGGCCAGGGCAATGGCTCAGTGGGATGAGGCCACCTTGAGAGTGCACTTTCGGATGGACAGGTGCACCCTCCTGCAACTCGCCGAGCTGTTAATGCCCTGGCGGGAGCGGCAGAACACCCCCACAGGGAACCCCATTCCCATGGTCCAGTGGCTGGCCATTGGGGTCTGGGCACTAGCAATGCCCAACGCCTTCCAGTCCATCTCTCAGCATTTCAGTGTTGGGGTGACTACCGTCGCCGGACTGCTGTGAGACATCTGCGAGGCGGTGGAGGACATGCTCCTGGACCGAGCGATCCAGCTGGTGAATCAGGCCGTGATGGCCGGCTTCGTGGCTGGAGGGTTTCCCAACTGAATGGGTGCTGTGGACGGCACTCATATCAAGATCTTCTGCCCCTCAGATTGAGAGGCTGCGGAATATGTCAACAGACACGGGTACCACTCCCTGCAGCTGCAGATGGTCGTGAACCACCAGGAGTGGTTCATAGACATTTTCACGGGGCACTCAGGGCATAGCCTTGATGCCCGGATCATGACCATCTCACCCTTCTATGCACGGATGTACCACGGGGACTTTGCAGACATGGGGATGACCCAGATCAAGGGGGTGCTGATGCCCCCCTGCATGCTGGGGGACCCCACCTACACGCTCACCTGGTGGCTGATGAAGTCATACCCGGTCACCAGGAACCCTGTGGAGGTGGTGTACAATACCAACCTGTTTGCAATCAGGACCGTGGTCAAGCAAGCCTTTGGGGTCCTCAAGCAGTGCTGGAGGAGCCTCGTGGGCTAGCTGGACTACCCGGTGGAGACCTCGTCCTGTGGTGATTGGAGCCTGCTGTGTGGTGCACAACATGTGCGAGACCGATGGGGATGCCCTCGACTACCCCGTGCCCCGGTGCCCTCCCAGCCCTTTCCCTCTCTATGTGAATGTAGAGAACCTGTGGGAGTACCAGTACGCAAAGCGCATCCATTCAGCCCTGGCCAGGCGGATCAGCCGGGAGGCTGAGGCGTGAGGGCACACACCCCAGTCTCCACCACCCTGGGCCCCCACCAGCACCCTGGGCATGCCCCTTGTCGCCCATCTGTCCCCAGTCCTGGACCCATGAACAGAACCATGGAGACAACTGTGGTGCCCATACATTTATTGTGACCACCACCTACAGGTGCCCCACCACCACCACCCACCTCCGTGTGCCATGTCCCCCCCCAGGCCACCCTTCCCCTTCCCCCATCCCCCACATCTCTGGGGCTTTCCCCTCGGCCACCCTGTGGGTGCCATGGAGCTCTGGGTGTTCCTCTCCCCCCACTGTCCATGTTCCCAACAGTGTCCTGGGAGGCCTCGGTGTCCTGCGGGGCAGGCGGTGGTGGGAGGGAGGGTGGACCTGGGGCTGGAGGGGCCCCCCTTGGTGGCTGCTCTCTCTGGAGGCCTACAGGGATTGAGAGGTGGATGTGTGGACCCAGCGGGTGTGCCGGCGTCTGGGGCAGTGGTGGAGGCGGTGGGGGCACCGAGGGGCCCGGAATCAGGGCCAGGGTGGGCAGGTTGCCCAGCAGGGTGACTGCCATCACATATGTGCTCATGATCCCCACATGCAGGAGCAACGAGGTGCCGATGTCGTGGGAGCGATCTATGTTGGCTGAATACTCCCTCACCATCCTGTTGATGGTCAGTTCCAGCCACCCAAATGCCTCCACCTGCCTGCTGTGCTCCCGGTGCTCCCACCACCATTCCAGTCCCACCTCCGCCTGCAGCCTCCGGTCCCTTGACTCTGCTTGTTTCACGGCCCTTTCAGTGGCCGCCTCCATCCAATCGATGGAAGCGATCATCCGCTCGCCCTGCTTGGTGGTTGAGTGGACTATGTCCTCTACCTGTTTCTTCCTTTGGCACCATACCCATGCCTGGTGCTTCCTCATCCATTGCGCCAGGGGCACAGGGCCAGCTTGCTGGGACCGGTCGGGTCGCCTTGTTGGGATAGACATTAGGGGTTGGTTAGGTGCCCCAGTCACCCGCCCTCTATCCCATGGCATGTATGGGAGGTCATCCCCCCCCTCGTGTTGGTGGCTGGTGCCCTCCCCTGACATTTCCCTGCACCCAGGCCCCCCCTCCCGCACCCCGTGTGCCCCAGGTCCCCCGCCCGGCCTCCCCCTTCCCATGGTCTGGGGTGCCCAGGGTTGCAGGGGGCAGCCCCGTGCCTGTTGTGCCCCCCTCCCCCCATCACCCCCAGACCATCTCCCCTTCCACCCGCTTGCTTACCCTTGATGTTGGTCTCTGAGCCCTCCGAGGCCGGTACCTCAGTTTTACTGGGGTCCCACTGTGTCCACTGGCTGAGGGTAACCAGTGTTCTGGCCTCAGATTCTCCCTGTCCGGACAGGGGCTGGGGACTCTGGGGGCTTGTGCATGAGGGGGGCCTGCTGGTCCCCAAGGTCCCAGGGGGGTCCCCTGAAGCTGGTGCCTTTTGGGGAGCGGTGAGGGGGGGGGTACCTCGCCCCATTCCCTGCCCTGGACCATGGTGCTCCCGACAAGGTATGGGGCAACAATGGAGCCCTTCATGTGAAGGATGCTGTCCAGGGCGCCATAGTAGGGGGTGGTCCAGGCTCCATGCCCAGACTGCTGGTTGTTGTTCCTGATGGCCTTGTACCCCATTTTGAGCTCCTTGACCTTCGATCGGTAATGGGCCACAGCCCTGTGGTGCCGTCGCCTCCATGTCCCGTACGATCTCCACGTAGACGTGCTCATTCCTCTGGTTGCCCGCTAGCTCCAGCTGATGCTCCAGGGTCCCCCCAGAACTTGATGAATCCTGGGTTTCCCTATACCCCCATTGCCCCCCTCGGTGGTACGGCTGTCTCCCGCATGGACTCTCCTGGTCCTCCTCTGCCTCCACCGCCTGCCCAACGCCATTTTGGGAAAAGGACTGCACACACGCAGAATGGTCCTGTGGTCATTTGAATGACCGCAGTGTTTTTTAGAATTTTTTTATTTGTTATTATTATTATTTATTATTTTAAACAAATTAAAATAACAATGACAAACAGTTTTGTTTATGAACACCCCAACCCCCAATCAAAGGGTTTTAAAAAATGAAAATGGAGGGGGGAATTGAAAACAAAATGATGTGCCTGCTGCGCATCCCTGGTACTCAGTCACAGTTGGGTGAACTAAAGGCAGCCATTCAATGTGACACCAAGCAGGACCACAGACTTTAGGAAAAGAGAGAAGTTCTTTAACCACTCAGCCACCATGCCTCCTGGGTAGAGCTGAAATTTGATTCTCAGCTCTCGCTGTTTCTCTACAAGAATGGGGTTTTCCCCATCTCATTCTCTAAACAAGATGAGGCAAGAAAATCCACCATTGCCACTGAGAACCTGCAATATTTGCAAGGCTGGGAGGGGGCCATGGGACAGGCAGAGAAGGGGAAAAGGAATGGGGATGGACGGGGTTCCAGAGGTAAGCAGGGGACAAAGACTTGCCCTGCCTGCCTGGGAAGGGAAATTCTGGATGGAGGCCTGGGCGCTGGGACGGGGGGTAGGGGTGTGGTACTTTCCCTCCTGAGGCAGGTCCCATAAAGCACAACCTCTTCCTGGGATGGTAAATTTGCAAACAACAAACAAACAAACTTGACATGCACAAAAGAGCCTGAATGATCCCTTCTGGGCATGCTCAGCTTTTTTAAAAGATGTCACTGGCAGCATGAGCATGCTGCAGGAACCATTTTTGAAAAAGGCAGCTTGTTCTGAGCATCTCCAGAAGTTCTTGGCATGCTCAGATCCAGCTGCCCATATCCAAGATACTGCCTGCAACCATCTTAGAAAAGGGTTGAACATGTCCAGAAGGGATGATTCACGCCCTTCTGTGCATGCCCAGTTTATTTTTTTTATTTGCAAACTTACCAGCCTGGGAAGAAGCTGTGCTTTGCGGGGACGCCTCCTGCAATCCCTACTTTGGGATCTTAAATCTTGTATGCCGAGTCATTGCACCAGGGTGTGCATTTATGTCTCACCTGACGTGCAGGTAGTGAACCATCTCCCACTGCACTATCACAAGAGAAATGCAAAAAGATTCAGAGATAGGGGACACATTTCTAACCAAATATAACAGGGTTAGTTTGGTTACAGAACCTCCTTCTGGAAGCTGAGATCCAGGTTTGAGCTGACGCTGCTGGAGGGCTAGTTTTGGGGTTGCAATTCTGGGGGCATTGGTGTGCAGCACCATAACCAGACAATTGGGTGAAGCAGCAGATAAGAAAAGATCTTACCTCTCTACAGATTTTTCCCATAGTGGTAGCCATCCATGTATGGGTTGATGACTTCTCCAACAAGCAGGTTTTGTTCTGGTATGTTAATTTGGCAGTAATTAACATGTAATTAACTGACTATCTTCCAATCAACAAGGGTGATGAAGCTGGTCGGGGTATTGTGCACACATATTCACAGAATAATATTCTTCTTGTGGCAAAACATGTACCTGCTATTAATATTTTTATTATTTATTATTTTGTAAATTTATATCCCGCCCCATCCTGCAACGCAGCTCGGGGCGGCTAACAACAGTCAAAAACAATTAAGAACAATTTAAAATATAAATATAAAACATCTCAATAAAACAGGGTAAAAGGACAGTAATAAATAAATAAACGGGCGGGGGATTAAAAACTACCCCCCCACCCTCCCTCCCAAAGGCCTGGGAAAACAGCCAGGTCTTACAGTTCCGCCGAAATGTTAAAAGGCTTGGGGCCAGGCGAGCTTCCTCCGGAAGGGAGTTCCACAGCCGCGGCCCTACCACCGAGAATGCCCGCTCCATCGTGGCCCCCCGCTTCACGCGGGGGACCTCCAGGAGGGCACCCCCGGCAGACCGCAGGAGTCGTTCCGGGGCGCGAAGGGCGAGGCGGTCCCTAAGGTAAGAGGGGCCAAGGCCGTATAGGGCTTTATAGATCATTACTAGGACCTTGAACCTGGCCCGGCACACTATCGGCAGCCAGTGCAGCGCTCGGAGCACCGGTGTAATGTGCTCCCGGCGACCCGTCCCCGTAAGAAGACGGGCCGCCGCATTCTGCACCAGCTGCAGCCTCCGGGCCAAGAACAAGGGAAGCCCCACGTAGAGCGCGTTACAGTAGTCGAGCCGCGAGGTGACGAAGGCATGGATGAGGGAGGCCAGGTCCGGGCCAGAGACATACGGACGCAGCCTACGTACCAGATAAAGCTGGCGGAAGGCAGCCTTAGCGACTGCCTCCACCTGCCGCTCCAGCCGCAGGTCTGCGTCCAATATGACCCCCAGACTCCGGACCTGCTGAGCTACAGGGGGGCAAACCCCCCCAATCAGGGGGGCCACCACCCCCTTCGCCCTCCCCACCACCATCACCTCCGTCTTATCTGGGTTGAGCTTCAGTCTGCTCCGCCGCATCCAATCCGCCACGGCCTCCAAACATTGGGATAGCACCGAGACAGCAGGGTCTGGGTCGGTAGAAAACGAGAGGTACAGCTGAGTATCATCAGCATACTGGTGACATCGCACCCCGAACCCTCTCACGACCTCCCCCAAGGGCTGCATATAGATGTTAAATAATAATGGAGACAAGATCGATCCCTGCGGAACGCCACACGGTAAGGCGCGGGGGCTCGATGTTTCCTCCCCCAACACCACCCGCTGGCTCCTCCCCGAGAGGAATGAACGGAACCATTCAAGAACAGTCCCGTCCAGACCCCCCCGGTCACGCAGTCGTCTCAACAGCAGCCCATGGTCCACGGTGTCAAAAGCGGCCGAGAGATCGAGCAGGATGAGAAATGTCGAACATCCCGCATCCATCTCCCGGCGGAGGTCGTCCACCAAGGCCACCAACGCCGTCTCGGTGCCATAGCCGGGGCGGAACCCAGATTGAAAAGGGTCAAGGAGCCCGATATTATCTAGATGACCCTGGAGCTGGAGCGCCACTGCCCGCTCAATAACCTTCCCTAAAAAGGGAAGGTTAGAGACAGGTCGGTAGCTGGCGAGCGCGTCTACGTCCAACGATGGTTTTTTCAGCAGGGGGCGCACCACAGCCTCTTTTAAGCAAGGCGACAACCTCCCCTGCCGAAGGGACGCATTCACCACCCTCGCCAGCACCGTCCCCAACGTCTCCCCGGAAGCTTTTATTAACCAGGACGGGCACGGATCCAGTTGACAACACGTGGCCCTCACAGACCCCAGGACATCCACCACATAGCCAATGCCCTTTTTTGCTTCCCCCTGGACTGCTTTCATCTTCTTGCACCAGGATAAGGGAGAGTATGGAAGAGTTTCCCAAACACATACAGAACCTTGGATATTAGAATTGTTCCAGACAGGGCATGGTTCCCTGACTCCCTGAACCAAAGCTGTATATGAGAGGGCATTTCTTGAATTGCACGAGTTCCGGTCCCAAAATTGATGGGCTCTGCAGCACCCATTATAGTTTGGGTTCATGCTCTGGCACACGGGTTTGGCCACAGGGACTGTGGCTTCTAAAGTATCAACCCTAGCATACATCAGAAGACTGTCAGGGCAGCTACCCCCGAACCAAAGGTTCTTTGTTGGAAGAATGATCAAGAACTAGGCATGGAAGCAGGGAAGGGCAGAAGATACTAGGGTCCCAATGACACCTTTCTCCTGGTTAGGATATTAGAGGTACTACCCCAGATTTACTTTGCTGGTGGGGAGGTATCCTTTTTTGCATTTAGGACTGGTGAATCGGTACCTGATTCCTTGACTGATAGGTAAAGGAGGGCCTGGGAGATAGGAGACGTGGTGTGGAGATAGTGCCCTGTTGCTTTGCTTGTGGCCATCCAAAACAGACCAAAGGGGGATATGGGAGAACCATAATATTATACCCATCGGATGATTCCAAAGTCTGCCCCAGTACAGGCCAATGGGACTCATCCCAGTCCCGCTGTTTAGGCACGATAGCAGCAGATTTCTAACATGCTATAAATTCATTGCGATACTGAGAACTTGTTTGAAAAAATTGTGGTTCAACCCAAATGAGTTTGGGGCCCACTCATTTAGAACCGTCACTGCTAGGACAGCTGTGGTGATTGATTTTCTGACAGAGATTCAAGGGTGGGACGTCAGGTGTGTTAGAATTTATGTGTGGGAAACGAGCAGCCAGAGTTCAGTTTGTAGCGGCCAGTGGTGAAATGGAGTTGCAGAATGATAGTGGTAAAATTGTCTTCTTTTATCCTGTTTCACAGCCTGAAGCCTCCAGGCCAGAAATGTAATATGGATTGTCGGCAAGGATGCCTGGAAGTAGCAGTTGGGGAACGCAACTTGGTCTCAGTGAGTGGTCTGACATAGACATAGACTGTCTGACTTGGGTGCTGCCATTTTACCTGCGGAATAAGAGTTTGAAGTTATGAATGCTCAGTCTTGTCCTGTTTATTTGGATCCATTTCAGTTGGTATCGCCCACCGATGTGGGAGAGTTGTTTGGGGTGGTGCAGGCAACCAGTTGTGAACTAGATCCTTGCCCATCCTGACTGGTGAAAGCCAGTTGGGAGATTGTTGGCTGGGGTTTTCAACACCTCCCTTTGGGAGGGTAGGGTGTTGGATGTTCTTAAAACTGCAGTTGTCCAGTCCCTGCTCAAGAAGCCATCTTTGGACGCTGAGTCCCCGGCCACCTACAGCCTGTCTTTAACCTTCCCTTTTTAAGGGACATTATTGAATGGGTGGTTGCATGACAGCTCCAGGCTCATCTCAATATCATCGGATTCCTGTACCCATTCCACTCAGGCTTTTACGCTGTGACTGTGCTTGTGGTCTTGGTCGATGACCTGCACCTGGAGATTGACACAGGGAGTTCTTCCCTGCTGATCTTGTTAGAACTTTTAGCAGCCTTTGATACAGTTGATCATGACGTGTAGTTGAGTTGTTGACATGACTGCGGGACCTGATTGGGGCGTGGGGGGGACTGCTTGTGAGTGGCTTCTCTCCTTCTTGTCGGGGATGTCCCAGAGTGGTGATGGGAGATCGCTCGTCATCTTCTCAGGATATCTTCTGGGGGTTCATGCAGGGTTCCAGCCTCTCACCTCTTGTTCAACGTGTACATGAGGCCACTGGGTGAGGTCATTTGGAGGTTTGGGTTGAAGTGCCATCTGTATCTTAGTGTTTTTGTGGATTGTTTTTTATATGTTTTATCTATGTTGTGAGTCTTCCTGATCTTTTTTTTTTTTTTTAGGGAAGGGTGGGATAGAAATTTAAATAAATAGGAGGGAAAGGCAAGAGTGGTATGCTCCAGGAGCAGCTTCTGCCAGCCTTACATGCTGCCAAGGATTCTTCTCCCCCCAGTGTACTGGTTATGGTTATGCACTTGCAAGAGAACAATTTGCTCCAGGACACAGGCCTGTAGTTTACAAGGCAGGTCAAGTCAGACCTTTTGAAGGTTCAATAGATGTTCCAAGGGAGGCGTGATGGTAGTGGGGACCAAAATGATCACACAGATTATGGAGGCATGCACAGTGCCCTGACAAGGTGGGTAAGGCTTGCATGAAAGCCAACAGGGAGATCAGCCAATGGTTAGGGGTGAGACGATTATGCATGTGAAATCTATTTCACAAGGCATGAGCTAGACTGGGATGTTGAGGTCCAAGGAGGGATACGAGCTGTATTTGGGAGTCCTAAAAGCAAGGTTGGAGCAGATGTGTAGAGTGGTCGTGGGATGGAGGGGAACCAGTGAAGTGAAGCTGGTGGTTCTTAGGGCAGGGTCCAGATGATAGTTTCAGGTTAATGGGGGAGGGAGAATTGATAACATAGTGGAATCAGAAGCAACTCCTTATGAGATGGGAGTAGGGCTAGACACATGGAGAGGGGTGGCCCAGTCCCTCGGCCATCTCAGCGGGGCTGAGGATAGCTGCCAAGCCATCTGAGGACAAGCACAGTCCCAGAGGATCACGGGCAACCCTCCCCCTTGTTTCTGACCCACAAACAGTGGGTATATGTGTGGCACCCCACTACAACCAGGGTGAACTCTAGAAAGAGGTAGAGGCAAGTTAAGTGATTGGATAGCAGGCAGGAGATGAGATACCTGAGCATCACCTTTGGAACTTCCTGTCAAGAGTTAAGACGTTTAAGCCAGGTTATTGAGTTGGACTCCCATTTATTTGGGGGGGGGGGGGCAGGGGCAGACAGGCTCCCTCTCCCATTTTTCTCCATTATAGTTAATAAATAAAGCAGTCTTTTGAACCCATAATTGTGTTCTTCTCTCCCTATGCAGTAACATTGGGTTGTTGCTAGGGCTGAAGTGAGAAGGGGGGAAATTATGAGAGAGAGGGCCGACAACATTGATGTTCTCCCCCCCTCCTCGATTTCTCACAAATTACTTGAGGGGCCAGGTTGCAGGAGGGAAGGCCAGCACGGGGGCCGAAGGCGAGCAGAGGGCAAAGAAAAGCCACCTGGGTACCTCCGGCCCACGCCTAGGGGGAAGAGAAAGTTCAGGAGGGGCCAGAAGTGGGGGATTGGCAGGGGTTTACTCACTGTTCAGGGGGGTCCCAACCGCCCAGACTGTGCTCCGCACTGTGCCAGGCCTCTTCCTGGCTATGCAGTTTAAAAGGAGAAGAAAAAAAAAGTCTTGACCATGCTCAGAATAGCTGCTCAGCCCTGGCTGCCTCTTTAAAAGATTGCACCTGCAGGACCGAAGCAGCTCTTCTGCGTACGCTCAGCCCTGCCGGCACCATCATTGGAGATGTCTGAGCATGCGCAGAAGAGCTGCTTGGCCCCGTGGGTGCCATCTTTGAAAAAGACAGCCAGGGCTGAGCTGCTATTCTGAGCATGCTCAAGGCTTTTTTTTCTTCTCTTTTTAAACTGCAAAGCCAGGAAGAGGCACAGAGCACACCACATCTGAGGGGGTCATCCCCCCTCCCCCGAACAGTAAGTATACCGATGCTTGACCCCCCCGCTAGGCCCCCAAACTCTTGACCCTGGCCCAGCCCAGCCCTCCCTTCCCCCCAGGCAGGGAGGAGAGGTGGGGTTCAGAGGTGCCCCAGGGGCTTGTCTTTGCCCCCTACTCACCTTCAGCCCATGTGTCAGCCTGCAACCCTGGCCCCCTCGAATTCTCACTGGTTCCTGATGAGAAGGTGGGGGGAGGTTCTCATCTCATCTCATGTTGAGGCAAGATGAGAAAATCCCTTGTTCTCATCGGGAACTGGCAAGAATTATGAGCCGAGTTTCAGCCCTAGCTGTTGCTAACACTTACCCAGGAGAAAATCCACCCAGCATTTCATCTGCCAAAGAATCCACACAACAGGAGAATTGGCTGGAGTGGGGGGGAAAGCTTTATTGTCAGAAGGGGGGTTGTGTAAACTGTAACGCTCACTAGGAATAGTGGTGCCAAGGCCGAGCAGCTGAGGGAAGTGATGTGATAGAGCTTTGGCATTAAGACTGGCAAGACAAGGGTTCAAGGCTAGTATATGAATGAGGTTGTTGTATGGATATGCGAATCCGATACATTTTAAGATTGCTTTTTTTAAAGTGTTTTTTTTAACCCAGCCTCATAGATAATAGACTACTCTATATTTACATATATATGTATATCTATATATGCAAATGTTGTGCAAATTAGACCCCCACATTATCCCCTATTTTGAGAGTCACTGTCCTTCATTGCAGAGTCCAGGGGTATGGGTTCATCCAAAGCTATCAGCAAAGGATCCCTGATTCTGGTGTCTGAGCGGGTAATTTTCATAGAAACCCTGAAGTCCACGGTTTTCTGCACAATCTTGCAAATGATTCATAATTCATATTTGCCAATTGTTGGTGTTTATTTATGAATGTATATCACAACAAGCAGAGATGTGTACTGTGAAGATGATTATTTGTAGCACATTTTACCTCAAGAATAGAAAATTAAAAACTGAATACATAGATGTGATTAGAGATGGTTGTTTTGAAGCATTTGTGTGGGAGGAAAATATCAAAAGGGAAAATTCAAACTTCTTACTCAGTCAAAACTGAGGGACTTTACCTCATCTTCAAGGCACCTCATGGCCTTGCTCCTCCCTTTCTTGAATCACAATTGCCTATTTGTGAAATTTGAATGTTTGATTGAAATCGAATACCCATTTCAGGTATACATGTAGATTCAGCATGCAGCAATGTTCAAAACAGAGACCAACTTTTTTCTCTCTCTCTCTCTCACTCTCTCTCTCTCTCTCACACACACACACACACACACACACACACTTTGGCTGCGGGAGGGAATGTGCAAGACAGAATATGCATGGGGTACGGCCGGTCTGAAAGCCCACCCCACCCCCTGCACGTGGTTTTGCTGGCAAACACACAGAGAGATACAGAGCAGGATTTCCTGCTCTGTATCTCTGCATGTGTTTACTGGCAAAGCTAGGTTGGAGGAGGGGGGCTTTCAGACAGGCCAAACCCTGCGCATATTCTGGCTTGCGCATTCCCTCCCGCAGCCAAAATATGCACTGGCGGGAGGTGTGAAAGAGGTCAGAGTGGGGTTAAAAACTCTTACTATCCAATCCAAGATGCATGCATGCACCGTGCACATGACAGGCTGTGCATGTGCAACATGTTTGCTCCAAGTAATGTTACCACGTGTGCCTTCTCCACTCGTGTCCACTGGGTCATCCATGGAGTGGGGACCCAATGTCCAGGTGGGTGCTTAAAAAATAATCAATCAGGGAAATTTAGCCTATTTCTATAATCAAGGCACACTAGTGTCTGGGATTTTAAGTCTGGAGACGTCATGCACTGTGACTCCTGGCACCCAACTTCCCCCAGGGAGATAAGACAGGCAAGGTTTCAATACAGAAAAATTCTATTTATTGCAGACATACATACACCATCTGAATCAGTGATTATGGAGTTAAATACAGTGGAGGAGTGAGATGCAGATCCCTGCTGGCTTCTGAGAGCAGGCTGTGCTGGGACAGGACCTGGGGGTTGGGGTGGACAAGGGAGAACTGGAGAGGAGGAAATGGGTGGGGAAGCCAATAGCATGGCTAGTGGGGATCAAGGGGAGACCATAACAGTGAAAGCTGCAGAGCTTCCCATGACTCAGAAGGCTGCCGAAGGGGGACATGAGCAGATGGAGGTGTCTGGGAGAGGCACAGTTATACTGTGTTGACCAAAGAATCATGTGGGCCCCTGGTGACATGCTCAGGGTCACTGTTGCCCTGCAGTTGCCGTGCAGCTGTCTTGGCTTCCAAAGGGTCGGTGGGACCAATCAAGAAAGTCCTGCTGGCCCAGCAACAGTATGGCAAAAATAGAAGTGGGAAGGTTTCCTGAGGCTACAGGTGTGCTCCAGGGGTCCATGTCATTTTTGTTTTTCATAGTCATTATTTAAATCTGTCATCTTCATTTTCATAAATATCAAATTGTTGTTTTCGTTTTCCATTGGTATCAATGGAAAACACATTTTTGGCTGTACCTTTTTTGTTTTTCACTATATTTGGCTGAATCTTTGAATGCTTATACCTCCAATGGAATGCATTGTGTACCAAATTCCAAAAAGATTGGATAAAGGAATCCAATTTCAGAAGCAGTAGAATTATTTTATTTTGCAAAAATCTTCATATACATTCTTAGGTGTAACTTCTTTGCCTCACATTTAATGTAGATGAAATGTGGCACATTTACACCCCTCACCAAGATTACTATCTCTGCCAACTTTCAGAAGGAAGGGATAAAGGGTCCTGGTGGTATAAGCAATTAACTTATAAATGTATGTCTGACTAACATCCTTGTTGTCCAACCAGTGTACATGAAATGTGGCAGGACTGTATATCACACTTTCACGATCATCTCTGTCAAACATCAGAAAGATGAGATAAAGGGTCCCAACTGTATATACCTGCACAGCATATGCAGAGAAGGAGCCTATGCCAGGGATTATCATACGTGTCACTGTGGTATAAGATCAGTTTGTTGTGCCAATTGGCCAGCCGAAAGGTCAACCAAATAGCCTCATTATGTGCTGTGACCATCCCAACATCTCTCCCACACTTGTTACTGGAAAGTCAGAAGCATCTGTTTAGGAAAGAGTCAATAGAGGTTCTCTGATGTCCTTTGTCACAGTTCTGCAGGATGTGATTGTGATGATAATTGGCCAGCCTGGATGTGTAAACTATTATTCCTGATTGCTGGGATGCTATCCCCAAAGTCCCAGTTATGTCCCTTCTATGCCCACCTCAGGGCTGCCCCCTATGCCTGCCTCAAAACAACTACCAATTGGTCCTGTAAAGCTAGAAGCATGCAGTAATTGGCCAGTGATTGTATCTGTCAGGGTTTCTCCCCATTCTCCCTCCTACAGTCTCCCCACCACCACCACCATGCCAGGTATCTGCCTCTGACTGGCACTGCATGTGCTGCTATTTCTCTGAATAATGATCTTCAAGGGGACAACTTCAATTGCTTATAAAATTGTGTCCTTTATCAAATTGTCCTGTAGTTTGGCAGAGATGACTGGGATGGTATGTTATACATTCCTGCCAAATATCTGGTAAACAGGATGGAATATACAAATGGTATAGCTGGAAATGTATTATCAGGTTAATGTCAAATATCATCAGTACCCTTTATCCAATCATTCTGATAATTGGCAGGAGTGGTAAGCTTGTGGGGGGGTGGGCATAGAAATTCCAGGTTTCATGCAAATTAGATAGAAGTTTAAAAAGTTGTAGCCATGAATGTGTATGGAGTTTTTCTTAAAATCACAAGGTTCAATTGCTTCTATGATTGTTTCCCTTTATCTAATCATTTCAAAAATTGGTACACATCATGCCCTTCATTAGGGTACAATCTCCCCAAGTTTCATCAGAATTAAATAAGAAACATAAACGTTATAGCCGGAAATACATTTTTCAGTTTTTTCCCTTTATTTAAAAAACAAAATGTTGTTTTCATTTCTATTTTCATTATTATTATTTGGCATTTTCATTATTGCACTTAAATAATGAAAAAGACAATTTTTGTTATTATTGTATTAATGAAAACTACATGCACACCCCTACCTATGGCAGAGCAAGGGTTCCTTCTTCAAAGGAAGAGAGAAGTTTAAACAGCAACGAAAGAAGGTTATTGGTAGTGGGAGCATCCTGGAAGCTAGAAGAGTAGAGAGACTAAGAGGTGAACAGGGGAGAGAGAGAGAGAAGGGGGAATGGTTACCTTCCTGGTAGGGGTGGGACATCAGCGCAAATACCGGATACCAGTTTTACTGGTTCCTGGATTTAAGAATACTGACTTACCGGATTAATACCGGTTTACCAGTACTGGATCTTCTCCATTGATTTCAATGTGGAACTGTCCCCATTGAAATCAATGGAAAAAACTGAAAACCTCCCACCTCCCTGAGTCCAGGCTGCGCAGGTGGAAGGGGGGACATCCCCCACCCACCCTGCCCAGCCTGGATTTAAACAACAACAAAAATTTGTGATCCCTACTGTGGGCTCCGGGCCGCTGCCAGCGACCCAGAGCCAGCCCAGCACAAGCGTCCAGCAGGTAAGTAAGTACCGGTACTACTGATCCCTGGGGTGGGTGGGGGTTTAACACCCCACCCCAGGGATCACCCTACTTCCCACCCAGGGATCGCCTACCTACCTTGAGCTCCGGGCGGTGGCGCTCCGGTGGCTTCAACGCTGGCTGTGGCTGCCGCCAGCTTCAGCATGCTACTAGGCCTTCTGGGGAACCCAGAAGTTCCCTGGAAGGCCTAGTAGCGTGCTGAAGTCAGCAGCCACAGCCAGCACTGAAGTCGCCAGACCGCCACCGCCTGGAGCTCAAGGTATGTAGGCGATCCCTGGTGGGAAGTAGGGTGATCCCTGGGATGGGGGGTGTTAAACCCCCACCCCACCCCAGGGATCAGTAGTACTGGTACTTACTTTATTTATTTTTATTTATTTTATCAATTTTTACCCCACCCCTCCTGCCAGGCAGCTCGGGGCGGCTTCCATCAGTTAAAACACAACAATAAAAATACAGTAAAATCAATTTAAAACAATCATACATATTTAAATATTGACAGGGCCACAAAACCAATAGGTGGGGGACTAAAATCTCCCTACCCACCCTCCCTCCCAAAGGCCTGGGCAAACAGCCAGGTCTTACAGTTTTGCCGAAATGTTAAAAGGCTAGGGGCCAGGCGAGCTTCCTCCGGAAGGGAGTTCCACAGCCGTGGCCCCACCACCGAGAATGCCCTCTCCGCTTAACATGGGGGACCTCCAGGAAGGCACCCCCGGCAGACCGCAGGAGCCGCTCTGGGGCGCGAAGGGCGAGGCGGTCCCTAAGGTTACTTACCTGCTTCTGGCTGCTGCTGGACGCTGGTGCTGGGCTGGCTCTGGGTTGTCGGCGGCAGCCCGGAGCCTGCAGTAGGGGTCACAAATTTTTGTTGTTGTTTAAATCCAGGTTGGGCAGGGTGGGTGGGGGGTGTCCCCCCTTCCACCCGCACAGCCTGGACTCGGGGAGGGAAAGTGTTGGGGGTTTTTTTGTGTTTTTTTTTTACATTGCAGCCATTCATTTGAATGGCCGCAATGTAAAAAATCTGGTACCGGGGAATCCGGTAAATGGGCCAGATTACTGGGTTTAATCCGATACTGCTGGTACACCCAATACGTCTCCATAATTCACATGAGGTCAGCATCCTGGTCCAGGATTAACTCCTGGACTGTAATGGGTTCACTAACCACCCACCTCGTGTTCAGGAGCATCAGATTCAGGCCAGGGGTCCTGTGATAATGCCCAACTTTGTCACAAGCTTGAGGGGAGCAAGAGGGACAGGAAACAAACACCTTACCCATCTCACAGATTTCACATCCCCACCATAAGGACCATATCTCCCCCACCCAATCATGACCCCAATGGCTGCACCCCCTGTCTAGACCCCCGTCCAAGATGCTCTGCCCACATGGCAAAGGAGATCCCCTCCCCACCAATTCCCCCATACCACCCGCTCATGCCAGATAGGATCTCACACCATCCCCTTCACACTGGGGGAAAATATCCCCCTCCCCAACCCACTCCCTCTCTAGCCTCCCTCACACAGAAGTCAAAGAAAATCCCCAACCTCCCACAACATAATACCTCCTAAACAAATATACCCAGCCCATCATCCCACACCCCCATGGTCCAATTCCCACGCATCTGGGGTGCTGCCCAACATCCTCCTGCCCCCTTCTGGGGCATTCTCAGCAAGTTGACAGACACCCACACACACCTGAGGTGCCCACCCAGACTGAAGCCTGTGCCAAACAGCAGAGATGATAGATATATCCTTTGGATAATTGGCTTGACATTTAAAAGACATCCTCGCTGGGACAGAGATGTGTTTGCCTCTCTTACTGCATGCTTCCAACTTTCTAAGACCAATCCTGAGTGGTTCTGAGGTGTGCACAGAAGGGACATAACTGAGATTTCAGGAAGCAAGGCAGAGGGCAGGGGGAAGCATCCCAGCAATCAAGACACATGGTTCACACATCCAGGCTGGCCAATTGTCATCACAATCACATCTTGCAGCACTGTGACAGAGAACATAAGAGAATCCTTTATTGGCTCTTTCCTAAGCAGATGCTTTCAACTTCCTAGTAACAAGTGAGGGAGAGGGTTTGTGGTGGTCACAACACAGAATGATATATGTGTGACATTTCTGCTGGCCAGTTGGCATCACAGACACATCTTGCACCACAGTGACAAACAAGAGAATCCATGGCATAGGCTCATATTCTCCAGATGTTGTGCAGGCTTATAACATTTGGACCCTTTATCAGATCTTTCTGATGTTTGGAAGAAATGCTCCTAAATGTCTAAGGCCACTTTTAGAGCAGCGGGTCGCAGTTGCACGATGTGCTCATGTGATTTTTCAAAATCCCATGAGGCGGGATTAGACGTGACGAAGGACGCATGCGATCACGCGCATTCAAGTCAGTCATGCATTATTTACTGACCATGAAGTAAATACCTCACACATTGAGGTATTTAGTTCATGGTCAGTAAAAAATGCATCACCGCCTTGAATGTGCATGATCACATCCCTTGTCACGTCTAATCCCGCCTCACGGAATTTTGAAAAATCACATGAGTGGGTCACACAACTGTGACCCACTCATCTAAAAGCAGCCTTAGGTACAATTCTACCAAATTTCATGTAATCTGTCTCGAATACGAAGAATTACAGCCATAAATGCATTTAAAAATAAATTGCTTATAACATCAGGACCCTTAAACAAATCCTTCAGAAATTTGTCATTCATAGTACCTTTGGAGATTGATATCATCTTGCCAAGGATCATCAAAATTGAATGGGAGACAAAGATGTTATAGCCAGGAATGTGTACATAGAATTTTGTAAAATAACAAAATTCATCTGCTTATATAATCAGATTCCTTTCATCCTTCATTCCTAAATTGGGCACACTTAATTCTCACTGTTGAGGGTACAAGCCTGCCAGGTTTCATCAAAATTAGATGAAAACTGAAAACGTTGCAACCAAAAGTGTGTTCTCCATTCAAACCAATGGAAATAAAAATCAAAAGTAAAAACAAAAACGAAAATGAAAGACTAACTAAAAGTAATGAAAATGAATGTCATTTTAAGAATGGTGCAGAGTCTGGAGAACATTGGGGCTTGAGAGCAACCTGTGCTACTTACCGGTCAGCTGTGCGGAATTCCCAGGCAGGGGCAGAGCCAGCAGCCATACAGGAAGGAAGAAAAGGGGCTCGTTAGCCTCCGGTGGCGCCGGTGTCACGCACCGAAGGGTCGCGCGCAAAAGGGTGCATGTCCTTTTGCTCACCCTTTGGCATGACCAGACACAGGGGGCCATACCCTTCCCCCCCCCGGCACGCAGGCTGGTGGTTGCTCCTTAGTTATTTAGTTTAGGATGTCTATTAACAAAAGACTAAGGCCTGAGCCATCGGCAGGGTCTCCCCCTCCTGCCCAAAAGCATACAAAACAACGCTGCTTGGAGTATTTCTTTCCCCAAGTGAATGCCGCTCAGCCAAGGGTTGCTGTTCGAACGGCTATACACCAGGGCGTGTCATCAGAGGATTCCTTTTGTCAGTCAATTTCCCTGGTGGCCCACGGATAAGACTGCCTCTTTTTCACGCCATTCTACCCCAGTTACTCCCTGTTCTGGGAGTGCTCCCTTTATACGGTGCCGGGATAGGCACGGTCCTCAGCGTGGGTCCTTGATGAGGTTTCTAACAAACCATGTGGCGTTGACAGCTGACTCGATTCAGTTGATGTGTACCCAAGTTCCCCAAATTCATGAAAAACTGGACTTGATGGTACTCTCTAGAGGGGGCCAACTCCGGTTCGAACCCCCAGTACTTCCAGTACCTCCTCCCCAGTCAAATGGGTCTGCTTTGGTCTCTCGCCCCCAGGCCCTGCCACTCAGTCCCAGACCCCTGTGCACCCTGCTTCAGTCGGTGTAGCCCAGATGGAGGGTCCTACCTTGCCTGTAGTAATGGAGTCAAATTCTATTGGTTTTGGGTTGGGCCCTCGGTTCTTGCGGCCATTAGACCAAGCATCTCTTTATAGTTTTCTCCCTTCAAACTTAATTTTTACAATTTTGCCATTCCTTGGGAGGCATCCCCCTGTGTGGAATACGGCTTTGAACATAGCTGAACATCTCCATCTACTGCTTAATTACCCAACTCTGCGGTACCTCCCGATCACTAGGCATGACATAAAGTCAGTGGACCAGCTGCTGGTGACACAGGATAGACAAGTGGTCAATGTTGGGTTTGTTTCCCCGGAGTCGACCACGGCCATTTGGGCGGCTAGGGCTTCCCTAGAGGAGAGATCAGTTTATATCTCCAAGACTTATCAATCTAGCATGGGGGATGTTTTGATACCTTCCAATCGTAACCCTCAAGGTTCTGGGCAGACCCAGCCTAGGGACCCAGGGATGGTGATGTGTTCTTGGGAAGGCGATCGCCTTGCCTTAGCGAGTGACTCCCATTTACATTCTATGCAACAAGATAGGAGAAATGACCCAGTGTCATCAGCGGGTGGTGAAAGTATGGAAGTGGGGAACGTGGTGCACCAGGGGCCTGTTCCCCCCCTCCAGAAACCTAGACAGCCTTTATGAAGATATAATTGTTCTAATCAGCCCGACGGGGCAGATGAGTGTGACCCCCCCAAAATTAAGGTTGTTCTCCAAATTAGACTTATTGTGTTCCCAGTTAAATGGACTGCGATCGGGGGGGGGCACTCCTTGGAGGGAGTACCCCTCCAATTCAGCCGGGGTGCCAGGGCTCCTTGGCCCAAGCTGGGTGAGCTTTCTCTTCAGCTTCTGGTCATCGAGTCCTCTCCCCATATAGTTTACAGACCAATAATCCCTTGGGGAACAGAGGTGAGGTCTCGATTGGGCAGGTTAGTAATGTTGTAGTCCAGGAGCTGGTGTGTTGTCCTCCCCCTGAAGTTGGAGTGGAGAAGGAGGTGTATGGTGTCCCTCCTCCTAGGGTACAATTGGAGGGCAACTTGTGGGCCCCAGCTAGCTTGGAGGAACCAATTTGTTCTAGTTTGTCGTGATCAGTCCCCGGGTGCCTGGTGCCCCCGGAGACGGATTTTTTAAATCCCATGGGCATTTGCCAGTCAAGGACCCTCCCAGGGTTGGGGGACATGGAACTAAATAACTTAGTGGATTGTGCTTTGGGAGCTTCTGGCCCAGGTGTGGGGTTATGACAGCCACAGCATCCTGTTTTTTAAATTAGCTTCCTGGAACGTCTCTGGCTGGAGGAACCGTTCCCAGGACACAGAATTTTTTCAACTGTTGAGATCCTGGGATTGTTGCCTCTTACAGGAAACCTGGGCCCTGGAGGATATTAAGCTGGCGGGGTTTACAGTTATATCTGTTGGGGCCACTTTATCTGGGGGGCCGGGTCGTTCGAGTGGAGGGCTGGTGCTTTTGTCCCCAAATTCCTCTAATGTGATTATAAAACTAATAAACAGTTACCAATCGTATTTCGCCCTCTTCCACTGCACATTTCCCTCTGCTATGGAATTGTTGTTGGGTAATGTTTGCATCCCTCCACCCGCTTACCCCTGTTATCGCTTACCCCTGTTATTGTGTGGACATCTGGGAAGAAATTATTGGTAGAGTTAAAAACGCATGGCAGTTGTACCCAATGGCCTTCTTTGCTATGGGGGGTGGAGTGGGACTTCAACTCAAGATTGGGTGAGTGGCAGGGGCTGGGTGACGAAGGGAGTTATTCAGGCTCTGTCTTGCCCCCCCTCTGCAGGGCCCAGGACAAAGTGGTAAATGTTAACGCCAGATATATGAAGGCGTTGGTGGAAGAGTTGGGCTTAGTAATATTGAACGGTAGGTTGGAAGGGGATTGGGATGGATGTTTTACCTTCCACTCACACCAGGGGTCTAGCACCATTGATTTTTTTCTGGTTTCACCTTCTTTCTTTCCAAGGGCACAAAATTTAACTATCCTCCCTAGTGTGGAGACAGCCCATTTCCCCCTGCAGTTAACCTGGAATGATTTCCAGGCTCAGTTGGCCCTGTGTAGGAGAGAGGAGGCAAGCCTCTTTTTGGATTGGAAGCTAGAATACAAAAGGCCCCATTGGACAGTGGTTCAATCCTTCCAGGCTTCCTTGGAGGATCCGGCTGTGGTGCGGCTGTGTCATTTAACTAAAACAGGAGTGTTGGGCGGTGAGCAAGGTCTTGACCAGGTTGTTGCCCTATTTAGGCTGCCCTTGAGTATTAGGAAGCCTTCCCCTCTTTCTCAGGGGGGAAACCGTGGGGGTTGGTTTGATGACGAATGCCTTGCCCTTCGCTCATGCTTTAGACGGACTGCATCTCAGTTGAAACTTTATCCCTCAAGGGCTAGTAGAGCAGCTTTTTTGGAAATCCGAATACGCTACCGATGCTTGATTTCTTCCAAGCGTCTAGTCTTCCAAAAACAGCAGTGGGCCAGGTTAGAAAGGGCCATAAGAAACGGGAATTCAACCCAATTTTGGCGTTGTATCCATGAGATGCGATTAGGGGCTGATGTTATGGCCTCAGTAGTTTTGCCCCCAGCGACATGGGAGAGGTTTTACGAGGCCATTTTTTTGGCAGCGTCTCCATTCTTGTGGAGCTCCCCTGTTGAGGAACCTGATTCTATCCCACACTGGCCACCGGTTTCTGAGGAGGAGATCATGGATTTGATCTCCCAAAGTAAAAGTGGGAAGGCGCCTGGAGCCGATTAAATAACAGTGGAACATCTGAAGGAGGCCCCTGTGTGGTGGGTTGGTCTCCTAGCCCCGGTTTTTACTTATATCAATGCCACAGGTAAGATCCCTAGATCATGGATCAACAGTATAGTGGTCCCCATTTTTAAGAAGGGTGATCCCAGGGAACCAGGGAACTACCGCCCAATCAGCCGGCTCAGCATCATAGGCAAACTCTATACTAGAATTTTGCTGATCAGGCTGCAGGGTTGGTTGGAGGGTAACAGAGTTATCATGCCTGAGCAGGCCGGGTTCCAAAAGGACCGTTCTATGGTAGACCATGCTTTGGTACTTGCTTATTTAGCGAGAAAGACTCTTGGTCAGGACTTGAAGTTTTACCTGTGTTTTATTGATCTGAGGATGGCTTTTGACTCCATCTGCAGGGCCTGGCTATGGGCTAAGTTATGATCTCTGAAGATGGAGCCGAGACTCCTCTTTTTGTTAACACGTCTACATGAGAATAATACTTTGCAGGTGAAGTTTACAAGGGCAGGTGCTCTGACACAGGAGGTGAAGGTGAACAGAGGGGTGAGGCAGGGTTGCCTTTTGGCACCCGCCTTATTTAATATCTTTTTAAACGATCTTCCCCCTTATCTGGCTGAAGTTGATACTCACCCCCCGTAGATTGGGAATAGAAAGGTGGCAGCTTTACTGTATGCTGATGACACCACCCTGCTTGCTTGATCATCAGTGGGCCTTCGCCGGGCTATGCAGCGGATGGAGGATTATTGTCGTAGTGAGGGCCTTGTGGTCAACTATGATAAGACAAAGGTCCTGATTATAGGCCGAAGGAAGCACAGCGAGGCTCACAAGTGGCAGATTGGGGGGCACCAGATTGCCCAGGTAGACAAGTTTCAACACCTGGGAGTGACTTTTTCCAACTCCTCCCGCTGGTGGGACCACTGCCTTAAGGCCAAAAATCAGGCCTTACAAACAGCAAATGTAATTCACAGGTTTTATTTCGGCGGGGTGGGGGGGCAGCTGATATTGCCTGCGCTCCGGTTGTTCTAATTGAAGGTAAGAACTCAGGTGTTATACGCTTTCCCCGTCTGGGGTCTGGACTTCTTGGAACAGCTGGAAATAGTTCAAAATGGGTTTCTGAGGGCCATTTTGGGGGTACCCCAAGGAACACCGCAAGTCCTCCTCCGAGCTAAGACGGGTTGCCTCCCCATTAGGGTTTTTGCTCTCCAAGCCCTCATCCGCCTTTGGCTTAAGGTGGAACTCTTTCCACATGGGGACGGCTCCCTCTTGGGTAGATCTAGGGATGAGGGGTTGTTGTCATCCTGGTTGGACAACCTGGAGGTGGTTATTGGGAGGCTTGGGTTCTCCCCTGGATGTCTGCTCCCTTTGGGTCTTAAACATGCTATGGTCCTAGGAAAACAAAGGAATCTGGACCAGCAACTCCAAATTGATTCTGATATGCTCTACTGTCAAAAGGTAAACCCCTTATATGAGCCCCCAGCTAGGCCTTTGCAGGACTCAAATTATTTGATAGCTTGGCCTAAATTTCCTTTAAGGCAGGCTTTTACGCAATTACGTTGTGGTGTTTTTCCCTCAGCCATTTTGAATGGGCGATATAAGGGCCTGCCACTGCAAGAAAAGAGATGTTTGTCCTGCTCTATGCAAGAGCTGGACACGGTTACCCATATCCTCCTTGTTTGTTCCAAGTATGCAAGATTTAGAAGCAAACTTCTGCGGATGCTTGAGCAATGCCAGGCAAGGTTTCCTCTGGTCGCGCCTTACAAATTATGTATTGATCACAGGGCCTCTGAATTAACCTCGGCAGTGGCAGTTTTTGTCAATTTGGTTATGTATGAGAGATGCCTGAGAAATTTGGGCGAGGAATAAGACTCGTGGAGAGATAGATACCTCTTCATGTGCATGCCCCTGGGAGTGCTTGTTATGGTCAGTGGGGTTGGTTTTGATTTGTGTTGGTGGATATAAGTTGTTCGAGGAAAGTTTTTAACTCTGTTGTAAATAATTATGACTGGATGTATTTAATTTTTGAGTAATTCTCTTTGGTTTGTGTATTGCCAATAACTTTTGGTTAGGCAAATAAAGTTTATATTGAATGGAATTGAATAATAATGAAAACAAAAATGAATTTTAAGAATGAAAAGGAAATGAATAATGAAATCAAAAGATAGTTACTGTGCACATCCCTAGGTGTGGTGTTGGTACAGCAACAGCCCAGGCAAGGGGAGCCATGCAGAGAGATCCCTCTGGCCTCATTGTGCCAAGCGCTGCGAACAGCAGTGGCAAATGCTTATTTTTTTAAAAGGCATGGGAATGATCAGTGTTGTGCTGGTAACCTGAACAGTCCAGGCAAAGGGAAGTGGAGCCAGAGAGATCACTCTGCCTTGTGTAGCTGCCAACCAAGCAGCAGGCAGCAGCAATGTGGCACTGGCACCCAATTTCTTTTTTTTTAAAAAGCATGGCATGGTAGAAAACTTAACCCCCATTCCCCAGCATTCACCCTATGGACAGGACAGGCCAAACCATGCCATGCCATGCCATACCAGGCCAGGCACTCTTCCCCCCAGCCAATTACTTACAGATCAGCAGCGTAGCACACACCCGAATTCACCAAAGAGACTGGAAAATGGCTGTGAAGCCACTTTTATTTCACCCTGCAAACCAATCCAAACTTGTCATCTGGCTTACCATCACTCAACTTTCCACTCACATACCCCCTTCCTACCAAATATGGCACTAAGTTTCATTTCCAGAAGCTCTACTCTAGCCATGCAGCTTCTGAGGTTTTCTGAAGAATGGCCTTGGTCTTCAGAACTTCGGAACGCAAACATTCTCAACTGAAGACAAGAATGCAGACATTCTGAACTGAAGACCAGAATCTGGGCCCTGCCTAAATGTATGACAGCCTAATTCCCCGGTTCCTGGATCAGCCTCTGCAGTCGGTCAGGGTAGCCTTTCTCAAGATCCTCCGGGAGTCCTGGGTGGCAATGATGGGGAAGACATTCTCAGTCGCTGCTCCGAGGTTGCGGAACTACCTCCTGGTGGAAGTTCACCTGTCCCCAGATTTTCTCTCCTTCTGACAAGTGTGTGACCTCACTGTTCCACCAGGCTTTTGGTGGGGGGAGATGGGTAGTGGGTGGGGTAGGGTTAGGGAGGGAGGGTATTTTTCAGCTCCACTATTTGTATATATTTATCATGTTTTTTATGTTTTATATGTTTTATATTTATGTTTTATACTATTGTTAACCGCCCCAAGCTGCCAGAGTCAGGATGGGTATGGGGCAAAAATGACTGAAATAAACAAACAAACAAACAAACAAATAAAATAAAATTAAAATTAGGAATATTGTTGCCCTGACATCCACAGCATAATGATTTCAACAAAGATATGAATATAATGTTATTTGATAAAATCTGAATTTCAGGTTCTGTTGATTAGTAGTGGTATTAGGGATGAAACAAGAATGGATTTCCATTCTCATGAGAATTAGCGAGATTCTCAAAACCCCAGTGAGATCTCACACTTTGACTCAAGGGTTCTTGACCTCAAAAACGCTCTGTGCATATGCAAAACAGCTATTGTGGCCATTTTGCACAAGCACCCACACACCCCACCCACACACACCCATGCAAAGAGCTTTTTTGTTGGTTTTCAAGAATCTTGTGAGATTCTCAAAACTCTAAAAATGCTCTGTGTATGTGAAAAATGGCTGCTAGGGGCCACTCATGCGTAGAATGGCCATGGTAGCCATTTGCACATGTGTAGAGCTGGTTTTTGGCCACAAGAGAATCTTGCCAGAATGGATTGAAAATCGGCCCATTCTATTCTCGAAAATCTTGGCGAGAATATTTTCAAGAATTGTGAGGACAGGTTTCAGCCTTAGTATTAAGATAATGTATCTATTCAAATCCATATATGGAAGGATATGAAGCTGAACTGAATAATTCCAGCCTTGCTAGGGTGTTTTGCATATTAATGTCACTATAAAAGTAACTTTTTTGTTTTACACCTGAAAATTTGTGTATTTGGGGGAGGCGGGTCAGCCAGCCTTTAAGCAAATTTACAACCCAATTAAAATGTTTTGTTGCCGTTTTATGTTTGTTTTTTGCAATTCAATTCTATTTAATTGGATGTGGAGTTACAGAAATGTCATACTTGTGAAATAAAGACATACTTTTATGTTTTCCAGAACTTTAAAGCAACTATATTCTTATCTGCACTTTTTAGAAAGCATACTTTAGTTTCTTGCCGCATAACAGAATTAGACAACCACGTGTGATTGGAATTTAAATGGCTGTATTCTTTATTTCAGATTCCATTAAAAATCACTTGGGGAGGGACTCCGCATCACATAAACAATTGGGGTCCAGCACAAACTTAACAACAGTAAAGAATTCTAGGCTGCCTGAGGGGTTCTCAAGTCCCCAGCCCTTCAACTCTTATACCCCTGTTCACCTCACCTCACCTCACCCAGGAAGCATAAGTCCCTGGGGTGTGTGGAGTGCTTCTGTCCTTCTATGGGACTCCATTTCACACAAGCGGGGGGAACCCAAGATTGGTTTAGCCCTCAGGCACATTGGAGCCCCACCTCCTGAGATGAACCCCTGGGACTGGCTGCACTCAGTCCTTATGCAATGTCCTGTTTCCCCTATCTCATAAGCAGATGTATTATTGATTAATCTAATTCTACTTACATAACATGTTAACGTTAACTGGACCCCCCTCAAGAGTGCAACAAATAACTTAATTGCACAAAAGACAAGAACCAACTGCCAAACCAAACTATAACAAACTTATTCATACAGAATAAACATGGTGGCCATGCTCTTCGGATGGTGTGCGCAGCCACGTGTGCATGCAGCCACACGGACCCTGCATGCATCCAGATTGCTGGTACAGTATGCCATGTGCAAAACGTGCGTATGCGACTTGCTTGCAGGGATCCACAGAGTATGGAATTGCGGCCACTGTGGGGAAGGCAAAAGAAACAAAGATCAATGCCAAATGCCAATCAGAGATCCCTGTAAAAATTCCTTCCCAGCCCAGCCCAACAAGGTGACCAGCTGGCTGCTCACAGTGCTCCTTCAAGGTGGGTAGGTAACCATTGGAATGGGCAGATTCATGGGGGGGCTCAGGGGGCTTCAGTCCCCCCATTTCATTCTGGCTTTCATTGTCATTGGTTTCAATGTAAAACACGTTTTCGGCTGTAACTTTGTTTTTCACTATATTTGGCTGGACCTTGGGCTGCTTATACCTCCCATGGAAGGCATTAAGTGTACCAAATCTCACAAGGATTGAATAAAGGAATCCAATTTTAGAAGCAATTGAATCGTTGAATTGAATCGTTTTGGCTTTCATTTACATTGGTTTCAATGGAAAACACATTTATGCCTGTAACTTTGTTGTTTTTCACTATATGTGGCTGGAACTTGGGCTGCATATACCTCCCATGGAAGGCATTAAGTGTACCAAATTTCACAAGAACTGAGTAAAGGAATCCAATTGTAGAAGCAATTGAATTATTTTATTTTGCAAAATTCTTCATATACATTCATATACATTCTTAGCTGTAACCTCTTTGCCTCATATCTAATGTAGATGACACTTGGCAGGTTTACACCCCTTCCCATATTTACTATCTTTGCCAACTTTCAGAAGTATTGGATAAAGGGTCCTGGTGGTATAAGCAATTAACATATAAATGTATATCTGACTAACATCTTTGTAGTCCAACCAGTGTACATGAAATTTGGCAGGGCTGTATATAACACTTTCATTATCATTTCATTATCATCTCTGCCACATATCAGAAAGCTGTGATAAAGGGTCCCAATTTTATATGCCTGCACAGCATATGCAGAGAAGGAGCCTATGCCAGGGATTCTCTTACGTCACTGTGGTATAAGATCGGTTGGTGATGCCAATTGGCCAGCAGAAAGGTCAACCAAATATCCTCATTCTGTGCTGTGACCATCCCAACATCTCTCCCCCACTTGTTACTGGAAAGTCAGAAGCATCTGTTTAGGAAAGAGTCAATAGAGATTCTCTTATGTCCTCTGTCACAGTGCTGCAGGATGTGATTGTGATGATAATTGACCAGCCTGGATGTGTAAACTATGTCCCCTGATTGCTGGGATGCTATCCCCAAAGTCCCAGTTATGTCCTTTATGCCCTTATGCCCACCTCAGGGCCGCCCCCTATGCCTGCCTCGAAGCCACTACCAATTGGTCCTGTAAAGCTGGAAGCATGCAGTAATTGGCCAGTGAATGTGTCTGTCAGTCTTTTGGTTTGCTCCACATCCTCCCTCCTACAATCTCTCTCCCCCTGCCATGCAGGGTGCCTGCCTCTGACTGGCACTGCATGTGCTGCTATTTATCTGAATAATGGTCTTCACAGGGACAACATCAATTGCTTATAAAATTGGGTCCCTTTATCAAATTGTTCTGTAGTTTGGCAGAGATGACAGTGAAGGTATGTGATACATTCCTGCCAAATACCTTTTAAACAGGATGGAATATACAAATGATACAGCTGGAAATGTATTTTCAAGTTAATGTCTTATACCATCAGGACCCTTTATCCAATCTTTCTGAAAATTGGCAGGAGTGTTAGGCTTATGGAGGGACATAATATTCACAGGTGTAATGCAAATTGGATGCAAGATAAAGAAGTTGTAGCCATGAATGTGTATGGAGCTTTTCTGAAAATCACAACATTCAATTGCTTCTAAAATCGGTTTCCTTTACCTAATCATTTCACAAATTGGTACACATAGTGCCCTCCATTGGGGGTACACCCTCCCCATGTTTAATCAGAATTGAATAAGAAACAAAAAAAGTTAAATCCAGAAATATGTTTTTCAGGTTTTTCCCTTTATTTCAAAAACAAAATGTCATTTTCGTTTCTATTTTTGTTATTATTATTTGTCATTTTTGGTATTGCAATAACGATAGTGAAAACAACAGTGTTCATTATTGTTATTGTAATAATGAAAATGACATGCACACCCCTACAAGGGGGCATAATTTGCCCATCTCTCTTTTATAGTTCTCTTTGGGTATGGAGTGCAGTGGGGATTTGCTTCTTACCTGATTGGCTTGTAAGGGGGCATTTCTCTTTTATTGCCCTCTTTTCCACAGTGAGGATTTGCCCCTCATCTACTTTGGGCTTAAGGGGGCATTTGCCCCTCCCTGATTTATTTCCCTCTTTGGCATGCGGTACAATGGTGATTTGCTCCTAGAAATTGGGTGTTTTCAGATTTGCCAGGGCGCCCATTGGCCCTGGCACGGAATCGCGTATTGATTGTTGACGGGCCATTCTGATTCTGGAGGGGGATCAGGGGAGGGGGCAGGGCTGCACGGCGCAACATGCGCCACACAGCCCCACCCCCCATGCTCCCGAGGCCACCCGTCTTCTGGGAGATGGGTGAGCACAGCGGCCAATGTGGCCACAGCACCCGCCCGCCCCCCCGGGGTATTGGCCATGGCCCGTAATCAGCAGCAGGCACGGCCGCCGATTCCAGGCCCTGGTCCAGGAGCAGACGTGATGTTTTTATTTATTTATTTTTATTTATTGGATTTTTACCCTTCCCCTCCTAAAACAGCTTGGGGTGGCTCGGTGAATTCCGCTGTGGTTGACGGTGGTAACGTCACATGTGTTGGACCAAAAAGTGATTCCCACCGGATGTTCACTCCCGGCAGGAATCGCTTTGACCACGCTTTCAGAGCTCCGGCCGCCTGGACCTCCAAAAACGTGGTCAAAGCGATTCCCATCAGGGGTGAACATCTGGCGGGAATCACTTTTTAGCCCAACATATGGGGATTCACCGTGGTGGCGTAACGTCTGAAAATACCCTTTATATTTTCCTGTAGTGAGATTAGGGGAAGGGGTTATTTAACCATCTGTGTTTGATGCCCACTTTCAGGCAGCAGCTGGAGCCCAGCTATCATATCCACTGCTTCCTGAGTCCCCCTCCCCTGTTGGAGCTGTGGCTTTGGGGGTTTCCCATGGCTTTGGGGTGGGGGACAAACTGGCTTGACACTGTTGCTCACTTGCTAGGGGGTGGGGCTAGAGGTGGGGATGGAGGTGGGGTCTGCTCACCTGGGCAGAGCTATACTAACTTGAGATTTCAGCCCCTCCATCCACATCACTTCTGGATCCGCCCCTGATTGCTTACGTACCCATAGTCAGCTCCGACTGCCATGGGCTTCTCCAGGCTCCAGCCTCTCAGCAAGTTTCATAACGCGAGACTTGCTTTTAGCTCAGACAAGACCTTGGGTTTCCATTTCAACTCCTGGGGTTCTGACTCAGAACAGAGCTGCACTCTGCAACTCTTGCAGCCTCTTGCAATCCCGTGCTTGCTCCTTCCTGCAAAGGGTGGGAGTAGGACAAATGACTTCCTCCTCCCCAAGGTAGGCACTTCAGGGGTGGGGTAAAGGCACTTTTTACATACCAAGAATAAACAATGCTATATGCAGTAAAGAATCGGAACATACTTACCCAGAATTCTTTGGAGATGTACTAGATATGCCAATGAAAAGAACTGTATGGTTTTGTTGTTATTAGTATCTTCTAAAGACTATTTCTAAAGATATTTTGTATCACCAGAGTATCCTGTTCTCTTAACTGTCTTTGAACCTTCTCCCATGATGCCCCATGCTTGGAACTCCCCTCCCTGAACACATATGATCTTGTCACTCCTTTGCAACCTTCAAATCCCTCCTAAAAACTACTTCTTCTGTCAGGTCTTTCTTACCTCTTCTCACCCTCATAGTTTGCTCCTTTATGCTTCTTTTTACATTCTCTCTTCCTTCAGGTTTAGGGCTGAAATGAGATCTCTCATTTATGAGATGGCTCCTCGAAATCCCAGTTCTTAGTTCATCCCAGATGAACCAAGAACTGGGACTGTTTCGCTGAGTTCTCAGTGAGAAAATATTTTCCCCCTGCATCGTATTCAGGCTGCAGGGGGGAATGTACAGCCCAAATATGCGTGGGTATTGGCTGGTCTGAAAGGTCACCTCACCTCCTTTGCCGACAGAGATGCGTAGGGATGCAGAGCTCGATTTCCTGCTTTGCTTCCCATCTCGTCTCAGCCAACAAAGCTGCGGGGGTGGGGTGGGGGGTGGCTTTCAGACCAGCCAATCTGAACGCATATTCATGCTGCACATTCCCCACAGCAGCCCAAATATGCATGGGGAGGGGCATGTCTGAGACTGGCCTGATTTGCATACGTGCAGTCCGCTGCCCTTAACCAAACTGGCAGCAATGCTATTGCCGTCATTTTGGTTAAGGATGGTGGCCATTTGCGCATGTGCAAAATGGCTGGCAGCCATTTGTGAATGCAGTGTACAATGATTTATTTTAATTTTTTATCCTTGCTGAGAATTTGTACTGGGATCTTGTCAAGTTCTCGGACCTGGTACCCATAATTGCAAATTACTCATCAGAAAAAAATAGGACTCCTTGTTTAGCCCTATTGAGGATCCTTCTCTTCCTTGTAACTAAGCTAAGCAGGTACGCCTGCAACTTCTCAAATTCATGTCACTCTCTGTGTGACCCAACCTTTATTGCCCTTCTCTTTGTTAAAAGCTAAAATGTTAGCTTGGAAGCCGTTTGGGGCAGGGATATAATCACAACTGTTCAGCACTAGGCACATTGCAGGCACTATGGGTGAAAACAGACTGCTAACTCCACTTAAACACCACTTTAACATTTCGTATGCATGTTGCAGGACTGCGTAGGGCACCAATACGGCCCTGCAACATGCATAAGAAATGTTAAAGTGGTGTTAAACTTGTGTTAAAGTGGAGTTATCATTATGTCTGTTTTCACACATTATATAAATGATATCAATAATAATCACAACAGCCATTTGCAATTATTTATATCGCTAGTCCTCTATATTAACCCAATAAGACATAATACCATAAGTGGGTGGAGGGGTTGGGGGTGTGTGGTGTGAGGGTTAATGGCCTCCCTCTGGTGGCAGGAGATGGAGGTCGGGGGTTTGTTTGGGGGGGAACCCCTGGTGAGCAGGGGTGACCCTCCAGGGGGGAGGGCTGCCTGCCAGAGCAGAGGCAGGCAGAGGGGGGTTGGGGGATGGGGTCCCTCTCACCAGCCTGTCGGGGCAGCCCATGAAGAGTGGGTTTCTAATGGGGTTCTCTGAGGATGGGAGGGCTTCTGCAGTTATCGGGGTTGTTACAGGTCGGGGAGATATGTTCCAAAGGGGAGGGGTGTTCCATCTGAGGAGGGAGCAGTGCCTTGTGCACATTGCCCTCGCAACCCCCCCACATGGGTAGGTTGTGGGACAAGGCCTAGGAGACCCCAGGCCTTGGTTTGGTGCTGTTGAATGCGAGGTCGGTTGTCAATAAGTCATCTACCATCCAGGAGTTAATCCCGGAGTGGGACGCCAACCTCGTGTGTATTACAGAGACCTGGCTGGACAATGAATCGGGCCCTATTTTGGCCAATTTTGTTCCAGCTGGGTTCTCTGTGCAGCATCAGCCTCAGTTGGAGGGATGGGGGTGGGGGGGCAGTGTACTTATCAAGGATGTTGTTATCAAGGATCCATTGTTATCAAGGATGCATTGTCTTTTAGGAGGTATCCGATGTAGGCTCCACCAGGTGTTGAGTGCCTCCACCTTGTGTTGGATTTGGCCGGGGACAGATTACGGGTCCTGTTGGTGTACCGTGCACCCAATTGCCTGGCGGCATCCCTACATGCTCTTGCTGATCTGGTGTCAGATATGATCCTCTGGACCCCTAGATTAGTGGTCCTGGGGGATTTTAACATCCACACTGACACTGATCATGTAGGAGTGAGACATGAGTTCATGGCCTCCATGACAACCATGGGCCTGTCCCAAATCATCTGTGGCCCCACACATGAGGGGCCACAGATCCACAAATATACTGGATTTGGTTTTCTGCACCGACCTTGAGGCGGGGGGTCAGTTGGTAGAAGTCAGGGTGTAGCCTTTGTCATGGTCTGATCATTACCTCATTAAGGTGTGTATCCTGGCACATGTCAGCCTCCAACGGGGTGCAGGACCTATTAGATTGGTCCGCCCCCAGAGACTTTTGGACCCACATTGGTTTGGGAATGCTCTGGGGGAGTTTCTCCTGGACCTTGACACCCGCTCTGTCGATGATCTCATAGCCTTCTGGAACACCTTGTTGGCTGAGACATTGACAGAGTGACTCCCAGGCGTCCGCTGCCCTCCCAAGTCTCCCGCAGGTCTCCTTGGTTTACTGAGGGCCTGCGCTTTTTGAAGTGGGAGAACAGACAGTTGGAGCGATGATGGCACCGGACTCACGACTAGTATGATCGATCACAGCATAAAAGCAGTTTAAAGGTCTATGCTGTGGTGGTGCAGGCAGCAAAGAAGCAGTTCTTTGCTTCCCTTCTTGCATCTGCAAAGTCACGTCCAGCTGAGCTTTTCCGGGTGGTGAAAGGCTTGGTAAATCCTGCTTGCCTCCACCTGGACCTGGAGCAATCCAGTGACTGCTGTGAGAAGTTTATCGAGTACTTTGTAGATAAGACCGCTTGCATCTGCCATGATTTCGGTACCACAGTTATTGCAGAGGATCATCTTGGGGCTATGGATGCCCTGTCCTGTTCTTTTTTGTGGGACCAGTTTCAGATGGTATCACCGGCTGATATGGAGTCCTTGTTGGGATCTGTTCATGCCACCACTTGCGAACAAGATCCTAGCCCTTCCTGGTAGGTGTAAGCCAGCCGGAGACATTACGGCCGTTGCTGGCTGGGGTGGTCTGTGCCTCCCTTCGGGAGGGCAGGGTGCCTGACTGCCTAAAGGAGGCTGTTGTTAGGCCCCTGCTCAAGAAACCATCTCTTGACGCTGATGCTCCTGCCAGTTATTGGCCGGTCTCTAACCTTCCCTTTTTAGGGAAGTTTATTGAACGGGCTGTGGCACGGCAGCTCCAGGAACATCTGGACCGCACCGGTTTCCTTGACCCCTTTCAGTCTGGTTTTCGGCCTGGGTATGGTACAGAGACTGAATTGGTAGCCTTGGTTGACGATCTCCATCTGGCGTTGGACCAGGGTCATCAGACCTTACTGGTCCTGCTAGACCTTTTGGCTGCATTCAACACAGTCGATCATGAGGTGTTGGTGACTTGCCTGCAGGACTGTGCCAGGATTGGTGGGACGGTCTTGGACTGGTTTCGTTTGTTCCTGGCCGGGAGAACTCACCGGTTGGTCTTGGGGGAGTGTACATCTTCCCCCCGGGACCTCACGTGTGGAGTCCCGCATGGTGCCATTCTGTCCCCCCTCTTGTTTAATATCTATATGTAGCCGTCAGGTGAGATTGTGAGAGGGTGTCACGGCATGCAGTGTCACCAGTATGCTGATGACACTCAGATCTACCTCTCCTTTTCCACCAACCCAGGTCACGCAGTCTCCCTGTTTTCCCAGTGCCTGTCAGCTGTGGGGGCGTGGATGAGGTTGAGCCATCTGCAACTGAATCCTGACAAGAGAGCGGTGATGCTGGTGGGCGAGGACTTGGGGGATCTGGGGGTGGTTGAATCTTCTCTTGTTCGGGGTGTTCACCCTCCCATGGTGTCTCAAGTGCGAAGTCTGGGTGTGCTCCTCGATTCACGGCTCAGCCTGGAATCTCAGGTTGTGGCCGTGGCGGGGAGTGCGTTTCGGCAGTTACATCTTGTCCGGCGGCTTCGGCCGTATCTCTCAGACTCTGACCTCGACACTGTCATCCATGCCTTCATCACCTCGAGGCTGGATTACTGCAACGCGCTCTATGTGGGGCTGCCTGAGAAACTGGTCCAGAGGCTGTAGCTAGTGCAGAATGCCACTGCCCATCTCCTTACAGGGGCGGGCCGCAGGGAGCACATGACACCAGTACTCAAGGCTCTGTACTGGCTCTCTATAAACCACAGGGCCAGGTTCAAGGTGCTGGTTCTAACCTTTAAAGCCCTTCATGGCCTGGGTCCTGCTTATCTGCGGGACTGCCTCACTCCCCATGTGCCCATGCAACCCCTGAGATCATCCGTGGGAAACTTTTTGTTGGTTGCCCGGGTGAGGTGGGTGGCCACCGACGTTAAATCTTTTTTTATGGCCACCCCTGTGCTGTGGAATTTGTTCCTGGAGGATGCTCTGTTGTCCCCCACTCTCCTGCTATTTTGGCATTTATGTAAGCCCTGGCTATTCCGCCAGGCTGAGGGGGAGGAGTATGGTGGGTGGTGTGGGGGTATGGTGGGTTTCTTTTCCCTGCATTTGTGAATTTTTAATTGTTTTATTTTTTTTAATTGTTTATATTGTTGTTCACCACCCTGGGCTGCCCTGTGGGCAGGAGGGGTAGGATAAAAAAATTTACATAAAGAAAAAAAAAAAGAAAAAAATGTCACTAATGTAGTGACATCAATTGATAAATTAAGAAACACAGAAAACATAACTGTCTTTTAGAAATGTTTGTGTTTTAGACTTGTGTCTATGGAATCATCTTGGAAGGAAAGTTTCAAAAGTATGGGACCTGCGTGATGGTGCATCTGCATCAATATTGCTAATCACTGCCCTATACTCAACACATTTCTGTCCTGTGGCATCCAGTTTGGCGTTTATTAAAATATAAGTCAGGGGAGTTGTTGTGTGTCCATACCTGAAATTATTTATTCATTTATTTATTTTTCAATTTTATACCCCACCCCTTCTTACAAATTAGGCACCAGACAGAACGTTTTCTGTGATGGCTAGGGGTGGCTGGTGGGTTTGGAGGCTGGTGGGGCAGTGGGTGGGTTGACTCTGCCGGTGGCAGCAAAGTCGCTGGTGGACCGGTGAGCTTAGGGGTGGAGCCTGGCCTAGGGGTGGAGCCAGGACAATGGTGGGAGGAGCCAGGGCAATGGTAGGCAGAGCCAGGGCAACGGTAGGCCAGTAGCATGGCATAACCCAGCAGCAAGGAGTTCCCAGGGTTAACCCAGCAGCAACATTTGATGAAGATTACATTAGTTAAGTCTGGGAACGCTGCTGTGTGAAGCACTGCCACCGGGGGATAGAGAGCCCTCCTACTGGGGTCCCATACACACTCTCTTTCCCACTGGGTCCAAATTGACCATAGTAGGTTAAAAAAATAGATCATATTGCCATCGTCTACCTTTATCCTGAACCCTCGAATCCTCAATTTTCATGGCATTCTTGGCCCCCTGTAGTCTTCTGAAGGTGTAAGCTTTGGGACGAGCCATCCTTCTGGCTTGGAGAACTGGGAGGACTAAGTTAGCTCCCTGTCCTGCAACAAGCCAAATCATAAGATAATGAAAGGGAAGAGAAGGAGAGGACATAGGAGAAGGAGGAGGGAAAGGGTTTAGTTTTGGTGCACGAGAAGAGGAAGGCGAAGAGAAGTGTTCAGTGGGGGATAGAGGAAAGAGGTCTCCTTGTTTTCTACAGCCTTCTCTTTTGCCATGCTCCTACCTACTTTCTCCTCTGTTCACAAGGAGAGAAGTTGCAGGCCTGTATTGCAAGCAAACCATGCCCATCTGGACCAGCATCCTTAGTAGCTACACCCTATCCCCTGCAGCCAAATGCCTGTCCACGCACACCGACCTTTTTAAAAAAATGGCCAGTTTCAGGGCTGCATTGCCACCAAACCAGGCACATCCTGACCCACATCCCTAGTAGCTACACCCTATTCCCAATAGCGAAACACCTGTCCAAGCACACAAGCCTTTTAACAAAAATTTGGCCCGTTTCAGTGCTGCATTGCCACCAAACCAGACACATCCAGACCAGCATCCCTAGTAGCGACACCCTATCCCCAACAGCCAAACGCCTGTCCAAGCATACAGGCCTTTTTTTAAAAAGTTTGCCTGTTGTGGTCCTGCATTGCAAGCAAATTACTTTCCACAGCAGTGAAACAGCGAAGGGAGGGATCATTTAAAAAAAGAGTAGCCACGAACAGTAGACCCACAAATTCACAAAATGGCCTCTCTACTAGAGGTGGAGGCCATTTTGTCTCTACTCACAACATCCCACCAAACTGCAAAGGGCGGGGCCATTTTAAAATACAAGGAACATTCCAGTAAATATTGGATTGGAAACCCTCCATCCAAGCCCCTAGGTACCCCACCCAGAAAACAGAAATCAGACAATTTACGTGTAAAACAGGAAAGGGACCAATTTTAACCAAGAGTAGCCATGGCCAGCAGGGCCCCAGAAAATGGCCACGGCCTTTGCACATGCCTGGGAGAGGAGGAGGGAAACCAGCAGTACACAGCAAACACACAGTAAGCAAAAGCAAACCAATGAAACCATATCTTAAGCCAACCATATTATCCTCCACACACCACAAAAGCAGCAGCAAGGAGTTCCACTTGTCCCCTAAAACATGGTTCACATCACATCTGTTGCACCTCTCTCCCCCATGTAACTACCAGTCCACCCCAGCCCCATTGCCCAGCCAGACTCCCTATGTCCCCCCACTCCCCTCCCCCATGTCTCCCAGTGCACCCCCTCCCCCCACTCCCGCTACCCTATTTCCCAGTTAGATTACCCGAGTCCCCCCACTTCCCCAGTGCACCCCACTCCACGCCACCCCTCCCCTATGTCTCCCAGTGCACCCTCCCCCCACTTCCCCTGCACCATTGCCCAGTCAGACTCCCTGAGTCCCCCTCCCCTCTCCCCATGTCTTCCAGTGCACTCCCTCCACTCCACTCCCCCTACTCCAGTGCCCAGCCAGACTCCCCAAGTCCCTTCTCCGCCCATCTCCCAGTGCAACTCCTACCCACACTCCGTCCTACCCCATTGCCCAGAGATACTCCCTGAGTCCTCCCTCCCCCAAACCCCCATGTCTCCCAGTGCACCTTCCTCCTCACCCCACCCCTCCCCCATGTCTCCTAGTGCAACCCCTCCCCCCCCAGCAATTTACTCACCACCTCTTAAGGCAGCCGGAACATGGACCATTAACCAATAAGGCAGTTCAGCAGTGTGCACAAAGGTAACCCTCATGCTCACTGACCGAGCATGTGTCCCAGAGTTCCCTCTCCTGCCTCCTACCCTCTGAGGGGAGGCATGAGGGGGCAATCTGCATGCATGACCCTCCTCCCCACCGCACATCTCACCTGGCCACCTATGAAGGTGCCCAGATAAAGTTTTAAAAGTGAGCCTGTGGGGCTCTATGATAGAGCCCTATGGGTTCACTGAGCTCCTCACCTCCCCCCACCCCACCCCAGTGGATAGAATGGGAAACTACAGTTTCCCATTCTAGGTGCTATGGCACTTTCCCCAAACCACCCAAGCATGTTCTACAGTTGTTTGTCCCTTATGGGGCTTTTACAGGGCTCCGGTGCTTCTCTTCCCTCATGGGGCCCCCTCCTCAATGAAAGTAAGCGGTGGCTGCTGCTGGGAGCCCCCAAAGAGTTCTAATCACGTGGACAGTGGCAGCGCTGAACCTGGGAATGAGGTAAGTTTAGTTACTAGCTATGCCTCACTCCTATGCCCCCCTGCAGAGCAGCAGGATAGAGGGGGCACAGGATCAGGGCAGGAGGGTACAGGAGGGGCATTGCCCCATATACCCTTTGGTGCGTACTGCGCCTGGTGATGGCCCCTTTTAGTGTCAAAAACTCTAAATTGTGGATAGGATAATGAGTCTCTCTGTTGTTGGCGTCGGCGTCGGCGTCATCAAGCATTTATATAGCATAAGCAATGTACCTGGCACTTTACAAAGTAATGAAATAGACACAGTCCCTGCCCTAGGGCTTACAATCTGAGAGACAGAGGGTGTGGGGAGATGAAGGAAGGGGAACAGAGGAAGAGACAAGGGGTAATAATGTTCACGAAGAAGCGAGGTCCTAGGTGCACATGCTTGGCTTCATTACATCAAGAATGATGGCTGGCTGGTCCATGTTGTGAGGATATGAGCATACAGACCTCAGGTAACAGATTGTACTGAATGGTAGGTATCAGAAGGAGTTAGGAGAGGGGAGCAAGGAGTCGAGGAGGGTGAAGCAGAATAGGTGGGTTTTGAGGAGGAATTTGAAGGTGTGAAGGGAGGGGGCGAGGTGGATGTGGGCAGGGAGGGAGTTCCAGGTGCGGGGGACTGCTAGGGAGAAGGGACATAGCAGTTAGGGGAGCAGGGAGGGCGAGAGAGGAGGAACAGAACTCACAAACTGGAGTATGGAGGGAAATTAGTAGGGATGGGTGAACAGAATGCGGTTCGGATGTTTGGTCATTCGGTTCAAAACCCACGTTCAGGTTCGATGATTCGGTTCAGCCAAGTTCGGTTTGACCAAACTTGGCTGAACATTCAAAAATAGTGAAACCAAAACTGAAACCTAATTTTCAACCCTGGAAAGACTTTTTTCCTGCCCCCAAACTCATCCAAACACAACCAAATTGTTCGGTCATTTGAGAGTTCAGTTTGGACGTTCAGTTCGGACATCTGAACAGACTGAGTTCAGTCCGAACTCCGAACCGCGTTCACCCATCCCTAGCGCAGAGAGGTAGGGGGGAGCAAGGTTGTGAAGACAAGACTAGGAGCTTGTGCAGGATTCATTCAGGAAGGGGGAGCCAGTGAAGAGAAGAGAGGAGGGACTGTTAGTCCCGTGCTGGCAAAAGCTACAGGTTTTTGGTGGCCATCACTTTCCTGGTACAAGATTGCTCCCAAGTCATCCAAGCTTGCATCATTGTGTAACACAAAAGGCTTGCTTGGCTCAGCAAAGGTTAGTACTAGTGCATGAATCAGGCCGTTGATGATACCTTTGAAGGTTTGGTCACACCTCTCATTCCAATGATCCCCAAAGACCTCCAGGGTATTGTAATTACTCTGCCCCTTTTTGTCAGGGTTGCTTTTTTTCCCCCTTCCCTTTGCATTTCCTCTTCCTGTTCTTTCCAGCTTGATATCCACGTGTAAGAACATTGAGTGGCTTTGCGATTATGGCATAGTTGTCATGTCCTATGTTCATGATAATTCTTTGGACATGGCCAGGTCGTGAGGGCTTCTATTTTCTCAGGGTCTGTGCTCACCTCCTGTTGGGAAACTATGTGACACACATATTTGACAGATGCTTGGTCGATCTAACGTTTGTCAATTAACAATTTTAAACCTGCAGCTTCCAACCAGTCCAGTACTTTCAATAGTATTTCTTCATGCTCCTCCAGCATCTTCCCAAAGACAATCAAGTTGTCCAGGTAGACCAGAGCTTCCAAATAGTTCATATCCCCCACAACCTTTTCCATAAGTTGCTGAAAGGTGGCAGGTGCTCCTGAAATCTGTTGAGGAATATGCTCAAATTGATAAAACCCTACTGGACAAATGAAGGCAGTGTTCTCCTTGTCTTCCTCAGCCATGGGAATCTGGTAGAACCCACTGAAGAGGTCGAATACTGAAAACCACTGACTACCCAGCAAATGATTCAGTTTATCTTGAACTCGTGGCATGATTTACTGATCCACCTTGGTTCGTATGTTCAGGTTTCGGTAGTCCACAAACATCCTAATCTTCCCTGTCTTCTTTCGTATTACCACCATAGGTGAAGCATAAGGACTATGTGACTCAGTGATAATGCCATTGATCAGTAGCTGATTCCTCAGGTCCTCCATTTCTGAGAGAGAAATCTTTCGTGAGCACTCTCTAATTGGCCATGGGTCATGGAGCTCGATAGTGTTATTCACTCCCTGGTGCACATCCTACATCCCATTAATGCAGCAAAACACCCCAGGCCTTTCACTGAGCTTTCCCCTCAGGCACTCTTTCCATTCTTCTGGCACTGGGGATTCTCCAAAGTCAAATCTTGCTGGATCTATTAAGGATGTGGAAGTTCTGTGAGATAACTTCACAGAGGCATTGGGTTTGATGGGTTCATCAGGTACTTTTTTAGCAGCACTCTCTATCTTCTTATAGGCCTCTACAAAAAAGGCATGAAGTGTCAAGGTGTTCAGGCACTGGTTTCCTGATCATTGTCTGCAGTATCTGGCAAGTACTTTGAAGAGGCTTGAGTTGGTTCCTATCAAGGCTGAGATACCTGGAATTCCTTCAGGGTCTAGACTCACCAAGGCTGCAGTGTCTACCTCTTCTCTGACGCCCACAATTTCTTCTGGAAGCTTGAGGTGTGCTATAACATACCCTTGGTATGGATATTCTCTCTCACTAAGACCACATAAGCCTAGTCTTGTCAATGGCTGCAATGGTAAATGCTTCAATTTCTGGTCATAAATGGATTTAAATATAATGGTTACTAGGAATCTGCTGTAAAGCACTGCAGGACACTCTACTCCTTCAATCTTTACAGTCACTTCAACTAATGGCCCTACCAGTCCTGGTGGGATGTGTACTGGAAGAGGTTGTTGATGAGAGCCTATAGTTCCTGGGGGTCTGGGTGGGTGTTGCTCCAGTCCCCTTCCTAATTTCCCAATGCCTCCCAAACAGATTGTAGCCTCTGGTAAACAAGGGGTTGATTTTCTTTGTTTAGGCACTGTGCACCCATGTGTCCATCCTGCCCGCATCTATAATAGAAGAATGGGTGTCTTCTCTTAGTTCACTCCCATGGTGCTGTCTTGGATGCTGATCTCAAGGGCTCAGAAGCTCATGCCTTCCTATTTCTGGCAAGCTTTGGCAAGTAGTCAACCATGTGCAGGGTGGCCATCTTCTCAGTCAGGTCCTGGATTTTTTGGGTAAGGTCCTCCTCAGCCGTTGTTGCCACAGGCTTCAGCATGCGGGAATCAGTCAGCAGAGTAGCCACCTTGGGAGTCAGAGCCTGGATTTGTTGAGTGAGGCCCTCCTCAACCATTGCTGCCAACACCAGAGTTGATTGCACAGGAGCTGGGTTAATCGGTTTCACTCAACAGCTCTTTTTAGCTGCTTATCTTTCTTGTCATTCAGGTAATTGGAGTTTCAGTGGTAGCAGTTCATCGTATAATGTGCCTCTTACAGCTTGGGCAAGCCTGGTGCAGTACATGCATTCTGGACTTACTGCTTCTTTTACCACTTCTGCAGAATTTTCTCCAGTTTCTGTATATAACTCGAGGTCTTTTCACCTTTTTGTTGACTGGTATTTTGTAACTTGTAATTATTTAAGTCATCAGAGCTTTCCATGCTCCCAAAGGTATTATTGAGTGCGTTCAGGCAGTCATTCACAGTGATGGCAGAATTGTTAATTTTCAAAGTATGCATCACATCTAAAGCACGACCCCTGACACTCTTCATCAACCACCTTCATTTTTCGACCTCTGAGACTTGTCATTCTTGCAACATTTCAGTAGTATGCTCCAGCCAAGATTCAAATCCTTCCTCCCCCTGTATTGGTGCTGCACTACCTATCCCAAATCTTTCCCTAGGGCCTTGACCCACACATCTGGAGAAATCACTGTACTTGGGGTTTGAGGAGTAGTATCATACCCTAGCAAACTTCGCATGTTAGCTGTTACTTTTCCTCACCTGCAAGCAAGCCAGCTAAGTTGTGAACAAAGGAGCTTTATTCAAAGGCAAGAATTAACAAAGTATTAAAACAAAGGAGAATCTGGTACTGATTATACTTCCCACAGATACATTTCCCCCCAAAATATTTGCACATTTCCCCTTAGATGAAAACATTAATTTTGTGGCTTAATTATAAAAAATAGTCAAATTATATTTTTGCCTGTTTCTCTCTATAGGAAGGCATCTGTCTGCTTTACGTTTTGGCAGAGTGAGGACCACCCACTTGCCTTCTTCTAGAAAGCAGACTCCTGACAGAATGTTTGTGTTTGTGCTTTTTCATTCATCCAGTACTGATGTCCACCACTGAATAGATATGTAATTTCAAGTTGTGCCCCTTTTGCCTGGGTCTTTTCTCAGGATCTGTGATTCAAGTGGATCGGAGTCCTCACTCCAGAGAAGTGTGGTTGAAAGTTTGGGTCTACCTCCTGAAAATGTTCCTCCCAGTGTCAGTGAACTATATAGCCCTGAATCAATCTTCGCTGCCTAGGCTGAACGGTGACGACTGGTGGGAGGCTCAACTGGCATACGCTTTGGGAGGGCAGTTCCAGGGAGAGCAGCCAGTGTTGGACAATTGGACCTGGTAAGCCCCTCTGACCCAGACCTTAGGTGAAATCATTTGCTGGGTCAGGAAGTGGGCTCCCATGGTCTCCAGAAGACTATGCCAGAGAAAGCAGCCATCATGGGACGGCCAAAGAGAACATCCTGCGTGGGATGACTGGACCTGGTAAGCCCCTCTGATCCCGCTCCCTGCTGAACTCACTTGCTGGATCAGGAGGCAGACTCCAAGGGTCTTCCTTTTTGTAGATTGTTGGAAGTGCATGCACACATCTATGAATTGCTTTTTTGGACTGTAATCAACACAGTCTGGACTCAAATATGTGTGCACTATCCCCTGTTTACTATTTCTCTTCTATAAACTTGTATAATTCTTTGTACGTGTGACCGGTACTTGTTGATAATTGGGGGGGGGGGGCACAGGAGTTGGGACTGGGCAGTGGATTCTATAGGGTTCTACAGGACTTACAAAAATGGGGGGGGGGGTGCCCTCATGCGTCACCTATGATTCTTTGTTAACTTTATCTAAATAAAGTTAGTATTTCTCTCTTCCTGACATTGGCTCATGTGCATCAGGGTTATGATTGCTTTTTAAATACAGTTTTATAGAGCAGGTTTGTATTACACTGAAGATAGATGTGGGATCACCATGAGTCCTCTCAGTGTGTCACCAGATGTCCCAGTCTGATGGTCACAACAGGAGGCCTTAGCAAGAGATAGGATGGAAAAGGAAATATAAAATGCTAAATTACAGACAAAGTATCCCATCCATGTTCCTTAGAGCATGAAGCATAACAATATCAAAGTCTTTTCTTGTCAGTGGAGAGAAGGTCAGTGAAGGTCTGTGACACTGAAGGATTGAGGTCTATGAAAAGCCAAGCAAAGAAATAAAACACTTAGGATTAGAAAAACGTTAAAGTGTACACTGGGAAAATAAATACTCAGCAAGTTTTATAAGTAAAGAGGCAACAACAAAAGAAGCAGTGATTTTTTTACTGAAAATTGAATATTGCTTGCCATCTTCTTTATCATTTATCCAGTTATATCTCCAGTGTTCCTCGAATCTAGTGGTGGGGCTTGGGGGTAAATATCGGTTACTGGTATTATCCGATATCGGTTCTCGGTTTATCGGATTTACCGGTATTACCAGTATCAGATTTTTTTTTTCTATTGAAATCAATGGGGAAGTTTTCCCATTGAAATCAATAGGAGGAAAAACCAAAAATTCCTGCAATAAAAGACATGTCTTGTTTTGTAAAACAGAATGACTTCATTTCAAACTGGTTCTTTCCTTAGCCAGACTACAGTAGCCCCAGCCACCCTACTACTACACATTTTTTCTCCCACAATGGGGTTTTTCCACAACATATAATACAAACAAACTCTAAGAAAAAAAACCAAATCAGCAACTGCTAAGGGAGGAAATAGGACAGTGGCATGTCAGTCAATCAGTTTAGTTTGTCCACTAGGCACTAGTCAAAGTGACTAGTAGTAGTCACTGCCAGCCAACCAACAGCCACTTTACATTTGCCACACAGCCATTTTAGAACTTTTCCCACAGCACTGCAGCATACAAAACCAAACAAGAGCAATTTTTCTGTCAATTGCCAGGGGGATACCCATGCCATACCTCCACATTGCCAATGCAACATTGTCAATCCAAAAATCCAAAATCTTGTGTGACCACCAAAATGACCAGCAAGTAAAACAGACATGCCAACAACTAGAATGAAAAACCTAGTGTGTCACTGGGATCCCCAAGATGGCACACTTATTGCCAATGCCAACATTTACAATACCAATAGTGTTTAAAAATAATTCCAAATCCATTGTGACCCCTAAAATGACCTCCCATACAACTAATGCCATTCAAAATCTTATTGTTTGGTGTCCCAGGATCCTCCCAAAATCACCCTCATATTGGCCAAGCCAACTTTTCCAATGTCAACACAACACAGTGTCAATCCCAAAATTAATGTGACCCCAAAATAAACCATACCTCCCCTCATTTCACCTCAATAACCCAAACTGTTGTGACAGGCAGTGCATGGGACCCCAGTAAGAAGGCTCTCCATCCTCCCAGAGGCAGGGCCTAACCCAGCAGCAAGTAGTTCACAGAGCTAACATTGGAGGGACATTATTTAACCCTGGGAACTCCTTGCTGCTGTGTTAAGCCCTGATACTGTGGAGATAGAGAGATTTCTAGGGAGAGTCCCATGCACTCTCTCTCCCCCAATCAGACCCCACTGATTCTAACCCAGCATGAAAAAAATAGATCACGTTGCCATTGCCTGCCTTTATCCTGAACCCATGAATCCTTGATCTTTGTGTCCTCCTTAGCCACCTGTAGTCTTCTGAAGGTGTAGGCTTTGGGACATAAGTCTTCCTTCTGACTTGGAGAACTGGGAGAACTGAGTTAGCTCCCTGTCCTGCAACAAGTAGAATCAGAAGAGATGAAAGGGAGGAGAAGGACAGGACAGAGGAGAAATAGGAGGGAAAGGATTTTCTTTTGGTGCATGAACTGGGGAAGGGGAAGATGGGTTTTCAGCAGGGAAAGGGGACTCCATTGTTGTCTGCAGCTTTCTCTTCTGCCAGGCTAGTACCACTTCTGCACAGTCACCAGGGAGAGTGAGGTGAGGTGTGGAATCTGATGAGATCGCAGAGAAATTGGAGGGGAAATGAAAAATTTAGTGTGCTGTTTGAATTTGAGACAGAGAATTTTTAATTTTGCCCCCGGCCCTTATTGACGTCCCTCAAAGGAGGAGGTTTAGTTTACTTCAAGACTTCAGTGTGTCCCATGGTTGGGGTCCTGGAATGTGCATTCTTCTGCTTATGAGGTCAGTGTCAGACAGGTGAGGTACCATGGCTCCTGGGGTTCTTAGGCCTCCAGACTTAGTGGGACTTCAGTGGGTGGCAGCAGCAGACAGAACACCACAAAAGTCTGAAGTCCTGATGAGTCTGCAAGTGCAGCGGTGGTGGGGATGCTGCATTCCACTACTGTGTGTAGATGTCAGTCCCAGTTGGTTGAGGTCCCACAGCTGGGGTTCCGGAGGCCTCCAGATGCAATGTGTCTTCAGACTTTAGTTGGACTCTGGAACATGACTTAACTAAGGTCCAAGGACAGAAATGTGTCTGCAGGTGAAGTGGTGGGGGGCAGTTTCTGGAGCAGTGTTGTGCCCTTCCAGTGCCCTCTCTACCTCTCCTTGGGGGTGGGCCCAGTTTTGGCTTGAGCCAGCATGGACTGGAGGAGCAGCCTTTCTACTTGTGAGGGAGAAGGGGTGTGGGGGTGTTCAAGAGGATACCTCACCCACAAGAAGATGCCCCACCCCTTTAGTTCTCTCTCTACCTCTTCTTGGGTACGGGCCCAGTTTTGGTTGGAGCCAGTGTGGACTGGAGGAGCATCCTTGGTCATTGTGAGTGAGAAGAGGTGTGGGTGAGAAGAGGTGTGGGGGTGTGCAGTGGCCCATTCCCAAGAAGAGGTTTCACCATCTCTCCAGGTGGAACTCTTCTTGGGGTGGTGGTTGTGTAGCATGAGGGAGAAGATGGCTGTGGGTGTGCCAGGGTGGGGCATGCCTGGGTGGGCCTGTTCCCACCCCCAGCCCTCAAGAAGGGATTCCAGCCTCTCTGTACCCCTTTTGGGGGGAAGGGGTGGCCCAAGTTTGGCCTGGAGCCAGCATGGGCTGGAGGAGCAGCTCCTTAAAGAGCTCCTAAAGGAGCTCATAACCCTTCCTGCTGGAAGGGGGTGAGCAAGGAGGAGGGAATCCTGTCTCCCCTGCCCCAGCATGAAAGTGGGGGGTAAAAATGTGTGTGTAGTATGTACTATGTACAGGGGGCATCTAGGGGAGAATGGGCTCTGCTGGGGCACTCCACTCCAGTGCATGCAGTGGCACAGTGCACTATGTAAGCTGGGGGGGATGGGCCCTGCTGCGGCACTCCACTCCAGTGTGGGTATGCACTGCATACTGTGTTTGATGCAATGTAGGTGAAGGGCTGGTGCAGCTACCTGACCCCATGAAGAGGCAGGCAGTGAAACACAGGTCCCTGTGAAGAGGATGGTGGATCAGGGAGGAGCAGAGGGTGGAGGTGGGGGGGGGGAGTTAGAGTTTGCCCGGTTCCACTGCCCCAGCCACAAAGAAGAGATTCCACCTCACACTGGGTGGAACTCATCTCGGCCACCAGGACAGTGGATTATGAGAGGGTGAAGCATGAGGGGGTGAAGGAGGGTGGAGGTGGGGTGCAGGGGGTTAGCGTTTTCCAGTATCAACCACCCCAGCACCCAAGAAGAGGAATTCATCTCATGGGGCCAGGATGATGGAGCAGGAAGGAGCATGAGAGGGTGAAGGAGGGGGTTTGTGTGCACACTGTGCTCAGCGGCAGGGAGTCTAGAGGAATCTGCTGGGGTTCCAACAGAGGAGCCCTGCCAATTCTCCCCTCCCTATTAAATCCGCTCCTAGAAATGCTCCTAAAAAGACTGCCTTGCCCTTCTTGGTGAAAGGAGGTGAACAAAGAAGGAATCCCTATCCTGTCTGTCTGAAACCAAAGAGGATTTAAAAAAAAAATAAAAAAATCCATGGCACACAGTATAAAAGAATTTGAAGGGGAAGGAAGTAGCACTTTCTAGTTCTTTCTGTACTACTTTTTCCTGGTGGAGTGGTTGGTCTGGGAAAAATTGGCGCCAAGCTGCAGTTTAAGCACAAATCAAGGGCCGATGTTGCTGACTCGTCACTACCACTACTGACAGATGGAATTGCTGGCAGATGGAATTGCCTGCATCTTGTCAGGATGGACACAGGTGCAGGGGAGTGAAGATAGCAGGAGACGATATCCCGGGGATGGGATTCTAATTATCCGATACCATGTCAAAAATATCAACCTGCATAAACCCAAAGAGGGGAAGGTTGGTCTTGAGAAAGACCAACTGTTCCACAGTCTTCGAGTCCATTTTGGAACAATGTGGGCTGACAATGGGTGTTTTTAGACACACATATCTCCTGGATGTCTGCTGTAACATCCAGAACTTTCTGTGTGTCTAAATCACTCATCCAGATCTTAAACATCCGGATCTTGAACTTCTGCATGAAACTTCTCCCTGAACTTTTGTGTGTAAAAGGTTCTCCTGGTAAACTGCTTTGCTCCAGGCAGCTCTGGTCACTTGGTTTCCATGGCAGCCTGTCATGTTTACAGCTGCAGCTACTTTAGGCTGACTCAGGGCAGTGTTTGTGTGAAAAATGCATCCAGGAACTGCCTCAGGGCAGCGTGTGTGTGAAAAATAAATCCGGAATTTACTTGTGGACTTGTAAACCCAGAAGACTGAAACATCTGGAGGATTAAAACAAAGGGGTCATGCCCCTTTGGTTGAGCTGGGAGGTTTGGGAGGAGGGGCTGTCGATGGGATTGTGTAATGTGAACCTCGGCTGATGTGAACTGTAGGAAGGCCTCCCTCTCTCTCCAGTGAGAGTGGGGTTGAGACAGAGGATGTCCCCTGGTGGCAGCAGGGGACATCTTGAGTGTGAAGTAGGTGGAGAGAGGTTTTTTGTGTGTTGGGATAGGAATGTTCGACTTGATAACAACTGAGGGGGATAGAAGGTGGTTAGGATAAACTTGTGTTACTGGTAAGGCGGGGAGGGATGTGTTGTTTTTGAAGTACTGAATCCCCTGCGTGGGATATGGACCCCAGTGCTGCTGTTATTTTGTACTGATTTGATTGTTTGGGGTGCCCCTGTGTGGGATAAAGTCATTTATTGTATTTATTTATGATTGTGAGCCACCTCGAGTCGCCTTCAGGTCGGGAGAGTGCGGAATATAAATTAAATATGAAATGAAATGAAATCTGGAATGTTAACGTGTGTCTAAAAATGCCCATTGTCACCAACCACACTAAATACCCACTCCGACGATACACTTGTGGAAGCTTATGAGATGTACCGCAATACTACCTTTGCAAGTGGGGGCCACACTTGCATTTTCTGGGCCTTATAGGCCAAGGGGTTGGTAGCAGCAGGACAGGAGGGCACAGCAAGCTATTACTACACAAATGTGTCAGTCATATCCTGTGGATCCGGAGCCCACTCTCTGCCCTCTGTCTTCTCCTTCACCATGGCCTCTTGGTCAGAAAACCACAGGCATGGGGTTGCTGGACATGAACATCATCTTCTTTCCCCCAGAGTGCAGTTACAGTGGGCTGGGACAAGGACTGGGGTTATGTTGGAGTGGGGCAAGAAGAGCAGCTAATGCTCCTCCTCTGAGGGAGCTGGGTGATGAGGGAAGAACTGTCACGAGACGGCCCAGGAGTGGCAGTTGCAGCGGGAGAGGAAGAGGGTTGCTCCTTCTCCAATCCCTAATCTGTACTCTCTGCAACTGGCACCATCCCAGGCATTTGCTTGGAATGGCACTCTGTAGGAGCACGTATGTTCCTGTTGTGCCGTCTCAAGTGTCTGTGTACTACAGGCCAGAGGTGCTATAGTACATTGGATCATTGCCACCATGACTGACCTTGTAAGAACAGTGCACACACACTGCCCTTGAGGTGTCTTTATTATTATTATTATTATTATAAACATTTATATAGCGCCAGCCATGTACTTGGTGCTGCACAGAAACATAGAAATAGACGTGGTCCCTGCCTGTGTCTTATAATCTAAAAGACAAGGAGGGGGAGACAGGGCGAGGGGACAGTGGGAGAGACAGGGGAGAAGACCAAGAAACATTCAAGCGGATGTGAAGTCTCAGGTACGTGTGCTTGGCTTGGTTACAATCAGGTTGGTTGCAGAAGTCTGCGGAGAGGGGCAGAGAGTAAGTATACAGGGAACGACTAGCAGGCATTGGGAAAGGTGGAGAGGAAAAGGTGGGTCTTGAGGAGGGATTTGAAGGAGCAGAGGGAGGGGACAAGGTGGATGTGGGTGGGGAGGGAATTCCAGGCATGGGGGGCAGCTAGGGAGAAGGGTCGAAGGCAGTTAGGTGAGCAGGAGAAACGAGGGAGAGTGAGGGAGTGGACAGAGGAAGAGTGGAGAGTGCATGCAGGACTGCGTTGGGAGATTAGGTCCAAGAGGTAAGGGGGAGCTTGGTTGTGGAGTGTTTTGCATGTGAAAACCAGGAGTTTAAATAGGATACGTTCAGGAATGGGGAGCCAGTGGAGAGAGAAGAGGAGAGGCTGCACATGGTCGAAGCGATGGGCAGAGTGAATGACCTTGGCAGCGGAGTTTTGCATTGCGATAAAGGGGGAGAGGTGAGAACAAGGGAGGCCAGCAAGGAGGAGATTGCAGTAATCAAGATGAGAGATAACCATGGCATGAACAAGGGTTTTGGCCGAGGAGGTAGAGAGAAAGGGGCAGATCTGAACAACGTTACGGAGGGCGAAGCGGCAGGATTTGACCAAAGAGTCAATGTAAGGTTAAAAAGAGAGGTGCATATCAAAGATGAAGCCCAAGCTACGGGCTTGGAGAACAGGATGGATGGTGACTCCATCGATGGAGATGGGCAGGTTAGCGGGAGAGGAAAGGGAGGGAGGAAAAATGAGGAGTTCGGTCTTGGCCATGTTGAGCTTGAGTTGACGTCGGGACATCCAGGCGAAGATATCAGAGAGGCAGTTGACGAGGCATGAGTGGAGAAAAGAGGAGAGAGAGGGGGTAGAAAGATAGAGTTGGGTGTCATCAGCATAGAGATGATACTGGTACCCGTGGGAGGCAATAATTTTGCCAAGGGACAGGGTGTAAACAGAGAATAGGAGAGAGCCAAGGACAGAGCCTTGGGGGACCCCAACTGAAAGGGGGAGGGAGGAGGAGTTTGACTCGGGGAGCGAGACTTTAAAGGAGCGGTCAGAGAGGTAGGAGGAGAACTAGTCAAGGACAGAGCCAAGGAAGCCCAAAGACTAAAGTGAGTCCAGTAGAAGCAAGTGGTCGACAGTGTCAAAGGCAGCAGAGAGGTCAAGACGGACAAGAATGGAGTAGAGATGCTTAGATTTAGCGACAAGTAGATCATTGGTGATCTTGNCAGAGAGGGCGTCCAAGGCAGCGGGAGTAGATGACACGTTCCAGGAGCTTTGAGGCAAAGGGAAGGAGGGAGACTGGCCAGTAACTAGAGGGGTCAGATGGGTCCAGGGTGGGCTTTTTGAGGATGGGGGAGACAGTGGCATGCTTAAAGGCAGAGGGGAAGGAACCTGTGGAAAGGGAGAGATTGATGACATGTAGAAGTGGGGGGGCAAGAGTGGGAGCAATGGACATCGGGAGGGGATTGGGTAAAGGGGGCAGGTAGAAGGGTTAGATGAAGAGAGCAGAGTGGAGATTTCCTCGAGAGAGAGGCAGGAGGGAAGGATATGAGTTGAGAGCGTGGAGGGGGCGGGGGTGGTACGGGAGCGGGAGGAGGAGGTGGGTGGGAGGCAATGTCCTGATGGATCTTGTCAATCATTGAGGTGAAGAATGACGCAAGATCATGAGCAGCAAGGGAAGAGGGCGGAGGAGGGCAGGGAGGTTTAAGGAGGGAGTCGAAAGTAGAGAAGAGGTGGAGAGGGTTGCAAGAGAAAGAATTGATCCTGGAGGCATAATAGTGTTGCCTAGTCAGGGAGATAGCTGAGGAGAGGGAGGAGAGGGAGGAGAGGGAGAATTTGTAGTGGAGGAAGTCAGGGAGGGAACGGGATTTGTGCCAGAGGTGTTCGGCAGCCTGGGTGCAGGAGCGGAGGTAGCGGAAGTAATGCGTGAGCCAGGGGTGGGGGTTTAGGGGCCAGACAGGGCAGGAAGAGAGGGCGGCAAGAGAGTCAAGAGTTGAGGAGAGAGAGGTGTTGAGAGCAGAGATGGCAAAGTCAGGGGAGCAGGAGGAGAAAACAGAGGGGAGGAGTGGGGATAAAGAGGCGGCAAACTCCATGGGGGTAAAGGCCTGGATATTGTGGAAGGGGCGCGGAGAGGGGGAGGAGGAGAGGGGTTGGTGGGAGAGGCTGAAGGAGGCAAGGAAGTGATCAGAATTAGGGCAGGGATCAAAGGAGAGGCTCGCAAGAGAGCAGTTTCATGAGAAGTTGAGTTCGAGGGAGTGGCCATCGGTATGGGTGGGGGAGTCGGTCCAGAATTGGAGATCAAAGGAGGTGGTCAGGGAGAGAAAGCGGGAGACAGAGGGTGTGGAAGTGGTGTCAACATGAATGTTGAAATCACCAAGAATCTTCCATCCAGATATCAAAATGAGACCACACCCAAGATGTGATCTCTGTGCTGGTTCCTGGGAAGGCAGTAGCAGCACAACTGGTGGTCGACCTCTCAATGGCAGTGGTCGTATCACTGGAGGAAGGGGTGGTGGTGGAACCTGGCGCAGCAGAGTGCATTTAAATTTAAATGCTTTATTAGGCATGACCAAAGTCGTTGCCAAAAAATACACAAAATACACAAACTACACGTAATTAACACAATTAGACAATTAAACAATACTCGCAATAAAATTTTAAACAACCCAAATTGTAAAAGGCAGATTCCCAACCCAATACAAAATATAAACAAACATGAACGAGTGCTGGTCCCCAACTGGAGAGAAGGCCCCTCGCACTTGGACTTGGGCTTCATACCAAACTTAAAACCATCACATAGAAATACACTTATGTGATTTCAAATTTTTTTAACCAGGTTAGGGGATTCTCCATACCCATCGCTGCCCTAAGCCTCCCTGATAGTACCATTTAATCCGCCTACTTGAGTTGTTACATAAGCTTAGAGCTGCTTCCCTCAAAGGCAACTCTCACCTTCCCCAAACCCCTCAAACTCTCCAATTGACACCCCACCCTGAACTGATCCTCCTAAAAACTTCTGCCTCAAAACAATTGCCGTCCTTGCAAATGCGGACACTCGCCTAGTAACTTCCGTGTCACCAGGGCACAACAACTTCTTCAGAACTATATTTTCAGGGCCCTCCACAAATCCCTCCAGATACCTGGATCTTAGTCTCTCAAAAATTGAGTACTTTAATAGGATATGGGCCATCGTATCAGGTGTACCTCCTTCGCATAACACACACGCTCTCATTTCCCTAGGCGTACCCTTGTATCGTCCGTCCAAAAAAGAAGGGAAAGAGTTGCAATGCAGCCTGGTGAATGCCACCCGCCTGGCGGCATCCATCCAGGAAAATAAATACCCAGGTCTGGCATTCACCAGATTAGGAGGGAAGTAATCAGGAGCAACTCTCTGGTATCCGAGTAGTGCCCTCTCTGATTTCAATGTCTGATCCCTCAATCTTTCCTGGGCCATCCTCTTAAATCCAGCTGGTCCCACAGAGAACAGAATCCCCTGAGAAAAGCCCATCTTATGGATTTCCACTTCAACTGCTGCAATCCAAAAGTCTAAAAGGCCCGCTTTATGGGTCATATTTAGCAAAGAATTCTCGGCTTCTGCCATCATCATCAGTTTAGCACAGAAATTTACAGAGAATTATAATATCAACATACGCACCGGCGAACCCCCAGATTCCATTTGCAGCAACACCTGGGGGGAGCCACTCGGTAATCCCAATAAGGCAGCCAAAAATCCATTTTGGATAACTTCCAAATTCTCCAAGCATTCAAGAGCCCATATGGGGGCCGCATACAGTGCTTGGCTTATAACCTTGGCCTTGAATAATCTCAAGGCCAGTTCGATCAATTTTCCCCCTTGCCCAAAAAAGAATTTTAGAATTGCCGCACCCGATTTCCTGGCCTGCACTTTCACCTGCTCCAAATATAACTTCCAAAAGGTGGATGAAGCAAATAAGACCCCAAGGTATTTGAAAGAGTAGACTTGCTCTATAAACTTCCTTTTTATATTCCAAGAAAACAGTGTCCTACTCTTCTGCACCCCCGCAATTAAGACTTTTGTTTTTGTGTAATTGATTCTTAGCCTTTCTGCATCACAAAACTCACCAAATTGGTGAAGCAGTCTCTTGAGTCCCACTTTTGTTTGGGATAACAGGACAGTGTCGTCCACATATAAGATGACTGGCAGGCATCTTTGCCCAACTAATGGGGCGTGAGATTCCACCTCTTTCATAAAGGGCACTACCTTATTCAGGAATAAATTGAACAGGGCTGACGCTAAAAGGCAGCCCTGACGTACCCCACGTTCCACTGGAATCTCCCTAGAAAGTAACCTCTGGCTACCATATCTCACCCACATAGTATTCCCTGTATGTATCTTCATCATCAGGAAAAGCAATCAGCAATCAGAGTGCATGGGTGTGGTGGGCGGGGACCGAGCTGGCATGCTAGGATGCGTGTTGTCAGGGGAAGAGGGTGGGGAAGCAGGTGCTCTAGAATGCGTGTCAGAAGATGGAGAGGGTGGGGCAGCTGGCGCATGTATGAGGGAAAGTGCATGTGCTAGGAAGAGCTTGGTGCTAGAAGGAGCAGCAGGAACAGTGGAGGTAGCCAGCATATGGGCTGCTGCACTTGCAGAGGAAGAAGGACCCCCTTCTCCTTACTGGTAGTCAGCGCCAGGGAGGAGGAAATACCCTCCCCCCATCCCAGCCTCTTTGGGAACTTTAAATCACATCCAGAGTCCATAAGCTTGGGCACAGTTGAGACTTGTGCGTGGGAGGTTGAGGTCACAGGTGGCTCTATCTGAGGTGTGTCTGTGCCAGACTGAGTGGGCTGCCTAGGAAGAGGCTGGCCTCTTTTGACACTCCCACTCATGGTCTGTTTCTTCTTTCCACAACTGCTCATACTGATCCCAGTCATGAAAAAGAAGAGAGGACAACCGGCAACAGAGGATGGGGTGTGGTGATGTGTGTGTGTGTGTGTGTGTGTGTGTAGGGGACTGAGTATTTGCGTGTTTCTAACTTGGGGTCTAAGTTGTGCTGGGTGGTCTAACTAGGTGGGGTGGGATCTAATTTCGGGGTGGGGTAGGGTCTACCTCTAAGGGCTGAGGGGGCTAAAGACTGGGGGGCTAAAGACTGGGGGACTGAAGGCTGGGGCCTGGGGGACTAGAGGCCGAGGGGCCACAGTTTGGTGGACTAGGGTCTGGGGGGCTATGGGACTGATGGCTGGGGGGCTAACAGCTGGAAGGTGAAAGGCTGGGGGGCTAGAAACTGGGGCCTGGAGGGCTAAAGGCTGGGTAGCTAAAGTCTAGGGGCTTGGGCGATAGAGGCTAGGGGATAAAGGATGGAAGGGCTGGAGGGGTAGAGGTTGGGGGCTAGAGGCTGGTGGGGCTAAAGGCTGAAGGGGCTAAAGGATGGGAGGGCTACAGGCTGGGGGTTGGAGGGCTAGAGGCTTGGGTTTGGGGTTGGAAAGAGTCTGTGGGGGTGAAGGGGGTGGGGTGGGGTGAGTCAGTTTTCACATCATGTCCAACACGTCACCAACAATCGCCAAAACCAAAGGCGCTCTGATGGCTTAGTTTTTTTAAAAAAAAAGAAGAAATTTTTAAAACTGTGAAGTGACAGACAGTGCAGTGCACCCTCCCCCCCAAAAAAACAAACAACACAACACAACAGACAGGGGCCCCTAAAAACTCAGACCTTAGCAGCACCAACCTCACTAAAGCACCAAACAAACACAGCACAAAAACACTAGGCATGGGCGAACCGATCGCGGTTCGTGTTCGGCCGTTCGGTTCGGCCGTGTTCGGTTCATGTGTTCGTGTTCGGCCGTTCGGTTCGTCCGCGTTCGGTTCGTGTGTTCGTGTTCGGTCATTCGGTCAGTCGTATCGCACGTTCGTGTTCGCCCGTTCGGTTCGGTGGTGTTCGTGTTCAGCCGTTCGTGTTCGGTTGTTCGGGCAGGTCGTGCGTTCGTGGTCGGGCGTTCGGTTCGTTCACGATCGGGTTGTGCGTTCGTGTTCGGACATTCGGTTCATTCACCATCGGGTTGTGCGTTCGTGTTCGGGTGTTCGGTGTTCGGGTGGTTCGCGCGTTAGTGTTCGGCCTTCGGCCAGAAATATCGCGAGATCGCGGGAAGCCGTAAAATCGGTGTCGCGCCGTAAATTCGTGTGCGTGTGCGCGAGTGAGGCGAGAGGGTGTGTGTTTGTTTCGGTGGCTGCTTGTGTAGTGTGTTTTGGCGATTGTTGTGTTGGTTTTGGCTGTGCTGTGTGTTTGGGTGGGTTGGTGTGTGTTGTTGCGGTGACTGTGGTGTGGGCTTTGAATTTTTTTTTAAAAAAAACAACAACAAAATGAAGCGGTTTTACCAGGGTGGCCGAATCTACCGGCTGGGGCCACGCTTGACGGCGGAGGAGTTGGCGGCTGCGGAGGAGGAGGAGAAGGAGGAGGAGGC